>CM045571.1:13839013-15078859 GCA_024721245.1 Mitragyna speciosa
AAGATAAGAAAGTTGTATGTTTAGGGTTTTTTTCCATTTTTCTTTTGATTAAAAGGGGTATTTATAGGCCACTTGTCTTGTTGGCCAAGAATGCTATAAAATAACGAAAACGTCACCGGTATTAAAAATGCTAATTTTATTAAAAAAACATTTTTTAACTCCAAAATTAAAAATTAATACAAAGAATCTGACAGCAATCTCTAGATTTTAAAAAAATAATTCAAAATAGATTTCAAAAATAAAAACTAGAGCTCAAAACTGATAAAAATGCGTTCGGTGTGTAAAATGACGATTTTGTCCTTGAACAAGGAAAATACACAAAAAAATAGATATGAGCCTCAAAAAAATTTATTAAAAATTAAAGTAATCTTAAAACATTAAAAAATGCCTTTTTGATTCAAAATTTGACAAAAAAAATGAATTTAAGCTGTAAAATGACGATTTTACCCTTGGACAATGAAAATTTACAGAAAAATAGTTATTGACCTCAAAAAATTACCAAAAATTAAAAATAAGCTTAAAACACTAGAAAATGCATTTTTTACTCAAAATTGATGAAGAATGAATTTAAACTATAAAATGATGATTTTATCCTTGGGCAATGAAAATTCACAGAAAAAATAGTAATCGTCTCTGACAAAATCAAGAAAATTCAGAAACATGCTTAAAGAATTAGAAAAATGAATTTGGAACTAAAAATGAGCTAAAATGGTATTTGTGATGTGAAATTACCATGTTGCCCTTGTGCTGATAAAAATATAAAGAATACCAATTAAATCTAGAAAAATCATAAGAAATTAACAAATTCACGTAAAAGTAAAAATATGAATTTAAAACCCCCAAAAGCTTATAGAAAAATATTTATAGATAAAATTACTATTTTGCCCCCCAAATTATTGAAAAATTAAAATTTGTCCCAAAAAGTGCAAACTTGCCCTTCCCATGTTTGAAAATAAATGGTGTGTCAAAATTTGGTGTCTACAACCCTAATTCTTAACAATTGTTGGAAAATGAGTCATTGGTAGCCAAAAGTACTATAATTATGCTAAAATAATATTTAAAATATATAATAATATATATCATAATATTGATAAATTTATTACTTATCAAAAGTACTTGATTTCCTCCATACTTAGTTCTGGTAATGTGACTTCAAGGGGGTAGAATTTTTGTGCACAAGTGATGCGAGCAAATGTATTGTGTTATAATGAAGTTGTATGCGAATGAAACTTGTATGAAAATGCCTCAAAACAAAATTTCGTACTTGGTGCAAAAAGTTAAAATTTGAATCAATGAAGTGAAACATGTGATGCAATCTCTTTGAATGTGTTAAAGTGATATATTCGTGCTCACAAAGTTGCCCAACAAACTTGCAAAGAAAGCCCTTAAACCTCCAAACAAAATTGACCAAAATTAGCCAAAATATCCTTAAAACACTTGGGATCCATGGGTTGGATCCGTGGGTCAAGGTGACTCACAGATGACCCACGGATGCCTCCCAAAAGTTGCAGAAATTTCTGCAAAAAAATGTGTTCCAGGATGATTTTTTCTCAACTTTGAGCAATGATTTCGACCTTTTAGACCTTAAGTTTTGGAAAAACAACTTTACAATCATGTAACTGTGTCAAAAAATTTGAATTCATGTATTAAACTCATCCAAATCATCAACACATAAAAAATATGAATCGACCAAAGTTGGCCTCCCGAAAATTCTGCAACATTGAATTCAAGATGAACTTGATTTTCAAAAGTTTCTTTTGGATGTTTTTGATCAATTTAACACTTAAAACATGTTTCCTATGTTAAAAAAGAAGTTGTTAACGTGATTTTTTAGCATCCAAAATGTCAAAATTCCATAATTAAGACCAAAATCGTAAAGAATCAATTTTGAAGTAAAATAACCAAATGAACATTTGCTTTTTCACTAAAAAGCTAAATTTGATTCTTTGCATGTTTTGAACTTCAAAATCACTTTGAACAAGTTTCAAATGATAAAACAAAGTTGTTCAAAATCAATTTATGCATCAAAAGTCCATGGATTACCGAATGAGAATCAATGTTCTCAATCAAACTTAACTCATGAATAGTAACCAATGAAATAGTATGATGTGATCCAAGGTGCAACCTCAATCATGATGCTTGGATTTTCTCATGTAGCAACTCGTTTACGCCTTGATGAGATCAATTTATGGTTGATCATGAAAGGGATGTTCAAGCTTCATTGCTGTTTTGTTGATTCACGTACACTTGGGCCTTTCTTTGGACTCATTGTTCAAGTTATTTTAGTGCATAAGATGGGCCAAGAGTTGAAGCTTTGGTTATGGATCAAGTTTAACTACAAAAAAGCTTCACAACATAGTATTTGGGCTGCTCAAGTGGATTCATGGAGTATCAAAGAGAAATCGTCCAACCCATATGTTATTGAATTGAAGATGGACGCCCATCATCATCTTGGAGTTGGCTTTTTAGTCTATTGGGCTTTAGCATTGGACGACCAGCCCAAATGCAAGAAGAATGGCATCTTTTTAGTTGTTTTAATTTATTTCTTTCTTTTGTTTAGACTTCTATAGTAGTTACAAGTGTTTAAGTTATGTGTTTCAATTAGTTAATGTTTAGGTTTAAGTAGATGCTTTATTTTCTAAGTTCCAGAATCATCTATGTAACCCTATAAATAGAAGGCACTATTCATACGAATTTTATAAGTTTGATGATTAATAAATTTGTGAGTTCTCAAATTGAGTGCTTCTTTCGTTCTTTGCTGATTAAGAACAACCCCCGAACTTGTAGAGTGATTCCAAGTTCAAAACCCTAGCTTAGAGTTTCCTTATTGGTTTGATCAAGCTTTCTAGGTATGGATTCCTTAAGTTCTTGTTCGATCCATAAGGAGGTTCAAAGCTTCCTTGAATTTTTCAATTGTTCATCTTGCGTGTTCAAGGCTTTGGTGCTGATTCTAGAGTCTAGTTCATCCAAGGGGAAAGGTTCGAAGTTCATACTTGGTATTTCAAGCAATTCCACTTTTATCCGCACGTATCAATTGGTATCAGAGCTAGTCTTGAAATTTTAGGTTTTTCTAATCCAATTTTTCCTTTGGAGAAATTTGGATATATCCCTTTTTATTTTTATTTAATTCGTTCTTGAGTTGTTTTTCCAAATGCTTCGTGCCTAGCTAAACAACTTGTGTCTTTCCTTGTGTTTCTTCTTTGTGTCATGTTTGTTGAAAAAAAAAATCGTTCCTTATAATTTTTGTTCTTGTGCTTTCTTGAATTTCTTTAGGGTCTTAGTGTCATTCTTGATTGTCTTCAATCAAGAATTCTAGGTTTTGTGTGGTTTCTTGATAATCTTAACCATTTTTATTATTTTCTTAGATTTCTTGCATTAAAAAAAACTTTTCAAGAAAAATTGTTCTTGGACATAACAAGCCACAGATTACAGTTTCTTGGAAGTTGAAGTTGTTTTGTGTTGTTTCTTGTAAAAAAAAAAAAAAAGAAGGCATGCACTACATTCCCTAAGGGAAAAGATGTGCATAAAAAAAAAAAAAAGGTGTGCAAGAAGGGAGTAGAAAAAGCCTTGCACAATCTGTTCTTAATTGTTACTTGGTGTGTTTTGGTGTTTTGAGAAATTTTGTTGAAGTTCTTGAACCTACCTTGTGAGTTCTTGAATTAAAGAAAACAAGTTTGTGAGTTTCTTGAACTTGTCCAGCAATCTTGATTGATTTCTTGAAAGTCTTGGTTAGTTTTTGAAGATCTTGGATTGGTTCTTGAGATTCTTGAAGCTTTAAAACAAGTTCTTGAACTTTTCTTGAAGAACTTCTTGCTGGAAATTTTGTTCTTGATATTCTTGAATCTCTAAATGTGTTTTTGGAAATTTTCTTGGAGATCTTGAGTCTTCTTGAAAGTTTTGCATGCTGGAATTTTGATTTCTTGAAGAGAAGTTTGCTGGAATTTTGTGTCTTGCAGAATAACATTTGTTTCTTGATGATTGGCAGCTGGAACGATCTATCTAAGAGTTTTACAAGCTGTCCAATTGTAGTTTAAACAAAGAAGCAACAAGTTTCCTAATTCTAACGAGTTGTCCGTGTGTTTTGTGAAAAAAAAAGGTGCTGCCTATTTGCTTTGGAGAAAAAAGGGGGAGTTGTGCGTGAGTTTTTGAGAGAATTTAGGAGAAGGCAGCAACATTCTTGCTTGAACAAAAAAAAAAAAAAAAAGGAAGGCTATCCAAAACAAAAAGAAGAAGCTGTGTGTTTGGAGAAAATCTTGGAGGAGGAGCCGCATCTTCTTGGAGAAAATTTAGGAGAAGCCGTGCTTCTTGAAGAGAAAATCTAGGAGGCAGCATCTTGTTGAGAGAAAATTTAGGAGGGTTGTCCAAATTCTTTGGGAAGACAGCTGTATACTTGTGGAGAAAAGATAGGAGATTGGCGGCTGTTCCTAGAGAAAATAAGAAGCGGGCTTGGTGGAGAGAAATTAGGGATAAGGGTTGCTGTCCAAAAAGGATAAAAAGAATAAAGAAGGCCGTGTGTTTCTATGAGAAAAAAATAGGGAGGGGTTGTCACATTTTTTTTCCTAAAGGGAAGGAGTTCTCCTAACTTTTAGGAGACTAACTGTTTGCAAGAAAGAAAAGGAAATTGTTGGGTTTTCTTGTTGGATAAGGTTTGTGTGAATTTGGCAAGTGCTAAGTTGCAAAAAGGAAAATCCACTTGCTTAGTGATTTTTGAATAAGGAAAGTTGTATTCTTGTGTATGCTTATTATTTTTGGAAAGTAGTTTTTATTTTTGCACAAGAATATTTTTTTCTTTCAAGAGTACATTAAAAATCAAAATTTTTCACACAAGAATACCACACATTAGGGTTTCCAAATTGTGATTTCTTGAGTCAATCTTGATTGTGCTTATTTTCTTTGAACTTCTCTTGATCAAACATTTACTCTAAGCATATTTTTCTTTGACCTCTACACTTACTCTTGTGGTTTTGAATTCTTGGAGCTTTACAAGAAAGGTTGAGCTGGTTCTTTTCATCAAGAAACATACAAAGAAGCTACTCAAGAGTGGAAAGAGGCTTAGGGGTGAGCTCATTGGAGGGAAAAAGCCATAAATACTTGGAGTGATACACGAGGGTTGAGTGTATACACTAAGGGAGTGGTAAGGCTATTTTTTTTTCTTCTATTATTATTTTGTGCTACTAACTTTATTTTGCAGGTTTATTCATCTTGTCTAATGAAAGTGTAGAACAAAACTTTGACATGAAGTCCATGTGGTAAGCCATGCAAGAGCAATTGGCTCAAATAAATGCTAGAGTGGAAGGCATAGAGTTTGCCTTTAAAGGCCAAACTAGGGTTTCCAAGAAACCTACTTATGAAGAGGATATTCGTGAGCATGAGGAGTATGATTCTGACTATGAGGAAGTAATCTCACACAAAGGGAGGAGGGTGAGAAACCAACCACCTCATGATGGCAATTTAGGGAGCATAAAGATGAAGATTCCATCTTTTCAAGGAAGACTAGATCCTGATGCTTACTTGGAATGGGAAATAAAGGTGGAGCATATTTTTGCATGCCGTAGCTACACTGAGAAGAAAAAGGTATGTCTTGCTGCTGTTGAGTTTACTGATTATGCCATCATTTGGTGGGATCAACTCAACCAAAATCGCATCAAATATGGAGAAGAACCCGTGGCTACTTGGCCCGAGATGAAGAAGATTATGAGGAAGAGGTATGTGCCAAGTTACTACACTCGTGATCTCCATTGGAAGTTGCAAACATTGAGGCAAGGTACCATGTCTTTGAATGAGTGCCATAAAGAATTGGAGAAATTGATGATTCAAGCCAACATGGACGAAGAGGGAGAAGCTTTGATGGCTAGATTCATGGGAGGTCTAAACTCTGAAATTAGATCTTGTGTGGAGTTGCATCACTATGTGGAGATGAATGACTTAGTGAACATGGCCATCAAGATTGAAAGGCAACTCAAAGCCACGAAGCCATGCAACTTTGGCTCATCATCATCACGATCTCAATGGGAGAATCAAACCATGGAAAGAAGAAGGGAAAACCGTGAAGCTCTCCCACCTCCACCTCAAGTTGTCCAATCCGTGAAGCAAAGGAATGAAATGCCTTCATTAAAGCCTCAAGCAAAGAGTAAGAATGAGCCTACCTTAAAGCTTAGTGAGGTACGTTGTTTTAGATGCCAAGGTTATGAACACTATGCTGCAAATTGTCCAAACAAAAGGGCTATGATGATCTTAGATAATGCGGACGTCAAGAGTGTTACTTCTGGTGATGGTGAAGAGGAGATGCCACATCTTGAAGGAGGTTCTGATACTGAAGAAGCAAATTCCTTTGGAGGTGATCGTGGAGAATTATTGGTTACTAGAAGAGCTTTGAATGTGCAACCTAAGGAGGATGAGGAGACACTACAAAGAGAGCACATCTTTCATACACATTGTACTGTGCTCAATAAGGTATGTAGCATGATCATTGATAGTGGTTCTTGAACTAATGTTGCTAGTACCTTATTTGTAGATAAGTTGCACTTAGAGACTGTGGAGCATCCCAAGCCCTATAAATTTCATTGGCTTGATAATCAAGAAAAAATCAAGGTGACTAGGCATGTGCTTGTTACTTTCTCAATCGGCAAGTACAAAGATGAAGTTTGGTGTGATGTTGCCCCAATGCAAGCATGCCATATTCTCTTAGGGCGACCTTGGCAATTTGATAGGAGAGTTTTGTAAGATGGATATAAGAACAACTACTCATTTAGGTGGGAGAATCGCAAGTTTGTTCTTAATCCAATCATGCCATCTGAAGCTCATGCTGACCAAGTTAGAATTGCACGTGATTTCCAATTGAGAGAAAAAAAAAATCCAAGGCCATGCAACAAGAGAAAGAAGTGAGCTTGAAAAAGATGAAAAGTGAGGGTAAGAATGAGATTGTTGAAAGTAAGAGTGAGGAGAGTGATACTTCAAAAAAAGCAAAGTGGAGAGAAAACGAGAGTGTTTTGTTAGCTAAATCAATAACTCTTGTATCCATGTACTTTAAAGAAGAAGTGTACTTTGCTAATTCACTTTATAACTCTTTCCCTAGTCTTTTTGTGGTGATTTTGCAAGTTGATACTCGTGGAAAAATGCCACATTATTGCTGTTTTGTAGTGAGTCGTCCTTCAAAGAGCTTGGAAGATGACAAAGCTATGAAGAGAGATTTGGTTCTTAGTCCAAACGCCACATTGAGCTTGACAACTATGATGGATTTAATTGATTTGTGGCTTAAGTTTTCTTTTTTTAATTGTTTTAATTTGCAACTTAGTTCATCCTTGTATATTTGTTTTGTTAGTTTAGATAATTGTGTTTTGCATCTAGCATGTTTAGATTCATCTAATGTTACTTGTTCTAGGAGTCTTTACGTGTTAGACCATTATGTTATAAAGTATGTTTTATGTGATGCATATTGCTTTATTGAGTGTTTTAGGGTTTTCATATTCATGCATGTATTATATCCACTTCATTCTAGTGTTTTAGTTAGTAATCTTATTTTGTATTCAAGGTGTCTTGCTCTACATAAAGAAATCCGTTTTGAACTCTATGATGTGTGTAGACACCAAATTTTCGCACACTATCTATTTTCAAACACTGGGGGGCATGTTTGCACTTTTTAGGATAAATTCTAAATTTTTAATAATCTCGGGGGTTAAAATAGTAATTTTGTCTGTAAATATTTTTCTATCAATTTTTGGAGGTTTAAATTCATATTTTTACTTTTATATGAATTTATTAATTTCTTATGATTTTTCTGAATTTAATTGGTATTTTTTATATTTTTACCAGCATAGGGGCAAAATGATAATTTCGTCTTGCGAATACCATTTTAGCTCATTTTAAGTTTCAAATTCATTTTTTAAACTCTTGAGGCATGTTTCTGAATTTTCTTGATTTTTTCAGAGATGATTACTATTTTTTATGAATTTTCATTGACCGAGGACAAAATCGTCATTTTACAAATTAAATTTATTTTTCACCAATTTTGAGTCAAAAATGCATTTTTTAGTGTTTTAAGCTTATTCGTAATTTTTGATAATTTTTTGAGGACAATAATTATTTTTTCTATGAATTTTCATTGCCCAAGGGCAAAATCGTCATTTTACAAATTAAATTTATTTTTACCAATTTTGAGTCAAAAATGCATTTTCCAGTGTTTTAAGCTTATTTGTAATTTTTGATAATTTTTTGAAGATAATAACTATTTTTTATGAATTTTCATCGTCCGAGGGCAAAATCGTCATTTTATAGCTTAAATTCATCTTTGTCAAATTTTGAGTCAAAAAGGCATTTTCTAATGTTTTAAGCTTACTTTTAATTTTTGATAATTTTTTTAGGCTAATATCTATTTTTTTTGTGTATTTTCGTTGTCCAGGGGCAAAATCGTCATTTTACACCCCGAGCGCGTTTTTATCAGTTTTGAGCTCTAGTTTTTATTTTTGAAATCTACTGTGAATTCTTTTTGAAAATTTAGAGATTGCTGTCATTTTTCTTGTATTAATTTTTAATTTTAGGGTTAAAAAAAATATATTTTTAATAAAATTAGCATTTTTTAATACCAGTGGCATTTCCGTTATTTTACAACATTCTTGGTCAACAAGACAAGTGGGCTATAAATACCCTCTTTAATCAGCAGAAAAAACAGAAGAAAAATTGAAAAACCCTAAAACACTTTACTTTTGTGATTGTTGGATTAAAACACACACTTTACACCTACAAAACACACACTAAGCCGCCACCTTCAAGAGCTAATCCACTGCTCATCGGACGAATGCTGTTCATCCCATACACTGTTCATCAGATCGTTGCTTGAAGTTTCAAAAAGGTAAGTTCTTCTTTTGGTTTTCTTTAATTTTCTTTCATTCTTAGGCAAATTGGATTAAATTTATAGTTTTTTTTTGTTGAAGAATTTTACTGGAGTTATTAAATTTACTTTCAGTCTTGCTGTTCTTGAATCTTTTTTTAGCCGTTTTTCTAGTTTTGTTCTTGTTCTTCCTCCACCGTCTACCACCCTTACTCCACCAGCAATTTTCCCTAGACAACTGGAATCTTCCAACCAACCACAATCACTTACCTTATAATCATCGAACCACCCTACTCTAGCAGGTACATCCACCTCTACCCTCCTTCAACCACCGTTTCCTTCCTCCCTCTCCACTAGGAATCTCCATCGGACCTCATCAACCCACCACCGTAGCAATCAAATTCCAGTCTTCAACCTGCAGACAACATACACAAACACAACAACACCTAAACATACGCAGACGCACACACTATACACAGATACACAGCTTCACACGCACATAAACACACACAGATACACATAGCTTCACACACACATAACAGATTCAGTACACACAGACAACACACACACACAAATTCTGCAAAACAAGCACAAATCACATCCATAAAAATCACCCAGAGCTACTAGAGTACCACCGCCACCTACAACCAAATAGACCACCGTCAATACCCAAACAATCAATCGAGCCACCCAACCTCTATCTGCAAACCACGGTCCCTCTATCCCCTCATCACTAGCAGCCTTCACTCCATCACCGTTTCTCCTAATTCCAACCCAGAACCACCAAATGTAAGCCCTCTCCTGCAACCTCCTCCCTCGGACCATAACTACCAATTTCTACTTCACACCACCAGAATCCCATCCTCCACCACATGTAAAAATAATCAAAAAATTACCACACACATTCACACAGTCACATACACAACAAACCAGCATAAGACTAGGACCCAAAAACCATCATCCATAATCGGCAAACTGGACCTAATTTCCCCTGCCACAACACAATAGCCAAGCAGCCCAATCTAATTGCTCCTCATCCACCGATTTAACCACCAGGAGCCATCGTCAGTCATCATTTCCCACTCTACCACACAATCATAATCTCCAAACACCCACACGACCTGCAAGAAACAAACAAACAGATACACAACAGCCCCAATTCATCAATTATCACTTTTGATTTTAACTATCTTCACCTCTGCAATCCCAAAATTGCATTACTATTGCCAGAACACAACCAATACCACACATCGCCACCTGCAAAACAAATAACAGTAATAATCATCGACAAACAAGCCCACAACATCCAAATCACCTCACCCAATCTCAAAACCATCCCCATCGCACCACCTTCCCCCCTTAATTGAAAAGCTGAAATCCCCTCAACTCTTCTTATTTAATTTCTTTTTACTGATTTGGGGCATTGGTTCGGTGATTAGAAACAGCGAGATTGAGGGGAGGTGAGATGAGAGAAATCGAGAGAAAACTGGCGAGGTGGAGATGATATGAGCACGGTTCACGATGGATCCCGTGGAGATGAGCTTTTCACAACTGAGCAGAGGCAGCCAAGGATCATCTATCAAGCAACCCTATGTTGGTGCTCAAGAACAAGGAAATTGCACGGATTGATCATGAATACGCTTAAGGATAAAGCTACGTGGGATGGCTTTTTACAATCGTCAAGACTTGTTACACTAATTTGGGTCAAGGAAGGAGCTTTACGTGAAGATGGATCATTGGGAAAAGCCATGGTTGACCAAGGAGATGAGCAAGGTGTTCAAGTCATGCAAAAAGATGGAGGAACGCAGCTTCTGACCAAGGCCGCGCCGCGGACTTCCGAACGGCCTTCATCAGAATGGTTAAGGGAGAGCAGCAGACGTTCTGATTGAGTCCGCGCCTAAGGCCGGCCCGCGGCCTTCCCCGCGGCCTTCTCCAGAGAACGCGAAGTCGCGTTAGTTTTAGGGTTTTCCTATTCTATTGTTATTTGATTATTTTGTAGTACATGCCGTACGCCTATTTAAAGGCAAAACACATTGGGTAATGACAGATTAAGATCATTTATCATTAAAACGTGTGTTTTTGAGAGCTCTTCAATAGTGCTTTCTTGGTTCTTGGATTGGAACCGTCTTGGTCTTATCAAGCCTACGCTTGTGGCGACCCAATTACCCCCTTAGAGTAATTCTTTCGCGTTTGATCAAGTTCTTAGCGTAATAATTTAGGCAAATTGAACCCGCTCAAGTTGGTCTAAATTAGAACCCTAGGTTCTTCGTTCTTCGTTGAAGAGTATTCGAGGCTTTTTACTTGGAATCATCAAGCGATCTTGGCCGTTCACAATCCCGCGCGCATCAATTGGTATCAGAGCCTTGTTCTTGATGTTCCAGGTTTTCAATCCGTATTTTTCCTTTGAAAGATCGGATATATCCCTTTATTCTTGTTGTTTAATTGTTGTTTGTCAAGTGCTTCGTGCCTAGACAACAACTTGTGTGTTTCTTGTCTTTTCTTATGTTCCATGTTTCTTCTTTATTCCATCCAGATCTGCTTTTGTTTTGATTCTTGTGTTTCTAGTTTTGTTTTCATGTTTTCTTGAGATTCCTTAGGGTTTAGGGTCGTTCTTGATTTTCTTGAATCAAGAATTCTAGGTCTCGTGTGGTATATTTGATAAATCTTGTTGTTCTCTTGTTTTCTGGTGTTCTTGTGCAGAAACAAATTTTAAGGGGGCTGAAATCTTCTAGAAAATTGCAGTGTTTGTGTGATTCTGTTGTTGGTTGTTTTGAAAAAAAAAAAAAAAGAGTACTGTAGCGAATTACTGTAGCGATACTGTTCACGAACACCGTTCATCCTGTGTTACTGTTCACTGAGAATTTTGTCCAGATTTGTTAGTTTCTTGTGAGTTCTTTGGATTCTTGAGTTGTTTTGGTGTTTGATTTAAAAAAAAAAAAGAAGAAAAAAAAGAGTCGTGCACAACAAGTTAAAGAGCCGTGCACCAAAAGAAGTAGAGAAGGAAAGAGGCGTGCAAAGAAGGTGTGGAAAAAGCCTTGCACTAATCTGTTCAGATCTGTTTTTTGGTGTTTTGGTAGTGTTTCTTGATGTTCCTTGAAGTTTATGTTGTGTTTCAAGGCTTACCTTTGAGTTCTTGAATTTAAGAAAACAAGTTTGTGAGTTTCTTGAGTTTGTCCAGCCTTTTTGATGGATTTCTTGATGTTCTTGATTAGTTCTTGAACTTCTTGAAAATCTTGGGTGGTTTCTTGAAAGAATCTTGGGGGTTATTGAGTTTTTTGATTGAAAAGAGTTAATTTTCTTGAAGTCTTGATCGCTGGAAATTTGGTTCTTGAGAGTTTTTGTATGTTTCTTTGATAAGTTTCTTGCGATTTGGTTGCTGGAAATTTTGTTGATCTTGAATAATTTGACCGATAGATTGGGTTTCTTGAAGAGTTTCTTGCTGGATATTGTATCTCGATTAACTAAATCTTGATCTTGATATTTTTCTAGTTTGAACGAAATTCTTGAGGGAGAGAATATAATCTATCCAATTGTTGTTATTAATAGCCATATCAATTTGGAAGAGAAAAATTAGGAGCTTCATCGGGTAATTTGGAGAGAAATTTTATGAGGGAAAGGTTCTGTGTAATCTTGGAGAAATTTTAGGAGAGAAGCATCTCTTGTTTCCTAAAAAGAAGGAGTTATCCTAAATTTTAGGAAACTAATTGGTTGCAAGAGAAAAAGGAAAGTGTGGTGGTTTTTGAATAAGGAAAGTTGATTTCTTGTGTATGATTGTTCCGTTCAGGAGAGTAATTTTTATTTTGCACAAGAATATTGTTTCCTTTCAAAAGAATAATAAACAATCAAGATTTTTCAGTCAACAATATCACACATTAGGACATCTCATTTGTGTCTTTCTTGAGTCAAATCTTATTTGCACTATTTTCTTGATTTCCTCTTGATCAAAGTCTACTCTAAGCCTTCTCTTTTGTCTACTCTCACCATTAATCTCGCATTTGGGTATCCATTAGTACTTGGTAAGAGTGATTGAGTGGTTCTTCATCAAAGGGCCAATAAGAAAGCACTTTAGTGTGGTAAAAGGCTAAGGGGTGAGCTCATTTGAGGGAAAAAGCCATATACATTGAGTGAAACACGAGTGCTTGAGTGCATATAGTAAGGGAGTGGTGAGGCTATCTTCTTATTAGTTGTTTTCTCTGTCACTAACTTTTCTTGCAGGTTTAAATATGTCTTGGGAACCTATTGTGCTCAAAAGAACGAATCATTTTGATCACAATGTCACATCTCATTCCTCTAAGAGATACATCAATGATCGTGATTATGCTACATATGCTTCAAGAAAAGTAGAAAGGAACGTACCATCGAAATATTCTCAATCTCATCATTCTTCTAAACAGTCTATCATTGACGATTGTGGATATGAGGGTGTTGCTTCAAAGAGGAAGGAAAGACCATTGAATTCTAAATCCTCTAGAAGACAACATCTTGATTCTCCATGGAAAGAGTTGAAGAATGAATGTGAGGATATGGATGAGCTTGTACAGAAGCTTATAGATGAATATAAAGCTCATATGGCTGCTCAAAGAGAAAAGAAAGCTCGTGAAGTTGATTTCATACAACCATTGGGGGTGTCAAGGAAAGCTCATACATCACCATTGGAGGAGTCACACTTGGAACAGCAATTTGAGACCAATATTAAGAAGCCAATGGAGGAGACGTGTGAGACTTCCAAAACACCATGTGGAGGGGATTAGTCACCCTTAGAGCCCATGCTTTATCATTCCCTCCTCTCATAAGGAGCACTTCATACGTGCATTCGATGTTTTTACCCTTTTTCTCTTTTTGGTGGTTGCCACCCACCCATCCCTTTAGGACTAGGACTGATCTGCCTAGACATGCGGCCATCGCATTCGTGCATGTAGCGGTGTCTAGGAGATCACTCGAACCACCGACCGGGACCCTTGGAATTGACGGATTTGTTACTTTTGGGTCCCTAAGTCTTAAGGTTCTGGAGCCTTAAGTCATATCGCAGGCTTGATCCACTTGGGCATGTTACCGTGGCACGACGTGCATGGAACATTGTCTAGGAGATCACCCAAACTCTTGGCTTGAGTCAACAAGTCTAGAGATTTGGGCTTTGAAAATCGATTCACTTGGACATGTGGCCGTGGCCCGACGTACGCATAGCAGTGTCTAGGGGATCACTCGAACCACCGACCTGGGATCCTTGGAATTGACGAATTTGTTACTTTTGGGTCCCTAAGTCTAAAGGTTCGGGAGCATTAAGCCGTATCGCAAGCTTGATCCACTTGGGCATGTGACCGTGGCACGACGTGCACGGAACATTGTCTAGGAGATCACCCAAACTCTTGGCTTGAGTACACAAGTCTAGAGATTTGAGCTTTGAAAATCGATTCACTTGGACATGTGGCCGTGGCCTGATGTGCGCGTAGCAGTGTCCAGGGGATCACTTGAACCACCGACCTGGGATCCTTGGAATTGACGGACTTGTTACTTTTTGGATTCCTCAGTCTGAAGGTTCGGGAACCGAAGCCTTAATTGAGTCTAGATGCATTAGTGAGCCAAACCTCATGCATCCATGTAGAATAACCTAGGGTAGAGTCAGCCTTACCCTGTTGGGTACGCTAAGGCACGAGAGGAGGGACCCAACCTCCTTTATTCTTGTTATGCCATTTACTGTTATCTATGTGTATTATTTGTTTTTGCCAATGTGTTATGTGTTATTTGTTGAATAAGCTAACACAATTTCCCTCTTAATTCTTTGATTGCATTCACAACCGTAGAATAAAGAGCTCTCGCATGGTGCTCTTATAGGAAGCCAACCCTCTTTTGGCACGTTTAAATTTCGTTTTCATAATTAATTTCTTTGAGAAAGATGGAAACGGAATTTCATAAATTTTTGCAAATTGCATTTTGTTATAAATACATAAGGGATCAATCATTGTGAATTTCTTAAAAATCCTGAAAATTCGATTTTTCGTCTTGTATATTCTTGAATAAAAATCATAGTTTTGTTTTTAAATTCTCAGTTTTTAAATCCTTTCCAATAATTACTTATTCTTGTTGTATTTGGCATTTTTATCCGAACCAAATTTTCTTAGAGTCAATAAATACATTTAAGTGGTCTAATTTTTGTATAGTTTGCATTTATCCTTTTTATAAAGAAATTAATGTGTCATTTTTGCCGTATCCCCCGCCCTCCCTTCCCACATTACACAAAAAATAATTTTAGCACATATTGCATTTGACTTTAATAAACTGACATTTTGACTTGTATATTTCTAGATAAAGTTATGATTTTTATTTTCTTTCAATGTTGTGTCCTGTAGTCTTATAGAGGTTCAAGTTTTCAAGCAAATAAATTTGAATTCAATAATCTTTTATACAATTCATGTTCCATTTTTCTCAAAGAAATTCTGCAACATTTTCAAATCTTGCATTTTTGCATATTTTAACTTACTTTAATAAACTGGCATCATGCATAAACCCTAGAAGGAATGCCATTTCGGGAATCCCATGATAGAAAAAGCCGTCCTTTTGTCTTGGGTACCTAACCCTAAAAGACATACATGTTTATATTTTTGGTAAATCCTGGCGGGTGAGACCCTAGGTAAGGTAATACGAGCAGAATGGAGGCATCTCTTCTAGGTAGATCTAGCTTATCTACGATTAGAAAAGGGGTCTCACCCTAAAGGATTGCATTTCATGCTAGGCTTACCCTTGGCATAATAAGGGTTCCCCTAGGACATGCATCCGTTTTTGTTTTTATTTATACTAATTTTGATTTTTTTTCATTTTTACAGGTCCTCTAACGGAGGCGGTAAAATAAGAAAGACATCTGATACATATTTGGTCTTACATTTGAGTATTTTAAATTATGGTCCAATTCTAAATAAACCGTTACATGTTCGAGACCCGTAAGGACATCAAAAACATGAGTGTTCTTTTGAATTATTCGAAGGGTCATAGACGACCGATTTTTTTAGAATTGATAGTGCCTAGAAACTAGATAGGTGAGGATAATCAATGTGATAAATGAAATTGTATGTCATAGCTGGACAATTGTAAATAATTTGGATGCTAATAATTGCACTCCTTCTGTAAATTTAAGATTGTTTTATCTCTAAAATTTTTCTCAGATGAAGTGTTCAATAAGTTGCTTTCTCAAATTTGTTTATGACATTTGATTTTCCCTTCATGTCTTGCATTTAGTTCTCGAAAAGTTTCTTCAAATCTTTTGTCCTATTGAGCAAACGATTCTTTGATGAGACATCGAAATAAGTCACATTTTTCTCAAAACCTAATGCTAGGTTTGTGTAATTATAAGGTTTTCTCTTTTGATAAGTTAATGAGTTCAAATTGAATGAAAAGAAAAATAATTTTTTTTTTATTTTTTGAGGGTGAAAATAAATACCCATGGTCTTCGGATGTCATCTTATTTGAAGCTAATAATTGCCACTTCGGTTTCTTTCTGATTCCAAAAAAATGCCAATTGCAAGAAAGAATTAGAATGACATTGAAAGGGAATTTGGACTTTGTGTTAAGGAATCTGAATGGTACAAAAAGGGAATCCAAGCTTAACCTCAAAGAGAAAGAAGCTACAAATATTGGCACCAAGAAATGGGTTAAGGAGTTAGGGCAAGATGCGCTTTTACTGCAGAGACCTTGAAAACGTTTAGCAAACTTCACCAAGCAAGTTTGGATGAACGTTTGGAGAATTCAAGCACAACAAAAGGAATAAACTTGGAGGGGATGCAACTTCAAACAATTTACGAGGGGAGTTATTATTTCATGTCCATAAGTTCTTATTCACCGTTGGAATCTGTTGTATAAGTTATTGTGAGGTGAAGATAAGGGATGTCACATGCTTGATGTTTGTCTAATTCCCCTACTGGTTGAAATTACTTTATGTGATTTGACAAACTTTTCTTTGAGCGATAAGAAATGATTATTATGTGGTTTAGAGTTTTGTTCTTATAGAAAGTATATCTTGTAAAGTGGTTAGAATTATGTCTAAATTTTTCACGTTTGATGAAAATTTCTCTTCTTTACTTAATTTCACATGTTAAATGATGATTATGGTCAATTAGTGCACTCATGTAATCTATGATGTAACATCTGTTATGAGGGATTGAAAAAAGAAAAGAGAAAAGAAAAAGGGAAAGAAAAGAAAAAAAAAGAGAGAAGAAAAGAAATAATGCAGTTTTTCTACTCCAATGGTTCTCGTACTTAGTAACCGGGAGTCTTCATCCAAAAATGTCGACTTTCGCGTAGAACGGTACTTGAGTTATGAGTAATGCATTGCAAATTTGAGCAAGTAAATTTTTGAGTAACCAGGGATCTTCATCCAACCAATGTTGATTCTTGCGTAAAAAGGCAGTTTTACTTCTCGAATTACAGTTTCTATTATTGGCTTAAGATTGAGATGTTGAGTAATCGGGAACCTTCATAACCAATGTCAGTTTCGTGTCAAAAGACATTCTCGTAGCTTGAGTGATTAGTTCGTATTACAAATATCCCTCAAGTGAAAAATGATGAAATTGATCATAGACATGTGATGTTCTCTGATTGATCGTATGATTCGTTTACTTGTGAAATTCGGTAAGGCGAAGAAATTTAATTGAATTGGCTTAATTGTGATATAATTCCTTCCCCTTTGTTTGATATTATGAGTATTAAAGACAAGACAATAAATTACATAATGGTCATTTACTTGGTCTTGAGGAAATACGTTTCAAAATGAACATGAGTGATTTCAATACTTGAATTACTAGTTGAGCTCGCATTTTTGAATGATTGAGAATAAATAATGATTCAAGTGTGGGGGAATTGACAAATGTCAAAATGATGCATTCTAGCACCTTGGCAAATGATGTTAATATATCTATCCCAAATCAATAAGGGAAGATTGCCTTACTGATGCCAAATATTTTTTGAGCACTGGTTTGTTGTAAATGAAAAAGGAAAGATCATCTCAATTTTCGACACTGTTGTTCATTCCACTTCTCCTCCTGAAATCAGTAATCGGGAAGAACCCTATGGTTAGGAGAATGTGACAAGTTGAAGGCTCACAGATGAGAAAATCAGTATGCCGACATGGAAATCATTGAGAAGTTGATAAGAACAGCTGATCGAGGTTTTTCATCTGCATTGATTAGTTGTGGCAATATTAGGATTCGAATGGGAATGACATCCAAAGATCAAAAAGCAACTTTTAAACCATTATTCCAAAATTGACTTTTTAAAAAAAAATCTTTCATTTAATTGTATTTCATTTAGTCTTTGTGTGTTGTTTACATAAGTTCTTTTACATTTTTTGACCAATTCATGTTTTGAAAATTTTGACACTTGCTTTGTTCAAACTTGAATAAAAACAAAAGGCAATTCTAAGTTTATCAGAAGTCAGAGGCATGCATGAATGGAAAGACTATTTTGAGAGATTTGGATTTGGGTCGTGAATCATAATTCACTGAATCGAGAACCTTGCGGAAGGTCAAGTAAGAGATTGGTTAGAAACTCAGAATGGCAATACTCATGTTTATATGCGCTAGCAGAATCAAGGGACCGTCAGATGGTGGCATCACTTTTGCAATTGTAGTCGCTTCCTCTTTTTGCAGGTGCAATCACATTATCATCAATTGAGACCTTTGTCAAGAATGAAAACTGGGGCAATTTTTTTAGATTATCATGATTTGATCAAGAGCGTAATTCATTTCAAAGATTGATTTCAAAAATTGACACTGGGGCAAATTTTTTGGCAAAAATTTGACTTTGAGATTCATTTGTACTGGGACAAACTTTTTGCATGGGATGAATTTAAATGGATTTTGATATCAAATCTCAAAAGAGTGATTTCGGGTTAGTTTGATGCCATACACTGGGGCAAAATTTTTTGAAAATTTTGATCTTTGGGATGATTTAAATACAACGTTCGATAATTGTTTTAAGTTTTCCCATGTCCCAAAGTTCTTTATGCATTTTTTTTTAGCAGTTTGGATCTCATTTTGTTCATTTTAGTCTGATACATTTTGTTCACCTATTTAAGATCATGCATTCATGCATTTTATCTAGTAGCCTATGCTACATCATCTTGTTTTACTTTTTTGAACCGAGATTTGTTCATTATTTGTTTAGCATGTTGAATGTTATATTGATTTTGTCCAGCATTAAGCATATTTTACTTTTCTATTTAAGTTCCAACTCGTCCGTTGGGTTTACTTTTATGCTTAACTCCCAGCTCGTCCGTTGGGCCCCAACTCGTCTGCTAGGTTTACTTTTATGCTTAAGTCCCAGCTCGTCCGTTGGGCCCCAGCTCGTCCGTTGGGTTTACGTTTCTACTTAAGTCCCAGCTCGTCCGCTGAGTTTACTTTTATGCTTAAGTCCCAACTCGTCCGTTGGGCCCCAGCTCGTCCGCTGGGTTTACTTTTCTACTTAAGGCCCAGCTCGTCCGTTGGGCCCCAACTCGTCCGTTGGGTTTACTTTTCTACTTAAGGCCCAGCTCGTCCGTTGGGCCCCAACTCATCCGTTGGGTTTACTTTTCTGCTTAAGTCCCAGCTCGTCCGTTGGGCCCCAGCTCGTCCGTTAGGTTTACTTTTCTGCTTAAGTCCCGACTCGTCTGTTGGGTTTTAAATTTTTGTTTAATCTCTGCATTTTCATTTTTATATATCATGCATTCATTTTCTCAATCCGTACCCCATTAGCATGTTTTACTTCTCTAAATTTCCATTCATTTAGTAATTGTCTTGTATTTTTCCAGCATATTGCACGGTGTTTTAATGTGTTTAGTAATTTGCATACTGTGTTCGCACGTTTTTGTCTTTATTTTCAATTCTCGGTAGGCTCAATTCTTGCATTGGGTACCGATTTTCATTTTTGGTTTGCGGTATGCTCAGTCATTAGCATTGGGTACCGTCTTTATTTTCGGTTCTCGGTAGACTCAATCTTTGCATTGGGTACCGATTTTTATTTTCAGTTTGCAGTAGGCTCAATCGTCAGCATTAGGTACCGTCTTTATTTTCAGTTCTCGGTAGACTCAATCTTTATATTGGGTATCGATTTTTATTTTCAGTTTGCGGTAGGCTCAATCGTCAGTATTGGGTACCGTCTTTATTTTCAACTCTCGGTAGGCTCAATCTTTGCATTGGGTACCGATTTTTATTTTCAGTTTGCGATAGGCTCAATCGTCAACATTGGGTACCGTCTTTATTTTCAGCTCTCGGTAGGCTCAATCTTTGCATTGGGTACCGATTTTTATTTTCAGTTTGCGGTAGGCTCAATCGTCAACATTGGGTACCGTCTTTATTTTCGGCTCTCGGTAGGCTCAATCTTTGCATTAGGTACCGATTTTTATTTTGAGTTTGCGGTAGGCTCAATCTTTGCATTGGGTATCGATTTTCATTTTCAGTTCTCGGTAGGCTCAATCTTTGCATTGGGTACCGATTTTTATTTTCAGTTTGCGATAGGCTCAATCGTCAGCATTGGGTACCGTCTTTATTTTCAGTTTGTGGTAGGCTCAATCGTCAGCATTGGGTACCGTCTTTATTTTTAGTTCTCGGTAGGCTCAATCTTTGCATTGGGTACCGAATTTCATTTTCAGTTCGTGGTAAGCTCAATTGTTAGCATTGGGTACCGTCTTTATTTTCAGTTCGCAGTAGGCTCAATCGTCAGCATTGGGTACCGTCTTTATTTTTAGTTCTCGGTAGGCTCAATCTTTGCATTGGGTACCGAATTTCATTTTCAGTTCGTGGTAAGCTCAATTGTTAGCATTGGGTACCGTCTTTATTTTCAGTTCGCAGTAGGCTCAATCGTCAGCATTGGGTACCGTCTTTATTTCCAGTTTGCAGTAGGCTCAATTGTCAGCATTGGGTACCGTCTTTATTTTCATTTCTCGTTAAGCTAAATCTTTGCATTGGGTACCGATTTTCATTTTCAGTGTACGGTAGGCTCAATCGTCAGCATTGGGTACCGTTTTTATTTTTCAATTCTTGATAGGCTCAATCCTTGCATTGGGTACCAATTTTTATTTTTAGTTTGCGGTAGGTTCAGTCGTTAACATTGGGTGTCATTTTGATTTTCAATTTTCATTAATTATGTTTTGCAACATTGGATATCATATTGCTCCGATTGCATCTTCAGTCATCTTACTTCAACCTTTTGTTTCTTCTTGTGTCATTATACATTAGCCATGGTATTAGTCCATTTCTTTTTTATGTTTTCTCAACAAAAAAAAAGATGAAAAATTTTTTATTTTGAATTGAATTGCATTTTAGGCTCGACACTTATTTGTCCTCTGTCTCAAAACCTTTATTGTGTTTATTTTGTCCAACAACATAGACTTGCATTTTCATTTACGTTTCCAAGTCTGGCAGCTAGACTTCGCATTGCATTTTATGATTCCTGGCAGCTCAAGATCATTTATTTACTTTTTCAAGTTGGCAGCCCAACTTTGCATTCATCAACCTTGGCAGCCCAAGGTCATGCATCCGTTCAGCAGCCTGGTCGACATCTTTTATTTATGTTTCCAAGTCTGGCAGCCCAGACCTTGCATTTATGATTCCTGGAAGCCCAGGATCATTTATTTACTTTTTCAAGTTGGCAGCCCAACTTTGCATTCATCAACCTTGGCAGCCCAAGGTCATGCATCCGTTCAGCAGTCTGAACGGCATATGTTTATTTACATTTTCAAGTCTGGCAGCCCAGACATTGCATTTGTCTTGTCGGTATTTGTTTTGTTTAGCTACCTGAACTCATTTTTTTTGTCTTTTAGTTTAAGCACTTTGCTTTGTCTTGCAGTCTCGTACCAATCTATGTTATCTTTGCTTACCAATTCGAATGTTGCATTTCTTTCTTTTGATCACAAATTTGAACTCTTGTTTTACTATTTGCAATTGTGTTTCACATCCACCGTTTACTTGCATTTGAACTACGTTTGACCTGATTCCCTTTACTGGAATACGTAGGCAGCCCCTAGAGAGCTCGGTCACATGTTTATATATGTGTTCTCTGATCATTAGTTATATCTCATCACATTTATGTACTATGCATGATTAGGTGTTTTGTTTATAGCAATGTCTGTTTTTCATATTTAGGTGAGTCAAAATTTGGTGTTGTCTACGTCTTTGTCTGAAATCACTAGCAGCCTTCACTCCATCACCGTTTCTCCTAATTCCAACCCAGAACCACCAAACGTAAGCCCTCTCCTGCAACTTCCTCCCTCGGACCATAACTGCCAATTTCTACTTCACACCACCAGAATCCCATCCTCCACCACCTGTAAAAATAATCAAAAAATTACCACACACATTCACATAGTCACATACATAACAAACCAGCATAAGACCAGGACCCAAAAACCATCATCCATAGTCGGCAAACTGGACCTAATTTCCCCTGCCACAACACAACTCGATGATCCTTTTACAAAGAAAACAATCCCTTTTATAGATGAAGGGATGTCATCTGTTACAAACATCATGATTCAAAAGCAAATACCCGTGCTAGGTAAAAGCATAAGTAAATAACATATTTCAAGAAAACATCATGAAAAGCAAAAGTAAATCGTAAAAGCAAAAGAAAAAAAAAGTGACACACTCATTCCAAAGCATTCATGCTTGATAATTATTCAGATTCGTTTGGTGTATCTGATGGTGTGCTATTAGGGTTAGTGATGTTCATCTCAATAATCCAAATACACTTGGGCCTTTCTTTGGACTCATTGTTCAAGTTATTTTAGTGCATAAGATGGGCCAAGAGTTGAAGCTTTGGTTATGGATCAAGTTTAACTACAAAGAAGCTTCACAACATAGTATTTGGGATACTCAAGTGGATTCATGGAGCATCAAAGAGAAATCGTCCAACCCATATGTTATTGGATTGAAGATGGACGCCCATCATCATCTTGGAGTTGGCTTTTTGGTCTATTGGGCATTTAGCATTGGACGACCAGCCCAAATGCAAGAAGAATGGCGTCTTTTTAGTTGTTTTAATTTATTTCTTTCTTTTGTCTAGACTTCTATAGTAGTTACAAGTGTTTAAGTTATGTCTTTCAATTAATTAATTATTAGGTTAAGTGGTTGCTTTATTTTCTAAGTTCTAGAATCATCTATGTAACCCTATAAATAGAGGGTACTATTCATACGAATTTTATAAGTTTGGTGATTAATAAATTTGTGAGTTTTCGAATTAAGTGCTTCTTTTGTTCTTTACTAATTAAGAATAACCCCTGAACTTGTAGAGTGATTCCAAGTTCAAAACCCTAGCTTAGAGTTGCCTTATTGGTTTGATCAAGCATTCTTGGTACTGATTCCTTGAGTTTTGTTCGTTCCATAAGGAGGTTCAAACTTCCTTGAATTTTTGAGTTGTTCATCTTGCATGTTCAAGGCTTTGGTGCTGATTCTAGAGTCTAGTTCATCCAAGGGGAAAGGTTTGAAGTTCATACTTGGTCTTTCACCCAATTTCACGCTTATCTGCGCGTATCATAGTACTTGCAACTTCAATGGTTCAAATTAAACCACAAATCCATTTCAAACACATTTCAAATGATGAAACTAAGATGTTTAACCCTTCTAAACATATTAAACACAAGAGATATGAGAATTGGGTATGTAACATCCAAGTTTAAATGTGAAACCTCATGGATTACATCCAATGCTTTAAGTTCAAAATCATGAAATACACACTAAACAAACATACTTAAAATAGCATAAATCAAACCAAACCAACTTAAAATACCAAAATCACTAGGTTGCCTACCAACAAGCGCTTCATTTAGAGTCGAGAGCTAGACTCATTTAATGTATGCTTCCTTTTATAGGACCATGACCCGAAGAATACTCAACTCCTTTGGATGTAGTTATATCAACTATGCTCAATTGGTTCTTGTTCCTTGCTTTCCTCCTCCTTGGCCTTCCAAAACTTGGAAATGTACAAATGGGCACACTATCATTAAATTCATCAATCATATAAACATCAAAAGAAGATGAAGGTTGTTTCATCATTTCATTTAAGACAAAATTTACTTCATCCTCCCCTACTTTAAGCTTTAGTGTACCATCTTTTACATCAATAATGGCACCAGCGGTTGCTTGAAAAGGTCTCCCAAGTATTATAGGCATTGAAATATCCAAAACAACAAAGTCAATTGGGATGATAAGTTTATCCACTTTTATTAACAAATTTTCAATTATTCCTAGTGGATGCCTAATTGATCTATCGGCTAGCTGTAAAGTCATAATTGTGCTTTTCAATTCCGTAAAACCTAGCCTTCTAGCAATTCATAAAGGGAGTGAAGAAACACTTGCACCCAAATCACACAAAGCATTTAAAAAATTTAAACCTCCAATAGTGCAAGGTATAGAAAAACTCCTTGGATCCTTAAGCTTTGGTGGTTATTTGTTTTGAATCCTAGCACTACATTTGGTAGGCGTGTAATTAGGTCTCAAAATATAGCAAATAATCCAATTATATCACACACAAATAACCAAGTTATAAAACCTAATTAGCCTATATACTGCAAGTGCACAGATCGTATTGAGTATAGGGCAACAGGGTCGATCCCACAAGGAAAAGGTTATCGAAGTATTAAGGCTTTATTACTCTCCTTATTATCTAAACAACCAATTAACAATGAGAATATCAAAGTAGAAAATAAACAGCTAAACTAACAACTTCTATAAAATAACAATATCTAGAGGAAACTCGTAATCTTAAGACACTAGGGAATAGATTCCACTAATGACCAAGCATAAGATTGAATGGATTAATTCATGCCATGGATTCTTGTATTGTTTAGGATCCAATTCCAATTGTACTTAACCTTCACTCTCGTGACAAGCTAACGATTACCTCCCTACTAGTTCTTTCCTACTCTCGTGGTAAAGATACTAGTATTGGTTCATTAATCACATGAATTGCCTAATTGACCCACCTAGGAGCACCACTACTCTCGTGTGACATGCAACCTAGACTTCAGCTATTCCTTTTCCATTATCATTACTAACTCTCGTTGCATAATAACAACTATCAATTCATAGTTGGTGATCAAGCAACTACAAATCCATGCAAACCAAAATAGAGAACAAACAAGCACAAGATAACATGAATAATCATAATCAAGTCATATGCATGAAGCGATTAGTTTCCTCTAACCCTAGATTAACAATTTAGCACGTACTCATGGTGGATTTCACATAAAAGATCAAAACTTTAATAGACAAATCCATATAAATCAAGAAAGAGACAAAAATAGAATAAAGAAAACTTATTGATTGATGAACAAGTTCAAATCTTCTATTCTTCCTCCAATCTTGATGTGTACAAGAGAATCCTCCAAATAGCACTATTCTATAGAGAGATTTACTAATCTAAAGGGGTGGCTCTCTCAAAGAGAGAAAATCTCTCTAAGAGAGACCCTTGCTATTCTATGCTATTCTCTCTCTCTATGCTATGCTACGCTTCTCTCTTGTGTTTTTAGCACTCTAAAACCCTCCTAAGATGTATTCTCACCAGTCCACCAAGAGTATGAATTTCTCCCTTGAAAGATAGCCCCAAAGTGCCTCAAAATCAGTACGTCTGCGCCCCGAACCCTGTGCCTGGAACCCGCGGCAAGGATACAGCCGCGGCTTCAATTAATAACTTTCTGACCGTACCCGCGGTGTGTACCCACGGCGCGGATTCAGCCGCGGGTTCCGTCAGAAATTTGGCCAAACTAGCTTTTACTCTGAACAGTGAAAGTTATAGCCCTTTGAGTTAGCTTTCCAGGAGCACAAAAATCAGGTCATTTGGAGTTGTGTACACAAAGATATGGCCAAAACATCGAGACATGGTCGGAAGAGCATCGCTGCACAAGAATGCTTCAGTAATGTGGCAATTTGACATTGTAAACGTGAGAATCAGACTTTGAGGTCATCATAAGAATTGTAGATAATTATCTTAGCTTTAAATTGCTTCAAGAATCATCTCAATTCACTCTCTCTAGCTCCAGTTCTGACCAAACTACCAAAACATGTCAGGTGCAAGTGAAATCCTTTCATCACCACTTCTTCTTCTATCGTTGCTTCATCATGCCACATCATTGGTCCTCTTCTCTTGCCACTTCTCATCAACTTCAAATCACATTTAATATCATCCCAATATGCTTCATTTGATCCAAAGTGATGATCGTTATAGCTAAAACCTACAAAATACAAAGAATTGCATATTAAACCACACATTTGCACATTTTAGCTACAAATTTAAGATTGGAAGAAATAGAACATGAAAGTGACTATTGTTCATTATTTAAACCCTAAAAACTAGCATAAAATACTAATCTAGACACACTAAGAAATATGCAAACTAGACACTTATCAACATTCTTCCATGAGTGATATGGTTTCAAAATCTTCTAGGCTTTTCTTCCTTATCACCAAATCCTTGAGGAGCTTATTCTACTTAGGGACCTACAAAAATACATCTATAAAAGGAATATTTACATGCAATTGTTTGAGCATTTGTGCAGCCTTTTCTAAGCTTTTATCAATTTTTGAACTTTTGAGCCATTGTGAAAATGGAACTTTTGGGGGAATAGGGATAGTTTGTGATTTAGATTCATCACTGACTTCATTATCACTTACTACCTCTTTTCTCTTTTGCTCTTTTTCATCTTTACCACTAGCTACGCGCGGAAGTATTAGACGATCAGGAACCTTGAATTTGTAAGTGAGCAACTAGTTAACTCAAGACCACGATAGATTTCTTGAACCCAACAACCTTGACGTGAAGTTGTTTTGCCTTGAATTAACATTCTTCGATGTATACGAAACTATAGCGGACAAAGCAAACCTATAGAACCCTAAACAAAACAAGATGGAATCACTCGAAGCTAGGTTTAGGTCGCCAGTTCTAATCCAAGAACTAAGAAAATTCTCAATCTTGAGAAAATCACTCAATTTTTATTCATCAAAATCTTATAAAATTCCTATGTAAAAATAGCCCTATAAATAGGCTTACAAAAAACTTTCTAGAATTGAAGAATTAAGCAAGATCTAAGTCTACTCCTAAACTAATAGTAATACTTGACTAAAAACACAATTGTAGAGTAATTCTAACAACTAGAAACTAACTAAAAACACAATTAAAATTCGTCCAAAAATAGTTCATGGGCTGGACATCCTTCATTAAGCTCTATTGGGCCTCCATTTAGCAACTTCAAGGGCCCTCCAAGCAAGTCCAAGTAACCAGCCCCTTAGCAACTCCTTTTGGGCCTTCTTTGTAGATGAACTTGATCCATAACCAATGCTTGAATCCTTGGCTCAATATGAAAGCTTGAATATTGTGAACTTCAAGCTTGTGACTAAGCTCAAAATCATGTAACTTGACAATCCAAGCACCACGTTCCAACATTCGATTCATGATAATCACTCCTTTAAGCTCTTCTTGATCCATATAAATGGTCTCTTCAAATTCACTAAGTATAAGTCCAATTCCAATAAATGTATGCGCTCCTTGGATCACATCAATCCCTCCTTCCTCAAAAAGATTCGTCCTTGAATCTAAGAGTTCATATAAACTAACATAAGTAACTAAAGGACTAATAGATGAGCAAGTATAACCACCAAGAATATTAAGCACATAAAAATCGGATGCCATATTACAAGAATAAACATAATTATTTAAAGACTCATTACTCTTGCAAGGTGAAACAAAATGAAACTAAAAAATACACATAGATGACGTAAAGACAATTTGAAGTTTAAAGATAACAAACATGTCTAGATGAGTATTATCCCTAAAAACATGCAAAAGAATAAATATATAAGGAATCCTAACATGAAAAACACGATTTATAGAAGCTAAACAACTATGGAAAATGACCAGAAAATTAGTGCCAAGATAGTAGCTTTGGAATCGTGTGTCACAAATAAGATGACTAGACGTATAATGCATGCTATACTCAAAAACATCACAAGCTAGAAGACTAGAACGCATAGGAAAGAATGTATAAACAATCTTATAAACCCTAGAATAAGTATTATGACATGGAAAAACACAAAACGTACTGAAAATTGCTTAAAAATTTAACATACCATAATCCTTAAAACAGAATGCATCATGCAAAACTAAACATGTTGAATGTAAAACACTAAAATATATGGGGTAGAACATGCACACAAATGCATAAACCTTATCACAACATAAAAACTTATAAAATAAACTATGAAAATCATTTAAGACATGATTATGAAACACAAGAAAGCTTTCAGGACAGATTGCACTAGATGAAGTAAAACAACTTAGATGCAAAACATAACTATTTACCTTAATAGAATAAACACATAAGATAGAATTAATATGCAACTTAAAGCTATTAAACATAAAAACTTATGCCACAAATAAGTTGGATTCATCAAATCCTTGCTATATGTTGTAGCGCTTGAACACTGTTGTAATTCATTCTCCACAATTTGAAGCTTTTTATTCATTGAAAGAATCTGAATATTAAAACAAGTATGTGGTGTTTTTCCTTAAGCATTATCCTGCAATAACACCACCAAAACACTAGGAAAAGAATGGTTAAGAGAATTAGTAAAGTACACTTCTTCTTTGGAGTACATGGATACAAGAGTTAAAGGTCTAAATAGCATCACACTCTTGCTCTTTTCTCTCTTTTCTTTTTATCAGTCACAATTTCCTTACTTTTACTACTCTTACTTGTGTTTTGCATGACTTTTCCCTCATTTTTCTACTCAAGTGCTTTCTTTTCTTTAGCTCTCAACTTGAAATCTTTAGTAATCTTCACTTGGCTTCAAAGCATGTAAAATGATGTTTTTCTTCTCCCAAGTGAAAGTGTATATGTTGTCAAAACCATCATAAAGCACCCTTCTATCATATTGCCATGGTCTCCCCAAAAGCAGGTGACAAGCTTGCATGGGAGCTATATCACACCATACCTCATCTTTGAACTTCCCAATGGCAAAAGATACTAGAACTCTTTTTGTGATCCTCAAATTTCCATAATCACCAAGCCATTGCAACTTGTATGGCTTTGGATGCCTCATGGTCTCCAAGTTCAATTTATCAACAAACAAGGTAGAAGCAACAGTAGTACAATTTCCTCCCTCAATAATTAAACTACATATCTCATTGTTTATAGTGCAATGAGTGTGAAAGATGTTCTCCCTTTGGACACTTTCTTCCTCCTTTTTAGGTTTGATATGTAGAGATCTCATTGCTACCAATGCATTCCCACAATCACCATAGGTCACAACTTCCTTTTCACTATCAGAATCTCCTTCCAAATGTGGCATTCCTTCATAGTCTTCTTCACTTGATTCTACACTCTCAACTTCACCATCATCATACATCACCATTGCCCTTTTGTTAGGACAATTAGAAGCTATATGTCCAAAACCTTGACACTTACAGGATCTAAATGTCTCTTTGCCTTGTCTTCACTTCATCTTTCTCTCTAGAAGATGGTTTAAGCATTGAATTGCTAGCCTTAGAATCATTACCCCTTGCTGAATTTTCCCTTGGTCACACCCCCTCTTGTTGCTCTCTTCTAGGTGTTTCTCTCCCCAAGATGGATGATCTTGACTTGTTGAATATCCCCTAGAACGCCTTGCTTTGAATTGCATTTCAATCTTAATGGCCATGTCCACCAATCATGAATGTCTAGGTAGTGTTGAAGCTCTACCTTTTTAGCAATTTCATAATTCAAACTAGCTACAAATCTTGCCATTACAGCTTCCCCATCTTCTCTAATTCCCCATCTTCTCTAATGTCAGCACGAATAAGGAGCATCTCTCTTTGAAGTACTCATCTACACTCATGGAGTCTTGCTTCAATGTTTGTAGCCTTCTATGGAGGTCACGAGCATAGTAGCTAGGTATGAATCTCTTTCTCATAATGGCCTTTATGTCACGCCAAGTGCGTATGGGATCCTCTTCACATCTCTTTCTTTCCTTCACAAGCTTATCCCACCAAACACTTGCAAAGTTAGTGAATTCAACGGCAGTCAATTGTACCTTCATCCCTCAGAGTAGTTATGGCAATTGAACAGATGTTCTACCTTGCGTTCCCACTCTAGGTATGCATCAGGGTTAAGTCTTCCTTGGAATGGAGGTATCTTCATCTTGATGCTTCTAAGATTATCATCTTGATTGTTGTGTACCCTCCTTCCTCACCTTTGCACTACATCTTCATAATCAGAATCCTCACTTTGTCACTCTTCAAAATGATTCTTTGTGGCTGATTTTCGTGGTTGAGAAGTGCTTGCATGCCTATCTAACTCATCAAAATTTTGTCCTTTATCATGCGCATCCTCCTTTCAAAGTCACTAGCCAATGCTTCCCTAAGCATCTTTAAGTCCATAGGGGCCACTTGAGAGAATGTGGGATCTTCTTTATACATGTTTATGACCTACACAAAAATAGTAGAAACCAAAAGAAAATAAAAATAAAGAGAACAACCCTTACCACTCCCTTAGTGTTTACACTCAAACTCTCGTGTATCACACCAATTTAATGGCTTTTTCCACTCTTGAGAATCTTCTTGTTGGCCCTTTGATGAAGAACCAACTCAATTAATCTTACCAACACCCAATGTCAACCCAAACACAAGAGTAAATGTGGAGGTCAAGAAAAATTTGTAAATGTGGAAGTCAAGAAAAATTAAGCTTAAAGTATGGATGACAAAGAGAGTAATCAAGAAGAACAAAAAGAAACAAGATTAGCACAAAAATAGACACTCTAACGTGTGGTATAATTGTGTGGAAAATTTTGATTTTTAATGTTCTCTTAAAAGAAAATAATATTCTTGTGCAAAAAGTAAAAACTCAAGTAATCCTTGTTGGAGTAGGATTGGAAACCTTTTCCTAGAAGGATTCTTGAACAAATAATAACAAAAACCAAACACAAACAAATTAGGAAACAAGGGAAAACATGGGAAACAACTAAAATCAGTCCCAAAAGGATTAGAAACACATTCAAAAATGAAAAGGAAACAAGGAGTTGTGCTAGTTTCCAAATTGGTTTCCTATGTGCATGCAAAGACAAGTCCTTTTCCTTAAGGCTTAGGATTCTGTCCAAATCCAATTTAGACAATGAATTTCACCTATATAAGGACCAAACTAACTTATTTTGACTTAATTTGGATGTGCAAACTGCTGGAAAAACAAACAAAATTCGTACAGCACCTTTAAACAAAATTCCAGCAACACAATTTTGCAAGAACAATAACTGAAACCCTAGGAATTGGGAGACATGACTCAAAGGGCTTCAAGAGGGATTCAAGAACTTCAAGAATTGATCTAGAAAGTTCAAGAAATCAATCAAGAGTCTCAAGAAACAAGGAAAAAAATTCCAAAAACTCAAATCTCACAAGAAACACAAAGACAGCTTGGTGCAAGTTCAAGAAACTAAACAAGTAAGTTCAAGCACTTCAAGATTTGTATCAAGAACACCAAGAAACTTCAAGAAACTTTGAATAAATTGTTGTGCACGGTTTTTACTTTGTTGTGCATTCCTTTTTATCCTCTTTTTCTTTCTTTTTCTTTGTGCTTTGGCTTTTTCTTTTTAAGCACACAATCTGCCTCCTTTTTTTTTAAACGATTTTTTTGCCTTTTTTTTTTTTTACTTCAAGAACAAAACAAGAACGACTCAAAACTTCAAGAAAATTGATTTGTGAATGTATTAAGTTTAAAGAATCTTCTTTACTGGATAGTTTTTGACACAAGACAATTAAGAAAACACCAAAAACAATCAAGATTCATAAAATACCATACAAAACCTAGAATTCTTGATTGAGAAGCAATCAAGAATGACTCTAAACAACTTAAAGCACATTTTTCACAAGGAAAACAATGAAACAAATTTGGCAGAAATTTAGAAACGAATTTAAGCAAGAAAACTAGACAAAAGCACAAATTAGTATAACCAGGCTCAAAGCTCTTCGCCACAATAACAACAAAAACAAGGCCAAAAACAAAAAGGGATATATTAGAAATTCTCCAAAGGAAAATTTGGATTGGAAAAACCTGAAAAATTCAAAAAGATCGCTCTAATACCACTTGATACGTGCGGAAGTACTAGACGATCACGAACCTTGAATTTCCAAATGAATAACTCATTGACTCGAGACCACGATGGATTTCTTGAACCCAACAACCTTGACGTGGAGTTATTTTTCTTGAATTAACCTTCTTCGATATATACGAATCTACAGGGAATGAAGCAAACCTATAGAACCCTAAACAAAACAAGATGGAATAACTCTAAGCTAGGTTTAGGTCACCACAAGTAAGCTTGATAAGACCAAGGGTAGTTCTAATCCAAGACCCAAGAAAATTCTCAATCCAAAGAAAATCACTCAATTTTTTTTCATCAAAATCTTATAAAATTCCTATGTAAAAATAGTCCTATAAATAGGCTTACAAAAAAAAAAATTTTAGAATTGAAGAATTAAGCAACATCTAAGTCTACTCCTAAACTAATAGTAATACTTGACTAAAAACACAATTGTAGAGTAATTCTAACAACTAGAAACTAGCTAAAAGCATAATAAAAATTCATCCAAAAATAGTTCATGGGCTGGACATCTTTCATTAAGCTCCATTGGGCCTCTATTTAGCAACTTCAAGGATCCTCCAAGCAAGTCCAAGTAACCAATCCCTTAGCAACTCCTTTTGGGCCTTCTTTGTAGATGAACTTGATCCACAATTAATGCTTGAATTCTTGGCCCAATGCGAAAGCTTGAATATTGTGAACTTCAAACTTGTGACTAAGCTCAAAATCATATAACTTGACAATCCAGGAACACGTTCCAATGTTCGATGCATGATAATCACTCCTTTAAGCTCTTCTTGATCCATATAAATGGCCTCTGCAAATTCACCAAGTATAAGTCCAAGTCCAATAAATGTATGCACTCCTTGGATCACATCATCACTTCCACATTTTTTCTCTTTTTCCACCAATGGTTCACTCAATTCCTTCCCACTTCTTGGAGTAATGACTTGAACACATTTCCTAGGATTAATTTCGGTTTTATTTGGCAAATCTCCGAGTTTTCCATGGTTAATTTGTTCGGCCATTTGTGCAATAGTGTTCTCAAGGCTCCTAATTCTTGCATTAGATTGATTTGCATGCATTTCCATTTTCTCTGCCATTTTCTCTAATCCTACTTCCCATACTTGTTTATTTTGAGAAAATCTGAGTGGTGTGTTTACTTTTTACTCCGTCCACCTAAAATTTGGATGATTTCTCTATCCCGGATTGTAAGAATTAAAAGGAATATTGTTAGAAGAAGAAGGCTTAAAGTTATTTATATATTGTACTTGTGCACACATAGATGAATCATACATATCTCCACAAATAGTACAACATGCAACACTAGATGATGAATTTTGATTTCCAATGACAAGTTTACTCAAAGAATTTATGGCATTCATAACACCATGCATTTGTGCTTTTAACATGTCATGAGAATCAACTTCTTTCATACCTTGGGTTCTTCTATGAGTACCTCTTTCACTTGCCCATTGGTAGTGGTTGGCCGCCATTTTTTCAATCAATTCTTGGGCATCTTCTACCGATTTTGCCATGAGAGCTCCTCCTGTAGCTGCATCTATATTGATTTTTATTGGATAATTAAGTCCATTATAGAATGTTTGCACTATTAGCCAATTTGGTAGTCCATGGCATGGACATTTTCTTATTAAGTCCTTGAAATGCTCCCAAGCCTCATATAGAGACTCTCCTTCACTTTGGGTGAATCCAGTAATGTCCATTCTCAATTTTGCAATCTTTCCCGACTGGAAGTATTTGTTAAAAAAGGCCTTGGATAGGTCCGTCTATGTTGCAAAGGTATTTGGTAGGTATGAATTAAGCCATTGTTTGGCTTTATCTCTTAATGAAAATGGAAATAATCTTAGCCTTACGGCATCTTTGAAAACACCATTTTGTTTAAATGTGTCACATATTTTTGAGAAACTAGCCAAGTGATTGTGAGGATCTTCATTATTATATCCACCAAATTGATTTTGTTGGACTATTTGTACAAGTCCCAGCTTTAGTTCAAAGTTATTAGCATTAATCGGTGGCCTTCTTATGCTTGCATGTGAACTAGTTGGGTCCGACATAGCATAATCTCTTTAAAAATGAGTGTTAGAAATAGGATTTTGAGTTACTTCATCCATGGCTCCCTCTTGTTGTGGTTGTAGTTGAGCTGCAATTGAGGTCTCTCCAAACTCCTCCATCTTTGCTTGTTCTCCTTGCCTTTGTCTTCTTGCCTTCCTTGCCATTCTTTCTAAAAATAAATAGAGAATGAGATTGATTGCTCAAACCAAATACTTCCAAGTTTCCACCAAACTTGAAGTTTCAATACAATTGAATTGCTTCACTTGTAGGTGACTCAAAACTACCATGTACAAAGATTGGCTCACCTGTTGCTCACCCTAAACACTCACTAGTTGAGCCAAGAGATTTTATAGCTAACTCAAGCTAACATTTCTAAGATACAATTGAATTGATTACTCTCACAATAAAGGATTCACACTTTTGCTTACAATTCAAAACAAAGAAAATTATTTTTCTTGCTCGACAATGCTAATCAATGCTCACTAATTGTCAATACAATAGTTAGCAATAAATTTGGATTTTATTACTTTTATAGTTCTTCAAAAATTGCCTCCAACAACCCTCTAACGGTCAAGTATTTAACGCAGGAAAAACTAGCTGTTGGAGTGTTTGGCTGGCCTAATGCCAAGAATGCTGGCTGAACCATCGTTTGAAACCTTGTATGTTGAGCTAATTTTGGTCTTTTCAAACGGTCAAAAAAGATGTCCATCATCTGAACGGCTACCCAAATGCTTCTGACTTTTCTGAGTTATCTTCTGACAGCTAATTTTGCATCCAAAATACTATCCAAACGTTTCTGGCCATTTTAGAAATTGTCCAAATAACTAAACAGGCGTCTGAAAGCTTTTGATCATTCTGCCCGTTATAGAAAACTGTTGGACGACCAAAGCACTGGCTAAAGTGCTGTATGAAAGCACTTTTGACAGCAAAAGCTCTGAAATAAGTGTCCAAACAAGTGGCCGATTCATACTGCATTTTGAACCAATCTTCCAACTTAAATAGATTCACTTTGATGATGCTTGAATCATGTTTAATGCTACACAATATTTATAAACCAAGATAATTAATAGCATTTTGGTTTGTTATCACACTTAGCAAGTTAAATTGATGGTTTTTGAAAAAGCACACGTTCAAGGAAGGTCTTGAAGTCCAAAAGGTTCAAAAGGTTCATTCTCGCAGGAATACAACGCTGAAAAAGCACACGTTCAAGGAAGGTCTTGAAGTCCAAAAGGTTCAAAAGGTTCATTCTCGCAGGAATACAACGCCGACCCAAATCCAATGCTTATGGGCGGTTTCTTTAAGTGTTTTCTAGAAGTTTTAGCTTTTGTTATGCCTTCTAATTAGTTTACAAGTAGTTTTTTTGTTAAGTTACAACTTATGTTAAGTTTTAAGTTTAAACTAGTTTACAACTCAAATTAATTAGGCACTCGAGACTCTTCTTACATATCTATTGTAAGCCTATAAGTAGGCCATGTTACTGTTCATGAATTTACATGTGATGTGGTGATATTAGAATTATTGTAGACACCAAATTTTGAAACACCATTTATTTTTTTCGAACATTGGGGGCATGTTTATATTTTTGGGTAAAATTTTAATTTTTCAATAAAAAGAGGGGAACGAAATCGATAATCTTGGGGGGTAAAATAGTAATTTTTTACCTGTAAATATTTTCCATTAGATTTGGGGTTTTAAATTCATATTTTTACTTTCATATATATTTTTTAATTTTCTGTGATTTTTTTCAGATTTAATTGGTATTCTTTTTATATTTTACCAACACAAGGGTAAAATGATAATTTCGCCTCGCGAACACCATTTTAGCTCATTTCAAGTCCCAAATCTACTTTTCTAATTCTTTAAGCATGTTTCTAAATTTTCTTGATTTTTTTCAAGGACGATTGCTATTTTTTTTGTAAATACTGAATTCAGGAACAAAATCGTCATTTTATAGTTTAAATTCATTTTTCACCAATTTTTTATTCATAAATGCATTTCCTAGGTTTTTAAGCTTATTTTTAATTTTTGGTAATTTTTCGAGATCAATAGCTATTTTTCTGTGCATTTTGTTGTTCAGGGGCAAAATCGTCATTTCACATTGCAACCCCATTTTTCATCAATTTTTGAGTCATAAATGTATTTTCTAGGACTTTAAGCTTATTTTAATTTTTGATAATTTTTCGAGGCCACTAACTATTTTTCTGTCTATTTTCATTGTTCAGGGGCGAAATCATCATTTAACACCCTAAATGCGTTTTTTATTAGTTTTAAGCTCTAATCTTTATTTTGAAATCTACTTTGAATTTTTTAGAAAATTTTGGAGATTAATGTCATTTCTTTGTATTAATTTTTTATTTTTTGGGTTAAAAATATTTTTTTAAAAAAAATAAAATTAGAATTTTTATTACCGGTGGTATTTTTGTTATTTTGTAGTATTCTTGGTGACCAAGACAGCTAGCTCTATAAATACCCCCCTTAAATCAGAAAAAAAAAAAGAGGAGAAAAATCCAAAACCCTAAAAAATACTTTTTCTTTTATGCTTTAAAGATCAAAACACACAATACACACCAAAAAACACACACAACATCAGCCGCCTCTCTCAAGATGATAGGTACTGTTCATCAAGATCATTATCAGCCCTAACCTTCTTCATCAGGTATTTTCTTATTTCAATCCTTGTCCTGTTTGATTCATTTCAATCTGATTTTTTTTATGTGGATTTTTCTGTTTTTGTTTTAGTTTTGGGGTTTTGTTTTCTGTTTTGGGATTTCTTTTTCTTCTTCTTCAACGACAGACAACCTTTCTTCAACCTCCAATCTCCATCGTTCAACACCATAATTTCTTCCCTTTTTTTCTCTGCCAAACCAAAACCACCACTCACAACTTCCATAACCTATAGAACAACCAAAAGCCATTGGAAAATTCGACCATGGCCATCAGTTTCACCAATCCAAACCCAAAACCATTGCCACCGGAAAGCAAAGCCCACACCACCACCATTTTCATTAACAACAGAACGTGACCAGAGCCTCCAAGCTCCACCAGCAATTCACCACAAACCATACCTAAACTTATACCAGAACCATCTCCCTTCCATCGTTCAACCACCAGTAAACAACCCAGACCAGTAGGCCATTCAAAGCTACCCCTGTCTTCAACCTCACTACCAGAACCTCCACCATCCTCTTCTCTTCATCCTCCACTGCCTTCTCCCCTACCCACTATCAAGTCCGGCCAGACATGCCTCAGCCACAAATTCCAAACCTGCAGAAAAACCCAACTCCAATTCAAGTCCAAACTCACCAACCTCCACAATACCTCTAACCGAATCACTCCTCATACAAAACCCCTGCCAACAATACCCAGAACAACCATCTACAATAACCTATCCCCTATCACAAACTCAACCATAGCCCATCGGACCACCTGCACACACATAAACTCAAGCACAATCACAGAGTCACACGCATAGAACATACATAATCACACCCACACAACAGCCAGATTCACACACATTCACGCACCTCCTACAACCTGCAAAAAAAATAACCACTAATAAACACTACCATCCACCGGTCCATCATCACCCGTAGATTCCAGTAGCCTTGTCACCACCAAAAGCGCCACCCAATCACCACTTCCTCCTTCACCCGCAACCACCCATCAATTACCCAAGAACCCAATTGACCACCGCACACCTCAAACAGACCCCCAATCATCATCGATTCCCACAAAATCTGACCCCCAATCATTAATTCGCTGCACTCACCACCTCATAATCATCAGACAGCAACTACCAAGCCTTATCCCTGCTCCATAAACTTGTGTAACTTTTTATTTTACCCCCTTATTAATTGGAATTTCCAATTCTACTCTTAAGCTTTATAAAAATTTTCTTGTAGCCCTTTTAGTTTTATAGAATTTATATTTTACCCTAACTTTTGTTAAGATTTCATATTTTAGTCTTTATGTATTTATATCGTGATACATTGACGTGTGTGTTCATTTTCTTAAGTATTTATATCGGATTTTCAAAAAGGTATCCTCATTACCCGTTATTTCTCTTTATGTGCTCCAATATGCTCCTATGTGACTTTTTTGTCTTTTCTTCATGTATTTCTTATTTTACATACTTTTTCTTTATTTATTTACTTTATGTTATTTAATTTTCAAATTTTATTATTTGGCAAATATTTTGTATTTAGATAGTCAATGTAACAGCTAGATAATATTTCTCATAGCAAAAATTTTTTATTTAGATAGTAAGTGTAATAGATAGGTCGTTTCTACTTCGTTCCCCAAAAAATTGTAGCTACCCCCTCGATGTAAGAGTTAGGGCTCATATGCTTTTGTGTGCTTGTGTGCGTATATGTTTTACCGCTTTCTTTAGAGTTTTACATCTAGATATCATGCTTACGTGTTATGTGCTCCTACTTGACCTTATGTGTCTTTATATGTTTAATTTGCTTTTAATTCATGTTTTACTATTTAATTCATGTTTTATGTTATTGCGTTACTACACTAGTCCAATGCTAGTTGTGGCTTTATTGCTTTCCCGCTAGTCCAACGCTAGTAGGGAATTCCTAGAAAGGGCTAGTCCAACGCTAGACCCTTAGGGCATTTTAGTGCTAGATGCAATTGTGTGCATTTTATATCAGTTTGACACACTAATTTTTTAGGAAAATTTTCATTTTTGCATGATTTGTATATATTTTATTATCTATTATCTATTTTGACAAAAATTCAATGCATGACATCTAGGTTGCATCTCACTTAGAATTTAGGTCATTTTGTGTGATCCGGCTAGAAATAGTCGTCTACTCACGGGGGAAACGGTGGTGTACATGCCGTTCCCCCCCTCCGTGAGTAGAAATATTTAGTTACGAGATATTAGCCCTTTGTACCCATGATGTTGCATCCCCACTTTCTTGGACACTTACTATCTATATTACTATTTTTTTTTCTTTTTTGCATTTCATTTTTGCATAGACACTCGTGACTCCCTCGAGGTCTCAACTCGGGTCTCACAATTAATGCGATAATCCCTACTAATCCTCAATGGGACATTTCGACCCTTCCAATACTCACATTTAGACTTAGGATTTGCATTCATTTAGATACATCCGAACGCAATAGAACTTAGGGTTAATTTAGGAAATTTTGATTAAACCTCACAACTAGTCTTGGCTAGGTTGAAAGGGTGCCTTAGCGCAAGATTTGCCTTCCCTTTCTTCAAATATGACTCTTGGAGCTTTTTCTCTTCTTTTCGTGGACCAGAGTCAGAAAAGGGTTTTTCAAACATTTTTCTAAAATTTTTACTTTTGTTTTGCTAAACGATTTTTTTTCAGGTGACTTGGTACACCCTAACCCATACCAAGTGGCAACTCCATTTTTTTTTAAAAAATAAAACCCTTTTTCAAAATTAGTTGTCCAAAACTGTCACACTTTTTAGTCCCGGCCTTCTTTTATTTTTCAAAATACCATTTTTCCTAAATAAACACTTTTTCAATAAAAACTCGATTTTTCTCACACACGAATAGTTTTTTCCAAAAAACTTTCTTTTCAAAAGGGTCTCGGACCTAACCGTCTTTTCAGGACGCGACAGTCAATGACCCCACCGTGTGTCATTTCGAGGCACAACAATTATAGATTATGCAATAAATACAATAAAAAACACATACAAAGAAGTAATAAATTTAATCTAATACCCCTTTACCGCAAGTGCACGAGTCAATTGTAATACGGAGAGTGTTAGGGTCGATCCCATGAGGAAACACAATTGTTATAATTACCAAAATTACTAACTTGCTTTGTTATCTAGACAATCAAACTTGGGATGGTGAAAATGATAGAAATCTTCAACATAGTAACTGGAAAATCAAATTCAAGTAAATAAACAATGAAGAAACTTGTTAAACAAAGTTGTCAGGATTAAGATTCCACTAAAGGTCAAGAATATGAAAGTTAAACTTATGGTCATTATGAATTTCTACTCTTGTTTAGATTCAATTCCATTTGTACTCAAAACTAGATTCATCTACGAATTGAAGACTAATAACTCTTGAGCTTTCCTACTTCCGTGGTAAAGACATGCAAAAGCCAATTCATTAAGCTCATGAATTGTGGTTTTAAATCTTAATCTACCTATGAGCATAACTATTTTGATGTCATACTACATAAGTTCCATTTACTTATTTCTATTGTTAAGTACAAGTTTTCTTGTCAAATAACAACTTGAATGACTCGAAATTAGTATCTAATTAACAACAAGTGTTAAAGCTGAAGTAAACGAACAAAGAAGAATAAGGTAAGGCCACAAAGTTAGTCAAGTAATATCAATAGGTTCATCTTAAACCTAGAGATTATCAACTTAGTTCAACACAACATAGATAAAATTAAGTGCACATATTAAAGTAACAAGGCATGCAAGATTGAAAATAAAAGACATAGGGTTATAATTGCTCATAGGCTTGAAAAATATGGCTAAAAAACTCCTCCCTTCCTTTCATCGAACATGTAAGCTACAAATGAAATTTTTTCAAAGCACTAAATAAAGAAGTGAATTAACTACTAATCTAAGAGAAATTCATACTCTAATATGTACAAGGAGTACTCCTCCCACCAAGCTTGGTTTCTGCTCAACCAAGCATAATCCAAGCATACTACAATGTCTTACAAAGGTTCCTATATATAGAAAACCCTAGCTCAAGGTTACCTTCCAAATTACAAGACAAAATGATGATATTTGATTCTAGAATCTTCAACAGTCTTGCCTTGAGCTTTGTACAATCTTCTTGGCAGACAAAAGGCAGCTAAATGTTGGCTATGGCTATAAAAAGAGAGTGAACAAGTTGCAACTTGAAGTAGCCAAAAAATAGCCTTTTGATGTGGATCCGCAAGTGGTGTTCCTAGAACCTTAACCCACAGATCACACCTAAAATGACACTTTTGCCCTTTTTTCTTGCTAGTTATTTTCTTCATGCCCTTGAGACCTTTTCCATGATTAATCCATCATTTCCTTGAAAATTTGTTGAAGAAAATCTTCTCAGAATGTTGAACAATTAATCTCCAAGTTTGTGATTTTATGGTGCAATTTTGTATCAATTTTAAAATGATAATACTTGTGCTCCAAATGATCATTGTTTTAATAATCAAATACCTAAAAAATCATATAAATTTGTGCATTAATTTGCTAAAATTATAAATATTGCCTCAAAATCCTAATTTTTTTGAATTTGAGAACAATCCTCAAATACTAAAATCACACTAAAAAAACCTACTAAAAACACATAAAATACCCTATTGCTTAATGTATGACCTATCATAAAATCAATGTCACAAGTGAAAGGTTTAGCCAACTTTGGCTATGACATTCTTAAAAAGTGTTTCTATGGTATAGGTATTGTGGCACAATGGATTGAAAACATAGGAGCACTTGCTTTGTAACAAAGTAAGTACACTATTTACCCAATCAATTGAGCACCAAAGATCTTTTTTTTTTAAAGCTAACCTCATACACGGGGAGGGCGCCACTCCAGAATTTTATTAAAAAAAAACCAAAAAAGAGGGGGGCATAGAGCCTTACCTCAAAAAAATGTACATAAGTTTAAAGCAAATAAATAAGGAGTACTCCCTTTACACATCGTTAAAAAACCTTAAACATGATTTGCTGAAAAGAAATCCAATGTAAAAGTAATGAATCCGGCCATGGATAGCCAAGCCATCCACAAACGAATATGTAATCCGTCCAAGAATAGAGGGCCATTCGATACCCACAGAAGCAAACATCAACAAGGCATAGCATTCAAATTATAAATCTCCATATCTAGTTAGAAATTTTCTATAGTTTCCTACTAGCTTTGCAAAACCTAAAATTGCAAATACCCATTGAATAAAAAGTCATTAAACCTCGTGCGTATTTTGGAAGCTGCGTAAAATGTTGATAAAATTGAAAATCACCCTTCTGAACACCAACATTAGCAAGATGATCAGCCACACAATTAGCTTCACGATAGCAATGTTTAAAAACAACATTAAGTGGAAGGATAAGCGCAATTTCTCTAACCACTGCACGAATACAAGCTAGGACTCCAAAATTTCCTTGTAGAACCCCATAAAGAATAAGAGAATCAATCTCAATAATAACATTCCAATATCCCAGTTTTTACAAGCTTTCAAACCATAGAAAACCCCCTAGCCTTCGCCTGTAAGGAGTTCACTCTAACTTAACCACAAGAAAAACCAAATAAGAATTGACCAAATTCATCCCTACCAATACCACCACATCCCCCTATGCCTATATCAAGAAAAGCTGATCTGTCCATATTAAGTTTTATAAAACCCGAAGTAGATAGATTCCAAGAAATAGGTTTAGCAAACACCATGATATGCAATCCCCTAAGGATATCAAGCAACTTAGGCCAACTATCACCCAAAATATTTCGATTGGGATACTTCAGCATACAAAGAAATTTCAGCTCATGAAAAATCATAAAACAAATTTGCTGCGTGTTTAAAATCTTACCTTCAAAGCGAGCTAAATTTCTAGCTTTCCATAACCACCATAAGATTAAACAAGGTGTGATCTGTAAGATCCATCTCAAAACTGACCCCTTCACATTATACAAGCACCACTTCCTGCACCGAGCCACCAAATCCAAATTCGAGAAAAAGAAGTCCAAGTCACGTTCAAAATACTCCCAAACACCTAATGCCATAGGACCATTGGGGAAGACATGGTCCAAAGTCTTAACATTTGCATTTTCTTCACAACATGAGCACTTAGATGTTGATCATCCTTTGCAGGATAAATGAATTACGTGATCAATGTGTATAAAGTCTTGCTCTAAACTTTGAATAAAGCAATTATCCTGAGGCAATCTAATGTTTTTGGTAATTTTAGTTGCTTTGGTGTGTTTTATGTTTTAAGTGTGTTTTGAAGTTTGTTTGTTTGATTGGTTTGGTTTGAATTTGAAATTGAACATTTTGGTTCAATCTTTAAAGGTTCATGCTTAACTAAGGAAGTTAAATACCTATTTTACATATCTCTTGAGGTTCTAAGGTACATTGGGTTTAGACTTCTTTATTTCATCATTTGAAATGTGTTTGAATGTTTGTGAAGTTGAATTCATGCAATTAACTAATTTGGTGCATTGAAGTGCAAAAGTTACTATTCCATTAGTTACTATTCATCATGTGAGATTTCCTTGTGATTTTGGTTCGCACTTTAGAATCTCCATACATTTCAAGCATAAGAATCATTTGAATAACTTTATTTTATCATTGGAAAATGTTTGAAGTGTTGATTTGGTCTAAAACTTGAACTGAAAAATTTTGAGAATCTAGTGTCACTTGAAGAACAAAATTTTAGGTTTGGCTATCCTTCAAGTTTTATCCATCTAATATTTCTTAAATGTTGATGATTTGGTTGAGTTTAATGCATCATTTGGAAGTTTGTTTACATGTTTAATTGGTTAGAAGTTGTTTGGACAAAACTTAAAATTTAAATAGCAAATTTCAGTAAGAAAAGTTGAGAAATCATCAACTTGTAACACAGAAAGTGCAGCTGCAACTAGATCTATGAGTCATGGATCTGCAAGTCTGACCCACGAATCTTGGGTTAATTGGGAGTTTTGGTGGCTTTTCTATGTTGGGACATTTTGGGGTTTTGTTTGGTAGTTTTTTAGGCAACTTTAAGGGCTTCAATATTACACTTAAACATCAATCAATTGGTTGCAATTCATTCCTTTAATGTTCAAGTTTGTTTGTGATGTTTTGTTCTAACACATCATGGTTGAGTTTTGCTTTGAACATGTTAGCTTGGCAAAATTGGATGATTCAAGTATGTCAAATGAGGATAACATGCGAAGGACATTACAACCAACTCACTTCTAGAATAATTGAAAAAAAAATTAAATTAATAAATTAACACATTCCAAAAAGTAAATAAAAATGAAAGCAACACATAAACATATAAAAGCACCAAAGAACACATAAGGAGTAATCAAAAGGTAATGGAAATACCTCCTCTTGAATACCCGGTACTAAATACTGACAAGATGAACAAATGTGTTAAAGGTATCACTATTTAACAAAATAAATTGTAAAAATATGAAAAACTAACAAATTGTGGGTAGAAATATAAGTCCTATCAAGTTAAGAGGGCTAAATTACGGATTCTACAAAGTTAAGGCAGTTAAAGGGGTTGTGATGCAAATTGAAATAAGTTGGGGGCAAAAATGGTAAATGCCAGCAAGGGTGGGGCAAATTGCAATTCATTTAAGATATACTTGAAAGAAATCAAAACCTAGAAGGCCAATTTATAAACAAATAAGTACTTAAATACAAAAAACAATAATATCTGAGGGCAGAATGGGATTAATAAACAAAACAAAGGACTAGAGTGTAAATATACATAAAGCCTATTTTACAAATACCAAAAATAAAATCTGAAATTACACCACAAATTTCTCAACCACCCAATTTGGTCAATCGGGTGAAAAGAAACAAAATTGTCTTAAAAAATAATGGCAAAAAAATGACTTCCTTCCCAATTTCCCCCAAATCATCTTCAATTTCACTCTCTTCATGACGTATTTCCTCCGAATTTCCTGCCTTATTTTTAGAAAGCTTCCCCCCTTCCTTTCTCTTTTTCTCATCTCATCTTGTCTTGTCTCTCTCTCTCTCTCTGTCATCACTCCCTCTAACTCTCTGTGTGTTCTCTCTCTCATTCTCTCTTTCATCCTCTCTCTTATTCCTCCTCTTTCTCTTTTTTGTGATGCGAGCACGGTTCACGATGGTTTTCGTAAAGATGAGCTTTTCACAATTGAGTTGAGGGAGCCAAGGATCATCTATCAAGCAACCCTATGTTGGTGTTCAAGAACAAGGAATTTGCATAGATTTGCTGTGGATGAAGCTACATGGGATGGCTTTTTACAATTGGCAAGACTTGTTACACTAATTTGGGTCAAGAAAGGAGCTTTACGCGAAGATGAACCATTGGGGAAAGCCATGGTTGACCAAGGGGATAAGCAAGGAGTTCAAGTCATGCAAAAAGATGGAGGAATGCAGCTTCTAACCACAACCGTGACCCAGGCCATGCCACATCCTTGTCCAGGGTCTCCGTCAGAAAGATTGAAGTGAGATAGTGTTGTTTCTGATCTAAGCCGCACCGAAGGCCGCTTCCCCGCGGCCTCCCCCAGAACGTGCGACTTCGTCTTAGTTTAGGATTTTTCTTAGTATTTTATTTATTCCATAGTTGTAATCCATTCCTAATAGTTAGGCATGATAGACTATGATTAGTGATCGTGCTTATCTAGAATTTTATTAGTGATTTACTTTCCATTTTTTGTAATATGCTACTAAGCCTATTAAAGGGCTAACTCTATTCGTTCAATAACAGATTTGGGATCATTATTCACCCTAAAGGTGTGTTCTTGAGAGCTCTTTCAAAGCGCTTTCTTGGTTCTTGGATTAGAACCGTTCTCGGTCTTATCAAGCCTACGCTTGTGGCGACCAAAATACCTACTTAGAGTAATTCTTTCGTGTTTGATCCAGATTCATAGAGCCATAGTTTAGGTGAATGAATCCACTCATCTTGACCTATATTAGAACCCTAGAATTCTTCGTTCTTCGTTGAAGAATATTCGAGGTTTCTACTTGGAATCATCAAGCAATCTTGGTCATTCACAATCCCGCGAGCATCATTTTGTCTCTCTATTTTCCCTCTCTCTATTCTCTTCTTCGCTCTCTCTCAATTTTCTTCTCTCTCCCTCCTCTATTCTTTTCTTTCTCCCTCTCTATTCTCTTCTCTCTTTCTTTCTCTCTTACCTCTCAACTTTCTTACACCAAAGCCAAATTCTTTCACCCCAAATCAATTTTCTTCAATCGAAATAAAGTACAAATCTACCGAATTAGAACACGAATTTGACCTATGCACAAGAGGTTGAGAAGAAGGCCACAAATTTTACCTGGATTAAGAGGAGATGAATCTGATGACTTGATATTGAAAGGGGCGTGGTTCACTACTCTTTTGTTATGATGGTGGTTCACTTGGACAGTGGTGGCATGGGCTATTTTGAGGTGGAGGGGATTGCTAAGTTTTGGTTGTTTAGTTGCCTATGGTGGTTGTTTTGTTAGGCGATGCTTGGCGGTGGATGTCTATGTTTGTTTTTGTGTGTAGGTGGTATTTGGGTCCTTAATTGGTGGCTGGTTGTTTGAAATTGCTAGTGGTTTTTTTGGATGATTTTGGATTGATTTTGGGTGGTATTGGGATTGTTTGAGGAACAATTCGGTGGCTGTTATAGCTGATTGAATGGTGGTGCTACTTGAAAAGGGATGGAGGAGATGTTGATGGCTATGTGTGGCTATGAATGTGAGCCTAGTTATTTGTTGCTTTTGTGACATCTTGGTGGTTGTGTGCCCCCTGGTAGTGGTTGCAATTCCTAGAATTGTCTTACTGTTTGGTGGTGAACGATGGGGTGGAAATTGGGGCCAATTTTTTTTGTTGCGTTGATGCTTGCAAAGGAGGAAGGGAGTTGTTGAGCAAGGGTTAATGGACAATGTGGTTGTTGTTTTTGTCTTGGGGGGGGGGTATGGTGATTTTGGGTTGGATTTGAAGGTTTTGAGGAATGGATTGGGTGATTTTGGGTTCTGATTGGAGGGACTATTATGGTTGTTTGAGGGCTGTTTGTTGTGCGATTTTGAAGGTAGTCAACTAGTTTTGGGATGTAGGTTGTGGTGGTTCTAAAACTTGGATGTTTGCAATTGGCTGTCTTTGGATGGCAATAGGTGCTAAAGATGGGTTTTAGTGACTGGTGGGCTGTTGTGGTTGCAGAGGCGGAATTTGGTGGTTTGGCAAAGAGAGGTTTTGAAAATGTGGTTTTTGGAGAATATGGTGTGTGAACTTGTGCGTGTGTTTTGTGTGTGTTAGTGCGAGTGTATGTGTGTGAAAATGGTGTGTCTGTGAGCTGTGTTTGACTGATTGTGTGTTTGTGTGGGTTACAGTGTGTGTGTGTGTGTGCACGCGCTTTGATTGATTGTGTGTGCAGTGTGTGTGTTTGTGTGTGGTGTGTTTGTGTGTGCTTGAATATGTATTCTAGGTGCTTTAGGTGCAGGATTGAAGATGTATTAGTGTGTATTCTAGGTGTAAGGTTGAAGATGAACTAGAGTATGTTCTAGGTGTTCTAGGTGTAGGGTTGAAGATGAACTTGTGGAACTAGTGTGTGTTCTAGATGTAGCAAGAAAAACTACAAAAACTTTCTAAACTTTTTTTTTCCTTCTCTTTTTGTATAATGAAATGGGGTATTTATAGTAAAAAGGGATAGGATTTGGGAAGCTTCCCAAATCATATCCTCCAAGTGATCGACAAAAAACCAAAATGCCTCTGAAAATTAAATTACAATTTTACCCATAAAAAATTAATTTTTTGACACACAAAATTTAAAAAACATCATGGTTCCTCTTAAAAATATAAAAAAAAAAAGAAAAATCAAGAAAAATATAAATAATAAATTTTATTAATAAAACTCAAATGAAAAATACATTTGTGTGCAAAATGACTATTTTACTCCTAAACTGACATGATGTACAAAAACAATAGTTTTTTTACTCCACAAAAATTACTAAAAATTAGAAATATGCTTAAAAGCATGAATATGACTTTGAAACTCAAAAATGGACGAAAAAGGCCTGCACATGGTGAAATGACGATTTTGCCCTTAAGATGACGTAAGTACAGAAAAATAACAGCTAACCTCAAGAAAATTATCAAAAATTAGAAATAGACTGAAAAGCATGAGAAATCAATTTGGGATTTAAAAATGTGTGAAAAAGGAGTTCGTGACGCAAAATGACCATTTTTTCCATACACTGACTAAATATACAGAAAAAAAAGCAATCAACCCCAAAAAAATTAGAAAAAATAAAAAATAGTATAAGAGTACAAAACATGAATTTAGAATTAAAAACTAGTGAACAATATTTGCATGCTAGAAATTACCGTTTTGCTCCTGAAATTGTTGACTTCGTCCCTTTTACCTAAAAAACTAGGGTTTAATCCTAACAAGTAGAAAAAATAACCCCAATGTTAGAAAAAATAAATGGTGTGTTAAATTTTGGTGTTTATAGTTTGCTTATCTTTGTCGAGAATCTCGTAGAGATTTTAGACAAAAATATAGACAGCACGAAATTTTGACTCGCCTAAATGTGAAAATAAATGCCAAATGTGAAATGAAACAGCATCTAGACATGCACAATATGAGAATGTGACGAAATGCTAATAGATAAGCAAACGAAACACAGAAATATGCTACCGAGCTCTCTAGGAGCTACATACGAATTTCGGTGAAAAGAATTAGGTCAAATTAAATTCAAATTAGACAAATGAGAACAGCCTTTATGAAATGCAATGGCAAGAAACTTGATGTAAGCAAAACTTAAACAAACCATAGACTAATATGATAACTAACGCATGATGACATAAGAAGAACAGAAATACTGAAGTAAGTTAACTGAACATGCAATTGAAATGAAATGGCATCTAATGTTGCAAATAGAATTATTGAAAATTGAGAAATGAAAATGATATCCAACAGACAAGTTGGAACCACTAGAATTTGAGATTAAATGCGGCATCCAACAGACGAGTTGGAACTACCATAAACTGAAATAAAAGTCTAACAGACAAGTTGGAATTAAACTGAAACAAAAATCCAATGGACAAGTTGGAACTACTGGTGACAAACATAAAATGAATTGAAACAAAAGTGTGGTGCCCAATGCCTGGATTGGATCTTACTACCGGAAAAGCTCGGCATCCAATGCCAGGATTGGATCTTGCTGCCAGAAACTAAAAACAACAACGGCTGAAATTAAAGCACAGTACCCAATGCCTGAATTGGATCTTACTTCCAAAAAGCGCAACGCCCAATGCTTGGATTGGATCTTACTGCTAGAAATTGAAAACAAAAACGATTGAAATTAAAGCACAGCTTAATGCCTGGATTGGATCTTACAGCCGAAAAAGCTTGGGGCCCAATGCCAGGATTGGGTCTTTCTACCGGAAATTGAAAACAAAAACAACTAAAATTAATGCATGGTGCCCAATGCTAGGATTGGATCTACTGTGAGAAACAGAAAACCAAACGATTGAAGTTAAAGCGCGGCACCCAATGCCTGGATTGGATCTTACTATCAAAAAAGTGCAGTGCCCAATGCCAGGTGTAAGCACTAAATTTTGACACAACATTTATTTTTTTCAACAACAAGAGATATTTTCTATTTTTTCCAACATTGGGGGTATTTTCTACTTTTGGGGACGCATTTTAGTTTTTCAATAAAAAGAGCAAAATCAGCAATTTTGGGGGCAAAATGATAATTTCTAGTTTCTAAATATTCTTTCATCAATTTTTGAGTTCTAAATGCATATTTTTACTTTCATACATGTTTCTAAATTTCTGTGATTTTTCAGGATTAATTGCTATTTTCTGTATATTTCATCAGTACATGAACAAAATGGTCATTTCATCTTACGAACACTTTTTTCGTCTATTTTGGATCCCAAATTCATTTTTTAGGCTTTTAAGCATGTTTCAAATTTTTTTGAATTTTTCGAGGTTAATTACTTTTTTTCTATAAATAATATGTTTAGGGGTAAAATAATTATTTTGCCTCCCAAACGCCTTTTTTGCCAATTTTTGGCTTCTATCTTCATTTTTCAAGTTTTTAAGTTTATTTTTAATTTTTGACCATTTTTCAAGGTCAAATGCTTTTTTCTCCGTAAAAACCGCGTTTAGGGATAAAACGATCATTTTGCACAAAAATGTATTTTTCGTGTGAATTTTTTATTATTTGAATTTTTTTTATTCTTCTATTTTTTTGGTGTTTTACTAGAAATCATGACATTTTTTATTTTTGTGTGTCAAAAAATTATTATTTTTTTAAAAGGGTAAGAGTGTAATATAACTGCAAGGCAATTTTAATCTTTTATCCATTACTTGGAGGATAACATTTGAAAAAAAAAAAAAAACCCAAAGCTTGTCCCCTTGTACCATAAAGACTCCATTTTGGTTAATAAAAAGAGGATGATAGAAAAGGCTAGAAAAATTCTTAAATTTTTTCTACACACTCACACACATTTTCACTCACTTAAATCCTACACACACTGACACACCTAAAACACACACTAACACACTTAAAACACACACTTGGATCATACACACATACTAACACACCTAAAACACACACGGATTAAATACACACACAAACATACTCTTTTTATAATACTCAAATCAAAACACACACAAAAAACATGCACACTTCAACCAAGTCAACAAACAAGATTCAAAGGTCATATATCTCCCCCAAATCAAGGTACAATTCATGTTTTAAGATTTCTTGACAAATTTGTGTTATGAATTTTTTTTTGGGTTTATTTTGTTCTTGTTTTTCTGCATTTGCTTCCTTTTTTGGGTTTTAAGATTCTTGCCTTCCTCCCTCTACCTACTTTCTCCCTTCACCACCATTTTTTCTCCACTCTCAGCAAAGAAAGCCAACGCCATCATCATCTCCTCCTCTCTTAACCAACAACCACCATAGTCACTAATAGATGTCCAGCAACCCAAAACCTACCGAACAGAACAAGAACCAGCCATCAAAAGCCTTTTCCTCTACCATCCCTCTTACATCTTCTTCTTCCTCTACCCAAACACCACCGTTCCTCTGCTCAACCCAACTTCCACTACCATTGTAAATTGCCCAAGAACCACCTTTCACCTCCAGCTTTACACAAAACCTCACCAAACCACAACTGCCTTCCTTTGCCAACATAACTTGCTGAGAAAATCACAACAAAATAACAAATTCCGACCTATATAGCTAGTAAACCACCAAAGCCACCTCGTTAACCCCCACCTTCAACCACCCAAATTAACTCCATAAACTACCCTCTTCCAATCAAACCCCTAGAAGTCGCCACTTTCACTAGCCTCACCACTAGTCACTATTGAAGCCCACAACCCAGTCTAACCGTCACCCTCAAACCACCATTAGCCCTAGACAACCAAGAACCACCTGCAAAAATGCAAAAACACCCACCACCAGATGCACTATTACACAACCACAGGCCTCTCCATCACTATCTCCTCTAGTTCATTAACAGTCACACATCCACGCGACTACCATCTCCATCACAAACCACCGGCCAACAACCACCCAACTACCACACCAATGCCATCAAAACATAACTGTTCCAAAGCCACCACAATTGCCACCATCCACACACCAGCAGGCTCCACCCACAAAACACCCCATGGCCATTAGTTTCTCACGAATCAATCATCCTATAGCCCCTTCACAGTCACATATCGCCACCATCACCACCATCTCAAGACACCAAAAATCGCCATAACCAGACCCACAAGCCTCCTCCACCACTAGATACTATCAGTCACCCAAATTTAACCCTTCACCATCAATTAAAACCACCCAAGCCAACAAGCCCCTGCCAGTAGCTCTTGGTCGCCACCATTTGACAACTTCACAACCCTCACCTGCAAAAGACAACAACCAAAGGCCACCAAAACACATGGCCTCACAACTACAAATCAACCCTCAATCACCGACCCAGCACCACTCCCAGTCACTAAATCGCTTTCTATTCCATCTCTCTTCCACTATTATCACCGAACTTCTTCTTGCACTGGGGAGGGAATTCGAATGTTAATAGAGATTTGGGGGGAAAGGAGAGTTAAACTTCTATAGGAAATCAGGGATTTTGGAGAAAATGGGTTTTGTCAACCTCCACAAGAAGAAGAAAGAGAGGTGAGACACAGAGAGAGAGTGTGTGAGAGAAAATAGAAAAGAATAGAGAGAGAGAGAGAGAAGAGAACCGAGAGAGAGAAAAATCAGAGAAAGAAAGAGAGGACAAAGAGAATAGGAAAGGGGAAAGTGAAGATGACGATTTTGGGGAAATTGGGAAGAAGGTCATTTTTCTGTCATTTTTAGGGAATTTTGATTTTCTTCACTTGGGCTACCGAATTGGGGGATTGGAAATTGTTGGTGTAATTTTAAAGATTTTGGATTTATATTAATGTTTTATTTCATAATTACATATTGGCCCCGTTTAGTTTTTCTTTCGAATTAACTCCTAACTAATTGCAATTGCTCCTTGTGATCCCTAGAGGTTATGGTTTTTGCCCCCAATTTGCTTTAATTTGCATCTCCAATCCTTGACTTACTTGAATTTTTCAATTTTTACCCCTTGACTTCGTAGAATTCATAATTTATTCCCTTTAGCTTGATTGAATTTGCATTCTTTATCCCCCAATTTATTAGTATTTTTATGTCTTATGCTTTGTTTATCTCTACGGTGATACCTTGACATGTTTGTTCATTTTCTTTAGTACTAGTAACGAGTATTATAGGGAGGTATTCTCACCACTTTTAATTTTTCATTTTTCGTACTCCTATGTGTTTTATGTGTTTTTGTATGCTTATTGTATTTCATTTACCTTTCAAGCATTTATTTATTTTATGTTATGTTTGTAAGGTAATAAAGAGGGAAACACAGCAGAAATTTTAAAAATTTATTACCTTAACTAAGCATCACATTAATACAATTAAAGGGGTTTAGCATAAATACCTCAAGCATGGAAGGTTTCTATGCTTCAAAGGGCCACAAAAAGCTCACCAAGTGTAAAGCCTCCAATGGTATCCACACGAACTTGATCTTTAGGAACCTCTTTGGGCTTGGTTGCCTTGTCTTTTGAGTGCTAGCTCTTTTAAATACAAGAATATAAGCCCTAACTACTAGGAGAAGAGCGAGAGAAGGTGATGAGTAATAAATTTACCAATATTATTATATATATTATTACATGTTTTAAATGTTATTTTAGTATAATTATAGTATTTTTGGTTGCAAATGACTCATTTTTCAACAATTCATAAGAATTATGATTTTTACTGGAACTGAGGTTTTTGAGGCGGAATTTTTACTTGAGCAAATTAATGCACAATTTTTGTGTAAAATTTCAAGTTCATCATACTTCAACTTATTTTGGATCAATTGGAGTAAAAGAAAATCAAAGACAGAGTTTGATTCAAAGAGCTAGAGTTGGATGAACAACTTAAAGGAATAATTGTGCAAAATAATAGAAAAATCTAATACTTTATCAAAATGCTTGGAAATACATGGAACATGCTTGCACATGTGGATACCAGCTTAGTAAAAATCAAAAAATGAAGTGGGGACCACAAGGTGAGATCCGCCGATGAAAATCTGCAAATGACAACCCGCGGATCGTTAGTCGGCTGGACTTTCTAGGGCATCAACTTGCATCCTCTTCCAGCTAGTTTTTGCAGATATTTTCATATGAGGATATGGTTTTGCAAGTGGGAGAATACATTGGAAGCATAAATGAAGACTTTTGTGCCCATTTGGAATCCCCAAGCAAATCTTCATCATTTTCATGCATTAATGATTCATGCAAGTTGGAAAATGACTTGAGGAACATTTGTCTATAAATAGAAGTCATTTGTAAAGCCTTTATAACAAGTTTAAGTAGTAGAAAGTAGATATAATCTTCATTTTATACTTATTTTGGTAGAGAATTAGTAGAAATCTCTTAATCCTTCATTAGAGTTGTGAGGACCATTGTAAAAGACTTTTGTAGTGCATCCTTTGAAGGTGAATAAAGAAGAGGAGCTAATTCTCATATTGGTTGAGCAATTCCCAAACTCTATCTCTTTTACTTTCAATTGTTGCCATGAATTCTATCTTTGAAGTTGAACTTTTAGTTGTTACACTAACCATGTTGAACTAAAAGCTTCATCTAGACTATAGATGAAGCTAATGAATCAACAAACATGATTTAACTTCATTGCACTTGCTAAGCTTGCATTTGTTTGTTTACTTGTTCAAGCTTTAGCACTTGTTTTTGCTTAGCCAACTTAAACAAGTCATTTAGTTGCTATTTGACGTTGAGAGATGCATGTTGTTAGTGTATGCCCTAAAACCAAGATGGTTTAAAGTATTTTGTGTTACGCTTATTTATGTTATATTTATCCATGTGGTATTTTTCTTTATCATCTATACTTGTATTTCCATGTTACTTGTTTGATTGATAAAGTCCTTAGAATATTGACTGTGTATTAGAGATTGTAAGGGTTACAATTATGAGACTCTAATACATAAAGTCATATTCTTAAATATCCCTAGTCATAGTATTAATGAGATTGGACATCATTAATGCGGATAGACTAGCACATACTTTGCCTCTACTTATGGTAAGTAGTAGTTGATCTCATTGACTATGGTGTGCGTGACACTTAAGCTGGTATGTGGATGCTTGTTTGAGAACAAGTTCATTGGATTGATCCGCCAAGAGTTTCAACTATAGTGCCAATGGTTGAACTCTTAATGGCTATGGTGTAAGTGATCCTTTGACTTGAGATTACCATAGTATCTTGAGTGTGGATTGCTATACTTTGACTCTATTCCTCGGTGCCCGTAAAAGGGTAGCTCATAGGTTAGAGATTGGGTATAGTTTGAAGCATGGAAAGAGTAGTGAGTAATCAATATAGGATTCACCACTCCTTAATAGGAGAGTATATCCCTATATGGCCACTTGTTGGAAATATTAACTCATAAATCTTCTGCAGAAGTGATAGTATAACTTGGAAGTAGTTTCAAGGTTATACATCATGGAGAGTTATATTTCTGGAACAAGAAAATATAAATTAGTCATTATTAAAGTATGCACTATACTTTTAGACTAATTGGGATATAGTGTGGTGAAAGGATATTAATTACACGGTAACATTGTCATTGAAGGGTATGGTCTACCATATGACTTTCCTATTCACTTGGGTGGTCATGATGCATTGCTAGACGCCACTCATGATCTATAAGTATGAATTGATTAATTAGTGAATTAATGATAAATTAAAAGTGTTTAATTTATCTAGCTCAATTAATGAGTTATAATTTATACTTATTGCCAACGTGAATGGAACCTAATGGGTCACACACATAAAGAACAAAATCTTTGGGTTAAAATGTAATTAAGATAAGTATGAGATACTTATGGGGTTAATTTATGAGATAAATTAACTTAAAGGACTTGTTTATAAATATTCTAAGTCTTGCAGGAAATTGGTTTCCTAAAAGAAATAAAGTAACTAATTGGTTTCCTTATGGAATAGATTTCCTAAAGGAGAAGGATTAGCTTAAAGTAAGTTACCTAAACCTTCTTGGTTTCCAATTAGCTTTATTTCCTAAAAGACTAGAATACTACCTCTATAAATAGGTTCATGCTTTGACTCTTGAATTATTATTGCAACACAAAAAGAAAACTAGTGAGAGAAAAATTGAAAGAAGAAGACACGCCTCATTCTCTCTCTAGGCGTCTCTCTCTCTCTCTCTCTCTCTCTCTCCTAACTGTTAGGTTTTTCTTCTTCTTGTGTTCTTAAATAATTCAAGGGAGCTAGCACTCAAAAGTCAAAGCAAGCAAGCCTACAAGGTTCCCAAAGAAGTTGTTCGTGTGGATATCATTAGAGGCTCTACGCTTGGAGGGCTTTTTCGTGGTAGATCTAACATCTTCTTCGAAGGATCTTTGCCTAGTAGCATAGAAATCTTCTATGCTTAAGGTAATCTTCATGCAAACCCCCTTGTTAATCATATAGATATGTCAAAGAGATCCATGGTTAAGGTAAGTAAATTTTTATTTTTCCGCTGCGTTACCTATGCTATTACCTTACACATGTAACAATGGAAAATGAACAAGTTATGCTTAAGTATTTCATATAAAAATAACGGATGCTTAAGTGAACCAATACAATTCATATTTTCATAAGGTTTCATCATGAGAATAGTTGAAATCTTGTCATTTCATAGAGAAATCTAGTTATGACACTTATGGAATTGGATTCTAAACAAGGAAAGATAAAACTTAGTAAGTCATTCATGCATGATTCATTAGTGAATTCTTTGTTCTAGGCTTCTTTGTAATTGAATTTTACAAAAGTTCTCAATCATATACCTACTCTATTGAAGGGACCCCATTCTCAATCTTGTTTTGATTGTGTTTAAATAATAAAAGTTAGTGAAAAAGCTTTAGTAATTACACATATTTGATTCCTCGTGGGATTCGACACTAATACTCCAAATACTACAACCGACCCGTGCATTTGCAGATTAAGTTGGGAGATTAGGTTTTTATTACTTCATTTGTGTGTTTCTATTCATAATTGTTATATCTAATGTACACCACGTCAGAAGGACATCACTCTTAGGGGCGGCTCTCTTGATTTTTCTCTTTCTAGGTTTTATCTTGTGTTGCATCAAACTTTCAAGAGTTAAGGCATGGACATGTTTATAGGAGAAAAATCCTAATCTTTAGGGAATAAGAGCAATTGAAAGCCAAATAGGTTTAGGAAACTCACTTTAAGCAAATCCTATTCTTTTAGGAAATCCTATTCCCTAAGGAAACCAAAGACTATTTTCCTAATTATTTGGAAACTGACGGAGTATAAGGAGCTGTCCAAGAAGCTCACAAGGGTGTTGAGCTTAGCAACTATCCATTGCAAGGGATTAGAGGTCCAATAACCACACAAGGACCAAAAAGTTGAAACAAGCTCTCCACGGGTTACTTGAGCAATTGCTAGAGAATGAAGCCACTTGGGCTAGAACAAGCATAGAGCAAATGCCACCAAGGCTGGTCACATTTTTATGGGCTGTTGATGAAGGGACCAATTCAGCTGGTCAAGAGCCATGAAGCTACTTTTGTTGATTTATTTTAGTATTATGTTTGTTTAGTTTGTTAGCTAAATGTTTGAGTTAGGCATGCTCACATCAATTGGTCACACCTATGGATGTCACAACCAAAAGACCTTCAATACTTTAAGCGTGCCCATGCTTAGTGGTCATATCTAAGGGATGCACTTTAAAGTTTGTAAGTAGAAGACTCCTAGTGAGTTCGGCGTGACCATGCCTAACGTGTTCTTTCCCTTTTTTTTTAGGGTGAACCAAGTTGTAGCCTTTGAAAGGCATTCTTTTACACTTAATGAAAAAGAAATTGATTCCTCCAGAAAATGACGTGTGTTTTCTCTCTTGAACGAGATCCCTTAGCTCTTGGAAAAGAACTACTCTTGATTCTTAACAAGGAAAACTTGTTTTCAATGAAGTAAATCGCTTAGGGTTTTTCTTCAAATCATTTGCTTTCCAAACTTCTAAAAATTTACTAGGAGTCTATCCAATTCTATTGGTTAGGAGTCTACATTTGTATCTGCAAGAAGGAATTCAAACATTTGGAGTAGAATTTTGAAGCAAAATAATTCAATTCGACTTGGAGTCTCTGAACAAGTGGCAAAGGAGTCAAGCTTGGTTGGATTGTTCTAACCTAGTTTTCAAGGCATTCTTGGGTTCAAGCAATCGTGTGCGTATCAAGTGGTATCAGAGCCACTTGACCTTGAAAATTCCAGGTTCTAATTCGGGTTTTCCTTCAGAAAATCTTGGATATATCTTTTCTTTTGTTGTTTTTCTGTTCGGTTCTTATTGTCCTATTTCTATCCGTTTGTTCTTGTTGTGTTTTCATGTGTTTTAGAGTCTTGTTTCAATCTAGGATTTGTGTTAAAGTTGTTCTTGGTTAGTTTAATCAAGAATTCTATGGTTTATATGTGGTTAAATTCTTGTTTCTTGACAATTTTCTTTTGTTCCTTTAAGTTTTAATTGTTCTTGTGTTAAAACTTTTAAGAAAATTGAATCTTGGCCTAAACAAGAACCTTGAAACAATTTTTCTTGAAGGTTTATTCATGGTTTCTGGACAAGAAAAAAAAAAGGACGAAAGACTATTCATGACTGTAGTAGGGTACTGTTCATAGGTACTGTAGCGCGGTATTGTTCATCCAAAAATTCACTATTCATCTAGTGAATTTTGCCTTATTTGTTTCAATCTTGTGTTGGTTGAATTGTGAGTTAGTTGGGGGTTTGTTTAGGGTTTAGAATTTTCAGACCATCATGGAGCAGCTTCAAAAGGTGTCTCTACGAGTTGAGAACATTGAGAATTCTTCAGGGGGATGTGAAGAATTGCATGACAACATGGGCATCTGGGGTGCTACCTCTCACACTAGAGTGACTAGAAATCCTACCTATGAAGATGAAGTTGGTGAGGAATTTGATTTTGAGGATGTGGTTCTAAGGAGAGGAAGGAGGGTACAAAATTGTCAAGATAACAATCTTGAGAGCATCAAAATGCAGATCCTATCCTTCAAAGGGAAACTTGATCCCGAAGCATACATTGAGTGGGAGCGTAGGGTGGAAAGTGTTTTTAAGTGTCACAACTATTCTAAAGAGAAGAAAGTTCAACTTGCTACAGTGGAGATTACAGATTAGCTAGTGTTTAGTGGGATAAACTTCATAGGGACCATGCTAGGTTTAGAGTGGAACTCGTGTGTACATTAAGTGAGATGAAGAAGCTCATGCAAAAACATTATATCCCGAACTATTACATGCGAGTTATCCACTGGAAACTACAAACTTTGAGGCAAGGTGCTATGTCTATGGATGAATACTACAAGGAAAGGAAAACTTTAAGATGTGAGCTAACTTGGAGGAGGAAGGTGAAGCTCGAATGGTAAGTGATTGTGAGTTTAGGCTATATCAAAATATAGCAATAAATCTACTTAAAATCACACAAACAAGTAATAAAATTTATAACCTAATACTCGTTCCTCAAGTGCACGAGTCAATTGTAGTTGTGACAAGTATTGGGATCAATCCCACGAGGAAACAAGAACTGGTAACTACCAAAGCTACTAACTTGCTTTATTATCTAAACAATCAAACTTTGGAGATGATGAAAATGGTAGGAAAATCAAATTCAAATTAACAAAATATGAAGAAACTAGTTAAACAAAGTTGACTAGGCTTGAGAATCCACCAAATATGAAAGTTTATCTTATGGCCATGATGATTTTTATCCATGTCTAGGATTCAATTCCATTTTTACTCCAAATTAGACCTCCCTATGAATGGAAGACTACTAATACATAAGCTTTCCTCCTCTCGTGGCAAAGTCTAGCATGCATAGTTCATTAAACTCATGAATTGTGGCTTTAAACCTTAGTCCACCTAAGTGCAAATCTCTTTGTCAAATAATAACTAGATGACTTGAAGTTGGTAGCTAATAAACTACAAGTGTTAAGACCAAGTAAACAAATAAACAAGAATAAAGTTAGCCATAAACTAATTCAAATTATAGTTTCCTCTTAAACCTCATTGGAATTAACTTTGTCTAACATGTTAAAGATAATATTTAGCACCTAAATGAAAGTGAACAACATGCAAGAATGAAATAAGAAAGAATATGGTAAGAAATGCTCAATTATGGCTCCAAGTCTTCTTTCTTCATTTCATCAAACATGTTGAGTACAAGTTTCTCCAAAGTTTTGTTACAAGAAGATGATATTTCCTACTACAAAACTAAGAAAGAAAACTAATCTAAGTATTTACAAAGAGTGCTTCTGATGTGGACATAACGAGCCTAACGGATGAACAAGGCACTCAAGGGACGAGTAGTGCTCAAGGGGCAAGTGATCGAACCACTCAAGAAGAGGAGGTTGAGTTTTCAAGAGGGCTAATGATGAGAGCTCAAGCCAAGAAACTTAAAGATTCCATCCAAGCACTCGTTCATTCAATTCAAGATCAAGTCACTAATTCAAGGATCATCGAAAGACTTGAAGGACAAGGAAGAGAGGGGTGCACCATCATTCAAGTAGAAGAGGAGTCTATTAGAACTTGGTGTGAGATGAAGAATACCATGAATAAGAGATTTGTGTTAAGCTACTATATGAGAGATCTTCATCATCGACTTCAAACATTGAAGCAAGGTTCAACGAGTGTGGATGAGTGTTACAAGGAGATGGAGATGCTTATCATTAGGGCTGATATTAAGAAGGAAGAGGAGGCATTAATGGCTCAATTTATTGCTGGACTTAATGTTGACATTGCTGAAAAAGTGGAACTCCAACACTACCTGGACATCTATGACTTGGTAGACATGGCCATCAAGGTTGAGAGACAATTGAAGGGTAGACATGCAAGGGGGTATTCCACAATGCAAAGCCATGCCAATTGGAGAGTTGAACAACCAAGGAGGAGTGTGAGAGAATTTGATCAACAAAGGGCTGCTCCAACCCGTGATGGTGCAAGCGAAGTTGAACCCTCATCCAACAAGGCAAAGAGATATTAAGTGTTTTAAATGTCAAGGTTATGGTCATGTAGCTTCTCAATGTGCAAGTAAAAGAGCCATAATTGTATTGACAATGGTGATGTTGAGAGTTTAAACTCAAGTGATGATGAAGATATGCCACCATTGGAAGGAGGAAGCGATGAGGAGATCATTGAATGCGACGGTGATCATGGTGAAATTTTAGTCACAATGAAGATGTTGAATGAACAACCTAAAAATGATGAGGAGAGTTTGCAACGATATCACATCTTTCATACTAGATGCACTGTCAATCATAAGGTATGTAGTGTGATTATTGATGGAGGTTGTTGTACTAATGTGGCTAGTTCATTGTTTGTAGATAAGTTGCAATTGCATACATTGAAGCACCCAAATCGATATTATCTACAATGGATGACTGACACGAGGAGTTTAGAGGTTACAAAGCAAGTGGTTGTGTCTTTTGCCATAGGGAAGTATGAAGATGAAGTTGTTTGTGATAACATTTCAAACGAATGACCCAGTTATTTTATATTTTAGGAGCGGATATAAATTTGAAACAATTATTCATTATATCTCTTCCTAAAGTTTTAGCAACTGCTGCTAAAATCTATATTCAAGAAAAATATGGGTCTATTTTGGATTTAACTACAAGGTCAAATCAGACAAGCGGTATATCTTTCACTGGAAGATATATGCAACATAATTCTTGGAAGACCATGGCAATTTGATAGAAGGGTGATCTTTGATGGATCCAAAAACACTTATTCCTTTGCTTGGAATAAAAAGAATGTCATCTTAACACCTATGAGGGCAATTGAAGCTTATAGATATCAACTTAGGATAGGTGAAGAGTGTAAGATGAGATTAAAGGAAAAGAGTGTTCATGAGAGGAAGAAAAAGAGTGAGAGGCATGTGAGTGAGGAAACTTCTAAAATAAGCTTGGCTGAGTGCAAGAGTTTCTTACTTGTGAGGGCTAATTCTCTTGTACCAATGTACTCTCAAGAAGAAACTTATTTTACTAACTCACTTAACCAATCTTTTCCTAGTGTTTTTGTTACTATTTTGTAGGTTGATCATCAAGAACAATCACCACATTCATGCTGTTTTGGTGTAAAGTTTGCAATGGCAATTGATGGCCCAATGAATAAAGGAGATTTTATGCCATCTAGGGAGAAATTGAAGGGTTCCGTGACTTGTTCTCTTATTTCCACCATTGGAAATAATTTAATAACTTTGCTGGATTGGTGGAATAAGTTTTTGTGTTATTTTCATTTTAGTTATTTTAATTCAAGTTTTCATGTTTATTCCATTATTTTAGGTGATTATGTTTTGTATCTAGCTTAGTTTAACTTCTTTTAGTGCAATCTATCTTAAAGGGTTTCATGTGTTTTTGCATCTTTATTTAGACGATTTGTAGCATGTTTTGAGTGAATTACCATGCCATGATAGTTGTGTTAAGGTTTGCATAGTTGTTTGTGTAATCTGTCCAAAGCTTGTTCATGATTTACCTAGTAGTAACGATTGTGTTTTTGAATTAGTGTTGCATTGTTCTTTTACTTCTTATATACGAGTACTAGGGGATTGCATTGTTAGCATTTTTTCAAGTTGAATTTCTTAGGGTTTTATCTTCTGAAATTTTTTTTATTATGCGTTTGTTCGTGAATTACATCCTAATGCTTTAGTTGGTAATCATGTGATAGGTAATCCGAGTTTGTTAGAGTTTAATTTGCACAATTCATCTAATTCACTAGTTTCTGTTCGTGTGTTTTAGCTTTGTTACTTTGTTATTAGTCCATGCATGCTTATTCTTCATGTTTTAAGGATGATACACATCAAGATATGTTTATTATTCTTAGATCAAAATCTATTGTTGCATCATCCATGATTTTCTTTGAGTTTTGTCTTATTTCATCCTTAGAGAATAATGAGTTTTTGGGTACTTGTGTTTATTCTTGCAATGATCCATCCATTTTATATAACTTAGTTCATTTCATAAATGTTCTTGATAGGTATACTTGTTTATCTATCATCCTCTTGTTCCTTATAGTTGATTTACATGTCCTAGGAGATTTGAGGACAAATCTTTTCGAGGAATGAGGGATGGATATGAATCAAGGAGTGTCTAAACATATTAGAGTTGGTTCTAGTCTTGGAGAACTTGGAAAGGCATCTCGTATGGATCAAGAAGAGCTTAAAGTGATGATGTTCATGGTTTGGATTAATCAACATGGCAGCTGGTGGAGGAACCTTCAAGACTTATGGCTTGATTTCAAACTTGAAGTTTATATTGAGCATGCTAGTACATTGGGTCAAGGTGTGGAACATTGGCTATGGATCAAGTCCAACTATAAAGAAGGCTCAAGGGGATTAGTACAAGATCTCCAACTAAGAGAGTCCAGCGGTCTGAAGATAGAGCTTGGAACAAATACTTAGATTTTTGTTTTGTTTTAATTTTATTTCAGTAGTTTACTTAGTCTCCAAGTTGTAAGACTTGATAGATTTAGTAGAGCTTATGTTAAGTAGGAAGTCTAGTTAGTTTCCAATTAGAATTATTTCCTTATTATGATGTTTCCACGTCCATTTTCCAACTGTCAAAACATGTTTGACTCTAGCTAAATGTCTAACTTCAATCATCCGTTTCCAAGTGAGAGAAGCTTGCTGGATAGGCCAATGCTTGAGAGGGATGACATTTGCTACAATACTTGGATATCATGAATTCAACCAGAGGGATTGTTTGGTCCTCAAGCTCCACCATAGCTTCACCGAAAATGACAAAAGGACATCCCTTAGTGATCGAATGCCCAAGCCACATTCAACAGGGGGATAGCATAAGTTTCTCCAACTAATCTAGTGAAATTATCTCTTCATTTCAGAAGCACCCCAAAAGAAGTTTGCCATGGCTTTTTCAATCATCATTAGAATCCCTTGTGGAGGGTTTGCTAGTAGCCAATATGTGCAAAGGAATTGATGACAACACTATGCTTGATCAAGACTAATGATACGGACAGAAGAATGGAATGTTGCCAAGACCCTTGATGAACTCCAAGCCAAACACCTTGAGTGTTCTCTAATGAAGATCATGAACTCCTAAGGGCCTAAACTAGATCAATGTGAGCTAGTTCAATATACTAGTCTAAGGCTTTAAGAATTTGATCAGACACGAAAGAAATCACTCTAAGAAAGTATTTAAGCCGCCACAAGCTTAGGCTTGATAAGACTAAGAGTAGTTCTAATCCAAGAACCAAGAAAACACTCTTAAAAGAGCATTACATAAATTCACAATAATTTTTTGAGGAAAATCTGATTATTTCATTGAATTATGAAGGCTTATAAATAGACTTACAAGAGAATTCTAGAACTTGAAATTTAAGACAACTACTAAAAACTAAATACTCAACTATTTGGAAAACTTAACTAAAACATCTTGTAACCAATTTGGAAACTTAAAATAAACTCTAGAAAATATTAAAAATTCGTCCAAAAATGTCTCCTTGGGCTGGACGCCTCCATCACACACTATTGGGCCTCTATCTTACAACTTTAAGAGCCCTCCAACTAACATTCTAACTCGAATCCCTACAAAATTCATCTCAACCTTGTATGCATCCCTTGGCTAGCCACCAAGCACATTCAAGCAAGCTTCCAAAAGTGTAGGTGCTCCTTTGATCCTATCATTCCCTCCTTCCTCAAAAGGATTCATCCTCGAATTACATACACATGTATACAACAACATAAGTGATACTAGGAGTGATAAACAAATAAACATATTCACCTTGAACACTTAGTACACAAACTTGCTCAAAAAAAATTATTTATCCCCATGCATGCATCAACAAATCAAGCCAATGTTCAACATTTCCTAAGAATGCAACAATGTAAAGCTCACACACACGCAAGAATGTTGCAAGGACAGATTCATGTTAAGAATAATAAACTCATTTTGATGAGTCTCATCTTTACAAACACAAACAAAAATTAGCAAACATGGACTCGAAAGTAAACTCCAATGTCTAGCAACAAGATGAAACGATTCAAGAGGAATATCTTGAACAAGTGCATGATGACTAACTAAAACTACTTAACACATGAATTCTTACATAAAACTCGTATGGACTCATGCATATTTCAACACTAGTAGACAAAAACTCAATGTTCTTCAAAGATGAAACTAGATAAAGCTCAAAAACACAACTTAAAGATGCAAGGATAGATTGAAGTCTAAGTATAGATGAGTATTATCCCTAAACACATGCAAAAGAATGAACACATATGACTGTTATCACTGATTTCTAGAAAAAAAATTCTTAGGAATATCAAATGAAGAAACAATAGCAAGATGAAAACCTAGAGCTCGTGAATAGAAAGTAAGCTTACCAAAGGGATTACGCAAAGTAAGAACATAATTATGACTAAAAGCTAAAACAGCATAATGACTTAGATGATGAAATATAGACTCAAGATCCTGAAGATTACTAAGATGTGTAGGACAGCATGCATAAACAAACACAAAAATCCTAGTACAAGTATCATGACATAAGAAATCACACAAAACAAACTGAAACTCATTGAAAACATGATAATCTAACATGTTGTAACCTTTAACAAAAATTGAACAATGTAAAGCTAAACATGCTAAATGTAGAACACTAGAATGTAGTGGATAGAATGCAATCACAAACATGTAAACCCTATTATGGAATAATAATTTACAAAAGAAACACTAAAAATTGTGTAGAACATGATGATGAAATACAAGAAAACTCTTGAGATAGGTCATACCATGTGAAGTTAAACAGACTAGATGCAAGACATAATCTCCTAGTCTAACAAAATAAACATGTACAATAGCACTATGGTGTAAATTAAAACACTAAAATATGAAAATTTATTCCACAAATCAATTGAATCTTGCAAATCCAATGTAGCGTTTGGACTTTGCATCAAATCTGATACGTTCTGAGTAGCTCCAAATGTATCATTCAAGCCTCAATGGGGTTGATCGTTCATCTATGCTACTTTTGAGGAGTTCAAGGGCCTAAGGCATGACAAAAATGACCAACTTAGCATCCACTCAAGAGGCAAAAGATTGGAGCCTCGTGAAACGGTTGGATGAAGCAAGGCACGAAGAAAATAGCACAAAAAAAGGGTTCTAACCAAGGCCATCCCATGGTCTTCATCAGAAAGTTGGGACGCATTTTCATGTCATGTTTTACTTTGTTTACAAAGTTGTAATCTTTATGCTAGTTATTTAATTGTGATAGGTTACAACTAGTGATAGGTTTTTAGTAAGTTTTCTAGAATATTCTTCATGAGCCTATAAAAGGGTATTCCTCATATTATTTTAAGAACATGTTATGATGAATTAATAAAAATTGTGAGTTTTCTCTCTTTGAGAGTTTTCTTTAGTTCTTGGATTGGAACTAGTTCCTGGTCTTATTGGAGTGATTCCATGGCGACCAAAACCTACGCTTAGAGTTTCTTCCACTTGATTTGATTCATTCGTTTGGGTTTGTCAATTAAGGGTCTATTTCACGAGTTGGTTAGGGGTCTATTCCACAGGTTGGTTAGGTGTCTCTTCCACGGGTTGGTTAGGGGTCTAACTTGCGACGCAAAAAGGAGAATTTTAACAGTCTTGGTTGAATCTTCAAAACAACCCATTTCGAGTTGTTCTTGGAGTCTTTGACAAGTTATGAAGGGTTCAAGAAGATCGAGTGGTTATCACAACTCAAGTTGTTCTTGGGGTCTTCGACAAGTTACGAAGGAGTCAAAAAGATTGGGTTATTTTTTTGTGGATTTCTTTTCAAGACGGTCCTTTGGGGAAGATATTCTTGTGATATATGAGAGGGAAACCCCTGATCGTATCAAATGGTATCAGAGCTTTTGGGATCTTGAAAGAGAAATCAGGTTTTTGTGTCAACCCGTTTGGGTATATCCTTTATTTTTGTTGTCAATTTACTTGGATATATGTTTTTAATTTTTGTTTCGTTGTTCTTGGTTTAAGATCTGACTTTTCTTGAATCAAAGTTGTGATCTTTTGTTGTTGATTTAAAAAAAAAATCGCACTGTTCGCGCACTGTAAGCGTATTGTTCATCGCTAGAATTACTCTTCATGATGTCACTGTTCATCACTGGAAATTACTGTTCTATGACTGGAATTTCTATTTGCACGGAGTTACTATTTTAAAGTGGAGTCACTGTTGCACATAGGTTACTGTTTGCAGCGAACACTGTTCACTGCATACTGTTCATGCCAGGTTTACTGTTCACGACAGGAGTTACTGTTCATCCCATTTTTCCAAAATTTATTTTTCTTTCAATGTTTTTTCTTTGTTTTTTGAGAGTTGATCTTTTGTATCGTGTGAGTTGTTTGTTTGTGAAAAAAAGAGTGATGTTAGAATTAGGAAAAAATCTGAGTTTTTCTCTCTTCGTTCAAGCCTCAATGGGGTTGATCATTCTTCTATGCTATTTTGAGGAGTTCAAGGGCCTAGGGCTTGAGAAAAATGACCAACTTAGTATCCACTCAAGAGACAAAGATTGGAGTCTTGTGAAACAATTGGATGAAGCAAGGCATGAAGAAAATAGCACAAAAAAAGGGTTCTAACCAAGGTCGTCCCACGGACCTTCATCAGAAAGTTGGGATGCATTTTCATGTCATGTTTTACTTTATTTACAAAGTTATAATCTTTATGCTAGTTATTTAATTGTGATAGGTTACAACTAGTGATAGGTTTTAAGTAAGTTTTCTAGAATATTCTTCATGAGCCTATAAAAGGGTATTTCTTGTATTATTTTAAGAACATATTATGATGAATCAATAAAAATTATGAGTTTTTTCTCTTTGAGAGTTTTCTTTAGTTCTTGGATTGGAACTAATTCCTGGTCTTATTGGAGTGATTCCATGGCAACCAAAACCTACGCTTAGAGTTTCTTCCACTTGATTTGATTCATTCTTTTAGGTTTGTCAATTAGGGGTCTATTCTGCAAGTTGTTAGGGGTCTATTCCACAGGTTGGTTAGGTGTCTATTCCATGGGTTGGTTAGGGGATCTAACTTGCAATGCAAAAGGAGGATTTCAATGATCTTGGTTGAATCTTCGAAGTAACCCTATTTGAGTTGTTCTTGGGGTCTTCGACAAGTTACAACGGGTCAAGAAGATTGAGTGGCTATCACAACTCAAGTTGTTCTTGGAGTCTTAGACAAGTTACGAAGGGGTCAAGAAGATTGGGTTGTTTTTGTGTGGATTTCTTTTCAAGATTTTCCTTTGGGGAAGATATTTCTGTGATATACGAGAGGGCGACCCCCGATCGTATCAAAATCCTTCCCCACGGGTTAGTCTTCTTTGCTTCTTCAAGGATGCTCAACACCTAAATAGCTTGCATATGGTGTTTTTCCTTGAAAATCAACATGCAAAATCACTACAAAAACACTAGGAAAAGAATGGTTATGTGAGTTAGCAAAGTACACTTCTTCTTTAGGAGTACATGGACATAAGAGAATTAGGCATAACTAGCAACACACTCCTAGTTTTGTTCCTTTCTCTTTCTTTGTCCAGAAATCACGTTTTCATCACTTTTGCTATTCTCACTTGTGCTTTGCATGATTTTCCTCTCATTCTCTTTCTCAGCCTTATTACCTTTCAAAACAATCAACTTACCTTGGCCATCAACCCTTTGAGTGCTCGATACTTTGAAATCTTTGGCAAGGTCTAACTTGATCAGTATGAGCTTCAATTAGGTGATAAAGGATTGAGAGAATTTTTCTTACCCTTCCAAATGAATGAATACTTGTTGAGATGCCCATCATGATGCACTTGTCGATCAAATTGCCAATGGTGACCTAGAAATAGGTGACATGCTTGCATAGGTACTATGTCTGCACAAAACTTCATCCTTGTACTTACCAATGAAGAATGGAAAAAGTACTTGCTTGGTAACTTTCATATCCTCAAGTGTCCGCAAGCCAATGTAACTTGTATGGTTTCGGATGCTCCATTGTTTCCAAGCCAAGTTTATCTACAAATAAGATAGAAGCAACATTAGTACAACTCCCACTATCAATAATCAAATTACATACCTTATTCTTAATAGTACAACGAGTGTGAAAAAGATTTTCCCTTTGATTGTGCTCGTCATCTTCCTCGTGGTTGTACACTCAAAGCACGTCTTGTGATCAAAGTTTCTCCATGGTCAACATCATAGTTTCCTTTGGATTCACTACTTCTTTCCAAAAGTGGCATCTCCTCATCATCACTAGAAGTAATGCTAGCCACATCCACATTATCCATTATGATCATAGCTCGTCTATTCGGGCAATTTGCAGCAATATGGCCAAAATCCTTGGCATCTAAAACTGATACAAGCCAAGTGATGAAAGTTCAAGTAGATGGGGGCATTCGAGTCATTCCTAGTGCATCACCAATGCATAGGGCCTTAATCACCCAAAATGGAGGCTTAGAGGCGTCAAGGATGGTCAAAAGGAGCCAGAGGAAGAGGCCATCCAAGGCTAAAACAAGTACACTTGCAAAAGTTCAGAAGAAAACGCGTAGAAAAGGCCATTAGAAAATTTCTAATAAAGGCCTGCGGGCAAGGCAGTACCATGGCCTTCCCCACAGTCTCTGTCAGAAACTTTGCCAAAGACGAGATGATGTTCTGATGAAGGCCGCACATAAGGTTGTCCTGCGGCCTACCCCGCGGCCTTAGTCCGCAACTTTACGATTTTATTTGTTTTCTGCGTTTTTACTTAGTTTTTAACGTGTAATAAACTAGTTACTTTTTATATTGGTTATTTAGGGTGTTTTTGCCAATATAAGGCTAATTATTATTATTTTTTAGACAAATTATTAAAGTTGAATAAAATTACAACGGTTTTTCCTCTTTGATTCTCTTTGTGAGACTTGTGAGTTCCACGAGTGATTCATGAATTCCTTTGATATCCTTAAGTTCTAACCAACGTGTGGGGTTAGGGATTGGGATTCTCTTCAATCTAGTTTCAATTCTCAAGTAGAATTGGGGTTAGGTTGTCCGTTGATACACAAGAATGATCTTTGGGAAGGATTGCCCTGTGGTTGGCGTTCTTCATAGAGGTTCCTGTTAGTAGATTAACGTGGGGTTTCGAAGCGGATCACATCAATTGGTATTAGAGCTTCTGGGTTCTTAGTATCAGGTGTATTCAATCCATCTCTTGAAATTCGATTCTTTGAGCTTGGATATATCTTTTTCTCTTTATTTTTGTCAAATTCCTACAGTAATTCTTGTGTTAGCCTATTGTTTTTGAGCAATTTCATTCCTAGGGTTTTTCTATTGTTGTGGATTTTGTGCTTGTTGTTTTCGTGATTGGGGATTGTTGCTTTGCATAATTTCTAGTGTCTTAATCAATTTTCTTGTAATTTTCTGCTAGTTTTTGCAATTTATTGCAATTATTTCTGTGCCTCTTTAGTGTTATTCTTACTTTAGGGGGTCCAAAAACCATAGAAGATTCGTGTCTTTTGTGCTTTTGTTGACTGGGTTATTCATTATTGGTGATTTGTTGACGATTCATTAATAAAAATCGTCAAAAGTCTTATCCCATTGTTAAAAAAAAAAAATCGCGTCACTGTAGCTTCACTGTTCACTCGGTACTATTCATAGGCACTGTTCATCTAAGTTACTGTTCGCCTGAAATTTTCTGTACAATTTCTTGTCTTGAGTTGTGAGTGTTAGTGTTGGGTAGTATTTCCTTCGTAGAAATTCCTACCTTAGTCGAATCTTTACCCTTTTTTTCCTTTAAATCCCTTGTATTTGTTCAAAATTTATCATGTCTAATGAAGGAGAATCTAAGGCATTTGACCTTAGAGATTTTGCTGAGACCATGAATGCTAGCATCCAGGGTATGAGGCAGATTATGGAAGCTATGTGTGAGCGACTAGAAAGGCGAGGCCATTCCCATTCAAGATCAAGGAGTAGCCACAGAAGTCACAGGAGGAGATCACCGTTGGCTGAGCCTGAGGATTCTAATGATGAGATGGGGGCTGATAGGAGGCCTAGAAGAGAAGAGCAAGCTCGTGATGGCAACATTGGGAGCATTAAAATGAAGATTCCTAACTTCTAAGGTCGGAGTGAGCCAGAGCTCTACCTGGAGTGGGAGCGGAAGGTGGAGCACGTATTTGATTGCCACCACTACTCCGAGGAGAAAAAGGTGAAACTAGTTGCTGTGGAGTTTTCAGACTATGCAAGTGTGTGGTGGGACCAGTTGGCTACCACTAGGAGAAGATGTGAAGAGCGACCTATTTGCACATGGGAAGAAATGAAGACAATCATGCAGAGGAGATTTGTACCTGGCCACTACTACAGAGAGCTGCACCAAAGGCTACAGTTCATGTCACAAGGTGGTTGTATAGTGGATGATTACAATAAAGATATGGAGTTAGCAATGATTCGTGCTAATGTGGCGGAGGACCGGGAAGTGACAATGGTGAGATTTTTAGCTGGGTTGAACCAAGACATCCGAGAGAAAGTGGAGTTGCAATCCTATGTCGATTTCGATGACCTAGTTCAAAAGGCTGAGACAGTGGAGAAGCAGCTCAAGGCTAGGAGGAGAGATAGTATAGGCTCTTTCTATGGGAGGTCAAGATAGCAGGATAGACCGTCCATGGGATGAAAGAATCGAGGTGACATGAGGCCAAGAGATGTTGTCAGGCCAAAGGAGGGCATGGGTGACGGCAAAAGGCAGATAAAGGCACCTATGAGGACGCGCGACATCTAGTGCTTCAATTGCCAGGGACGTGGTCACGTGGCATCCCAATGTCCTAACACTAGAACCATGATCATGTTGGATGGAGGAGATATAGAAAGTGCTTCTTCAGATGATGAGAAGATGCCACCGTTAGAGGGAGGAAGTGATAGTGAAGGTCCTATTAGCTGCGAACCTGACAAGGGAGAGCTTCTTTTCACAAGGAAAATTTCGGATGAGCACTCTGAGGAAGCTAGACCTGATTTGTAGAAAGAATCAATCTTCCACACTCGGTATTTCATTGGGGACAAAGTATGTGGCATTGCCGTTGACTCTGGTAGTTGCACTAACCTTGTGAATTCATTATTGGTAAATGAGCTTGGTTTGAGAACAGTGAAGCATCCCAAGCCTTATAAACTGCAATGGGTGAGTGATAGTGCGAATTGAGGGTGACCAAGCAAGTCAAGGTTGAGTTCACCATTGGAGCCTACAAAGATAAAGTTATATGTGACGTGGCATCGATGGTAGCGTGTCATTTGTTGTTGGGTCGTCCGTGGCAATTTGATCGCAAGGTGATGTATGATGGGTTCCGTAATCAGTACTTGTTCACTTGGCATAGGAAGGACATCACGCTTGTGCCATTAACACCATTAGAGGCTCATAGTGACTATGTGAAGCTGTCCAAGGAGCTTGAAGTTGCGAAGGGAAAGAAGAAGATGATAAAAGCACTTTTCACTAATTCTCATTTTTCTCTTCCACATATTTCTTCTGTGCAGGTACATGATGTTCCCTTAGTTGGAGTCATGAAGAAGCAAGATTCGAGGACGAATCTTCTTGAAGAGGAAGGGAATGATACGAACCAAGTGACGAAAGTTCAAGCAAATAGGGGCATTCGGGTCATCCCTAGTGCATCACCAATGCATAGGGCCTTAATCACCCAAAATGGAGACTTAGAGGCGTCAAGGATGGTCAAAAGAAGACAGAGGAAGAGCCATCCAAGGTTGGGACAAGTACACTTGCAAAAGTTCAGAAGAAGACGCGTAGGAAAGGCTATTAGAAAGTTTCTGATGAAGGCAGCGGGCAAGGCCAGGCCACGGCCTTCCCCAAGGCCTCTGTCAGAAACTTTGCCAAAGATGAGATGAAGTTCTGATGAAGGCCGCACAGAAGGTTGTCCCGCGGCCTACCGCCGCAACTTTACGATTTTATTTATTTTTTGCGATTTTACTTAGTTTTTAACATGTAATAGACTAGTTATTTTTTATATTGGTTATTTAGGGTGTTTTTGCCTATATAAGGCTAATTATTATTATTTTTTAGACAGATTATTGAAGTTGAATAAAACTACGAGGGTTTTTTCCTCTCTGATTCTCTTTGTGAGACTTGTGAGTTCCATGAGTGATTCGTGAATTCCTTTGATATCCTTGAGTTCTAACCAACGTGTGGGGTTAGTATTTGGGATCCTCTTCAAACAAGTTTCAATTCTCAGGTAGAATTGGGGTTAGGTTATCCGTTGATACATAAGAATGATCTTTAGGAAGGATTGTCCTGTGATTGGTGCTCTTCACAGAGGTTCCTGTTAGGAGATTAACGTGAGATCTTGGAGTGAATCGCATAAAAAACACTTCACATCCCTTAGGCGTGTAGAACTTTCACCTTTGGGATTCGATTGAGGCTTGTTAGAAGATGAATTGCCCTTATTCCTCACGGTCTCTTTTGCAACTTGAGAGGTTCGCAACTCCCTCCTTTCACTTGGCTTATTTTCACGGCATTGAGTTTGGTTGGATGAGCTTGAGAAACCTCCAACTTTGCGTGCTTTCAATTGCCTTTCAATTACCTTTCAACCTTGATGGCCATGTCCACCAAGTCGTTGATCTCCAAGTAGTGGTGTAATTCCACTTCTTCAGCAATTTCAAAGTTCAAACCTGCCATGAACCTAGCTATTAGGGCCTCTCCATCCTCTTTGATATCAGCTCAGATCATAAGCATCTCCGTCTCTTTAAAATATTCATCCACCGTCATTGATCCTTGCTTCAAAGCTTGTAGTCATCTATGGAGGTCTCGTGTATAGTAGTCTGGTACAAATCTCTCTTTCATGATTGATTTCATCTCCCTCCATGTTCTTATGGGTTCATCATCACATCTTCTGCTATCTTTGACAAGTTGGTCCTACCAAACACTAGCATAGTCAGTGAATTCAGTGGTGGCCAATTGTACTTTCTTTTCTTCTGAATAATTGTGGCAGTTGAAAACATGTTCCACTTTGCATTCCCATTCAAGTATGCCTCGGGGTCAAGTCTCCCTTGGAATGGAGGTATCTTCATTTTGATACTTCCAAGATTGCTATCTTGTTGGTTGTGCACCCTTCTTCCTTTGCATGAGATAATCTCCTCATAATCCAAATCATAATCCTCTTCAATGGTCGGATTATTGGACACTTTTGCTTTCCCCTTCACGGCTGATTCTACATCATCCATGCGTGTATGAATCCTCCTAAAATCCTCTTGCATGGCTTTCAACAAGAACTCAATGTCCTTAAGCTTTTGATCACTTTGTTTGGCCATGACTACAATAAAATTCCTGCAAAAACAAGTTAGTAACAATAAACAAATAAAAGGAAATTGCCTTACTTCTCTCCCTTAGTGTATGCACTTGTTCCCTCATATATCACTCAAGTTTTTTGGCTTTTTCCCTCTTGTCATTGACAATCGACATGGCTGGTCCTGTGTCAAAAAATGCAATCAAAGGGATTGGTTTGTCATATTTGGTAGGAAGGATATGGACAAGCATTTGAGAACATGTTTGTGCTGGTTCATGGGCTTTGTATTGGAGGAATAATTTAGCTTCAAGAACTTAAGCTTACCAATTACAAAGTTAAGAACTGGCCTTGTTTTTGCCTTTTTTCCCTTGACGGCTACTTGTTTAGGCACTCTATTCTTTGTAATGACTTACTTAAATTTAGAGCAAACTATCTTTCTCTGAGTATGGTAACTTAAGACACAAGAAGATTTTTTGGAACCGAATTTTTTATTTCACAACTTGTATATTACAATTAGATGTTCTCCCAGGATGATCTATCAAAACGATCGATCTCCTTTATATAGGAAAACCAATACACATCTTACCCCTTAAGATTCCTTTCGTACAATAATTTATTCAAATCCACTCAAAATAAAAGCTGAAACATTTCAAAAAAAGTAAAACTAAAAGAAGCTAAGCTAAAGCTACACTCCACTCAAAAAAGCAAAAACCAAAGCACTCAGAACAAAAATTCAAAAGCTTGCATGTGACTTAATCAAAAGAATCTAGTGTATCCAATGAAGTACCAGGATCTGTAATATTTTGTTCAGTAATCCAATCTTCATAGCTCTGCTTGTTTTTCCTTTCGTTGATGAGTCTTTTCTTTTCTATCCTGACCTTTTGATCGATGGTAGAAGATGAACATAATTTAGATTGCTGAGAATATTGCATTTGGCTATCTTCCATCAATTCTTTATACTCTTTATGTGCTTCTTGAACAATTGTCCAATGAGGATGAGAATTCTTGTAATTCCAAGAACCTACGAATCTAGACCATATCTCAGAAGGAATTATACCATTATGATGGAAAATATACCGTTAAACTTCAGAATATTTCTCTTCATTATCTTGAATAGTATAATTAATATTTTCATAAAGAGAACAGAAAGGAAGTGCTTGAATTTTTCTTCCTTGGGCATTTAATGGAATTTGAAAATGGATTAACAGATATCCGGAATGAGATTTGAACAGATCTTCCCACCATGATTGGGACTTAAACCACTGTGTGACAACCCCACTTTCCCCTAAGGCGAACCAGAGGGTTTAGCGGACTGCCTGCCTAGCTCTCGCCAGGACTCGAGTCACTAAAGTAATAAACACGTAAACTAAACTTCAAAATATAAATAAACTTGCAATATTTTCAAACTAGTTGCCATACAAATATATAGAATCCCAAACTATTACAACTCTAAGCTAGCTAAGATAAAATCCTAGTACAACATCAAAATATACATCAAGAGAAATGACTTAGAAGACTAGCACTCACACTCGTACCAACCTTCATGTCAATCGGAGCCTGCTAAGGAAAACAAGGATAAAAGCAGGTGAGCTAGAAGCTCAATGAGGTTCCAAAGCATGCAAACATACAAGTAACTTGTCAAAGCAATAAAGTATATAAAAGACAAGTAAAGATAAAGTAGGATACAGATCAACCGTGGGAGTCACTCGACCACGGGAAGGATAATTCAATGTTACTTCAAGTATAAGGATAAATGTCTTCTCAACCATTGGCAAACAATGTTAACTTTCGCCAAAGGGAGAAATATTCAATTAAGATACAAGTCAAGTAATTCAAGGCAAATAAGATTCACATCATTGTTTGGATCAAATGACAATAGTGCTTGGACGTTTCATTTTGTCCTTGCCAATGATCAAGGTAATTCTCCATCCCACCAATTCACCTTTCCTCCTCAAGACCACCACTCCATGTGAGATCATCCTCAATGATGGAGGGCTAAAGATAGGGTAGCTCAAACCTAGGAATTGCCTTGTCCAGGACTTACATTCGTAAGGAGAGAGTTTAAATTCCCTTACCCCAACACCTTATAACCTCCAACCACTTATATGGTCCAATATCAATGAGTCAAGTATAGTTCAAGATCATTGAGTCAAATATAATTTATAATCGAAAGCTAGGGTCGAATACGATAAAGTACATATTCGCCCTTGTAACCACATTTTCATGCTTTCAAGTATGGCAAATAACACATGGAATCTAATAGGAAAAGCAAATAAACACTCGCAAGCGCAAGTAAAGGAACACTCACCTCAAGAGATTTTCAGGAAAATTCGGGATAAGGAGAAATATTTGACTGGAACCCTGGAAGTTCAAAGAATTAGGTTTAGTTACTATTCTAAGGTTAAATCCATAAATTTGTAGAAATTTAACTAAGGTTTCCAAAACGTTAATAAAAGGAATCATACTAGAAGGTTATATGTTAACTTAGCGTATGTGTCGAAAATTTAGGTTTAATTATGGCTAAAATGAGTTTAACACTTTTCTAGGGAAATTAGATCCTAAAATCCCAAATTAAGTCACACCAAGTCTTAATAATATAAGTAAAATTCGAAACTAAACCTTATATGAATATAGTTTTTGTTTAAAAGTATTAAAGTGAACATTTTAAGGTTTTGGATCAAAACTAGTTTCTAAAAGAAAGGAAACTTAATTAGGTATAAAGTTGGAAAATCACTATTAGGGTTTACTATTAGGGTTTAGGGTTTATAAATACTATTAGGGTTTAGGGTTTTTTTTAACACTATTAGGGTTTAGGGTTTAGGGTTTTAAAACACTATTAGGGTTTAGGGTTTTGAAACACTATTAGGGTTTAGATATTTTTAGGACTTATATGGAATAAGTAAAACTAATCAAGACATAAACAAATATAACTAATAAGTTAAGGGTCTAACTTGCAATAAACAATAACTATATTAACATTCAAGTTCTTGGAAGATCAAATGACATAAAATGATGCAAAAATGTCAAGAACATGAAGCAAAGTGGTTCAGCCAACAATAAGAAGATCAAACCAGAAATTTCCAGATTTGAAGATCAAATTTGATAGCTAATTCCCTAGCCAATTCATCTACCAAATCCTCCAACTTTTCTTGGGCAACTAAGGCATTATATAAAGCATTAAAAGAGCTAACAATTGCAGTAAATATATGGTGCAAGATGGAGTAAAACAGTCCACAAAATTCGTCCAAGAAGAAGGTCCCAAAATCAGAAAATTTTCAGCAAAGTTTCATAAGGAATCCATGGCTAAACTTCCACTAATTAAGCTCTAATCTAACCAAGTATTTATAGGCTATCAAAGGTGTAATCATAAACCATAAGTTAGCTAAAATATACAAGAATTAATGGTGCCAAAAGAACTAAATTCAACTATCAAAACAAGAAGCTAAACAAGAAGTGAAAAGTTGGAAATTTTGACAGCTTTGCTGCCGGTTTTTGTTCAGCTCCAAAACAGAAATTTAAGGGCTCAATTTTACAAGTTAGTTGAAGAGATATGTACCACAAGATGTTAGGTAGTTGTAGGTGCAATTGATGGTGCAACAACCCCTCCAAAGACTGCTGAAATTCGACTGGAATTGCAGGAAGAAAGCTGAAATTTCTTGGTGAAGTTTTGGTTGCTAGAAGTTGTGTTTTGTCTTGAGCTTTTGTGAGCTTTTGGAATGGTGCAAAATGAGATATTTCAGCTGCAAATGGAGCTATAAGGCACGAAATTTTGAGGGAAAAATGGAAGAGATTTGGCTGCAAAGAAATGAAAGAAAATGGAAATCATTTTACTTGGCTAAGGTTTGGCCAAAATGCAAGGTTAGGTGTCAAGCTTAGCTTAAACCAAGGAGTGAAATTAGGGTTGTGTTTCCTCAAGCACATGGCATGTTTGAGTGTTTTTAAAAGTGCTTTAAGGTCTTCTAATAAAGTCATTAAATGAAATACCCGTTTAAACGTCGAACGCGTAATTTTTGCACAAAAGTGTTTTTAGCGTAAAACCTATTATTATTATTATTATTATTTTTTTCCAAGTTAATACTTGAAATTGTGAAACTTGAGCATGTCAAATATTTGAAAATCATGAAAGTGGTTCAAAACTCTATTTTATGCAAAACACACACTAACACACACTCACGGTGTTTTCTCTTTCTCTTCTTCCGATTTTTTTTTTCCAAAATGGAAAACCTTTCTCAACTAATATTAATTCAAAATAATATGCATAAAATGACATGTAATAAGAAAATTTGAATAGTAAAGCCCTAAGGCACTATTCCCGTGTTAGGGTTTTCACACACTGGAGAAAAACTTTCAATCCTGGATGTAAATTTGAAAAATCAGCAAACAAAGGACATTGAAATTTCATTATAATTGTCGCGCCCCAAAATAACACGCACGGTGGGGTCGTTGACTGTCGTGTCCTGAAGAGACGATCCGGTCCAAGACCGTTTTTGAAAAGAAAGGTCTTTTTGAAAAAAACTGTGCGTGTGTGAGAAAAATTGAGTTTTTATTCAAAAAGTGTTTATTTAGGAAAAATGGTATTTTTGAAAAATAAAAGAAGGCTGGGACTAAAAAATGCGATAGTTTTGGCCAACTGATTTAAAGGGTTTTATTTTTTTGAAATGGAATCGCCACTTGGTATTGAGTTAGGGTGTACCAAGTCACCTGAAAAATCATTTTGACAAAACAAAAAACTAAATTTTAGAAAAATTATTTAAAACCCTTTTCTGACTCCGATCTACGAAAAAATGAGAGAAAAAGGTCTGAGAGTCACATTTTGAAGAAAGGGAAGGCAAAGGCTCACGCCTAAGGCACCCTTTCTACCTAGCCGAGGCTAGTTGCGAGGTTTAATCAAAATTTCCTAAATTAACCCTAAATTCTATCACGTTTAGATGTATCTAAATAAATGCAAATCCTAAAATCTAAATGTGGGTATCGGGAGGGTCAGCATGTTTCATCAAGGCTTGGTCAGAATTATCGCAATAATTGCAAAACCCGAATTGTGATCTCAAGGGAGTCACAAGTGTGAATGCAAAATAAAATGCAAAAAAGGAAAGAAAAATAATAATATAGATAATAAGTGGCCGAAGAAAGTGGGGATGCAACATAACGTGTACGGGAGACTAATGGCTCGTGACTTGAATGTTCCTACTTATGGAGGGGGGAACGACATGTACGCCACCACTTCCCACGTGAGTAGACAACTATTTCTAGTCGGATCACGCAAATGTCCTAAAAGTCTAAGTGAGATGCAACCTAGATGTCATGCATTTGAAGATGCGTCAAAAATAAATAAATAATAGTAATAATAGTAATAAAAATCATGCAAAATGGAAGGAAAACTAAAAAATGCGTGAAGTGGGATGTAAAATGCACACGAGTGCACCTAACACTAAAATGCCCTAAAGGATCTAGCGTTGGACTAGCCCTTTCTAGGGATTCCCACTAGCGTTGGCTAGCGGGGAAACGATAAAGCCCCAACTAGCATTGGACTAGTGTGGTGACGGAATAATAAAAACTAATAAAACATGAATTTAAATAATAAAGCATGAATCGAAAGTAAATAAACATATAAAGACATATAAGGTCAAGTAGGAGCACATAACATGTAAGCATAATGTCTAGATGCAAAATCCTAATGAAAGCGGTAAAACAAATAAGTACGTAAGCACGTAAAAACAAATAAACCCTAACTATTACACTGGGGGCTTAATTTACTATTTGAAGGGGGAATTAAAAATGCCCTATCTATTACACTTGCTATCTATATACACAATTTTTTGCTAAAAATGTGAGAAATATTATCTAGCTATTACATTGACTAGCTAAATACACAAATATAACACTTTTTGCCAAATAATAAAATTTGGAATTAAATAACATAAAATAAATAAATACGAGAAAAGCATGTAAAAATAAGAAACAAATAATAATAATAAAAATAATGCATAAAAATCACATTGGAGCACATTGGAGCACATAAGAGAAAATTAACAAAAAGTAGGGATACCTCTTTGAAGACCCGGTACAAATACTAATCAAAATGAACAAACAAATCAAGGTACATCGGTATAAATAAACTAAACCTAAATTATATAAGTATTGACAAATTGAGATAAAAAAATAAATTCTAGCAACTAAGGGGGCTAAAATAAAATTTTATAAAACTTAAGGGTAAAATTAAAAAATTTACACAAATCTAGGGGCAAAAATGCAAATTAAAGTCAATTGGGGGGGCTGAAATACTAAATTCCAGCAAGAATGAGGGGTAAAACATAAATATCAGCAATTGGGGGGAATTTGCAAATAGTGGGCCTTGATTGAAAGAAATATAAAAATATGGGGATCAATTTAAAAATATTAGAACATAATTGCACAAAACAAAAGAATACTAGGTTATAACAAAACAGATCAAGACTCAAGGATTTAAATGCAAACATTAATTTTATATTAAACCAGAAAAGAAAAAAGAAAAAAAAAGTCCAATAAAATGAGATTTAAACTAATCTAAATGGCTAAATCAACTAATTAACTACAAAATTGAAAAATAGAGAATAACCTATATATTAGAAATAAAGCCAAATTAATCAGAAGAAAGGAATAAACTTTAACTAAACCCCACCCCTGCAAAAAACTCTCCCCTTTCCTTTTCTATCTCACCTACTCGTTCCCTCTCTCTATCTCCTAGTTCTCATCTCTTCTTTCTGTTCTTCTTCCTGCCATTTGTGTTTCTCTTCCTAATTTTTCACTCTCTGTTTTCCAATTCCCCTTTTGTTCTCTTTTCTTTCCCTTTTTTTTTCTTGTTCAGTCCCTTCTCTTTCTGCTTTCTTTCTTTATTTTCTTTATCTATTTTCTCTATTTTCCTAGCTTCTCCCCATTCTGTCCGGCTCTCTCCTCATTTTTTCTAGTTTTCTCTCAAACAGAACATCACCTTCCCCCCAAATTTCTCATCTCACTCGTTCACTTTATCCCTCTCTCTCTTTCTCTATTTCCTCCTATTTCTTTGGTTTTGAAATTGTATGGTGATGAGAATTGGTTGTGGGCGTGGCTGAAACGAGATTTTAGGCTGCGGTGATGGCTGCAATTTGTGACTGACAAATTGGGGTTGTGTGATTGGTGAGGGTGCTTGAATATAATCGTGACGAATATCCTGAAGCAAAGGTCTTCCAAGCATAGGATTAACTATCTTAAACCATTTCCCTTTTTCCCTTCTTGGTACTATGGTGGTACTTATGGTTTCTTAGTAACCTTTTGATTGGAAGAACAATTTTAACAGGAATCTAAGCCTGAATTATAACTTCAAGAGTTTAAAAAGTAATGAACCAGGATTTTGAAAAACTAAACTGAATATTATAAATATCCAGAAATTTTTACAAACTGTTGTTCTTCGACTCTAAATTTTACAAACTCGATGGACTTTAAAACACACTGGACTCGATGAGAACTCTATGAAAAAACTTGATGATCTTCAATACTAGAAGAAGACCTCTTTTGTAGATGAAGAGGGATCTTCTTTTACAAACATCATTATGAAAAGTTTACAAGTAAAAGTAAATTACTGAAGTAAAAGTAAACTCGTGCATAAAGCAAAAGTAAAAGCAACATAAAGCAAAAGTAAAAGTAATCAACTTTTGACTTATTCTATCAGACAGCATCATTCAGATTCAAGGGTATCCGATGGAGTATCCGAGGGTGTGCTTCCTGGATCAGTGATATTCATATCAATTATCCAATCTGCATAATCTCTTCTATTTCTGGCTTTATTTCTTTTTGGTTCTATAAAATCTTTAATCAAGCACAGGGCTAAAGGAGTTAAAGAATATGTTCAAGCTTCTAAGCTTGATCAGTGTCAGATTCCTGCTAATGGAAAAGAGAAGTTTATTACACTTCAAATACCGCCTCAGTTTCCATCCCAATGGAAACAGCAAGGATACACTCACATTCACTTTGGAGCTGTAAGAATATCTCTTTCCTTTCATGGTAGGAAAGGATTGCCTGTTGTTGCTAGATTAGCTTTATTAGATAGTAGATTTGTTAAATATCAGCATGCGTGTATAGCTACCATAGAAACTACTTTAAATGCTGGTACAGTTTTTGTTACTTTATTTCCTAATTTCAATATGTCTTTAAATGATCCCCATCTTTTGGAAGCACTAAAAGTTCAGATCCAGATCCATGGAGCAGAGCAGATTCCAGATGCAATGGCTGCAACTTTGCATTACCAAATGACGTACAAAGTACAGAATCATGCCTTGGATTTAACTCTCCCTGGAGGAGAAGATGCCTTGTTAATCAAGGTTGATGAACAACATTCTGCAACTTGTACACATGTGCCACGCCAGATCACAAGAAATGAATTAGTCCAGCTACTCCCAGATGCTTGGGTAACAGATTATGAGAAACTCCATCAAGCAGAACAAAGACCATTAGAGTCTTCTAGCTCTAAAATGGTGTCCCAGTCTGATGGATTAGTATCTGTTTCTTTTGATCGCTCACATTTGATTTCCTTGAAGGCAAAAACTCAAGATTATCCACAAAATTCTGTAATGGAAATTCCTATGGATGATCCAAAACCATGGACTAAGCCAGATGAATCCTTAATTGATCTTATATTACATTTCAAAGATAATGGACAACCTGTCCATCATTTTCAAGATCCTTATTCAAGTCATATTTATTGGGATGTTTGCTTTTGCAGGAAATGCTTGGGAAAAAAAAGATCCGAAGAAGAGGCCAGGCTGTAACCCTATTTCTGAACATCATCCAGATAAAGAAGAAAATTTTGCTACATCAAGAAGCAAATTTGATGGTTATCAGATTCCTAATGAATGGGTAGTGCTTACACCAAAGGTTTCAAAGAACTCTCTTCATCCTTATTACCAAAAATGTTTAGAAATCATCCGAAAAGAATTTCCTGAGCCAATACATCAATCTGTCCCAACTCTTCAGCCAGTCCCTGCAGTTTGTATGTTTCAACCAACAGAGTTCCCCTCTGTTCAAGAAACATTTGTAAAAGATCACTCAAAGCATTCGGCAAAGATTCATAATGCTCATCCGACAGTTCTTCCCTCTGGCAATTCTGTCCAAAACAAAACTGAAGAGATCCTCAACTGGCAAACTGAGAATGCTCTATGCCAGAACAAAGTTTTGACTTGTATTCAGGAAGATGTTAAGACCGTCTCTTCAAAATTGGATACCTTGACAGAAGCTACCTTATCTCAGAATAAGGAAGTGATGAAAATGATAAAAGTTCTAGAAAGGAGGTTGGAAGAAGTCCAGAGACAAATTCCAAATATTGGAGTCTCAATTTCAACCTATCAGGAGAGAAAAGAAAAAGATATCCAATATCTTAAGACTCAAATCAAAAGTTTGAAGGAAACAGGAAAATTAGGATCATATGATTCTAAGAAGCCTAAAAAGCCAAATCCTTCGTCACTTTTTGACTTTCAATCACCGACTTCTTCATCCAGATATACATCTTCTACTGAAGAAGAGATACCTTATCATAACAGTAGTCGATGGCTCAGAGATCAGCTAATTGCTCAGAGAAAATGGGAAAAAGAGCAAAAATTGGCAAAACAAAAAGAACAAGAGGAGAAAGAAGATTTATTAACCTTTGATCTTATTTCTTCTTTTTTGCAGGAACAAGCAAAGTCCAACATTCCATTAGTTTCTACAATAGAAGCCCCAGAAACAACTGATTCAGAAACAGAATATCCACACAGCCAAGAAGAAGAAAATTCTTCGGAACAACCAAGTGAGAATTCTACATCAGTAGAAACTGAGTCTGAAGAAGATTCTATTCCTGAAATGAACATGGTAGGAGGAGATACAGAAGTAAAAATTGAGCACCCTGACGATTATATGCAGGAAGATGATCTACCTTTTGTCAGAAGTTCTGAATATGGGAAAGGGAGTATCCAAATTTTTACCATTGATAATATTCCTGCCCATAAATGGAAAACCCGTTTTCAAGAATTTCATGCATGGATGACTATTAAAGCTTTAAAGGTTGATTCTCATTTTGAAATACTAACTGAGTTCACGACTCATTTTGCAGGAACTCTCAAGGATTGGTGGAATTCTTTGACGGAACAAGAGAAAACTGATTTTTTAACAAAACAGGAATTCCTTGACACCATAAAATTGTTGCATCAAGTTTTTATTGGAAACTATGATCTTAGCCTAGATCAAAAACAAAAAGAATTTTTTAGGATGCAATGCAAATCTTATGATAGGAAAGATATCAGCAAGCACATGCAAAGGATGACAAAATTATTTTATGCTTTAAAAGCTAATATTAGCTTGAAACAAGCTTTTCTGACTTCTCTTCCTAAAACTTTGTCTGTTGCTGCAAAAAGTCAAATCCAAAACAAGTATGGTTCAATCATAACTTTGTCTCCTGGACAAATCAGACAATGTGTATTCATGGCTCTAAATGACATTTGCAACAAAAGAGAAGTGGTTCGAGAATACTTGAAAGGAAACAAATGCATCGATGAAGCATGCAAGAGGCTAGATTTGGAGATCAAAGGAAAATGTTTTGACTGTAAGAAAAAGTCTACAAGAAAGAAATTCAAGAAAGTCACAGTGCAGGACGCCAGTTTTCCGAGAAGAAGAAAGAAAAAATGGAAATATTTCAAAAAGAAAAAAGAATTCTCCAGAACTCAAAGAAAAGATGTCAAGTGTTTTCTCTGCAAGAAAAAAGGCCATTACTCCTCTTCTTGTCCACAAAATACAGAGGGAGTACATTTAATTTCTGAAGTTCAACAGAAGTTAAACATTCCTATTTTAAATGAACTTGAAGAAGTATTTTCTGAAGAAGACGAGCCTACTGACAATACTATTTTGGCTTTGCAGGTCTCTGATTCAGACGTTTCAGATTTCTTTCATATTAGTGAACCTGCAAAAACATGTCCCCAAACTTTAGTACACATCATTCCTACCAAATATGATAAACCTATCCCAGTGATAGCTTTCTTTGATACTGGTGTTACAATGTCAATTCTGAAACAAACCATTCTTCCCAAAGAATTCTGGAAACCAGAATTACATCAATTCAGAGTAGCCGATGGTGAGATTTTTGAAACAACACATGCCACAAAAAATAGAGTGATCATACAGTTGTTACCTGACTGTAAAATTCATACCCATTTACTTGGTGGCAATGTTCAAGGAAAGGATTTAGTTATTGGTATTGACATTTATGAGAGAAACCAATATTTGCTAAAACCAAAAGGAATCCAATCCAAATCCTTTTTCAAGCCTTATCAAGATCTCAAAAACCTTTATCTGAAATAGCCCGTTTCTAATGAGGAAATCATTTTTCAAATAAAAACCCAATTGATTGATAAGAGTTGTGCTGAAAACCATGTAGCATTCTCCCAAAAATGTGCTCATCCTCTCTGGAAAAACCAAGATTTCTTTGTAAGACTACCTTTCAAAAAGAATGAGGATATCAATCCTACTAAAGCCAGTCATTATGGCATGAATCCTAAGCACAAACGTTTTGCACAAAAGGAGTGTTCTGAGCTCCTAAAGTTTGACCTAATTGAACCTTCTGATTCCTCATGGGCATGCCAAGCTTTTTATGCAAACAAGAGATCTGAACAAGTTAGAGGAAGATTAAGATTGGTTATTAATTATCAGCCCTTAAATGTTTTCTTGGCTGATGATAAATTTCCCATTCCTAATCGATCCTCTCTTTTTTCACAAATTGCCAAAGCCAAATGCTTTTCTAAATTTGATTTAAAATCTGGATTTTGGCAATTAGGAATTTCTAAAGAAGATCGTTTTAAAACTGGTTTTTGTATTCCTGATCATCACTACCAGCGGAAGGTTATGCCCTTTGGGTTAAAACCCGCTTCTTCATTATTTCAAAAGGTGATGATTAGAATATTTGAACCCATTTTACATTCTGCTTTAGTGTATATTGATGATATTCTCTTATTTTCTGAAAGTTTTGAGAGTCATGTACAAGTGTTAACAGAGTTTTCCAAAATTGTTGAAAAATTCGGAATAATGCTTTCCGAGAAAAAAATGTTTTTGTGTCAAGAAAAAATTTCATTTTTAGGAATGAAAATTGAAAATGGTACTTGTACCCCTGAGCAACACATTGGAGATTATGTTAGGGACTTCATCCCTAATGTATCCCGATATACCCATCCTCTTGAAAAATTGCTCAAGAAAAAGCCTCCCCCTTGGGGAACTTCTCAGACAGAATCTCTGAAAAAACTAAAAGTTCTTCTTCAATCCTTGCCAACACTTCATATTCCTACTTCTGAAAATCTCATTCTTCAAACGGATGCCAGTGACAAATATTGGGGTGCTGTTCTTCTTGAACAACTTCCTAATAACCAAAGAAAATGTTGTGGTTTTGCTAGTGGTCGATTCAAGGAATCTGAAATTCATTATCATTCTTCTTTCAAAGAAATCCTTGCGGTAAAGAAAGGAATTGATAAATTTGATTTCTATCTCAGACCTTGTCATTTCATGGTAGAGATGGACATGAGTAGTTTTCCTCGGATGATCCAATTCAAGCAGAAAAAGATTCCCAATTCCCAGCTTCTCAGATGGTCCAACTAGTTTTCTCAGCTCTCTTATGATGTCAAAAATATCAAGGGAAAAACAAATATTATTGCTGATTTCTTTTCTAGGAAACCAATGGCAACAGCAATGATGTTTTATCCAGTGACAGACTATCCCCCAGAAATATGGGAAATCCCTTCTCCATGGGAAACATGAACTTGATTTGTTCCGACACTATGGAGGATCACTTTTGAACCCCTTTGAAATTAATCCTGAATATCCTTTCTCTCAGATTTTTATTGGACAACATTCTGATTTTCCTGAACCCTTACTTTAGGTGATGTGTATCTCTGCAATCAGTATCACATTATGTTTGAGTTCTTTTATCCGTTGTTCAAAAATTTCACAGGATTAAATATTCATTTGAAGAGATTCTTGCAGTGGTTCAAGCCAAAAGAATGGTGGGAAAATATTTTCTCATCATATTCCGGTTACTTGCTGATTCATTTGCACAGGCTAGTTCATGAATAAAATGGAGTTCTTCATGCACTACCATCATGTTTAATTTATAATTCTTTCCCTGCAACCATACAGGATGATGAGGACAGATATGCCAAAGCTCAAAAGTATTTGTTTCAACTTAATGGCAAAATTCCTGATGAAATATGGCCAGGACCTTATGGAAAATAGAATTTCATGGATAATCATCCTCATTGGACTGCTATCCAAAATGCACAGAAAGAATATAAAGAATTAATGGAAAGTAGTATGATGATTGACTCACAAGATCCTTACTCTGAAGAAACAAACATAGAGATTCCTTCTACCTCAACTTCTCGGATAAGGATTGAAAAAAGAAGAAAAAGAAATAAAGCCAGAAACAGAAGAGATTATGCAGATTGGATAATTGATATGAATATCATTGATCCAGGAAGCACACCCTCGGATACTCCATCGGATACCCCTGAATCTGAATGATGCTGTCTGATAGAATAAGTCAAAAGTTGATTACTTTTACTTTTGCTTTACGTTGCTTTTACTTTTGCTTTATGCACGAGTTTACTTTTACTTCAGTAATTTACTTTTACTTGTAAACTTTTCATAATGATGTTTGTAAAAGAAGATCCTTCTTCATCTATAAAAGAGGTCTTCTTCTAGTATTGAAGATCATCAAGTTTTTTCATAGATTTCTCATCGAGTCCAGTGTGTTTTAGAGTCCATCAAGTTTGTAAAATTTAGAGTCGAAGAACAACAGTTTGTAAAAATTTCTGGATATTTATAATATTCAGTTTAGTTCTTCAAAATCCTGGTTCATTACTTTTTAAACTCTTGAAGTTATAATTCAGGCTTAGATTCCTGTTAAAATTGTTCTTCCAATCAAAAGGTTACTAAGAAACCATAAGTACTGCCATAGTACCAGAAAGGGAAAAAGGGAAACGGTTTAAGATAGTTAATCCTATGCTTGGAAGACCTTTGCTTCAGGATATTCGTCAAGATTATATTCAAGGGCCCTAATTGGTAATGGCCCAGCCCTAACTCAGGCCCAAAAGCTATAGCTGATGAGTGAGGTTTGACCTGCACTTATAAGATGGTCAGGACACTTCCCCTTAGTCGATGTGGGACTTGAGTCATAGACCCAATATTATCACCTCCACCAAGGTTGGCTCTGATACCACAATGGCCCAGCCCTAATTCAGGCCCAAAAGCTATAGCTGATGAGTGAGGTTTGACCTGCACTTATAAGATGGTCAAGATACTTCCCCTTAGTCGATGTGGGACTTGAGTCATAGACCCAATATTGAGGAGAATTTGGCATAAAACAGTGTTCTAGACCCTTCTTGCGACACCTTCCTGTCCGTGGATACCTTGTCGTGGGAACGAAGAAGTTTCTGCCCAGCGAGAGTTGCTTATTCAGGCTTACTGGCAACACCTATCTGCTCGCGGATACTGTCGCGGATAGAGTAGCCAGCCGCAGATACTAACGTCACGGGAACACAAAAGTTTCTACTCGTGACACGAGGCTTCAAGTGAAACATATTTGCGACGGTATCCAGTTGTGGGAACACGTCGTAGATACGATGCGGAAACTGGCAAGAATTTTCTTTTTGTTCTAATTTCAATTAAGCCCTTCAATGTCATAGCCTAGAACATGATTAAAGGGCATATGGGTCAATTAACTGTATTTTAAAGACCTATACATGTTACTTCTCCTTGTAAGACTTTCATTAGTTGATTGTTAATGAAAAATGAGGGTTTTTTTCCCTTTGGCTTCTTGCAAGCTCTCTTTGAATACCTTAGGATTTCCCTAGGTGTTCTAGGCTTATCAATCCAAGTAATCATCTTGGTTTGTGGTGACATCTGCCTTCGGTAGGTCGTGGGTTAAGATTATATCAAAGTTCGCCATCTCAACGGTTAGAGGGGTTGAGTTCTTCATCATCCAAGATTGGGTATCGGCTAGATCACGGTTCCTTATCATTTGGTATCAGAGCTAGTGCCTTTACCCAAGTTATATCCTTATCATTTGCTTTCTTTTGCTTTCTTTTGTGTTGGGTTTTGTTTCTTTAAGTCTAAAACATCAAAAAGTTCTAGCCTTAGTCCATCTTTTGTGATTTTATCAAATTTTTCTTCATGGTTCCTCAAAACCCTAATTTTTGACTAGTTTAGGGTTTTTTTCAAAAAAAACTCCAATCTTTTGTGATCAAGTTTGTTCCTTTATGATATTATCTTGTTTGTAGAGTAAAAGGAGACCTAAAGCAAATATCTTTTAGTTAGTTTCAACAATCTTGCATTATTTTGAAACTTGGCTCCAAAAAGGTCATACCTTCTTGTGGGATTTGTTTGATAGTTACTTCGGAAGAAAGAAAGGGATAACACAACCCTTGAACGTGCAGAAAATAGTATAAGAAAAAGAGGAAAAAGGAAATATTATTGGTTGCTAATAATTGGAGCTCGAATACATTGCAGAAATTTCCTTATAGTGTTTTCGTTGGGGTGTATTAAGTCTTATTTGAAGTCTTACTTGATTGGAACTTGTGACTTATTCATATCTTCCTTGTGTTTGATAAAATTCCAGCTTGTATTTTCCTTGCTCTATGCTTCCTATTCAATCTTCCTACTCATTCCAATTCTCTTGGTATCCTATTCCAAACTCGTGCCACGTGTGGGTGAATTCTTGAATTGGTAAGTGCTTGGGTACCTTTGGAGGGATCCTAACTCTTCAAGGGGAGCAAACAAAGGCCAATTGAGGAATGATGAGTGCATTAGAGTGTTTGAGTGATACACGAGAGTGAGGGGACATCTAGTGAGAAAGAGTGGTTGAGGTTTTCTTTTATTACTCGCATTTTCTTGCAGGTTATTTTGAAAGCAAAACATGTCTAGGGAAAGTAGTACTCCTCCCCCAATCGACGTTCGACTCTTGACTGAGACAATGAGGGAAGAGTCTCAAGGCATATTGGATTGCGCTCTAAAACCCCTTCATGAATGCCTCAACTACTTGGATAGCTCCCAAAGTCAACCCTGGAATAAGCGGAGTGGCACTCCAAGATATGAGTCGAATGAATACTGCTATGAAGAAGAGGAACTCGTTAGGAGGCCTAGACGTGGGAGGCGTGAGAATGATCAAGGAGAAAACACCATTAGGGGGATCAAGATGAAAATTCCTACCTTTCAAGGCAAATCGGATCCCCAAGCATACCTTGAGTGGGAGAAGAAGATAGAGATATCTTTGATTGCAATTCCTACTCCGATGAGCAAAAAGTAAAACTAGCCGTCATTGATTTTTTCAATTATGCTATTGTTTGGTGGGATCAATTGACTATAGGTAGGAGGAGGTGTAGAGAGCCACCAATCTGTACTTGGGATGAGTTAAAAATGGCTATGAGAAAGCGCTTTGTTCCTAGCTACTACCAACGAGACTTGTGTCAAAGGTTGCAATCCTTAACTCAAGGGAGTCGTAGTGTTGAAGATTACTACAAGGAAATGGAGATGTTAATTCTACGTGCCAATATTGCGGAGGATCTTGAGGCTACTATGACTAGGTTCTTGAAAGGGTTGAGGACCGAGATAGCCAAATTGTTGGAGCTATAACACTACATGGATATAGAGGAGATGGTGGATAAAGCTGAGAAGATTGAGAAGAGGTTCAAGAAGACCAACCAAGGTAGATCTAGCTCTAACATCCAATCCACTTATGTTAGGCCGACTCAACCAAAGAGAGAGGATCGAGCCACTTCTTCTACTCCCTCTCCAAAGCCAAAGGGCAACTAAGCAAGGGTAGAGGATAAGGAGCAAGCCTCTCATGATCCAACTATAGTACGCAACGTGGACATCAAGTGCTTCAAATGCCTTGGAGTTGGGAACATTGCCCCCCAATGCCCAAACAAGTGGACTATGATCATGTTGACTAATTGTGAGGTCATCGCGGATAATGAAAAGGAGTATGAAGGAATGCCACCCTTGATGGAAGAAAGTGGTGAAGAGTCCGATAAAGAAGTCCCTACTAATGATCATGTGGGATTGGTAGCAAAGCGAGCATTGACCACCCAATTCAAGGAGGATGAGCTACAACGTGAGAATATCTTCTACACCTGTTGTCACATCTGAGACAAGGTATGTAGCCTCATTATTGATACAGGTAGTTGTACTAATGTGGCTAGTGCATTGTTGGTGGAGAAACTAGCTTTGCCCACCAAGGAACATCCTAGACCTTACTCCTAAGCAAATGTATGAGGATCAAGTGGTATTGCAAAAGGAGAGTGAGTGAGAAAATGACAAGAAAAAGAAAGAGCAAGTTGCAAAAAATTCAAAGGCCGAGAAAAATGAGAAGAAAAAGGCAAATATTGAACCGACCATAGAGGAAAAACAAGAGAGAAAACAAAATCTATTCATAAGTGCCAATGAAGTGAGGACAGCACGTCTATCTCACCAGCCTCTATTCATGCTTGTGTAAAGAGGCATTGCATTCTACTAATGATCTTGACCCATCTTTGCCTAGTGCTATTGTTTCTCTCTTGCAGGACTACGAATTTGTCTTTCCTGAGAAAGTGCCTCGTGGACTACCACATATTAGAGGGATTGAACATCAAATTGACTTTGTTCCCGGAGCATCCTTGCCGAATAGACCCACTTACCGAAGCAACCCAAAGAAAACCAAGAAGCTTCAAACACAAGTAGAGGAGCTACTAGAGAAAGGGTAGGCTTGGGAGAGTTTGAGTCCATGCACCGTTCCGGTTATCCTTGTGCCCAAGAAAGATAGAACGTAGAGAATGTGCACCGATTGTAGAGCCGTCAACTCCATAACAGTAAAGTATCGACATCCCATCCCTAAATTAGATGACATGCTTGATGAATTGTGTGGTGCCATAATCATTTTAATGATTGATCTTACGAGTGGGTATCATCAAATTAGGATTAAAGGGGGGATGAGTGGAAAACTGTGTTCAAGACTAAACATGAGTTGTATGAATGGTTGGTTATGCCATTTGTGTTAACCAATGCCCCTAGTACCTTCATGAGGTTGATGAACCATGTGTTCCTGCCCACTTTTTAGAAAAATTTGTGGTTGTGTATTTTGACATCTTGATTTATAGTAGAAGTCTCTTAGACCATGTTGATCATTTGAGAGAGGTTCTTGAATTACTTCGAAGATAAAGGCTCTATGCCAATCTCAAGAAGTGCACCTTTTGCACTAACCAACTTGTGTTTCTAGGATTTGTTGTGAGTTCGCAGGGTATACATGTTGATGAAAGCAAGGTGAAGGTAATTCAAGAATGACCAACTCCCAAATCCGTTAGAGAAGTGAGTAGCTTTCATGGTCTTACAAGCTTCTACTGGCAATTTGTCAAAGATTTTAGCACAATAGCTGCCCCATTGATTGCCATTATCAAGAAGAATGAGAAATTCCATTGGGGAGAAGCTCAAGAGAAAGCATTTAGTTCACTCAAAGACAAGCTCACACATGCACCTTCACTATCATTATCTAATTTTGATAAGACTTTTGAAATTGAGTGTGATACTTCAGGCATAGGGATTGGTGCCGTGTTGATGCAAAAGGGCAAACCAATTGCTCCCTTTAGTGAAAAGCTGCATGGTGCTACCTTGAACTACCGCACCTATGACAAAGAGTTGTATGCACTTGTTTGTGCTATGGAGACTTGGCAACACTATTTGAGGCCCAAAGAATTCGTTATCCACACTGACCATGAGTTTTTGAAAGCACCTCAAGGGGCAAAACAAGTTGAGTAAACGACATGCCCGGTGGTTGGTCGTTGTGGAATCCTTTCCCTATGTCATTAAGTACAAATCCAGTAAGAGTAATGTGGTAGCTAATTCACTATCTCGAATGCACACTAACGTGGTGTAAATTAGGTATAACAATTATGAACAAAAATACTACAATCAAGTAATAAAAACCTAATCACCCATCCTAATCCGCAAGTGCACGAGTCGATTATAGTATTTGGAGTATTAGGTGTCGAATCCCACAGGGAATCAAATATGTGCAATTACTAATGCTTTTTCATTAACTTTTATTATCTAAACACAATTGAAAGCATAATAGATAAGGGGTCCCTTCAATAGAATAGGTATGTGATTGAAAACTTTTGTGGAATTCAAGTCAAAGAAGCCTAGAACATAGAATCCACAAATGAATCTTGCATGAATGACTTACTAAGTTTTGCCTCACCTTGTTTAGAATCTAATTCCATAAGTGTCATAACCAGATCTCTCTCTACACAAAAACAAAATTCTAACTATTTTCATGATGAAATCTTATGAAAACATGAATTGAAATGATTCACTTAATTATCCATTATTCTCATATGAACTACTCAAGCATTATTTGTTCATTTTCCATTATTACAAGCATTTCTCAATATCAAGTAACAACTAAATGACTTGTTTAGTTGACCAAGCAGAAACAAGTGTTAAAACTTGAACAAATAAAGAAACAAAAGCAAGCTTAGCAAGTTTTGATAATATAAGTCATGCTTTTGGATTCATTAGCTTCATCTATATTCTAGATGAAACCTTTAGTAAATCATGACTAATGAAACAACTAAAAGTATAACTTCAAAGCAAAAATTCATTTAACAAGTGAAAGTAAATAGAGGGAGTAAGAATTCTTCAACCAAAGTTTAAACAAAGCTTCTCTTCTTATTCATGTTCAAAGTGAACTTACAATAGTTCTCTTACAATGCTCCTCACTATTCCATTGAAGGATGAAGAGAATTCTATTAATTCTCTATCAAAACTATTGTAAACTAGGTTAATACTATTTCCTACCACTAAAACTTGTTTCAAAATCTTTACAAATGACTTTTATTTATAGACAAATGTTCTTCAAGTCATTTTTCAATTTGCATGGATCATTAATGCATGGAAATGATGAAGATTTGCTTGGGGATTCCAAATGAGCACAAAAGTCTTCATTTATGCTTCCAATGTATTCTCCCACTTCCAAAACCCTATCCCCATCTGAAAATGTCTACAAAAACTAGCTAGAAGAGGATACAAGTTGATGCCCTAGAAAATCCAGCCGACTTACGATCTGCGAATGGTGATATGTGGATGGCAACCTGCGAATCTCCATCTGCGGATCACACCTTTGTGGCCCTTACTTAATTTTTTATTTTTGCTGAGCTGGACCTCATGTGTGCAAGCATTTTTCACATATTTCCAAACATTGTGGTGAAGAATTGGATTTTTTCACTATTTTTGCACAATTATTTCTTCATGTTGTTCATCCAACTTTAACTCTTTGAATCACCTTTGACTTTGATTTTTCTTTACTCCAATTGATCCAAAATGAGTTTTAGTATGATGAACTTGCAATTATACACAAAAATTGTGTATCAATTTGCTCAAATAGGAATTCCTCCTCAGAAACCCTAATTTCGATAAAAACCCTAATTCTTATGAATTGCTGAAAAATGAGTCATTTGCAACCAAAAATACTATATTTATGCTTAAGTAATATATAAAACATATAATAATGTATATACTAATATTAGTAAATTTATTACTTATCAAACTCCCCCACACTTGAATCAATGCTTATCCTCAAGCAATTGGAAAATCAAGAGATCAAAACATGATTCAAGGCTTGAAATAACACATGCCTCATTGTTGAATGCAATTCCACAAGATAAGGTAAATAGGCATTATGCAATTCCTTGTAAAATTTCTAATACTTATCATACTAAAAAAAAAGGGAAGTAATTATTTTAAGATTAAAGCTTATTTAACCAAATTCCTTTGTCTCACAAAATTTCACACCCTAAGTATTTAATAGGGACAATCATGTACCATTCAATTTATACACACTAGGGACATGTTGAGATTGTACAATTCATAAGTGTCTTTTGACGCAAAGGTTGACATTTTTAAATAAAAACCCCCGGTTACTCAACACTTTGATCATTTTAACCACAATTAGTGCTTAGTTTGAGAAGTGAAATTACCTTTTGATGAAAGGATCGACATCAAACTTGCTATGCATACTCTTAACTCAGTTACTGTTTCACGCAAAAATTGACATTTTGTGATGAAGATTCTCAGTTACTAAGCAATTTGAATCATTAGAGTAGAAATAAATAAACATATATCCTTTTGCGTACAATATCCTTGTCCCTTAATTCAAATAATGCATAAGCATACTTCTTGTCCATATCTACCACTTAAGAATGTAAAATTAAGTAAAGAAAAGAAATTTAAAATCAAACATGCTAAATCAAGACATAATTACAACCATTTTACAAGATATAGTTTCTTAAAAACAAAACTCCTAATCACATAATGACTATTTCTCCTATTATTGTAGAACATATTCAACTAAAATTGCATAAATTACTTCAACAAATGAAGGAACTTAACAAATGTATGGCATTAAAACATGTTAAAGAAGCAAATTTTCAAAAATTTTGGCCGTATTTTACCAAAATAATATCTTGACAGTATTTACTCAAAATTTCAACCAAACATAGTCTTATACCTTCCCCCCATACTTAGAATAGTACATTGGCCTCAATGTGTAAAAGAGAGGATAATAGAGAAGAATGAAACCAGAAACCTCCCCTTGTTTGGTTAATGAATCCTTAAGAAGATATTGTTGTTGTGCCTTGAAGTCCTTGGCCTTTGTGAAGTTTCCACTTTGCAATGCTTCATCATGTTCCTCATTTAGTCCATTGATGCTCACTAACCTTGCTTCAAAACTTAAACAACTTTAAATGCTATATTAAAGCATGTTTAAAAGCCATTAAACTCAAAAAGTAACATAACATGCCTTAAAATATTTGATTCTCCTTCACACTTAGTTGTTGCAATGTAGCTCCAAGGGGTGAAAATTTGAAAGACAAGTAAGATGAGCAAATGTATTATATATTGATTGATACGTGCGGAATTGTGAACGGCTTAGAACTCTTGAAAATCAGTTTGAACAACTCAATGAATTTGACCTTGTTGGAATTTGTCCAACACAATCAAGCCAAAAGATGTTGCTCGAACAACTTGAATGTCTTAACCTCAAGGAAATCGTTCCAAGCAATTAAGAAGAAATCAAGTTGGTTTGCCTTGAATTGATTCAAGCTCGTTGAATTCAATCCCTTAGAATAATTGCTAGGCCTCTACCTATCAAAGGAAGCAATCTAGTTGAAATTAATCTAATTGGACCTAAATCAAACCCTTTGAATAATCCTAAACTAGTTGTATGGTCGCCACGAGATCACTCGATAAGACCAAGAATAGTTCTAATCCAAGAACCAAAGAAGAACTCTCTAAAAGAGAAACTCAATATTATTAATCACACAATGACTTAATTAAAATTCAGATGAACAGTACCTAGCCTTTTATAGGCTTACAAACTCTTGTAAAGAAAAGTCTAGAAGCTTAACTAAAATAAACTACCAAAACTCTAAATCTAACATAAGTAGAATACTTAACAAAACATGATTTAGTAACTTAAAATACTAAAAATTCGTCCATATAAAATAAAAATAGAAGAAAATTCGTCCAAATATATGTCTTGGGCTGGCTGTCCTCTTGTGGGTTTCAATTGGACTTGTTCTCTCTTTAAAAACAAACTTGATCCATAACCACAACAAAAGCCAGCCTATTTGGACCATCTTGGACATTTTGAACCTTTTGGACTTAAAGCCTTTTTTGAAAGTATGCTTGATCCAAAGCCAATAAATGATCTTTAAGCCCAATTTCCTCCTCAAAAAGTCGTGATCCACCTTAAGCAAATCCATCAATACGCGCATGAAGGTTGGATGACTCCTTGAACTATGAATTCTCCAATGACTATCAAGGACGACTTCAATAGGCCTTCCATGATACTTATCATTCCCTCCCCCTTGAAAAGGATTCGTCCTCGAATCACCTACATCATAAACACAACAATAAGTACTTTTGAAACTAATGTAGGCATTATTTAGGAACATCAAATTTTTAAAGGAAGGACTTTCCCTAAAATCAATATGCAAGTTTTCATCAAAGAAGATCAAGTAATACTCATGTATATAGACTAAAGCACATCTCAAATCAGCATAAAATCTTACATGCAAATGATCTCTAAACACCCTATGCAAGTCTGAGTAAGAAAATCTCAACACAAGATAGAAATCATACGGGTGATTAACATAATCTTGCACAAGAAAATTAAACAACGAATTAAACTTATGTATGCTAGTAACAAAGTCTATGGCATGTGACTGATCTAATGCACCATCCAAATATGATGTACTCAACTCAATGACACATGAATTTACAAACACAAGAAGTATAAAAGAAAAGTCATCAAAGTCATCCTATAAGAACATAGGCAACACACGATTTTCATGCAATCTAACAATAGAAGAATTAAACTCTTCAGAATCTAATGTAATGCATCCTAAAGCACTAGACAAGGACTCCAATATGATAGAAAAACAAATTAAAATGCCAAAATCAGAATTTAAGCCATAAAGGTTAAGGCAAAATACTATACATATTGTATACCTACTAGAATGCATGAAGAAAACAGAATAAACACATGTAAAATCTCGTAAACTATAATGCAAAATAATAGAAAAATTAGATACACTATGCTAACAATCAAACATATAATTCATAATCCAATTGTTATTGATGACATAGGGCAAGAAAACTCCCTCAATGCTCAAATCTCGACCATGATTCACTTGAATACCAAATCTCGTCAATTGAGTATCATCCCAAAGAAGAAAACGGACTTCAGATTGTATTTCTTCTTCTACACTTTGAACTTCAAATGGCTGCATAAAAGAAACAAAAGCACAAGGAAAATAAGTGTTAAGAGTGTTAGCAAAATAATCTACTTCATTGTACAAGGGTACAAGAAGCTTTGGTCTCACAAGTAAGACACTCTTATTCTCACTCTTGCTATTTTTCACTCCCTTTTCTTTTACAACTTCAGATTGTTTTCCCTTCATTCAACTCATCACATTCATTCTTTTCAAGCATTCTCTCATCCTTTTTTAGCATTCTTTACTTTTGCTTGTGCTTTCAAAGAATTCTTTCTCTCTTCACAATCCCTAGCTATGCACACTTCATCTTCATGTGCTTCCAATGGTGATAATGGCTTAAGTGATATCTTTTGACCTTGCCAATCAAAAGTGTACCTATTCTTCAACCCATTGTACATGGCATTTCTATCAAATTGCCATGGATGCCCCAATAGTATATGACAAATATGCATAGAAACAACATCACATAACACTTTGTCATGGTAAGTACCAATAGAAAACTCCACTTCCACTTGCTTAGTCACCTTCAAATTAGAATTATTAGCTAACCATTGCAAATGGTATGGTTTAGGATGTCTCCTTATGGGCAATCCTAGCTTTTCAACAAAAAGAACACTAGCCACATTAGTGCAACTTCCATTGTCAATTATCATGCTACATACCTTATCATTCACATTGCATCGAGTATGGAATATGTTTTCTCGTTGCACTTGATTAACATCCTCTCCAGGTGCAAATCCAATTGCCTTCCCAGTGACCAAAAATTCCCCATGGGCGACACCAATGTCTTCGTCACTTTCTCCCTCTAATGGTGGCATATCTTCATCACTTGAAGATGCACTTTCATACTCACCATCATCTCTCATTAGCATAACTCTCTTGTTAGGGCATTGAGAAGCTATGTAACCAATGCCTTGACACCTAAAACACTTCAAATCCCTACTCCTTTGTGATGCCTCGGACTTATTCTTTGTTGGTGGCATTGAAGACATTGCTTCATTCTTAGAGCTCACGATCTCTTTGGCCCTAGAAGTGGAACGCTCTTCCTTCTCCTCAAATGTTGCATTACGCCTCCATCTTATTCCACTTGATGAGTTTGATCCACTCCTTAATCTTCTTGCTTGGAGTTGCTTTTCTACTTTGATGGCCATGTCCACCAAATCCCTTATCTCCACGTAATGTTGCAACTCTACCCTCTCACTAATTTCTAGATTAAGACCACCCATGAATCTAGCCATAGTAGCTTCTCCATCTTCATCCAAGTTTGCACAGATCATCAACATCTCCATCTCTTTGTAGTAATCATCAACAGACATGGATCCTTGTCTCAATGTTTGAAGCTTCCTATAAATATCCCTAGTGTAGTAACTAGGTACAAAACGCCTTTGCATGATGGTTTTCATCTCTCTCCATGTACACACAGGCTCTTCTCCATACCTTCTTCTATTCTTCACAAGTTGATCCCACCATATGCTAGCATAATCAGTAAACTCTACGGCTGCCAATTGCACCTTTTTCTCCTCAGAATAGTTATGTCATTCGAAGATATGTTCAACTTTACGCTCCCAATCTAAGTAAGCTTTAGGATCAAGTCTTCCTTGGAAGGATGGTATCTTCATTTTGATACTTCCCAAGTTGTTGTCTCGGGTAGGTGTCATTCTCCTTCCTCTCCTAGTAATGACATCCTCGTAGTCAAACATATCACCTTCATCCTCTTCAAAGGGATTTCTAGAAGCCTTAGAACGATTTGGCCTCTCAATGCTATCAATTCGAGCATGTACACCCTCCATTGCATTGGTGACAGCCTTATTCACCTCCTTAAGCATTACCTCCATCATGTATTTCATGTCAAAATGTGGTGGCGTACGTGACTCTTCTTCTTCTCTAGACATTATCTAAAACCTGCACAAAAAAAGGTTAGTAACAAAAGAAGATAATAAGAGAAATAGCCTCACCTCTCCCTTAGTGTATACACTCCTACTCTCGTGTATCACTCAAGTTCAATGGCTTTTTCCCTCTAATGAGCTCACCACTAAGCCTTTTTCCACTCTAGAGAGTTTTCTTATAAGGCTCTTAAACAAGAACTTGCTCAATTGAACCTTATCAAGTCACCTTATAACAACCAAAACAATTAGCTCAAGAATAGAGTAGAAATAAATAAGAATATGAACAAGAGATTAGGGTTTGATACAAGAAAATTAAAGAAAGAGTAAAACTCAAGATTAGACTCAAGAAAACATGGAATAGGAAACCCTAAATGTGTGGTATTCTTGTGTGAAAAATCTTGATTTTTAAAACTTTCTTGAAAGAAAATAATATTCTTGTGCAAAAACAAAAACTACTTTCCAAAAAGAACAAGCACACACAAGAATAAGACTTTCCCTAATCCAAAAGTCAACCCCACTTTCCTTTTCCTTTCCACACAGCCTTAGCTCTTAAAGAAAGTTAAATACTTTCCTTTTGCACTTGAAAAATCGTCCTCAAGCCTTAGGAAACAAAGACTTTCCTTTTTCTCACAACAACCTCCTTACTTTCCTTTTACCTTGTCACAGCTTTCCTAATCCTTTAGGACTAGGATTTCCCTTCTATTTAAGCACCAAAACAGCTTCTTATTGCCCCTTTTTAAGATAAAACAAACTGGAAAATTTTCAGAAAATTCGTAGGTAAGAATTATCAAAAATTCCAGCAACTATATTCAACCAAAATCCAAGAACCAAGTTCAAGAACTTCATCCTACCAATCCCACATAGAATGCTGGTCCAAAACATCAACAAAACAGCCCAAAAAACTCCAGAAAAAATGTGCAATACCTCCCCCCAATCAAGATTCAGCTAGATGTCCAAGTTTCTTTCAAGAAAAAGAAGTTATGCAATCAAGAAGTTCAAGAAGTCAATTTTCAGCAACTAGATGATTCCAGATCTTGTAAATAAGACTCAAGAACTTCAAGAAAATAATCAAGAACTCCAAGAAAGTCCAAGAACTTATTTAAGAGCTCCAAGAAATTCAAGAAACTCAAGAGCAACTTGGACAGATTCTAAATTCCCAAGAACTTAAACAAGTAAGTTCAAAAACCCGATAACTTGTATCAAGAACACTTAGAACAGTCAAGAAACATTGAATAAATGATTGTGCATGGTTTTTACCTTTTTGTGCACTCCTTTTTATTCTCTTTTTCCTTCTTTTTCTTTGTGCTTTTGGCTTTTTCTTTTTTGCACACGAATTTTATTTGCCTTTTTTTTTTTACTTCAAGAAAACCACAAGAAACGACTTAAACCTTCAAGAAAGTTGATTTGTGAATGTTTTAAGTTCAAGAATCTCCTTTACTTGAGAGTTTTTAACACAAGAAATTCAAGAAAACAATAAAAATAGTCAAGATTCACAATAACACCACACAAGACCTAGAATTCTTGATTGGAAACAATCAAGAATGACACAAGAATTTCAAGGAGCACTAGAAACACAAAGAACACAATTAGGACAACAAGAAAAACAAGGAAAAAGAAAAAACGATTTTTTTTAGCACGAAAGAACAAGAATAACAAGAAGATCATGGAAATTCAAAGGAAAAGAAAAAAAAAAGGATATATCCAAAATTTCAAGAAGAAGATCTTCAAGAAAATTGGATTGAAAGAACCTGAATTTCAAGAAGCCAAGCTCTGATACCAATTGATACGCGCGGAATTGTGAACAGCCTAGAACTCTTGAAAATCAGTTTGAACAACTCAATGAATTTGACCTTGATGGAATTTGTCCAACACAATCAAGCCAAAAGGTGTTGCTCGAACAACTTGAATGTCTTAACCTCAAGGAAATCGTTCCAAGCAATTAAGAAGAAATCTGCCTTGAATTGATTCAAGCTCGTTGAATTCAATCCCTTAGAATAATTGCTAGACCTCTACCTATCAAAGGAAGCAATCTAGTTGAAATTAATCTAATTGGACCTAAATCAAACCCTTTGAATAATCCTAAGCTAGTCGTATGGTTGCCACGAGATCACTCGATAAGACCAAGAATAGTTCTAATCCAAGAACCAAAGAAGAACTCTCTAAAAGAGAAACTCAATATTATTAATCATACAATGACTTAATCAAAATTCGGATGAACAGTACCTAGCCTTTTATAGGCTTACAAACTCTTGTAAAGAAAAGTCTAGAAGCTTAACTAAAATAAACTACCAAAACTCTAAATCTAACATAAGTAGAATACTTAACAAAACATGATTTAGTAACTTAAAATACTAAAAATTTGTCCAAATAAAATAAAAATAGAAGAAAATTCGTCCAAATATATGTCTTGGGCTGGCTGTCCTCTTGTGGGTTTCAATTGGACTTGTTCTCTCTTTAAAAACAAACTTGATCCATAACCACAACAAAAGCTAGCCTATTTGGACCATCTTGGACATTTTGAACCTTTTGGACTTAAAGCCTTCTTTGAAAGTATGCTTGATCCAAAGCCAATAAATGATCTTTAAGCCCAATTTCCTCCTCAAAAAGTCGTGATCCACCTTAAGCAAATCCATCAATACGCGCATGAAGGTTGGATGACTCTTGAACTATGAATTCTCCAATGACTATCAAGGACGACTTCAATAGGCCTTCCATGATACTTATCATTGATGAAGTAAAAGATGAAAGAAACTTTCTCAAATTTACCTTATGTCACAATTCAACCATTTCATGCCATGTATTCAAAATTAAAAAGTTAAACTTAGACTATGAAGATGCAAGATTGGAATATGTTAAAGTGTTAATTTGATTGTCCAAAACATGTATACAATCCATGAAATACATGTTGCAAGTGATCCAATTGAAAACCAATGAAAAGGAACTTGAAGAACCAATTTGAACAGTGATCCGCGGGTGTGTACCTCGCAGTTCACTAAGCCTTTCCGCGTATCTCTGTGTAACATATCTCACGGACCTCCCAGAAGTTGATACGCGGGTGCGATACGTGGATGACATCCGCGGATCGTGACCCACGTATCACTTCCTGCAATAGGCAGTGATTTTCTAATTTTGCACGTTACTATTCCATTGGTTCATTCCATTTTCTACAGCACTTTTAACTTTAAATGTAACATGTTTTTTTACACTTTAACACTAGGAACAAGTTTGAATCATGAAAATACATATGTGCAAATACAAATTTCTCAAATTTTGCATCAAAATCACAATATCTAACATGAATTCATCATGATTTCCTAAAGTTGCATAAATTGCAAAACTTGAATGCACATTCCAAACCAATAATGCACACGTGTTTCTTTGAGCATATTAAGCATAAAAACAAGGCCAAACAACATATAATCTCATTGAATCACCAAATGACCTTTTTGCTTTAAAAGTTCATCAACCATGAATAGTAACGTCTATCACTTTCAACTTCTAAACACATCATATAGCACATAATAATCATGTTAAAGATTCTCATTATCATGAAATGTTAAAGTAGGAGGGGTTTGAGAATAAAAGTCATGATTGTAACCTCTTGAATCAAACTTGATCATTCAAGTTCCAATTGCATACATACAAAACAAACTAACTAAACACACTTTTAAACTACATAATACTTAACAAAATAACCTAAGATTTTACAAGAACATTAAAAACGTTGGGTTGCCTCCCAATAAGCGCTTCATTTATAGTCTAGAGGTAGACTTTGTAGGTGTGAGCTTCATTCTTTAGGACCATAACCCAAAGAATTCTCTACTTCCTTTGGGTGTAGATATGTCAATGAAGTGTAATTGGTCCTGCCTTCTTCTTGTCCTTCTTTTTGTGCTTCCAAGTCCTAGAAATGAAACATTTAGCACATTATCATCCAAATCATCAGAGTAAATACATGTTAAAAGTAGAAGAGGGATGTTTCAACATATGATTCAATTCAAAGGCTATTTCCTTATCCCCTACTTTTAACTTTAATGTGCCATTTTTCACATCAATTATTGCATCCGGCAGTAGCAAGAAAAGGTCTTCCAAGTATAATAGGCATATTAATATCATCTTCCATATCTAAAATAACAAAATCTACTGGGATGATGAATTTATCCACTTTCATTAGAACATTTTCAAGAACACCTAAGTGGATGCCTAATGGACCTATCGGCTAGTTGCAATGTGATGTTTGTGCTTTGAACTTCCTTAAATCCTAGCCTTCTAGCTATTGACATGGGAAGTAATGACACACTAGCATCCAAATCACATAAAGCATTGGAAAAATTAACATCACCAATAGTGCATGAGATAGAAAAACTCCCTGAATCCTTGAGTTTTGGTGGCAATTTATTTTGAATCCTTACACTACATTCTTCCGTGAGTGCTACGGTTGCAAAGTCATCAAGACTTTTCCTCCTTGTCAAAAGATCCTTCAAAAACTTGTTGTACTTGGGAACTTGCAAAAATGCATCTACAAAAGGGATATTAACATGTAATTGCTTAAGCATTTGTGCAATCTTTCCCAATTCTTTTTCTTACTTTTCATTTTTAAGCCTTTGTGGAAATGAAATTTGTATTGGAAGAGGAATAGTTTGTGATTAAGAATTCATATTTTCAACACCAACTTCATTATCACTTACTAATTCCTTACCTTTTTCTTCTTTTTCCTCTTTTTCACTTCCACATTCTTCAACAATTGGTTCTTTTAGCATTCTACCGCTTCTTAATGCAATTGCTTGAACTTGTTCCTTAGGATTAATTTCCATTTTACTTAGTAACCCCCTTGTTTCCTAAGGTCCAGTTGGTCCGCTATTTGAACAATTTGATTTTCTAACGATCTAGCCATTCCTAACATTCTACTTTCAAATTGCTCAACCATTTCCATCACGTTCTCATTTGCAACCTCCCAAGTCTGTTTGTTTGTGAAAATTCGAGTTGAGTTATCATCTTTGGCTCCTTCCACCCAAGATTTGGATGGTGTCTCCACCCCAGATTATATATGTTAGAAAAAGGATTATTAGAAGAAGAAGAAGGTTTGTAGTTATTAACATATTGGACTTGTGCACAAGTAGATGGATCATGAGAATCTCCACACAACTGACAATATGCAACACTACTTGATGAATTTTGACTACTAGATACATGTCTATTAAAAACATTCATCATGTTTTGCATTTGAGCACATAACATATCTAAAGTATTAACTTCATATATACCTTGTGTTCTTCTAGGATTACCTCTTTCATTTGCCCATTGGTAGTGGTTTGCTGCCATCTTTTCAATCAACTCTTGGGTTAAATCCGCTGACTTTGCCATGAGAGCTCCCCCTGCAGCTGCATCTATATTGATTTTGGTTGATAATTAAGTCCATTATAGAAAGTTTGTACAATTAACCAATCAAGAAGTCCATGGTGTGGACATTTTCTTATTAGGTCCTTGAATCGATCCCAAGCCTCATATAGAGACTTTCTTTCTCTTTGGTAAAAGTTTGTTATGTCCATCCTTAGTCTTGCAGCCTTTCCTGGTGGGAAATATTTGTTCAAGAATGCTTTAGAAAGGTCCATCCAAGTCGCAAAGGTATTTAGTGGATATGCTTGAAGCCATTGCTTGGATTTGTTTCTTAATGAGAATGGAAATAATTTAAGCCTTATGGCATCTTTGGAAACATCATTTAGTTTATTGTATCACATATTTCCATAAAATTAGCCAAGTGTAAGTGTGGATCTTCATTTACATTACCACCAAATTGATTTTGTTGAACCATTTGAATTAGTCCCAACTTAAGTTCAAAATTATTTGCATTAACCGGTGGTCTAATTATATTGGTATGAGAACCGGTTGGATACGGCATAGCAAAATCTCTTAAAGAACGAGTTTGAGGGTTAGGATTTTGGGTTACCTCCTCCATAGTTACCTTGGGTTGTTCTTGAGGTTGAGATGTACTTGAGGTATCACCACTCTCCTCCACCTTAACTTGTTCTTCTTGCCTTTATCTCCTTGCCTTCCGTGTGGTTCATCTATTTTTGGATCAAATGAAAGAACAATTCTTAAGCTCCTATGTATACACCTACAAAAGAAAAATAATTATTTACAAATAAATACACCAAAGTTTAGATTAATAAAGTTAACTTTGGCCTTAATATTGCCTTGATTCCCCGGCAACGGCGCCAAAAACTTGACGTGGTGTAGATTAGGTATAATAATTATGAACAAAAACACTACAATCAAATAACAAAAACTTAATCTCCCATCTTAATCTGCAAGGGCACGGGTCGGTTGTAGTATTTGGAGTATTAGGTGTCGAATCCCACAGGGAATCAAATATGTGCAATTACTAAAGCTTTTTCACTAACTTTTATTATCTAAACATAATTGAAAGCATAATAGATAAGGGGTCCCTTGAATAGAATAGGTATATGATTGAGAACTTTCATAGAATTTGATAAGCGTCTAGTTTGCATATTTCTTAGTGTGTCTACATTAGTATTTTATGCTAGTTTTTAGGGTTTAAATAATGAACAATAGTCACTTTCATGTCTATTTCTTCCAATCTTAAGTTTGTAGCTAAAATGTGCAAATGTGTGGTTTAATATGCAATTCTTTGTATTTTGTAGGTTTTAGCTATAACGATCATCACTTTGGATCAAATGAAGCATATTGGGATGATATTAAATGTGATTTGAAGTTGATTAGAAGTGGCAAGAGAAGAGGACCAATGATGTGGCATGATGAAGCAACGATAGAAGAAGAATTGGTGATGAAAGGATTTCACTGCACCGCCATGTTTTGGTAGTTTGGTCAGAACTGGAGATAGAGAGAGTGAATTGAGATGATTCTTGAAGCAATTTAAAGCTAAGAGAATTATCTACAATTCTTATGAAGACCTCAAAGTTTGATTCTCACGTTTACAATGTCAAATTGCCACATTATTGAAGCATTCTTGTGCAGCGATACTCTTCCGACCATGTCTCGATGTTTTGGCCATATCTTTGTGTACACAACTCCAAATGACCTGATTTTTGTGCTCCTGGAAAGCTAACTCAAAGGGCTATAACTTTTATGTTCAGACGGAAAGCTATTTTGGCCAACTTTCTGACCGAACACGCGGCTGAATCCGAGCCGCGGGTACGCACCGCGGGTACGGTCAGAAAGTTATTAATTGAAGCCGCGACTGTATCCTCGCCGCGGGTTCCAGGCGCGGGTTCGGGGCACAGACATACGATTTTGAGGCACTTTGTGGCTATCTTTCAAGGGGGCAATTCATACTCTTTGTGAAGGATGAGACTACATCTCAGGAGGGTTTTAGAGTGCTAAAAACACAAGAGAGAAGCGTAGCATAGCATAGAGAGAGAATAGCATAGAATAGCAAGGGTCTCTCTTAGAGAGATTTTCTCTCTTTGAGAGAGCCACCCCTTTAGATTAGTAAATCTCTCTATAGAATAGTGCTATTTGGAGGATTCTCTTGTACACATCAAGATTGGAGGAAGAATAGAAGATTTGAACTTGTTCATCAATCAATAAGTTTTCTTTATTCTATTTTTGTCTCTTTCTTGATTTATATGGATTTGTCTATTAAATTTTTGATCTTTTATGTGAAATCCACCATGGGTACGTGCTAAATTGTTAATCTAGGGTTAGAGGAAACTAATCGCTTCATGCATATGACTTGATTATGATTATTCATGTTATCTTGTGCTTGTTTATTCTCTATTTTGGTTTGCATGGATTTGAAGTTGCTTGATCACCAACTATGAATTGATAGTTGTTATTATGCAACGAGAGTTGGTAATGATAGTGGAAAAGGAATAGCTGAAGTCTAGGTGCATGTCACACGAGAGTAGTGGTGCTCCTAGGTGGGTCAATTAGGCAATTCATGTGATTAATGAACCAATACTAGTATCTTTACCACGAGAGTAGGAAAGAACTAGTAGGGAGGTAATCGTTAACTTGTCACGAGAGTGAAGGTTAAGTATAATTGGGATTGGACCCTAACCAAGACAAGAACCAATAGCATGAGTTGATCTTTTCATTTATATGTTTGCTCATTAGTTAACTCTATGCCCTAGTGTCTTAAGATTGCGAGTTTTCTCCAATATTGTTATTCTATGGAGTTGTTAGTTTAGTTGTTCATTTTATACTTTGTTCTTTACATTGTTAATTGGTTGTTTAGATAATAAAGTGAGCAATAAAACCTTAGTACTTCAATAACCTTTTCCCTGTGGGATCGACCCTGTTGCCCTATACTCAATACGATCTGTGCACTTGCAGTATATAGGGTAATTAGGTTTTATAACTTGATTATTTTTGTGTGATATAATTGGATTATTTGCTATATTTTTAGACCTAATTACGCGCCTATCAGAATTCAAGTCAAAGAAGCCTAGAACATAGAATCCACAAATGAATCTTGCATGAATGACTTACTAAGTTTTACCTCGCATTGTTTAGAATCCAATTCCAAAAGTGTCATAACTAGATCTCTCTATGCAATGACAAGATTCCAACTATTCTCATGATGAAATCTTATGAAAACATGAATTGAAATGATTCACTTAAGTAACCATTATTCTTATATGAACTACTCAAGCATTATTTGTTCATTTTTCCATTATTATAAGCATTTCTCAATATCAAGTAACAACTAAATGACTTGTTCAAGTTGACCAAGCAAAAACAAGTGTTAAAACTTGAACAAATAAAGAAACAAAAGCAAGCTTAGCAAGTTTAGGTAATATAAGTCATGCTTTTGGATTCATTAGCTTCATCTATATTCTAGATGAAACCATTAGTGAATCATGACTAATGAAACAACTAAAAGTATAACTGCAAAACAAAAATTCATTCAACAAGTGAAAGTAAATAGAGGGGAGTAAGAATTGTTCAACCAAAGTTTAGACAAAGCTTCTCTTCTTATTCACATTCAAAGTGAACTTACAATAGTTCTCTTACAATGCTCCTCACTATTCTATTGAAGGATGAAGAGAATTCTATTAATTCTCTATCAAAACTATTGTAAACTAGGCTAATACTATTTCCTACCACTAAAACTTGTTTCAAAAGCTTTACAAATGACTTCTATTTATAGACAAATGTTCCTCAAGTCATTTTCCAACTTGCATGGATCATTAATGCATGAAAATGATGAAGATTTGCTTGGGGATTCCAAATGGGCACAGAAGTCTTCATTTATGCTTCCAATGTATTCTCCCACTTGCAAAACCCTATCCCCATCTGAAAATGTCCACAAAAACCAGCAGGAAGAGGATGCAAGTTGATGTCCTAGAAAATCTAGCCGACTAACGATTCGCGGATGGTGATACGCGGATGGCAACCCACGGATCCCCATCCGCAGATCACACCTTTATGGTTCCCACTTGATTTCTGATTTTTGCTGAGCTAGACCTCACGTGTGCAAGTATTTTCCATGTATTTCCAAATATTGTGGTGAAGAATTGGATTTTTTCACTATTTTTGCACAATTATTCCTTCAAGTTTTTCATCCAACTTTAACTCTTTGAATCACCATTGACTTTGATTTTCTTTTACTCCAATTGATCCAAAATGTGTTTTAGTATGATGAACCTATGATTATACACAAAAATTGTGCATTAATTTTCTCAAATAGGAATTCTGCCTCAGAAACCCTAATTCTTATGGATTGTTGAAAAATGAGCCATTTGCAACCAAAAATATTATATTGATGCTAAATAATTTTTTTTTTAGCAAACCCCGTACACGGGGAGGGGATGCCAGCCCCAAATTTTATTAATAAAATAAAACCAGTACGAAGTAAATAGAGGGGGACATAAACCTTACCTCTAGAAAAATAAAATTAATACATGATGATAATAAAACTCAACCTTGCCTTAATGAAGGCATTCCTAATCTATCCATTCTAAATTCTCAAATTGCTAATCTAGGAAGTTCTATAACATTAAAATAAACAATACTAGACTGGGATGTACATCCTTCATTTGCAAGTATGTCCGCCACCTTATTAGCCTAGTCTGAAACAATGAGAAATAGACCCAAAGTTGTATTTCTTTAAACTCTCCATCTCAAGAGACACTGACCAAGGGACTGCCGCTTTGTTAGTTAACATATTCGCCAATAGCTTTGAGTCCATTTGCACATGGATATTGGAATAACCATGCTCCTCACACAATCTAACCCCCACTAATAACGCTTTTACCTCCGCCTTGCATACTAGATAAATTGCCAAAGTAAGAAGCATAAGCTAAAATGAGGTTACCTTGAGAAGTCTCTAAGTATACCACCACCTCCACTTTGGCCTAGGTTCCCTTTTTAACATCCATCAGTATTTAATAACAAGTCTCCATTCTGCGGCTTCCTCCACTTTATCCACCTGTACCTTTTCCTCCTAGGATTTGTTAATAGGAATCTAACAAACACCTGCCAGTCCATATCAACAGATATCGCATTAGGAAATTTAATATGAAAAGAAACTTTGATATCACTGTGCGATTAGAACCCAAATCTTCCTCCAATGCATTCTTCCACCTTCATAAAAGGCCATGTTACGATATTTCCAAATATGACAAAGGATAAATAAAGGTGTAATATGAAGTACAAACTCCATATATTCATTTGTGCCCTTAGAAAGCCACCACGAAGCTAAACACGCCCTTATAGATAATCTTGCGATGGACACATCAAAATCCTTCCCAAACAAGTCCTACAAGTCTGCTAGCAATTTCTCCTGTTACAAACACATGCTTTATATATTCCTCTTGTGAATCCCAACAACAAAAACATTTGGATGGGCCAAAAAAACCCATTCTACATAGCACCTCATGCATAGGCAATCTATGACACAAAAGCCTTAACATGAAAAAAGAAACTTTCATAGGAACTTGAGACACCCACAATTTACCAAAAATCCACGATTTTTGTGCTACTCTACGAACCAACTGAAATGCAGAAGATATTGAGAAATTACCTCTTGTAGTCAAAGACCAAACCATCAAATCTGACTGATTCAGTAGAAGGAATAGCAAACTTGGAAATTTCCTGGAATATATCTGGGGGAACCCATCTATGCAACAAAGTATAATTCCAAGCTGCCATTTAACACAAAATCCGACACTGTATGCTTTTCAATAGTAACTGGAACTCTCCAACAGAGTGGACCTGACCCAAGCCAATTGTCACTACCAGAAACTACAATTTCCTGACCTTAATAACCAAAGCATATATTTCTCAGCTGGAGGATCTCACCTTGATCATTCTTTTCCATGTCAATGATGCAACAATGGAGGCCCTAACCAAATTAGGATGATGTCGAGAGCAATACTTAGCTTTCATAAATATCGCCCATAGGGAATTTTGTAGACGGAAATTCCACCAAAGTTTCAAGGAGAAAGCTGAAAAAACCCTTGACAAAGATCGCAATCCTACTCCTCCTTCATCCACTGGATAGCACAGTTTGCTCCATGTAATCCAATGATAGTGTTTTGAATCTAAATTCGCCGACCAAAGAAATTTAGAAAAAACCTTCTCAATTATATTAAGAACAGATTGAGGAGGATTTGAGGCAGCCAACAGATGAATGGGAATAGAGGCTAACACATGTTTGATAAGCACCAATCTACCTCCCACTGATAGCAACTTATTCTTCCAAGAAGCAATCCGGTTAACAATGGAATGAGTGACTTCACCAAAAAATTCAGATTTTCGCCTTCCTACATATAATGGACATCCCAAATATTTAATAGGAAAAGGCTTGTTAGAAAAACCTGTAATCCGAGCAATTTTTTGTCTTTTCATAGATGACAACTTCTGATCCACCAAAAAATAGCTTTTGAATTTATTTATTTTTTGCCCCGACATTTCCTCATAACTTCCTAAACAAGCCATAAGCATCCTCAAGAATTTACATGATGCTGATGAAAAAATTAAGACATCATCAGCATATGCTAAATGTGACACTTGAGGACATCTCCGTGGTACCTTAAATCCCACAAACCTCCTATCCTCCATTAAATTATTTAAGGTACGGGATAAAACCTCTGATCCAATAATAAAAAGAAGAGGGGATAAAGGATCTCCCTGACGCAAACCCCTTGTCGATTGGAAAAAAACCCACTGAAGCACCATTGATAACAACTGAAAACCAAACATTTGAAATGAGTCCTCCATATCATGTCAATCCATCTTTCCCCAAAACCAAAATTTCGCATCACCCTAATCAAGAACATCCAAGATACCCTATCATAAGCTTTCTCCATATCTAATTTCAAAGCCACATTTCCTCCCAAATTTTTCTTACCAATGCCTGAGATTAACTCCTGCGCCAATAAGAAATTATCTAGTTATAAGCCTTCCTTTGATGAAACCACTTTGTTGAGGTGAAAATTATTCTTGGCAACACTCCAAATAGACGAACAGCTAAAATTTTTGAGATCACCTTATTAATAAAATTGCACAGGCTGATTGGTCTGAACTCCGTAAACTGCTGAGGATATTGAACCTTTGGTAGAAGTATAATGGATGTGGAAGTAATACTCCTAGGAACCTCAGCACCAGCAAAAAAACTCACCACTGCTTTATACACATCCTCTCCAATCACCTCCCAAGCTGCTGTAAAGAATTCTCCAATGAACCCATCCGGACCAGCTGCACTCTCCCCATTCATACCCTTTATTGTCTAGAAGACCTCTTCAACAGAAGGAAAGTCTTCAAGTAGCATATTATCTTCCTCAGTTATCTCCTTTGGTAGGATATTCAGCCCTTGGTAATCAGAAGGATGATCTTCAGCTTCAAATAAATTCCTAAAAAACTTCACTGCCTCTTCCCCAATCTCCTTCTCTGAAGAAACCCAATGCCCATTCGAAATCTTTATTTTATGAATGAAAGATTGAATATGCCGTTGTCTTACTGAAGAGTGAAAAAACTTTGTGTTATTGTCCCCAACCTCCAACCATTTAATGTGCGCTCTCTGCTTCCAAAGCCTCTCCTCTACTGCAAGAATATTCTGCAAATCATTTTGAGCTTCATATAACCGTGACATATCAGCTTCAGACTCTAGCAAAGTAACCTCATTTTCAGCCTCCAAAAGATTTTGTTCCGCTCTCTTTACTTTGGCAAAAACATTTCCATAGCACTCCTTGTTCCACTTACTCAACAACCATCTAACTCGTTTCAACTTGATACCCAGGATCGCTAATGGAGAACCCACTACCTCCTCCTCCCAAGCTTCCTTAACAACCTGCAAAAAACCTGAATGAGAAGTCCAAATGTTCAAAAATCTAAACGGCCGTGGCTTACTAACTGTTCTTATAGCTAAGGACACCAGTAACGAGGGCATGATCTGAAGGATGTCTAGCCAAATGGGATACTGAAACCACTTCTCCTTGCTCCCCCCAATCATCACTGATCAAAACACGGTCAAGCCTTTTCCAAATTTTAGCTCTCCCCTCCCTATTATTGCACCATGTATAAGAAGACCCTAGTAAACCCTGCATCCACTAGATTAGTCGAAGATAAAAAATTCAAGAATTCAACTGCCTCAGACCCTTGAAATACACGTCCACCCTTTTTCTCCTGAGCATCAAGAATTAAATTAAAATATCCCATGACCATCCACAGACAAGTATAACTGCTCCTATCTCTCAATAAACCATCCCACAAGGCTTCTCTTTCAACCACAATACACCTAGCATGCACAAAAGATGATAACACAGGAGATGCAAACTTGAGAATGTTGAACTATCAAAGAAATATGCCTGATCACTTTCACCAATAACCACACAGCCTAAATGGTTGATTGAAGAATACCCAAATTGAACCCAACGAATTACACAACGCATGTGAAAACCCTAACTTCACACAGAAACCCTCTACTTTATGCTGCCTCCACTTTTGTTTCACAAAGAACAAGAAATTGAACATTATGAACTCGAATTAATTTTTTAACCCTTCTAAAATGAGAAGGCTTAGCAAGCCCTCTAATGTTCCAGAAAAGCGACTTAATCATCATAAAGTAATTGAAAAGAATTAGAGGAGGTCTTTGCCATAGAGCGCAATTCCATATTAGATGGGAACTTAGCTCTAATAGCTTTATTACCTCGTCTAGCTTCCTGAAAGCTATGAAAAGAAGAGTCCAAAATGCCCGCTGAAGAGCACTCCGGAACTTGAACCATACCTTCCAAAGCTGGCTGGACCGCAACTCCATCTGAAATATCACCATTTGTACCCAAATCCCCCAGCACCCGTACACCTAGATCTTCTTGCCCTGGAACAGGAAGCACTACAAGTTGCTGAAAATTTGCTTTGTCATTATCAACAGCCTCTATCACAATCACTGAAAGCTATGGACCTGAATCAACTTTCTGTTGTATCTCCTCTGGACCTACATCAGAAAATTACTGCACCAGCGTTATTAATAATATTTAAAACATATAATAATATATATACTAATATTAGTAAATTTATTACTTATCATACACTTTGATCACTACACTTGATGCTAAGCTATTGGATTTAAAATGATTAAAGATTTGTATGTTAATCACAATGAATTTGGTGTCATTTATAATGTATGCAAGAAGATGGCTAAGGGAAAATATTGCATTTCTAATGGTTATCTATGGTACCTAGACAAATTGTACATTCCTAATTATTCCTTGCAAGAATTGCTTGTTAGGGAATCACATGGTGGAGGATTGATGGGACATTTCAGTGTTGCAAAAACTCTTGGAGTCTTACAAGAGCATTTCTATTGGCCATGCATGAGGAAGGACATTGAAAAGTTGACGAAAAGATGTGTGACTTGCCGACAAGCTAAGTCCAAAGTTAAACCCCACGGTTTGTATACTCCCTTAACTATTCCTAAGGAACCATGGGTAGATCTTTCTATAGACTTTATTCTTGGATTACCTAGGACTAAAAGGGGTAATAATTTTATTCTTGTTGTTGTGATGCTTCCCTTATAGCTAATTTGTTCTTTAAAGAAATTGTTAGATTGCATGACATGCCTAGAGCTATTGTGTCGAATAGGGATGTGAAGTTCCTTATCTACTTTTTGAAAACCTTATGGGCTAAGTTGGGCACTGAGTTGTTGTTTTCTACTTCTAATCACCCTCAAATCGATGGTCAAACAGAGGTAGTTAATGGAACTTTAGCTACATTATTGCGTGCAATCATAAAAAAGAATATTAAATCTTAGAAAGAATGCCTACCTCATGTAGAGTTTGCATACAATAGGACCATACACTCCGCCACTCAATATTCACCATTTGAAATTATGTATGGTTTTAATCCACTCATTCCCTTGGATTTGTCTCCTTTGCCCACAACCGAGCATGTGAATTTAGATGGCAAGAAAGAGGCTGAATTTGTGAGACAATTGCATGAGAAGGTGCATATGAACATTGAGAAGCACACGGAATAATACATGAAGCAAGCCAACAAGGGTCGGCACAAGATTGTTTTCGAACCGGGAGATTGGGTGTGGTTACACATGAGAAAGGAGCAATTTCCTCTCCAATGGCACAACAAGTTACTTTCCAGTGGAGATGAACCATTTCAAGTGGTGGAGCGTATCAATGACAGCGCATATAAGCTCGAACTCCTCGGTGAGTATGAAGTTAGTGCCACCTTTAATGTGTCTGATTTAAGTCCTTTTCTTGTAGGTGACAAGTGTGATTTGGGAATAAATCTTTTCCAAGAAGAGGGGGATGACGCAGGCATGACGAGCCTAGCGGATGAACAAGGCACTCAAAGGACGGGTAGCGCTCAAGGGGTAGGTGATCGAATTACTCAAGAAAAGGAGGTTGAGTTTTCTAGAGGGCCAATGACAAGAGCTCAAGCCAAGAAACTAAAAGATTCCATTCAAGATCAAGTCACCAATTTAAGGATCATTGAAGGACTTGTAGAACAAGGAAGAGAGGGGTGCACCATGATTCAAGTAGAAGAGGGGTCTAACTCACTTGGAGAGGAGAATTTGGTACAAAATAGTGTTCTGACCCTTCCCACTGTTAGTGTATGCCCTAAAACCAAGTTGGTTTTTGGGATTTTTATTACGCTTATTTCGTGTTATACTTATATATGTGGCATTTTCTTTGTCATTTAATACTTGTTATTTATATTACTAGTTTATTTGATGAAGTCCATAGAATATTAACTGTGTATAAGAGATTGTAAGAGTTACAATGATGAGACTCTTATTACACATTAAGTTATATTCTTAAATATCCCTAGTCGTAGTATTAATGAGATTGGACATCATTAATATGGGAAGACTAGCACATACTTTGCCTCTACTTATGGTAAGTAGTAGTTGAACTCGTCAACTATGGTGTGCGACACCTAAGCTGGTATGTGGATGCTTGTTAGAGAACAAGTTCATTGGATTGATCCGCCAAGAGTTACTATTCATAGTGCTTATGAATTATACTCTTAATGGCAATGGTGTAAGTGATCCTTAGACTTGAGATTACCATGGTATCTTGAGTGTGGATTGCTATGCTTTGACTCTATTGCTCGGTGCTCGTAAAAGAGTAGCCCATACGGTAGAGATTGGGTATAGTATGAAGCATGGAAGGATAGTGAGTAATCGATATAGGATTCACCACTCCTTATTATAGGAGAGTATATCCCGGATTGGCCACTTGTTGAAATATGACTTAAAGAATCTTTTGCGCAAAAGTGAAAGTATGACTTGAAAGAGTTTCAAGGTTATACTTTTATGAAAGTTATATTTCGGGAACAAGAAATCATTAATTAGTCATTTAAAGAGTGCGCACTACACTCTTAGACTAATTGGGATATAGTGTGGTGAAAGGATATTAATTACACGGTAACATTGTCATTGATAGGTGTAGTCTACCATATGACTTTCCTATTCACTTGGGTGGTCATGATGCATTGCTAGACGCCACTCATGATCTATAAGTGCAAATTAATTAATTAGGGAATTAATGATAAATTAAAGTGTTAATTTATCTGGCTCTTAATTAATTAATTAATGAGTTATAATTTGTACTTATTACCAACGTGAATGGAACCTAATGGGTCACACACAATAAGAACATGGTCTTTGGGTTAAATTGTTATTAAGATAAGTATAAGATACTTATGGGGTTAATTTATGCGATAAATTAACTTAAAGGACTTAATTATAAATATTCTAAGTCTTGATGGAAATTAGTTTCCTAAAAGGAATTAAGAAGCTATTTGGTTTCCTTTTGGAATTGGTTTCCTAAAGGAATAGGATTAGCTTAAGGTAAGCTTCCTAAACCTTCTTGGTTTCCAATTTCTCTTGTTTCCTTAAAGACTAGGATACTACATCTATAAATAAGTCCATGCCTTGACTCTTGAAAGATTGATGAAACATAACACAAAATTTAGAGAGAGAAAAATTGAGAGCTTGGTGGCGTTTTTCTCTCCAAGAAAAACGCCACACCTCCATCCCTAATTGTTAGGGTTTCAACTTCTTTCTTCTTCTTGTGTTCTTCATGAATCATTCAAGGGAGCTAGCACTCAAAAGGCAAGGCAAGCAAGCCCAAAGGTTCCTAAAGATCGTGTTCGTGTGGATACCGTTGGAGGCTCTACACTTGGAGGGCTTTTCATGGTAGATCAACACCTTCATCGAATAGGATCTTGCCCTTTGAAGCATAGAAACCTTCTATGCTTGAGGTATTTGTGCTAAACACCCTTTAATCGTATAGATTACATCAAAGAGATCCATGGCTAAGGTAATAAATTTTTAAATTTTCCGCTGCGTTACTCCCCTTATTACCTTACACCCACGACATTTTCCCGTCTACGGATACCCTATCGTGGGAACAGAGAAGTTTTTGTCGAGTGAGAGTTGCTGATTCAGGCTTACCCACGACACGTATCCGCTCACGGATACTGTTGCGGATAGAGTAGCTAGCCATGGATACTAACTTTGCAGGAACGCAAAGTTTCTGCCCGCGACACGAGGCTTCAAGTGAAGTGTATCCGTGACGGTATTAGTTGCAAGAACCTGTCGTGGACACGATGCGAAAACTGGGTAGAATTTTCTTTTTGTTCTAATTTCAATTAAACCCTTCAATGTAATAGCCTAGAACGTGATTAAAGTGCATGTGGGTCAATTTACTGCATTTTAAAGACCTATAATATATTACTTCTCCTTGTAAGACTTCATTAGTTGATTGTTAATGAAAAATGAGGGTTTTCTTCCTTTGGCCCTTTGGCTTCTTGCAAGCTCTTTGAATACCCTAAGATTTTTCTAGGTGTTTTAGGCTTATCAATCCAAGTAATCACCTTGGTTTGTGGTGCTATCTACCTTCAAACTTGGTTTGCTAATTCATTGGATCGTGGGTTGAGATTATATCACGGTTTGCCATCCCGAGGGTTAGAGGGGTTGAGTTCTTCATCATCCAAGCTTGAGTGTCGGCTAGATCGTTGTTCCTTATCAACTCCTCCTACCAAGCTTTAGTTCTAGCTTTATCAAGCATAAAACTAAGCATAGAACCAAGCATATCTTCAATGAACTACAAAGGCATGTATTTATAGGAAAAAACCCTAACTCAAGTTGTTGTCTTAGTTAGAGACATGATGATGACGTTTGATTCCAAATCTTGAAAAATCTTGCCTTGAACTTTGCAATATTCTTCTAGGGCAGTGCAGATGCAACTAGACATTGAATTTAGCTGTAAAAGTTGTGTGAATATACCGTAAATTGCATTCAACCGAAACCTACAAGTGGGCTCGATCCGTGGGTTGGATCCGCGGGTTAGCAACTCACGGATCACTTTCCCGTGACCTTTTTGCCCTTTTCAAATTTTGGTTATTTCTTTCATGCCTTTAAGACCTTTTTTCACCATTTGAACCATAAATTGCTGGGTAGAATTGATAAAAAAAATTATTCCAGAAATTGCCAAGCTTAAATGATAAAAATATGCCATCTTGAATCAACTTTGAATTTGATATTCCTTGTGCTCCAATTGATCCAAAAAGTATTTAATCATCATTTCCCTGCAAAGTCAAATAAACTTGGGCATTAATTTGCTCAAAATAATAATTCTGCCTCAAAACTCTAATTTTTGGACTAAAAATCTTAATTTTGGAACATTCCTTAGTTTGATGGAAAGCAATGAAATTGAGCCGTTTTAATATCAAAAACATACTCAAAACATACTGAAATCATATATAAAATACTATACTAAAATAAGTAAAATTATTGCTTATCAAACTCCCCCACACTTGAATCATTGCTTGTCCTCAAGCAATTAGAAAATCAAGAGGTCAAAAACATGATTCAAGCATTTGAAATAATACATGCCACATTATTGAATGCAATTCCACAAAATAAAGTAAATAGGCATTATGCAATTCCTTGTATTCCCACCTATCCGCGGGTGGCCTGAGTTTGATCCCCAGCAATAAAGCCAAATACTTGACGTGGTGTAGATTAGGTATAGCAAATGTGAACAAATACACACAAATCAAGTAATAAAAACCTAATCTCCCAACTTATTCCGCAAGTGCATGGGTCTGTTGTAGTACTTGGAGTATTAGGTGTTGAATCCCACGAGGAATCAAATATGTGTAACTACTAAAGCTTTTTCACCAATTTTTATTATCTAAACAAAATTGAAACAAGAGTGATATGGGGTCCCTTCAACAGAATAGGTAAATGATTAAGAACTTTTGTAGAATCCAAGCAAAGAAGCCTAGAACATGTAATCCACTAATGAATCATGCATGAATGACTTGCTAAGTTTTACCTTGCCTTGTTTAGAATCCAATTCCATAAGTGTCATAACTAGATCTCTCTATGAAATGACAAGATTCCAATTATTCTCATGATAAAACCTAATGAAAAACATGAATTGTAGTGATTCACTTAAGCATCCATTATTCTGATATGAACTACTTAAGCATTACTTGTTCATTTTCCATTGTTACATGCATTTGTCAATGTCAAGTAATAACTAAATGACTTGTTTAAGTTGGCCAAGAAAAAACAAGTGTTAAAGCTTGAACAAGTAAACAAACAAATGCAAGCTTAGCAAGTGCAGAATAAATCAAGTCATGCTTGTTGATTCATTAGCTTCATCTATATTCTAGAGGAAGCTTTTCGTTCAACATGTTAGTGAAACAACTAGAAGTTCAACTTCAAAGCAAGAATTCATGGAAACAAATGAAAGTAAAAAGTTTTAGGAATTGCTCAACCAAATTGGAATAAGCTTCTTTTCTTATTCACCTTCAAAAGTTGCACTACAAAGTTCTCTTACAATGATCCTTACTATTTTATTGAAGGATGAAGAGAATTCTAGTAATTCTCTACCAAGTTTAGTGTAAAACTAATCTAACTACTACTTTCTACTACAAAGACTTCTTATAAATGAGTTACAAATGACTTCTATTTATAGGCAAAGGTTCTTCACATCATTTTCCAACCTGCAATTGCCATTAATGCATGAAATGATGAAGGTTTGCATTGAGATTCCAAAATTGCACAAAAGTCTTCATTTATGTTTTCAATGAAATCTCCAACTTGCAAAACCCTATCCCCATCTAAAACTGTCTGCAAAACCAGCTGGAAGTTGTTATAAGTTGCAAGCCCTAATATCTGCTGGCCAACTTCGATCCGCGCCGCGATTCACTATTTGTGATCCCCACTTAATTTTTCTGATTTTGTTGATCTAGAATCCACGCGTGCAAACTTTTTCCATGCATTTCCACCTATTTTTGGTGTAGAATTGGGTTTTCTAATTATTTGCACAATTTATTCTTCAACTATTTCTTCAAAGAATTCATCACCCTACTCCTTTGAATCATCTTTTGATTTTGATTCAACTTAACTCCATTTGATCCAAATTGAGTTTAGATATGATGATGCTGCAAAAGTATACATGATACGCACTCGGAATTATGGTACGTTGCCAAGACCGCTTGATGAACTCCAAGCCAAACGTTTCGAGCCCTTCTTCAATGAAGATCACGAACTCCGAAGGACCTAAACTAGACCAATTTGAGCTAGTTCAATATGCTAGTCTAAGCCTTTAGTCTAAAGCTTTAAGAATTTAATCAAACACAAAAGAAAATCATTCTAAGCAAATATGTAAGTCACCACAAGCTTAGGCTTGATAAGACTAAGAGTAGTTCTAATTCAAAAACCAAGAAAACACTCTTAAAAGAGCACTCAATTTCAGATGAAATTTCTAAATAATCTGATTAAAATTTGTATGAATAGTAACTAGGCCTTTTATAGGCTTACAAACTCATGTAAAGAAAATTCTAGAAACTCAAAATAAAGTAAACTACTAAAACTAGTCGTAACCTATCACAATTAGGTAACTAACTAAACGTTACAACTTGTAGGACTTAGAAAACTTAACATATAAAAAAATAATCTAAAATTCGTCCAAAAGTAGCTCATGGGCTGGACATCCTTCATTAAGCTCCAATGGGCCTCCATTTAATATTTTAAGAGCCCTCCAAATGAGTCCAAGTAACCAGCCCCTTGTATGCTTGTTATGGACAGCTTAGAATCTTCAATTGGGCCATCTTTGTAATTAAATTTGATCTAAAGCCAATACATTAAACCTTGGCCCAAGATCATCACGTAACTCAAGCCCAACATTTATGCTCAACTCATATGCACCATTTGGATAGTATTCATGCACACCTATATCATTGATGAATGACTCCCCATATAGCTTGAAACATGCTAGGCAATTGTAGACACCAAATTTTGACACACCATTTATTTTCAAACATTGGGGGGGCATGTTTGCACTTTTGGGACAAATTTTTAATTTTTCCATAATTTGGGGGGCAAAATAGTAATTTTATCTGTAAATATTTTTCTATCAACTTTTGGGGGTTTTAAATTCATATTTTTACTTTTATGTAAATTTGTTAATTTCTTATGATTTTTCTGGATTTAATTGGTATTTTTTATTTTTTTGTACCAGTTAAGGGCAAAATCATCATTTTACAATTTAAATTTAATTTTCACCAATTTTGAGTCAAAAATGCATTTTCTAGTAGTTTAAGCTTATTTGTAATTTTTGATAATTTTCTGAGAACAATAACTATTTTTTCTGTGAATTTTCATTGCCCAAGGGCAAAATCGTTATTTTACAATTTAAATTCAATTTTCACCAATTTTGAGTCAAAAATGCATTTTCCAGTAGTTTAAGCTTATTTGTAATTTTTTATAATTTTCTGAGAACAATAACTATTTTTTTCTGTGAATTTTCATTGCCCAAGGGCAAAATCGTCATTTTACAATCTAAGTTCATTTTTTGTCAAATTTTGAGTCGTAAATGCCTTTTCTAGTGTTTTAACCTTATTTGTAATTTTTGATGATTTTTTTTGGATCAATAGCTATTTTTCTACAAATTTTCATTGTTCAGGGGCAAAACCGTCATTTTACACCCCGAGCGCGTTTTTATCAGTTTTGAACTCTAGTTTTTATTTTTTAAATCTAATATGAATTCTTTTTGAAAATTTAGAGATTTCTGTCAGATTCTTTGTATTAATTTTAATTTTGAGGTTAAAAAATATTTTTTAATAAAATTAGCATTTTTAATACCGGTGGCATTTCTGTTATTTTACAGTATTCTTGGCCAACAAGACAAGTGCAGTATAAATACCCCACTTAGGAAGAAAAGGAGAGAAAAGAGGAAAACCCTAAAACACTTCTTCTTTTGTGATTTTTTAGATTAAAACACACACACTCCACACCACAAAAAACACACAAGCAGCTGTTTCTTTCAAGAAAAGCTACTGTTCATCATCTACGCAGCAGTTCTTCATCGTAATCCCAGGAATCATCACTGTTCACCATCAGGTCATCTTGAAGCTTCAAAAGGTGATTTCTTCCCCTTATTTTATTAAATTTTCTTTCATTTTCTAGACAAATTTGATTGATTAATCTTTGTATGTTTGTTAATAATTTTATTAAATCCCTTAAGTTGTCATTCTGTTCTTGTTGCTGCGTCTTTATTTCTGTTTTGCTAAATTTTCCCTTTGATTTTCTAAGATTTTTAGTTTTTGAATTTTCTATTTCTCTGTGCTCATGAACCACCATCAACCACCACCATCTCTCCTCCCTCTTCCATCGCATCACCACCGTCTCTCTTCCCTGCAACCAGAAGGCCAAACCCCTTCTCTCCACCACCATTGTCAATCTCCAAAGCCACCTTCAATTTCGCTTGTGACCTTCATCAATCACCAGCCCCAAAAGCCTAATTGCTATCAGATCATCATCAAGCCAACAAACTAGCTCCGCCTTCTCCATTTCTCAAATCACCATTTTGTCAAGCCAAGGCCACTACCGAAATTACCTACAAGATCAAGCCCAGCCACAAAAGTCTCAATTCATCCACAAATTTCATCATTCAAGCCACAGTCAGTCCATTTCAATCCCGAAATCAATTTCAAATTGCAAAATGTCACTGCAAAAACTTACACAAACAACACACACACAAAAAAAATTCTGCAAAACAAGCACAAATCCCCACCCATAAAAAATTACCGAGAATTACACATACATCCTTCGGCAACCACCAAACTCTACCCAGCTCCAATTCACCACAGACCCAAAATTTAGATGGCCAACAACCTCCCCTGTCCCCTTCCACCGTCTCTCTCCCTCCTCCATTAGACCACTCACAGCAACTTTTCCCACCTGCAGAAGCAGCACAAAACAATGCAAACAACCAAATAGACCCAAAGCTAGTCACAAAACACAACGAACAATCAACCAAAACTTCCCCTGTCTCTACCTTAGTCACTCTCACCACCATAATCACTCACAGCCTTCATTCCATCCAAAATCAACCACAGCCCTCTCTCCATGAACACACAGCCATAAAATCACTACCCAAATTCCACCTTTACCACCATTGTCTCACCACAGTCGGACCACCCCTGCAAGTAGCACAATTACTGCCGACACATACCTTCACGCAATTACACACACCCATCACACTTCAATCATTTGTAAATCACAGACATGAACACACGCACACATCAATTTCATTTTCGCACAACACATACACACACTGATTTCACGCACCAGCATCCAATTGCACACACAAAATGACTGCACACGCACGCAGAACATACACTTACACACAGAGACCCAAAATTACCCCCCTCAAACACAGACATCAACAATTAGCAACTGTTAAACACCAACAAAAGCCTATTGCTGAGTCCCCCACCAATCTCCTTCCCCTGATTCAGGATAGAAAAGAACAGAGTAGGAGACGAGAGAGAGAAAGATTTCGGTAAGAAAAAGAGAGAGAAAGATTTCGGTAAGAAAAAGAGAACGAGAAAGAGAAACTAAAAGAGAGAATGAAGGGAAGAAAAGAGAGAGGGAGCTGGAGAAATTGGAAAAGAGACGGAGAAGGGGAGAAAATTAGGGAAGAAGCTGAGAAGAAGAAAAGCAAGAAAGGAAACAGGGAGGAGAGGGGAAAGAAAGAGAGAGCAACTGGAAGAATGAAAGAAAGAGAGAGAAGATGAGATAGAAACGAAGGTCGAATTTGGGAAGAGGAGAAGAGAGAAGCCAGGAGAGAAGAAGAACAAGAAAGAAGAAAGAACATGGGATAGACGAGGGCAAAGAGAGAGAGAGAAAATGATAAATTGGGAAATTAGGGATTCATTTTATTTTTATTCTGTTAATTTTTGTTTAATTACTTTTTAAACTTTATCCTAGTTTCTTTTATTTTAGTTTTGATTCGGTAATTAATTTGGTTAATTGAGTTGATTTAATTAATCTATATTCCATTGGATGTTAAGTATTTATTTTGGTATTTTATTTCAAAAAATGGATATTATTTATGTTTTAAACCTCCCAGAAGTTGATAGTTTTCACAATGCCCCTTGAGTTCCTTTGTTCTATGCAATTAAGTCCTCATTTATTACAGAAAGTCCCCTCTATGTTTAGCTTCTTTCAGTTAGGTCCTATAAACTACAATTTGACTTGTCCTAACTGAAATTTATTGTTTTGCTCCCTCAATTTATTTCAATTTTGCATCTATATCCTTTAGAGTTGTGAGATTTCTTTATTTTTACCCCTTAATTAGTTGTAGATTTCAATTTTACCCTTTGGCCCTTAGGTTTGTTTGAGTTTGTTATAATCCCTAGGTTTAATAGTATTTGCATTTTTTTTTACTTTCAATTTGTTAGAATTTTATATTTTGTGCTTTATTTTCATTAAATAATGGTACATTAATGCGTGTGTTCATTTTTTTAAAAAGCGTTTGTACCGGGTCTTCAAAAAGGTATTTTCGTTACCTTTTAATTGCTTCTTTATGTGCTCCAACGTGCTCAAATGTGATACTTTATGCAATTTTTTACGCATTTCTTATTTTATGCACTTTTTGCGTATTTATTTATTTTGTGTTATTTAATTTTAAATCTTAGTATCTTGACGAAAAATGTAATATTTTGTATTTAGCTAGTCAATGTAATAGATAGATTATTTTTCTCATATCTTAGCAAAATTTGTACAATTAGATAGAAAATGTAATAGATAGGGCATTTCAAAATTTCCCCCTTAAATTATAAATCAAGCCCCCCCCCAGTGTAATAGTTAGGATTTATTTGCTTTGGCGTGCTTATGTGTTTATTTCTTTTACCGCTTTCATTAGGATTTTGCATCTAGATATTATGCCTATGTGTTATGTGCTCCTACTTGACTTTATGTGTCTTTATATGATTAATTTGCTTTTAATTTATGCTTTAATATTTAATTCGTGATTTATGGTATTCCGTCACCACACTAGTCCAACGCTAATTGTGGCTTCTTTTTTTTTTTTTTTTTCTTTCTCGCTAGTCCAATGCTAATGGGATTTTTTAGAAAGGGCTAGTCCAACGCTAGACCCTTAGGACATTTTAGTGTTAAGAGCATTCGTGTGCATTTCTCATCTCATTTCACACACTTTTAGTTTTTCTTTTCATCTGGCGTGATTTTATTATTACTATTATTATTATTATTTATTATTATTATTATTATTATTTTTACACATTTTTAAAAATGCATGACATATAGGTTGCATTTCACTTAGACTTTAGGACATTTGTGTGATTCGACTAGAAATAGTCGCCTACTCACGTGGGAAGCGGTGGCGTATAGGCCGTTCCCCCCCTCCGTGAATAGAAATATTCAATCACGAGATACTAGTCCCCCGTACCCGTTATGTTGCATTCCCACTTTCTTCGATCACTTACTATATATTATTATTTTCTTTTTCTTTTGCATTTCATTTTGCATTCACACTCGTGACTCCCTCGAGGTCTCGATTTGAGTTTCGCAATTAATGCGATAATTTCAACCAAATCTCGACGGAATATGCCGACCCTTCCGATATCCACATTTAGATTTAGGATTTGCATTCATTTAGATACATCCAAAACGCGATAGAATCTAGGGTTAATTTAGGAAATTTTGATTAAACCTCGCAACTAGCCTCGGCTAGGTTGAAAGGGTGCCTTAGGTGTAAACCTTTGCCTTCCCTTTCTTCAAATGTGACTCTCGGACCTTTTTCTCTCGTTTTTTCGTAGACCGGAGTCGAAAAAGGGTTTTTAAAATATTTTTTTAAAATTTTTTATTTTTATTTTTATTAAGCGATTTTTCGGGTGACTTGGTACACCCTAACTCAGTACCAAGTGGCGACTCCATTTTTTTAAAATAAAATAAAACCCTTTTTCAAAATTAGTTGGCCAAACCTGTCGTACTTTTTAGTCCCGGCCTTGTTTTCTTTTAGAATACCATTTTTCTTGAAATACACTTTTCACACACGCGCACGATTTTTTCCAAAAACTTGCTTTTTTCAAAAGGGTCATTAGACTAGACTGTCTTTTCGGAACGCGACAGTCACGACACCCTTTTACACCCTTTTTACTTTCACGATTTTTTCGGGCGTGACAGCAATGCTTCACATGTGTAACTGCTCCTTGGATCCTATCAATACACAATTTGTGCATTAGTTTGCTCAAAGTAACCAAATTAACATAAAGTTTCTAATTTTGAGCTAAAATCCTAATTCTAGAAAAAGTTAGAAAATGAGTTATTTGTAACCAAAATTACTTATAATACAACCAAAGAAAAACAAAAAATACCTAATAAAACATACAATAATATTAGTCAAATTATTACTTATCAACTAGCGTTGGACTAGTGTAGCGATGATACACATATATCATAATAAAGCCACTAAATAAATAAATAAAAACTTAAATTAAAGCAATAAACACATAGAAACAAATAATAGCACATAGGAGCACATAGCACGTAAGAATAATATTCTAAATGCAAAATCCTAAAGAAAGCGGTGAATCAAATAATCACATAAGCACACACAAAGCACAAAAGCCCTAACTATTACATCAGGGAATTTAACTTACAATTTAAGGGGGATAAAGAAAAAAATGACATATCTATTACATTTGCTATCTAAATACAAGATTTTGTTAAATAAATGAAAATATAACCTGTCTATCACATTACCTATCTAAATACAAATTTTAATTAAACAAGAAATATTACCTATCCATTACATTCCTTCAAATAATTAAGATTGAATTCAAATAAAATAACATACATAAATGCTCACACATAAATAAAATAATAAACACACACAAAAGATACATAAAAATATAATAAAACACACAGAAGCACGTAGAAGCACATAAAGCGAAATTAAAAGGATAATAGAGGTATTTCCCATTTGAAGACTCAATATAAATTGCTAATAAAATGAACAAACATATCAAAGGTACCACCATTTAAATAAATACAGCATAAAAATAAATTCCAACAATTTGTGAGCTAAGAAATGTAAACGGAATAATATTCTAGGGAGAAAATGCAAATTCCAGCAAACTATGGGACAAAAACATAAATTCCAGCAAGCGTAGGGGTGAAAATAAATTACAGCAATTATGGGGAGCCAAAAAATAAAAATCACAGAAAGTTTTGGGCAAAACATATATTTTCCAGCAAGTGTGAGGGACTAAATTACAATTTTTAGCAACATTTGAGGATAAAAATGTAATTTCAGCAAGCTTAGGGGGTAAAAATGCAAATTTCAGCAGTATTCTAGGGTTAAAATTGCAATTTCAGCAACATTGGGAGCCAAATTGAAATTAATTTGACTTAAATGAAGAGAAACTAAGCTTTTAGGGGGTTAATTGAGCAAGCCATCTAATATAAGGAATTAATTTACAATAAACTAGGCTAATAAACTAGCTTAACTACTTAAATTAAAACTAAATTGAATTCAAGCCATAGACAAAACAATTAATATGTGGTAAAATAATAAGAGTAATAATAACTGTAATAACTAAACTAAATTCATAAACAAAGTAATAGTTCTCTAATATTTAACTAAACAAAGTGAACTCCTAAGAAAAAAAAAACAAAACAAAAAAAAACCAAAGCTACCTATGAAATGTTAGTGTATGCCCTAAAATCAAGATGGTTTAAGGTGTTTTGTGTTACACTTATTTATGTTATATTTATCCATGTGGTATTTTTCTTTATCATCTATACTTGTATTTCCATGTTATTTGTTTGATTGATAAAGTCCTTAGAATATTGACTGTGTATTAGAGATTGTAAGGGTTACAATTATGAGACTCTAATACATAAAGTTATATTCTTAAATATCCCTAGTCGTAGAATTAATGAGATTGGACATCATTAATACGGATAGACTAGCACATACTTTGCCTCTACTTATGGTAAGTAGTAGTTGATCTCATTGACTATGGTGTGCAGTGACACTTAAGCTGGTATGTGGATGCTTGTTTGAGAACAAGTTCATTGGATTGATCCGCCAAGAGTTTCAACTATAGTGCCAATGGTTGAACTCTTAATGGCAATGGTGTAAGTGATCCTTTGACTTGAGATTACCATAGTATCTTGAGTGTGAATTGCTATACTTTGACTCTATTCCTCGGTGCCCGTAAAAGGGTAGCCCATAGGTTAGAGATTGGGTATAGTTTGAAGCATGGAAAGATAGTGAGTAATCAATATAGGATTCACCACTCCTTAATAGGAGAGTATATCCCTTTATGGCCACTTGTTGGAAATATTAACTCATAAATCTTCTGCAGAAGTGATAGTATAACTTGGAAGTAGTTTCAAGGTTATACATCATGGAGAGTTATATTTCTGGAACAAGAAAATATAAATTAGTCATTTAAAAGTATGCACAATACTTATAGACTAATTGGGATATAGTGTGGTGAAAGGATATTAATTACACGGTAACATTGTCATTGAAGGGTATGGTCTACCATATGACTTTTCTATTCACTTGGGTGGTCATGATGCATTGCTAGATGCCACTCATGATCTATAAGTATGAATTGATTAATTAGTGAATTAATGATAAATTAAAGGTGTTTAATTTATCTAGCTCAATTAATGAGTTATAATTTATACTTATTGCCAACGTGAATGGAACCTAATGAGTCACACACATAAAGAACAAAATCTTTGGGTTAAAATGTAATTAAGATAAGTATGAGATACTTATGGGGTTAATTTATGAGATAAATTAATTTAAAGGACTTATTTATAAATATTCTAAGTCTTGCAGGAAATTAGTTTCCTAAGAGAAATAAAGTAACTAGTTGGTTTCCTTATGGAATAGATTTCCTAAAGGAGAAGGATTAGCTTAAAGTAAGTTGCCTAAACCTTCTTGGTTTCCAATTAGCTTTATTTCCTAAAAGACTAGATTACTTCCTCTATAAATAGGTTTATGCTTTGACTCTTGAATTATTATTGCAACACAAAAGAAAAACTAGTGAGAGAAAAATTGAAAGAAAGAAACACGCCTCTTCTTCTCTCTCTATGTGTCTCTCTCTCTCTCTCCTAATTGTTAGGTTTTTCTTCTTCTTGTGTTCTTAAATAATTCAAGGGAGCTAGCACTCATAAGTCAAAGCAAGCAAGCCTTCAAGGTTCCCAAAGAAGTTGTTCGTGTGGATATCGTTAGAGGCTCAACGCTTGGAGGGCTTTTCGTGGTAGATCTAACATCTTCTTCGAAGGATCTTTGCCTAGAAGCATAGAAATCTTCTGTGCTTAAGGTAATCTTCATGCAAACCACCTTGTTAATCATATAGATATGTCAAAGAGATCCATGGTTAAGGTAATAAATTTTTATTTTTCCGTTGCGTTACCTATGCTATTACCTTACATGAAATTCGGTTTTATTGGCCAGAGAAACCAAAACATAAAAGCAAATTAAAACAATAAAGGAAAAAGCATACTAACCCAACCCGTCAATCGGTTCCTCAGCAGAGGCTAAATCCCCTTAACTATTTCCTAAACCCAAATTTTTAATTTCTCTCTCTCTCTCTCTCTCTCTTCTTTTCCCTTTTTCTTCTTCTTTTCTCTCTTTTTCTTCTCTCTTTTCTTTCCTTCTTTCTCTTCTTCTCCAGCTCTCTCTCTTTTCTTTGTCTCACTCTTCCCTTTCGTTCTCTCTTCTTTCTTCTTCTCCTTCTCCTTCTCTTTCTTCTTTCTCCCTCTCTTTCTCCGCCGTTTCTCTCTTCTTTTTCTTCTCTCCCCTCAATCTTCTTTCTTCCTCTTTCTCCTTTCTCTCTGTCTTCTCGCTCGACCCTCTCTTATTTCTCTTTATCTCTTCTCTTTTTTTTCTTCTCTCTGATTCTACCCTCTCTTTCTCTCACTCTCTCAGGTTCCTCCCTCTCTCCATAGCTACACCCTCTCTCTCTTGTTTCTTCCCAATTGCTCAAACCCAAAAATAAATTCAGCATAAATCCAACAATCAAGCTCCAATTGAAAGAGAAGGTAATGGGTTTACCTCGTTTCTTGACCGGGAAAGGTGTCCAGTAGTGGTAGCGCCTGATAGAGCTTCAATGGAATTTGATGGTGTTTTGGTGGTTTTGGCTATTCTTATGGGTCTAATTATGTGTATGTGTGAGTGCGATTGATTATATGTATGTAATGAATGTGCTGGTGTGTGATATATGTGTGTTTGTGGTGGTGTGATTCGGTGCAGTTGAAGCGATTGTGATTTGTGAATGGTTGAATTGCGATGGGTGTGTGCAATTGTGTGAATGCGTGTGCCATGTCTGTGAATGAAACTGGTGTGTGTGTGTGTGTGTGTGTGTGTTTGAATGTGATTGTGTGTACAAGTTTGTGCTTGCATGCGCGAATGTGTGTTTGTGTAGTGAAAACTGTGAGTGTGGCCAAGAGAAGAAAGTGCAAGTGTGTGTTTGGTGATTGTGCAGATGAGGCACAATGTCTGTAATTTCAAAGGTAAGTTTGAATGTATAGTGTGCTTGGTGAATCTGAGAGCCGAGGGTGATGGAGAGGGAGAGCTATGAGTGTGAATTCTTTGAGGTTTGGTCTGTGAGGTGTATGAATGTGAGACTGCTGTGAGTGAATTGTGAGTGTATAGATGTATTGTGAGAGTGTAATGGTGAGGGAAGGATTGGGTGAGAATGCTTGATGGGTGTGTTTTGTTTGTGAGCTGAAAGCAGAAAGAGAACCGACAGTTGTGTGTGTAAGTGAAGAAAAAAGAGTACCAGTGAGTAAGTTGTTTGTCTGATGGAGGAAGAGAATGAGAGGGAGTGTAGATTGAAGATGGTGAATGAATTTTTTGTGTTTGTGATGATGATGAGTGGGTGAAGAAAATCAACCCAAATCCCCTAAAATTTGGTTTCTAGTGGTTGATGGGATTAAGCATAGAGTAATTGTGATGATGGCGTTTGGAGCTATGGATGTTGCTAGGGTTGTTGGGGAATTAGGGTGGCTGAAGATTGAACAAAGCAGCATGGCAATAACAACCTGACAGTGCTGTTGCTATTTTTTTTTTTTTTTTTTTTGCTGCTGCTGTTTTTTTTTTATTTTTTTAAGTAAAATTTGGAAGAAAAATAAAAAAAATGAAACAAAAATAAAAATCACATGGACTCCTTAAAATTATACTAAAATTCAGCATTACAATATGGAAGAAAATTCAATGCAAAAAAAATTACAAGTTAATGTAACATTGGAAAACATGCCATTAATAGATAAAAATTTGAAATAAACACCAAACGGCCTATAAAAATCATGAAATTTTTACATAAAATCTATAAATATATAAAATGCACATATAAAATTTTTCACACAAAAATTCTTAAATAAAGAGTGAATTGGAAAATGTGACATAATATGACAAAAATTATGAAAATTACTAAATGACATTTAAAAATCACAAAAATTTTACACAATATACATCATCATACAAAACACATATACTAAAATTTTTAATCAAAAATTTTAAAAATGATGCATTCTTGTGAGACATGCATTTAATAAACAAAAAGATAAGAATTAAATAAATAACAACCGACCTCTAAAAATCATGAAATTTTTATAGAAAATTTATAAATGTATGAAATGCACATATAAAAATTTTCACACAAAATTATAATAAAAAGGATGCATTGAAAAACGCACCTTTAACTTGAAAAATATCAAAATTTTAAATAATTACTAAATAACTTTGAAAAACTTTAAAAATTAGAAAAATGATAAAAACCATAAAAATATGAATTTAGAAATAAAAATAAAATAAAAAGTATCTACAAGCTAAAATTACTATATTGCCCCTGATGCGACTAATTAGTGATAATTTGCATAAAAATTGCAATTGGTGTGTGATGGAGGGTTATGAAGAGGTATCTGGGCAAAAAATAAATAAAATTAAAAGTTGTTTTTTGGTTGATCCAAGAGGGGATGCACAGATAAGACAAAAAATTGTCAAGGTTACTAATTTCTCTTAAAAAGCATTTCCAGTTAAATATTTGGATTGCCCACTTTATGTTGGGAGAAGGAAAGTTGAATTTTTCTCCCAGCTAATTCAGGCGGTGGTGAGTCGGGTTGACTCACAGAAGAATAGGTGGTCGTCTACTGGTGGTAGAATGATACTTATTAAGCATGTGCTTTCATCCATTCCAACTCATATTTTGAGTGCTACAAATCCTCCTACGGGTTGTTTGAAAATGGTTGATAAGAACCTAGCAAAATTCTTTTGGAAAGGGAATTCTAAGAGTTCAAATTTCATTGGTTTAAATGGGATGATATTTGTGCGCCAACAGATGAAGGGGGAGCAGGTTTTAGATCCTTCATTGATAATTACAAATCTTTTTCTATTAAACTTTGGTGGATGTTCAGAACCCAGGAATTGTTATGGGTTGAGTTTATGAAGAAAAAGTATTCTGCAAAGAAGCATCCTAATTCAGTGAAGCCTTCAATTTTTGCATCACTCACTTGGAAGAGGATGATTAAAGTGAGGAGTATTGATTAGAGATATGATTTAGTTGCTCAAAAATGGGAGTTGTAGTTTTTGGTATGACAACTGGATGGGGTCTGGGCCTCTTTGTTGGAGAATTAATGTTAATGCTAATCATAGCACTTCAGATTTTGTGTTAAATGGTAGGTGGCATTTGGAAGCTTTGCAAGATTGGTATCTCTTGGTTGACTCCAGGAAATTTCTCAGATTGCCACTCCTTCTTTGGATGCTGATGATCGTTATATGTGGTCGCCTACCTCTGAAGGGAATTTTACTACAGCCTCAGCATTTGATCTGGTACATAATATTAAGGTTAAATCATGGTTGCTTAGTAGACTATGGTTGCCCCAAATCCCATTAAAAGTGTCTATTTTTATGTTGAGATTGTTGAATAATAAAATTCCTATATGGGAGGTATTTAGGAGGTTTGGGTTTGAAGGCCCCTCGAGGTGTTATTGTGGTTTTGATCCACAAGTGGAATCTATAAAGCATGTATTTATTTCAGGGGAGCTGGCATCTAATGTGTGGAATTGGTTTGGCATGGAATTTAATCTTTCTTGGGATGTTAGGTTGATTACATCTTGTTTATCTGCATGGTGGTTTAAATTAGAACTTTTGAAGTATTTGGTGTTTTTTATGCATATTACACCTATTTTCATATTTTGGCATTTGTGGAAGGCTCGCAATGTAGGTTATTTTGAAAGCAGGGTGCTGGATTGGAGACGGGTATGTTTATTAGTTTTTGAAGATGTGAAGGCGGCCTTTGCTAGTAAATTTCGGCATGCTTGTCCAAGTGGATCAAATTAGTTTGGCTTTGTTAAGAGTATTTCGGCTACTAAGAAGAAGAAGGAGATTCGATTTTTCAAATGGGTGAAACCTCCTCTAAATTGTTTGTTGCTTGATATAGATGGATGCTCAAAAGGGAATCCGGGTCCAAGTGGAGGGGGTGGAGTTTTGCGGGATTGTTATAGTAACTTGAAGTTGGCTTTTTCTTGTTTTGTTGGGGAAAGGAATGATTTTGCTAGTTGAAGTAAAGTGCTATTGTTTGGAGTTAGAGTGTGTGCATTGCATGGATATAATGACATTCATGTGCAAACTGATTCGCGAGTGTTGGTGCAAATGTTAAGGGGTGGAGGAACATGGCCATGGTTAGTCTCGTCTAAGATGGAAGAATTGAAGAAGGCAACATTTCTTTCCATTACACACTATTTTAGGGAGGCAAACGAAGTTGTAGGCATGTTAGCTAATATAGGTTGTGAGTCTCAATGTACTCATATTTTAATGACGATCATTTGCCTAGATTAGTTTTTTATTCTTATAAAATGGATAGAATAGGAATGGTAAACATTAGATTTTATTAGGTCTTTCATGTATTTCTGGAGGTAAGGTTGATGTCCCCCTAAATTTTATGTTTATTTAGTTTTATTAATAAAATTGTGGGGTGGCGTTCCTCCCCCGTGTACGGGGTTTGCCAACTAATACAAACACACACACGCATATACATATACATATACCTACGTATATATGTACACATACATATACATACATACATACATATACATACACATATATATTTATAAATATATTTATATTTATTTATTAACTTATTTATTTATTTATTTATATATAATTATATATATTATTTATGTATTTATTTATTTATTTATTTATTTACTTATTTATACACACACATAGACATATACATAACTACATATATAAGTACATGTACATATACATACATACATATACATATATGTGTGTGTGTGTGTGTGTATTTATTAGATATTTATTTATTCTTATATATTTATTTATATATGTATACACGCATATACATACATATATATCTATAAATATATTTTTATTTTTATTTTTATTTATTTATTTATTTATATATTTATTTATTTATTTATTTATTGTAGGAACCTATTGAGCCGAGCTCCATGTCAGCTCGGCCACGTTGCCCTTGTGGGACCTCAGATGTCTATCTGGACACTTTGACTTAATATATTTCTTTCCACTTTGGCACTTCAACTAAAGCACTTTAGGGGAATCTGACATATACTCCATTCTTATTATATCGTAATTAATGCTAACACATCTTCATTAATTATTTTGACATCATGCATCTTTCCCAATAAGCTGCATGTCCTATCCCACATACATGCTTTTGGTTTCTTATTATTGAGGTAACATTTTATTACACTTTGATGAATATTCCTTCCATTACTTTCTACCTTCCATTACTCTTTGTCTTGCAGATTAATATATTGGGCATACATGTGGAAAGTAGAAGTTTGAGAGTCTATAATTGGCGCCATTTGTGGGAAGCGACAATTCAAGTGTTTTTGTCTTGGTATTCTTCCAACTTGTTGATCACTCCAAAATTTTTGGTAACTAGTATATCAAGTGTGTTGTAATCATGCCTTCCAAACACCTTGCTAAGAAAGGCACTCTTACCATTCGTGAACAACCCCCCCATTTCTTCTACTGGGGAACAACAAAATCTTCAAGAACCTCCCGAAGCACAAAAGGAAAATTTCCCCACAAATGAAGATGCCATGGCTAAAATGGTGAAGTTTGTTAAAGAAAATCTAGATATTTTTGAATAGCTGGGTCAGTTTTTTAAGAAGAGCTAAGAACTTGCCGAGCCCTTTACGAGACAAACGAGGAGTCCTACTCTAGACAATCAAAGAAGTTTCGTACAAACCGATCAAGGGATCGTTGATTCAGAGAAGTAACACCTGAGATTCCATTAGGGAATATTCCCTCTAAGGGCAAATCTGTTATTCCCTCATCAAGTGTCAACCGAACTTCTCCGTTTGTGTTCGAAGTTAACGATAATCCCCTCTCGAATAATTTTTAGTTGCCTCCCATCCCATTTTATGATGGACGTGGTGATCTTGAAAACCATGTTCGTGCCTTTACTTCGGCTTCTATTCTTTATCAGGCTTCTGATGAGTGATGTGCAGGGCTTTCCCTTGTTACCTCACAAGGAATACAAGAAAATGGTTTGGGCAACTCCCTCCGAACAATATCCGGAGTTTGGATGAACTGACCACCAAATTTGTAGGTCGTTTTGTTTCCTCCAAACCACTTAGCAAGAAATTAGCCTCCTTAATGCACCTTCAGCAACAAGCTGAGAGCCACTTTGGGATTACTTAACCCGTTTCACTAATGAACCCACCAAGTCCTGATCCAAATGATCAGGTTACAATTGCTGCTTTTATTCATGGGTTGTTACCTGGGAGGTTCACAACCCAGTTTCATGAAAAGTACCTTGAGACCCTAGATTAGCTCTGAGGAGGGTAGGACAGGGAATTCAAAGTGAAGACGCCAATAGGATGAAACGTGAGATACAATCATGCAAATCTGAGACAAAAGGCTGAGGAGATAAGTCACAAGACACTGATACCTCTTCAAGTCAAGGGGGTTGTCGTGCCCCATTTTTCGAAGGGATGGAATGTGTAAGTCGGAAAAAGGAAAAGGAAGTAGTATTAAATGTGATTTTATTTATTGGAAAAGAAGCGTGTAAATTTTTGCAGAAATAAAATTTTTAGAAAGATACTTTATAAAAGATAGTTCGACAAAAATGTGACAAACGAATGCTTTATTTGAAAACAAAAGAAAATGGCCTAAAATGGGACTTTGAAAATGCGACGATTTTTGGGCCCGAAAATAGAGTCTAAAAGAGTTCTTTTTAGTGAAAAAGGAGTCACCACTTGGTGTTGAGTTTTGGTGTACCAAGTCACCTGAAAATATTTTATGAAAGGTAAGAAAATTAAGAATGATTTATTTAAAGAAATGGTTTTTGGAAAAATATAGGAAAAACAAGAAAAACCCTTTTAGACGACTCCAGGTCTTTGAAAACAAGAGAAAAAGGTTCGGGAGTCATAATTGAAGAAAGGGAAGGCAAAGGCTCGCGTCTAAGGCACCCTTTCAACCTAGCCGAAACTAGTTGCTAGGTTTAGTCTAAATTTTCCTAATATAACCCGAAGATTTTATCGCATTTGGATGCAACTATATGAATGCAAATCTAGTCCTAAAAATGGGTACCATTAAGGGACAAAATGTTCCATTGAGGTTTAGTCGAAATTACCGCATTAATTGCGAAACCCGAGTCTAGACCCCGATGGAGTCACAAGTGTAGATGCAAAGTGAAATGCAAAAGAAAAGGAAAATAGTAATATAGATAGTAAGTGAACAAAGAAAGTGGAGATGCAACATGACGGGTGCAGGGGACTAATAGACTCGTGACTTGCTGTTCCTACTCACGGAGGGGGGAACGACATGTACGCCATCGCTTCCCACGTGAACAGATGACTATTTCTAGTCAAATCACACAAATGACTTGAAATTCTATGTGTAGTGAAATCTAAATGTTATGCACTAAATAGATGTTAAAAATAGATAATAAGCGATAAAATATATATAAAAATCATGCAAAATGGAAAAAGGCCTAAAACAAAAAATGTGTGTGAAATGGCATGGAATGAACACGCGAGAAATGATTCTAATACTAAAATGACCTAAAGGCCTAGCATTGAACTAGCCTATTTTCTAAAAATTCTCCGCTAGCGTTGGACTAGCGAAGAAACCGAAATCAACCACAATTAGCATTGGACTAGTGTGGCGACGATACACATATATAATAGTAGAGCAAGTAAATAAATAAAGAATAGATTGAAGCAATAATCACATAAAAGCACATAATAGCACATAGGAGCACATAGCACACAAGCATAATATTCTAAATGCAAAGTCCTAGAGAAAGCGAATAACACATAAGCACATAGCACACCTAGCACACAAGAGCCCTAATTATTACACCGGAGGAAAACCAAATTACAATCTAAAATGGAAGAGATAATCAAAATAGCCTATCTAACCTATCTATTACATTTTCTAAGTAAAATACAAAAGCTTTTGTTAACTAGATAAAAATATAAACTATCTATTACATTAACTATCTAAATACAAAATTTTCTAAATAAAATATTACCTATCTATTACATTTCTTTGAATAACTAAAATTAAACTCAAGTAAATAACAATGACATAAATAAATAAATACTCACACATGAATAAAAATTATAAGCACAAAAATACATGAAAACACATAGAAAAATACATAGGAGCACGTAAGAGCACACAAAGAAGTATTGGAAGGGTAATAGGGATACCTCCTATTCGAAGACTCGGTACAATGCTAACAACATGAACAAACTTATCAAGGTACCATTATTTAAATAAATAAAAACAGTAATTAAATAATTTTTTAGCTTAATCACTATAAACATGCCACAATAATTCAAAACAATTATAGCAATAATAAACAAGAATTAAAGAAAAGTAATGATTAAATATTTAGGAAGAAAAATGAAAATTATTTAAGTAAACTAAATAAATAAATAAATAAAATAATAAAAACAAAATGCAATAATACATAATTAAGTTTTCCACACACAAATAAGAATTACCAAAATAACTAAACGAGAAATAAAGAAACTAATTGGAGCATTAATTAGACTAACAAAACCCGAATTTTAGAACATTAATTATAAATTTGATAAAAATAAAAATAAAAATAAAAAAATAAAATGTGAAAAGAAATAATTAAAAGCTTCGAGGACTTAATTAAATCTCCTTTTTTTGGCCAAAATAAAAATGTTCCAAGGTTTTGGATTAAAAAGAGAAATTTGGGCGATATTCTAGAGTAAAAAAAATGTAATTTATAACAAACTAAAGGGCAAAATTATAATTTCAAACCATAGTTAAGATAATAATATAATTTACAACAAATTTAAAGGCTAAAAATATAATTTCCAGCAAGTATAATGCCCAAGATAAAAATTTACAGCAATATTTAAAGCCAAGAATATAATTTCAGGAAAGTCATTAAATAATACATAATTTACAGCAAATATTTAAAGGCAAAAATGTAATTTCAGCAAGTATAGTGACTCAAATAAAATTCCAGCAAGGTTGGGGGGACAAAAATAAAATTCCAGCAAGCATTCTAGGGCAAAAATAGAATTTCCAGCAATGTTGGGGGGACAAAAATAAAATTCCAGCAAGTTAAAATATGAAAAATACAATTTCCAACAAGTTTTAAAACCAAATTGCAATTTTAAGCAACATTCAAGGTTCAATTTGTAAATTATAGCCACATTAAACACCAATTTGTAATATCCAACAATAGAAGGGGGTAAAACAAAATTTTTAGAAATATTTAAGGGTAAAAATGTAATTTCAAAAAAGTATAGGGGTCACAATATAATTTTATAAAAATATAGGGGTCAAAATGACAAATTGAAAAATGTAGGGGCCAAAATTATAATTATCTAAAAGTTGGGGGACCGAAATACAATTAATTGGGACCTAATTGCAAAGAAAATTAAATTGTGGGGGTCTGTAACACCCTAGAAATGCACTTACAAGAGACATTTTTCTTATTTAGGGTTAAGTGTTAATCCTTGATTTATTAGTTGGAAGATTTCTTGAGTTAATTAGGTTAATTAGCTAAGATTTTCATTCTTAAACAAGAACACCTAAGTACTAAAGTTAGAATAATTTTACTTGACCATTTAATTTATATTAGTGTTTAAATTTTGATTAGCTCATTTTACTATTTTCTAGTCTTTTGACTACTTGAATTTTAGCTCAATTTTACTCAAAAATTTCACTTATTTTCTTGCTTTATTTTCTTTTCCCTTGGCTGAAATTTTTCTCTTTCTTTTCTTTTTCTCTTGGCTGAAAAATTCTTCTCTCTTCTCTTTTCTTTTTGGCTGAAATTCTTTTTCTTTTTTTTTTCCTCCTTATGGCCGGATTTCTCTCTCCCTATTTTACTCTCTCCTTATGGCTGAAATTTTCTCTCTCTAGTATTAGGTGATAAGAGGTTAATGAGTTCTACCAATCAAATTAATCCAAGTTAGCTACTCTTGCATTAAAAGACTACCTTTTTACTTTATTCTTGTTAGGTTTTAATTGGTTAATCTTTTTCCCACCTTTTCTTTATTTCTTTTCAATTTTTCCTAGCCTATTTCTTTCTCTTTCTTCTCCCTCTTGGCCGGCCATCTCTCTTTCTCTTCTTCTCTCATTCTGCTCTCAACTTCTTGAAGTTTTCTCTCTAAAGTTTGGGCAAATCCACCATAGGAAGTGAGCTTCTTTCCTTTCTAAGCAAAGTTCTAAGCATATCTAAGGTATTTACTATGAACTTTTCCTATTAATTTCAAGTTTTAATTAGTTTTTATGCAAGCTTAAACCAAGATGCTTGTTGGTACTACTTGGAGAACTTAGTTAGACTTGGAGATTTACTTGCTAGATAAAGTGTTCTTGTGGTTAGATAGACTAGTATATGGCCTCTAAACCTTGAAATTTCATGTGTTATATGTTGTTTGGTTGAAGATTCTTGGAGTAGAATTCTTGGAATTTAGTGGAATTTTGATTGAATTTGAACTTGAGTTGAACATAAAAGTTGTAGAACTTGTTGAATTGGGTTGGATTGTTGATTTTTCTTGCAGGAAAAAATTTGGGTTCGTCCGATTTTAAGGGGAAATGCTGCCGAAATTTTGGTAGAATTAAAAGAAGAAAAATTGACAAGTGAGATTTTAGGCTTAAAATATGTTCAATTGAAGGAAATTGAAGTGTAGAAATTTTTAGAAATGATCTAGTGATAGATTAAATTTTCTTAGAATAAGTAAACCCTAAAACCCTAGAAACCCTAAAACCAAAACCCTAGAAATAAGTGGGGTGTTTTCCTGAATTTTTCTTACTAAATTTACTAGGGTTTTACTTGGGTTTTCATTATATTATTTCTTTTAAATTTCAGGGTCCGAAAACGCATCACGACCATTTTACGAGATATTTTCTTAGGCATTCCAGATGAGTGTCTTTATGTGTGCATGATGCATGAAATGTTATGTTCTACTTGTAAATATTATGTTACACTCGCAAAAATTATGTGATAAAATGTGCTACTTGAGGAAAGATGTGTACTTTATCGCATCTATTCCGTAATGTGTTATATGCTTTCACTATTCAACGTGTTACTTGTGCGTGAGACTTCCGTGACTAACTTTACCGTTACTTCGCGGATAGTCAACCCGGACAGGCTTGGGAGGTTATAAGGTGTTGGGTGTTTTAGGGCGTGACGTTCTTTCCCTTTTGAGTTGTGAATCCTCAAAGAGGCCAACTCCGGATTGAACTTTCTTGCGTGTTGGCCCTCCCAGGTTGAGAGTACTCCCTGGATGTGGTAGCTTGTACGGAGGTTATAAGGTGAATGGTAGTTAGGGCTTGCGTGATAAAAACTAGCATGTTCCTTGATAAAAGACCTGAGCTATTATCTCGATCTAAATGTCATGGTTACATGATCAGTACTTGCTTTTCCTGCGGTTGAGCTTGCTCCCGTAGTGGAGCCTTACATCTGCCCTTGACTACTTGATAATTAAATTGTTCATATCTTGTTTATTTAACTTATCGATTATTTTATTTACTAAAATAATGAGTTCTTGATATGATTGCATGACTTGGACATTCACTGGGCTATTATAGCTCATTCCTTTTATTTGTTTTCCTTTACTCAGGTTTCCTGAAAAATTAAAGCAGGATCGACTGGTTTTGATTATTATAGATGTTTAGTTATTGTAATAGCCAGACTGTGTTAGGCTATCTTTGTGAAAATCATGTATATTATGACATGTAAACTTTTGATGTGACTTGTACCCTTTAAGTAAATAATATGAGTGTATTTTATTTTATTCCATTTTATTTTATTTTATTTTATTTTGAGTTAAGTACGCTCGGATGTTTGCGTGAGTGCGTGATTCGAGTCCTGGCGAGAGCTAGGCAGGCAGTCCGCTAAGCCCTTTGGTGCGCCTCTGGGTAAGGTGGGGTTGTCACAGGGTCAATCTATAAAAAACAGAAACTTAAATGCACAAATCAGAAATTATTGGGGCCACAGTGACATTAATAAAAGTATAAGGACTATAAAATAAATACCTATTATTAATTAAAATAAATTAAAAAAATAAACTAATCAAAACGACGTAGTTTTGAGTGAAACTACGTCAAAACGACGTAGTTTCACTAAAACTCTTTTTTTTTTTTTTTACCCGGTTTCATTTTTCTTCTTTTTTTTTTCCAGATTTCCTTTTTATTTTCTTTTTCTTTCCTTTTTCTTTTTTTTTCCTTTTTCTTTTCTCTCTTCCTGATTTCTCTTTTTTCTTTCCTTTTTCTTTTTCCCTTTTTCTTTTCCTTCTTCTTCTTTTCTCTCTTTCCCCTTTCTTCTTCCCCCCCCCCCGATTCTATTCTCTCCCCTCTCTCTCTCTCTTCTCCGTTCGGTACTCACTCCTCGCCTGATTCTCTCTCTATCCCTCTCGCTCTCTCTCTCTCTCACGGTCCGGTTCTCTCTCCTCGCCGGAATCTCTCTCTATCCCACGGATTCTCTCTTGGTTTCCTTCCTCCTCTAAATTTCCTAATCCTCTAAACCAAAATTTCTTCATTAAATCCTAAATTTCAAGTATAAACCAGCCAATTTACAAATCAAACAAAAGCAAAAGAATTGAAAATTTGGAGATGAGAGCTTTACCTGAGTCCAAGAAGCGGCAAGAGGTGATGGGGTTACTGGGCAGTTGTGCCCGGCGGGTGGAGGTGGTGAAGTGGGTGTTCGATGGTCCGTGGGTGGCTTGGGGCTGTGGGCAGCCTCCGGCGAGCTGAACGGTCGCGTGGTTGTTGCTGTTGTTGTTGGTTTTCTTTCTTTTTTTTTTTTTTACAGGTGGTAATTTGGGCTGTTCGATTGTGCAAGTGTAGTGTGTAGTGTCTGGTTTTTGGAGGGTGATGTATGCGTGTGTTTGTTATTGTCTGTGAGTGCAAGTGTGCGTGTGTATGGACTGATGTGTGTGTGTGAGTGTTAGTGAGCGTGAATGTGCAGGTGTGTAGTGTGTGTAATGTGTGTTGGGTTTGCTACTGTGTGTCTGTCTGTGCTTCTTGCCTGAATGTGTGTGTGTGTGTGTGGTTTGTGTGAGTGTTTGCAGGTGTATGTGTTGTGCGTTTGTGACTGGTTTATGGAAGTGCAAGTGTGTGTGAGGATTGCAAAATGCCGTGTTGTGTGTTGTGTATTGCTATGAGTGTTCCGTGTGCAATGTGTGTTCTATGTGTGTAATTGGATGGCTGTGTGAGTGTGTGCTGGAAGGTATGCGATTGTGGATGTTTGTGTGTGAATGAGAGTGAAGTGCAAAGTGTATGTTTTGGTTGGATGAAGCTTGAGGGGTCGTGTGTGTGTGAAATGTGTTTGTGAGTTCCAGTGTGTGCAAGTGTGTTCTGTGAGTGTAGGAGGAGGGGGCCAAGAGAGTGAGTGAATTTTTTTTGCAGGTGAGGTTGTGTGCAGATGAAATGTGAGAGAGGAGAGTGTCTGGTGTGTTTGTGGTTTGAATGTGCAGGTGTATGTCTCTGTGAGTGTGGTGTGTGCCGAGGGAAAGAAAAATGAGAGGGTGTGTGAATGGTGAGTGTGTGAACTGTGAATTGGTGTGGTCTGGCAGAGGGAAAAGAGAGTGAGGGAAGTATGTGAATTGGTGTGTGAGTGAAGAGAAGGAGAGGATGGTGAGCGTAAAACAAAAATAAAATCCCCAAAATCTGGTAGGTTGAGTGCAAGTTGGGAGGTGATGATGAGAAGAGGCATGGCTTGGGGATGGTGTTTGCAGAAAACAAACAACAGCAGATGCTGTTCATCTTTTTTTTTTTTTTTAAATGAAGAAAACAAAGAAAAAACAGAAAAATAAAATAAAAAATAAAAAAATAAAAATAAAATAAAAACTACTTGAACTCTTTTTTAAATTATACATTAAAAACTGAAATACAATATTATAAGAAGGAAAAAAGAAAAATTCAGTGTAACAAAAAAAGTTAATTCTAGGTTAGAAAGATACAATTTAAAATAAATAACAAATGGTCTTTAAAATAAATAAATTATGAAAATTTTCTTTACATAAAATTTATAAAATGCACACATACAAAATTCTCATAAAGAAAAATTTTAAATAAATAAAAAAAAATACGTTGGAAAACGTGACCTAAATATGGCAAAGTTATAAAATTTATGAAAATTAATAAATGTCATCACAAAAATTTTATACAACATACATTGTCACATAAAGCACACAGTAGTATAATTTTCACTCAAAAAATTTTAAGATTAACGCATTCTTGGGAAACGTGCCCTTAAAAAAAAGACAAAAAATAAATAAATACTAAATGACCTTTAAAAATCATGTAACTTTTACAAAAAATTTATGAATATACAAAATACATAAATAAAATTTTTTCACTTGAAAATTCTCGTAAAATTAAGTGCATTGAAAAACGTGCCATTAAGTTAAAAATACTAAAATTTTAAATATATAATAAATGACTCCTAAAAATCATTAAAATTATAAATAATGATAAAAATAGTAAAATTGTATATTTAGGAAATAAAATACAATAAAATAATATTTACATGGTAAAATTATCATTTTACCCCTGATGTAACAAATTAGACACAATATACACAAAAATTATAATTGACCCTTAAAAATAAAAAATACCCCCTAATTAAAGTAATACGCATATTTTTATAAAAGGTGTGTCAAAATTTGGTGTCTACAGGGGTAAAGATAAACACAGTGTGTCCGACAGAATTAGTAAAGGGAGGTCTGCTTCTTCGAACACCATACTAACCCCTCTAAACACCAGCCAAATTGAAGTGTTGGCTGTGATAAAATAACAAAATTTGGGTAGGCCACCACCTCGGATGGTTGGCAAAAAAGGACAAAGAAACCTAAATCTTTTTAGTGCTTATCATAGAGACATCGGGCATGAGACTGAGGATTGTTATGATCTCAAATGAGAAATTGAAAATTTAATCCAACAAATGTATTTGAAACGGTTCGTCGAAGATAATACCTGGGCACCTTGGGAAGATCGCCGACCACCTCGGCGAGAAGATCAGTGAGACTGACTTGATGGAGATGAGAGGGACCGACAAGAATGTTTTAATGGTCAAAGGAATGAAAGAGATAGGTCCCCTGATCCTGGGACTAGTGTGGTCGGAGTCATTAATACTATTTTTGGGGACCCCAAAGCAGGAGACAGTCGAAACTCTCATAAAATGACATATTGACAATATGTTTCGGATTTTGTTGAGTTGAGCTCCCGTGTTTCATAGTCGCTATCATATGGACCTGATAATCCTGTACCTACTGCTGCGGGGACTAACGAAGCTCTAATAATCGAAGTGGTTACTAATAACTCTCTGGTTAAAAGGGTTTATGTTGACGCTAGTAGTTCTGTAGATATCATGTATTATCGAACCTTCCAACATATGGGTTTGAAAGATAGTCAACTCACACCAGTTCGAACCCTCTCTGGTAGGGTTCAGTAGTCAGGTTGTGTACCCTGAAGGTGTGATCACTTTATCCACGACCATCAACAAATACCCCAAATTTTGGACTATCCAGGCCAATTTTATTAATGTCAAAGCAAATACTCCTTTCAACATGTTACTTGAGCGTCCTACTCTTAACGCCCTTAGAGCTATTTTTTTCACTTATCATCTGAGCAGGAAATTTTTTACCCCGGGAGGTATTGTTGAAGTTACAAGTGATGTCTGGACTGCTAGAAAATGTTATTCTGCCACTCTACAAGCAGCCTCTGTGACAGCCACACCTTACCCAGAGGCGCACCAAAGGGCTTAGCGGACTGCCTGCCTGGCTCTCGCCAGGACTCGAATCGAGCACACACTAAAATTCACAAGCAGATGTAATTCGGTAGAAAACTCATAGCTACCAACTGTGACAGTTCTCAGGGTCACATCACATTCAAACTTAAAAGTAAAAGTACTAGTTAAACAATTTACATTACATACATTTGTTATTACAATAATATCTCAAGCAGTCCTTCTACCCAAAAATCCTACCCAGTTCTACCCTGGATTCCTCACCACCGGTTTTAGAGATAGGAGCCTGTTTAAGGAAAACAAATAACAAAGAGTGAGCTATAATAGCTCAGTGAGGTTCCCACACATGCAGATACGGAGGCAAACCAAGAGAGAATAAGTAAGCAAATAACATGTGTCACAAAATCACATAGGAAAATAATTAAATAAATAATTATTTAAACAAGGGAGGATACGTTCCAATCACGAGAGCAAGTACTGATCGTGTGACCATGATAGTGAGAGTGGATTGCCGGTTAAACCTGCATTTTCAAGCAAAAGCCCTATCCGCCATTCACCTTATATCCTCCTGGAGTACCGTCCGACCCATCCAGGGTGAGATCTCACCCCGGAGGGCAACAAGCAAGAAGGTTCAGTCCGGAGTTGGCCTCTTTGAGGATTCACAACTCAAGGAAAAGAACCACAAGCCCTACAACACCCAGCACCTTATATCCTCCTGGTTAGCGTCCTACTAGACTAACCGCGGTATAACCACGGAAGTCCAGCCAACAAGTTTAATGTAGTGAAAAATTCACAAACAAATATATTCACAACAGGTAGAAATTGTGCATGTAACAATTCACGGGGTAAGTGCGATAAAGTACACACTTTCCCTTCATATAATACATTGTAGCAATTCATGAATATCAATAACACATGGCACATTGTGACAAGTCACCAGCATCAAGTGCAAATAAAATCACATTTTGAACATGTATCATGAATATGTGAAGAAACACTCATGAGCAAAAGTAATGGAACACTCACATGCACAAGAAAAGGGACACTCACCTGGAATGCTTAAGAAAATATTTCGTAAAACGGTTGCGTCTCACTTTTGGATCCTGTAATTTATAAGAAATAATCTAATGAAACTCAATTTAAACCCTAATCAACTTAGAAAGAAAATTCAAGAAATACCCCATTAAATTCTAGGGTTTTAGTTCTAGGGTTTAGGATTTAGGGTTTAGGGTTTTCTAACAAAATTTTGGCATTATTTCCCCTTAATTTTCGGCCATCCAACTTTGTTTTCCATCAAGATTTCAATCATCAAACCCATAATTCAACAAGTTCTACAACTTCTTAGTTCAATCCAAGCTCAAATTCAATCAAAATTCCACTAAATATCAAGAATTATACTCCAAGAATCATTATCCAAATTTGCACAGGGTTGGTTTTCAGCCAACTTCGTACCATTATTGGGGTCAATCCATCAAGAACTAAGGAATTCTGATTACATTGTTTTAAATTACGTTTATAGGGATACAACTTTCGTGAAGATCATCAATCCAAATTCCAACTAGAACAGGTTCAAAATCAGCCCTCAAGTTGGCTCATCATCAAAACTGTTTTCCGCAGAATCAAATTTTCAGCCAACTTTGCAAACTTTCTGCGATTAATACCTAGCGAACCACAGTGCAAGCCTTATACCGTTAGAAATCCCTATCAATCTAGTTTCCAAAACAACAAGAATCACTCGAATCCAAGTTATCTACATCAAGTTATGAAAGTTTTACTAAAACTGGTTCAGCATGACTGTTAATGTAAAACTTGAACAAAACCCTAAATAAAGCTTAAATAAAACTTAAATAAACTTGAAATTAATAGCAAAAGTTCATGGTACATACCTTAAACAAGCTTAGAACCTTGCTTAGGGAGAAGAAAACCTCACTTTCTATGGTGGAATTTGTCTAAAATTGGAAAGGAAGCTCCAAGAAAATGAAGAACAAGAGAGGGTAGAGAGAGGGCAAGCAAAATTCGTCCAAGAGGGAGAGAGAAAATGGGAGAGAATTCAGTCAAGAAAGTATAAAAGAAGTAAAAGAATAATGGAGGAAAGTGTAACCAATGAAAGCTAGACAAGAGTCAAGCTAGGGTTTAGATATTTTGGCAAAATAGGTGCTAGTTGGCTAAATATAATTGGTACAAATTTTTAATCATCTAACACTTAACATTTGGCAAGTTTTGTAGCATAAAATTTTCAAAACAAAAGAGAGGAAAAAATGAGAAAGAGGGGCCGGCCATATGGTGGGGAAAAGACAAGGGTTTAAGTGAAAATTTTAAGTTAATTTTTGTGCTAAAGTTCAATTAGTCAAAAGGCTTAATAATGGTAGAGTTGGTTAGTCAAAATTACACACTATTGTAAACTAATAGACCAATAAAATTAACCCAAGTTTGGTACTTAGGTGTACCACTTAATCATACAAAAATCTCATTTAGTTAACCTAACTAACTTAAGACATTTTTCAACTATTAAACCAAAGATTAACACTAAACCTTAAATAAAAGAAATGCCCTATTAAATGCACTTTAATTTCCCTCTTCTTTTCTTTTCTCATTCATTTTTTTTTTCTACTAATAAACATAACATAAATCAAATAATCTTTTTAGTGCGAATTTCCGGGGCGTCACATCCTCTTTGGCTGGCTCAAGCACCAGTAATGCTTCAAAGCTGAACTTGAATAACTGTAGTTCTTCGGCAAATCCTGTCCTGATTCTTGATGGAAACTCCTCCATCAAAGAAGTCACTTTGGTTTGAGACCAGTGATGAGATGGAGATTATTGTGTTAGATGAAGAGAATCCAAAATGCACTGTCAAGATAGGCTAAGGTTTACTTCCTAAGACCCAAGACATCTTAATAGAGTTGTTGAAAGAATTCAAAAAATATTTACTTGGACAGCTACTGATGTTGTGAGAATTTCACTCGAACTAATGATGCACAAACTAAATATGGATCTCTGGATCAAACCTGTCCAGCAAAAAAAAAGACATTTCAGTCCTAAATGCACTTTGGCTGCCAAAATGATACAAGAAGTTCAATATTCAATGTAGACACCAAATTTTGACACACCATTTATTTTCAAACATTGGAAGGACATGTTTGCACTTTTTGGAACAAATCTTAATTTTTCAATAATCTAGGGGGCAAAATAGTAATTTTATTTGTAAATATTTTTCTATCAGCTTTTGGAGGCATTAAATTCATGTTTTTATTGTTATGTGAATTTGTTAATTTTTTATAATTTTTTTGAATTTAATTAGTATTCTTTATATTTTTACTATCACGAGGGCAAAACGGTAATTTCGTCCCGCAAATAGCATTTTAGCTCATTTTTAGATCCAAATTCATTTTTCTAATTTTTTAAGCATTTTTTTAATTTCCTTAATTTTTCAGAGATGTTTGCTATTTTTCCTGTGAATTTTCATTGCCCAAGGGCAAAATCGTCATTTTTACAAATTAAAATCATTTTTCACAAATTTTGAGTCAAAAATGCATTTTCTACTGTTTTAAGCTTATTTTTAATTTTTGATAATTTTTTTAAGACAATAACTATTTTTCTGTGAATTTTCATTGCCCAAGGGCAAAATCGTCATTTTACAGTTTAAATTCATTTTTTGTCAAATTTTGAGTCAAAAATGCAGTTTATAGTGTTGTAAGCTTATTTTTAATTTTTGATAATTTTTCAAGGCTAATATCTATTTTTGGTGTATTTTTGTTGTCCGAGAGCAAAATCGTCATTTTATACCCCGAGTGCGTTGTTATTAGTTTTGAGCTCTAGTTTTTTTTATCTTGAAATCTACTATGAATTCTTTTTTAAAAAAATTTAGAAATTGTTGTCAGATTAATTTTAATTTTAGGTTTAAAAATATATTTTTTTTATAAAATTAGCATTTTTTAATACCGGTGGCATTCTCGTAATTTTACAGCATTCTTGGCCAACAAGACAAGTGGCCTATAAATACTCTCCCTAATCAGCAGAAAAAAGAGAGAAGAAAAGAGAGAAACCCTAAAACACTTTGATTTTTGTGCAAAAAGATCAAACACACACATTTTATACTCAAAAACACACACTAGCGCCATTCCTCATTTTTCATTTACTGTTCATCGTATGCAATTCCAGATTCTACTGTTCATCGTCTCCTCCAAGAACGAATCATTGTTCATCATCATCAGGTTTAAGAAAAGCTGCAAGCGTTCATCATCAGATCATCATCAATTATTCACAAGGTACTTTCTCAATTTTATCTATTTCAATTTTGTAATTAAATCTGATTATGAGTTTTTTTTTTAGAGTTTTTCTCTTAGTTTTCTTTTTGTTGTTTTATCGTTTACTGGGTTTGAGATGTAATGTTCTGGGTTCTGTTCTCTCCTTTCCTTCTCCTCATCCCCCTGAAATCACCGTCAATAATTCCTTTCTTTTGTTCCACCATCTGGGTTCAATTCTGCTTCACCATCTCCCTCAACCTTCTTTCTACCACCTGCATAACCTCCACCTAATCACTCAGAAATCAACAGCCCCAAAATCACTAAGCCAAGCAGTCAGCAACCCACGGCCACAACTAATTCCATCCATAGTCTCCATGTTTCCACAATTCCATCCCTTACCAAGAATAACCTCTTGCCAAAGACTGAACCCAAACCACCAGTAACTCCACCAAATTCACCGCATCATCACCTGTAAACAAACAAATAACCATCACAACCCATGAAACTCTTCCCAAGCTCAGAAAGCCACCATAGTTCCCTCTCTCCCTTCACCACTAGCAGCCTTCACTCCACCACCGTTTCTCCTAATTCCAACCCAGAACCACCAAGCTTACACCATCTCCTCTCTTTCTATTCTTGACAAACCAATCAGTCCCAAATTACTCAAACCACCACAGCTCCGCCTTAAGCACCGTAAAAAAATCACCTTCACAGACCTACAAGAGGAAGAAACAACCCAATAGCAATATCTCAACACCCTCACATAGCCACAAAATCCCAGAGCCAATGAACTAGCCTCATATCAATCGTCCAACCCCACCAGTTAATACCATCAACAGACCACCATAGCCAAACCCCTCGTGCCACCGCCTACCTCACCACCAATTAGTCAAACAGCTCCTCCATTACCACTTCATCCACAATTGTTGTCACCTGCAAGAAAATAGTATAGATACAAGAATCAAACAACTACTGACAATCCCACCCAACCACACCATCTCTCCACCAGTCAATCAAGCCAAAGAAATCCACAGAAACTCCCTAAACCATCCAACCTCCACCCATAGGCACTGTCTTCACCATCAAATTATGACCAAATTACCATCGGTAGCAACATCAATACTCCATCAATCAGCCCAAACTCCAATCAAAAGCACACAGACACACCCCTGCACCAGTCTTCACCACACATGGCTCCTACAAATCGCACCACCATCCCTTGTACTAATAGAGCTACCAATCAGCCTCATCCCCTACCAAACTCCATCTTCACTGCTTGCAGATCAACACTCAAACCAATCCCAAACAGTCCCACCAAAGCAGCCCCATCGTAGCCTCAAATCGCACTCAATCAGCCCACAGATATCCACTAAAACACTACACCACAGCCCATCATCACATCCCCATGTTTTGGGTCGGCTGATTCATGGTCAAATTGAGCTGAAAGTGGGGATTCGAAGCTTTATCCTTTTGAATTGTGCCACTGGGATTCAAAGTTTAGGGGTTAATTTGGAAGAAAGAAATCAATTAGAGCTAGAGATAACAACCAGCAAGAGAGAGGGGGTGTAATAGAGAGCGGACCGAGAGAGAAATGTAAGGTACAAAGAGAGAAAGCAAGAAAGAAAATCAAGAACAGATTCGGATAGAGAGAAAGAAATTAGAGAGTAATGGGAAAGGGAGACGAGAGAGAGAGAGAGAGAGAGAGAGAGAGAGAGAGAGAGAGAGAGAGAGAGACCAGAACGCAGAGAAATAAGAGATCAGGCTAGCGAGACCTGGAGGAAGAAGAAAGAAACAAAAGAAAACAAAGAAGAGGAGCATCAGAGAAGAGACTGAGAAAGAGAGAAAGAAAATGGAAAAAAGGGGGGGAAGAACTAAATCAGAAGAGATAAAACAGGGAGAGAGACAGAGAGGCAAATCGAGGAAGGGAAGCTGGACAAGAACCGAAAGAAAGGAAAAAGCAGGCAAAGAAAATAAAGATTTTTTTTTCTGGGAGTTTTAAGTAAAAAGGAACCGGTTTTGGGGTTGTTAAATTGGGTTCATTTTATCTTGTTTATTTCCCTTTTGTCTTCATTTAGTTTGAATTTAGTCAGTTAATCGGATCACCTGAGTTGGTTTTAGCCTTTAATCTGGTTTGGTTTTAATTTATTCAAGTCATTTTTCTCTGATTTTTTTTTTAAACACAAGATAGTTATTTATATTTTAACCCTTAGAGAGTTTGGAATGGTATTAATATCTCCCTTAATATTTTTAATACTGCTGCATTTTAGTCATTTATATCTTGCAAATTGGCCCCCCCTTTTAATTCCATATTTCGTCAATTAGGCCTTTCAGTTTAAAATTTCCCCTTTCTTGCTAGAATTTACTATCTGTCCCCCAATTGACTTTAATTTTGCATTTCCATCCTCTTAGATTTATGTGAATTTTAATTTTACCCTTTAATCTTTTTTTTAGAATTTTATTTTTTAGCCCCCCTTAGTTGTTAGAATTTATTTATTTATTTTATCCCAAATTGTCAACATTTACAGATTTTAGATTTTATTTATTTATTTATATTGTGATACCTTGACGTGTGTGTTCATTTTTTAAGCATTTTTTATACCGGATCTTCAAAGAGGTATCCCTAATTACTTATTAATTTCTTTACATGCTCCAATGTGCCTTACGTGACTTTTATGCATATATTTCCTATTTAGTGTGTTCTTTGCATATTTATTTCTTTCACGCGATTTTATTTTTTAATCTTATTATTTCTTTATTATTATTTTGATAAAAATGTAATATTTTTGTATTTAGCTAGTCAATGTAATAGTTAGATTGTTTTTCTCATATTTTAGCAAAAATTGTGTAATTAGATAGAAAATGTAATAGATAGGGCATTTTATTTTCCCCCCTTAAATTGTAAACCAAGTCCCCCGGTGTAATAGTTAGGGTTTATTTGCTTTTGCGTGCTTATGTGTTTATTTCTTCACCGCTTTCCTTAGGATTTTTTGCATCTAGATATTATGTTTGTGTGTTATGTGCTCCTATGTGGTCTTATATATTTTTATATGTTTAATTTTCTTTTAATTCATGCTTTAATGTTTAATTCATAATTTATGATATTCCGTCACCACACTAGTCCAACGCTAGTTGTGGCTTCATTCTTTTCCGCTAGTCCAATGTTAGTGGGATTTTCCTTAGAACGGGCTAGCCCAACGCTAGACCCTTAGGACATTTTAGTGTTAAGTGCATTCGTGTGCATTTCACATTTCACATTTCACACACTTCTAGTTTTCTTTCCATTTGGCATGATTTTCTTATTATTATTATTATTATTATTTATTATTATTATTATTTTGATACAGTTTTTTAAATACATGACATTTAGGTTGCATCTCACTTAGAAATTAAGACATTTGTGTGTGATTCGACTAGAAATAGTTGCCTACTCATGCGGGAAGCGGTGGCATACAGGCCGTTCCTCCCTCCGTGGGTAGAAACATTTAGTCACGAGATACTAGTCCCCCGTACCCGTCATGTTGCATACCTACCTTTTTTCTTCACTTACTATATATTATTATTTTCTTTCCTTTTTGCATCACATTTTGCATAAAACTCGTGACTCTCTTGAGGCCTCGCCTCGGGTTTCGCAATTAATACGATAATCCCGATTATGCTTCGACGGGACATTCCGACCCTCTCGACATTCATACTTAGACTTAGGATTTGCATTCATATAGATACATCCGAACGCGATAGAACTTAGGGTTAATTTCAAGAAAATTTGATTAAACCTCGCAACTAGCTTCGGCTAGGTTGAAAGGGTGCCTTAGGCGCAAGCCTTTGCCTTCCCTTTCTTCAAATGTGACTCCCGGATCTTTTTCTCTCGTTTTTAAGTAGACCGGAGTCAAGAAAGGGTTTTAAATTATTTTTTCTAAAAATTTTACTTTTTGTTTTGTTTAAACAATTTTTTCGGGTGACTTGGTGCACCCTAACTCAGTATCAAGTGGCGACTCCATTTTAAAAATAAAACCCTTTTTCAAAAATTATTTGGCCAAACCTGTCGTAATTTTAGTCCCGGCCTTGTTTTCTTTTAAAATACCATTTTTCTTAAAATACACTTTTTCTACTAAAATTTGATTTTTCTCACACACGCATGGTTTTCCAAAAACCTTTATCTTCGAAAGGGTCATCAGACCAGACCGTCCTTTTCGGGACGCGACAGTCAACGATCCCACAAGCACCCTTTTACCCTTTACGATTTTTTTAGGACGCGACATTCAACTTGGCTAGCCAACCCAATAATGGTCAAGAAAGCTTGTGGTAGTTGGAGAATGTGTGTTGATTACACAAACTTAAATAAAGCTTGCCCAAAAGATTGTTATCCTTTGACGCGAATTGATTTCTTAGTCGATTCAACTACCGGTAATGAAATTTTTTATTTTTTAGATGCCTTTAAAAGGTACCATCAAATTGACATGACCGAAGAGGAACAGGACAAAACTGCCTTCATCACGACTGCGGAGTTTATTGTTATGTTACTATGCCTTTTGGGCTAAAAAATGCAGGGACTACATATCAGCGATTGGTAAATAAAGTTTTCATCAGCAGATCGGTACAGGGACGGAAGTGTATATGGATGATTTACTTATTAAGAACCGAACTGTTAATGTCTTTATTAATAATTTAAGGGAAGTATTTCAAGTTCTGCTGGACTCTTAGATGATGCTTAACTTGAGAAATGTGTTTTTGCTATTAAGTCAAACAAGTTCTTCGACTATATGATTTGTTCTCGGGGAATAGATGCCAATCCTGATAAGGTCAAAGCCATTCAAGATATGGCCCCACCCACTTCGGTTAAGGATGTTCAAAAGCTTACTGGACGTTTGGCCGCTTTGAATAGATTTTTGTCTAAGTCTGCTTAGCACAATCTATCATTTTTTAAGGCTTTGAAAAAGACTGACCAATTTGAGTGGACTCCAGAATGTCAGCGGGCATTTGATCAACTAAAGGAACACTTGCATTCATTGCCGACCTTGGTTTCTCTAGTTACAGGGAAGACTTTATTTCTTTATCTTGCAATCACTCCCGAGGCCATCAGTACAGTCCTTGTCAAAGAGGAGGCAAGGATTCAATATCCCATTTATTATGTTAGTCGAGCTTTGAATGCACTTGAGACTCGATATACTTTAATAGAGAAACTTGTTCTTTGTTTAGTACATGCAACTTGACAACTGAAGCCCTATTTCTTAGCTCACCCAATCTATCTCCCAACAGACCAACCACTTCGGTAAATTACGACTAAACCAGAAGTCTCGAGAAGACTAATGAAATGGGCTGTTGAGTTCGAGGAATATGATCTTGTAGACACTAAATTTTGACACACAATTTATTTTCAAACACTGGGGGGCATGTTTGCACATTTTGGGACAAATTTTAATTTTTAATTTTTCAATAATCTGGGGGGGGCACAATAGTAATTTTATCTGTAAATATTTTTCTATCAGCTTTTGGGGGTTTTAAATTTATATTTTTACTTTTATGTGAATTTTGTTAACTTTTTATAATTTTTCTGGACTTAATTAGTATTCTTTATATTTTTACCATCACGAGGGCAAAATGGTAATTTCGCCCCACGAATACCATTTTAGCTCATTTTTAGTTCCAAATTCATTTTTCTAATTCTTTAAGCATGTTTCTGAATTTTCTTGATTTTTTTAGAGACGATTACTATTTTTTCTATGAATTTTCATTGCCCAAGGGCAAAATTGTCATTTTACAAATTAAATTCACTTTTCACCAATTTTGAGTCAAAAATGCATTTTCTAGTTTTTAAGCTTATTTGTAATTTTTGATAATTTTTTGAGGACAATAACTATTTTTCTGTGAATTTTCATTACCCAAGGGCAAAATCGTCATTTTACAGTTTAAATTCATTTTTTTGTCAAATTTTGAGTCAAAAATGCATTTTCTAGTGTTTTAAGCTTATTTTTAATTTTTGGTAATTTTTCGAGGCTAATATCTATTTTTTGTATTTTCGTTGTCTGAGGGCAAAATCGTCATTTTACACCCCGAGCGCGTTTTTATTAGTTTTGAGCTCTATTTTTTTATTTTGAAATATACTATGAATTCTTTTTAAAAAGTTTAGAAATTGTTGTCAGATTCTTTTTAATTTTAGGGTTAAAAAATTTTTTTTAATAAAATTAGCATTTTTTAATACCGGTGGCATTTCTGCTATTTTACAGCATTTTTTGCCAACAAGACAAGTGGGTTATAAATACCCTCTTTAATCAGCAAAAAAAAAATCAGAAAAACCCTAAAAATACTTTTTACTTTATGCTTTAAGGATCAAAACACATAGCAAAACACACAAAAACACACACTCCATTTTCTTCTATTCCTGGTTACTGTTCATCAGGTTATTGTTCACCTCTTGAGCTTCAGATTTTCACTGTTCATCTGGCTTCTCCATTTCTACCATTCATCTGGCTTATCTAATAAATAGGTAATTTCATTGTTTTTGTTTGGTTTTTTTTAATTGGTTTTCTTTATGTGTTTTTAGTTTGATTAATTGGTGATTTTGTTAATTGATGATTCAATCTATATAAAAAGCTGTCTGTAAATTTACAATTTTTGTCTGAAGATTGAAATTTTTGGGCTCAGATTTTTCTAGGTTTTATCTTTCTGAACCGTTTCTCTTTTCTCTCTCTCTCCTCCCTCTTCCACTACCAGAAATACACGTTCTTCTCCTTCCACCATAGCTCTTCCTTCCACCACCACCTGCTCAGCCAATCAGCACCAAGGACCACCAGACCTCAACTCCTCCGCCACTACCAAGACCTGTTTCCTCTTCCCCACCACCATCTCACACTCTCATTCAATTAGCAAGGATACCTACAATTGCAAACAACCAACAAAATCATCATCAAAACCTTCGTCTTCATTGGCTTCCTCATCACCCAAACTTCACCTTGTCATCCCTTTCCCCCTTTTTCCCATCTCTGTCATATTCAATCATTCAACTTTTCCCTACCAGAACAACTCATTACCACTGTTAACTCACCAATCTATCACTAGAAAACCCAAACGCCACTCCAACCAATTTACACTATCTACAATTTCCCTGCTCATTACCATAACCATGACCTGCAAAGAGAAAAAACAATCAAACTCACATTGCAGAACAACCAAACGGAAAATGACTAAACAGGTTCCCTTTCCCAACCTTTACCAATTAATCACCAAAAATCTCACTTGAATCACCCAATTCACCAAATCAGCAACCACATATACCCAAAACACTATCAAAGCATGCCTGCAAAAATCCAACACTAAAATAAAACCCTCCAAACAACCCACAATCACACACGATTCACACACCACACGCAGCAGGAACACAAGCAATTGCACATACACACAGCCACACAATTCACACACATACACACATTAACACACGTACATTCCAGTTTCCAAGCTTCACAGATTCACGATTATCGCTCTCAATACCTGCACATACCATTCACAGAGTCACGCACACACACACATAACACAATTAGCCATACCGTTGCATACACTCATAGAACACCTAATCACCCCTCATAGCTCAATCAACAATCAATAAATCGCACAGCCATCACCCCAATAGCTTCACCACAAATCATCTATTTTTTTTTAACTACAAACCATTCACAGCCAGCCTCCAAAACCACGCAAATCAATCTAATTCCATCGAAGTCTATCCCAAACGCAACCTGCACACACAAGCAAACCCATCACCATTAAGGCCTCCACCAAGCCACCCAGGTTCACCACCACCACCGTTAAGTATCGCCGGTCAACATTATCACCTTCACTGTTTAATTCACCAATCTGGCATAGCATCCACTCAAATAACCTGAAATCTCCACCTCCACAATCCTAGTTCTGAAGGAAAAGAAACTAATAGAGCTAAAGAAAAGTAATAGATTGAAAGACAGAGATAGAAGAGAAAAGGGAGGGAAGAAATCGAGAAAGAACACAGAAGGATGGAGAGAACAGAGGTGAGGGAGAGAATGAAAGAAAGAACTTCCAAAGACACACAGAGAGATGGAAAGCTAGAGAAATGAGAGGAGAGAAGAAAGAAAGCAGGAAGAAACTAGAGAGAGAGGAGAATCAGGAAAGATGAAACCAGCGAGAAGCAGAGAGATGAGAGAAAAAGAGAAAACAGAAAATAGGAAGTCTGAGAGAGAAAACAGAAATTGAGAGACAGAATCGAGAGAGAAGAGGGAGAGAGACGGAGTGACTAGAAGGAAATCTGGAGAAGAGGAAATCTCAGAGTGAAAGAGAATAAGAAAGAGAGATACGGAGAGGAGAGAAACAGGAGAGAGAACGAGGAAAAGAGAGAGAGAAAAAGGAATTTGGGGGAGACGGGTTTTGGGAAGAAGAAAGGAAATCAGTGAGAGAGGGAAAAAAGGCAAAGAAAAGAGAAAACAGATTCGGTGAGGAAGAAAAGAGAGAAAGGGGAAATGGAGAAGAAGACCAGTAGAGAGGATAGAATCGGTGAGCCTGAGGGAGAAGAAAAAAAAAGAGGAAAGGAAAATTGAAGAAAAGTAGAGAAATTGGAGAAATGTGAGAGAAAAGGGATTTTAGAAAAAGGGAAGGAAAATATTTTTTTGGGAAAGGAAATTTCATTTTTATTTCTATTTTTGTTTCCAGGAAAATTTTTAGTGGTGTTTAGTTTTAGTGAATTTTCTGATTAATTATGACTTGATTTAATTTTAGATGATTGATCTCTTTAGCAATAATTATGTTGAAGCCCACATTTTCTTTTCACATTGTCAATATTGCCCCACAGATTTATTACTTTATGCAATTGAGTCCTTGCCTTTGATAAATTGACCTCCCCCTTAATTCTAATTTCTTTCAATCAAGTCTTTATTAATTGCAATTAAGCCCCTTACTTGCTAAAATTTATGCTTTGCTCCCCAATTTGGTAAAATTTTACAATTTTAGCTTAAGAATAATGCTTTCAATTATTATTTGGCCCCAAGGTTTATTTAAGTTTGTTTAATCCCTTAGTTTAATAGTATTTGCATTTTACGTTCAATTTGTTAGAAGTTTTATATTTTTGTGATTTATGTTATTAAATAGTGGCACCTTAACATGTGTATTCATTTTTAAGCATTGGTACCGGGTCTTCAAAGAGATATCCCGACTTCTTGTTATGTGCTCCAATGTGATTTTATGTATTATTTTAATTTTTTTTATTTCTTATTTTATATATATTTGTTGCGTATTTACATAGTTAATTTGTTTAATTTTGAATTTTTATTATTTTGGAAAAATATAATATTTTGTATTTAGCTAGTCAATGCAATGGTTAGGTTATTTTTTCATATTTTAGCAAAAATTGTGTAATTAGATAGAAAGTGTAATAGATAGGGCATTTTAAATTTCCCCTTTAAATTGTAAATCAAGCCCCCCGGTGTAATAGTTAGGGCTTATTCGCTTTTGTATGCTTACATGTTTATTTGATTTACCGCTTTCATTAGGAATTTTGCATCTAGATATCATGCTTATGTGTTATGTGCTCCTATGTGATCTTATATGTTTCTATATGTTTAATTTTTTTTTTAATTCATGCTTTAATGTTTAAATTCATGATTTATGGTATTCCATCACCAAACTAGTCCAACGCTAGTGGAATTTTTAGAACGAGCTAGTCCAACGCTAGACCCTTAGGGCATTTTAGTGTTAGGTGCATTTGTATGCATTTTACATTTCACACACTTTAGTTTTCTTTCCCTTCTACATGATTTTTATTATTATTACTATTATTTATTTACTTATTTTGACGCATCTTCAAATGCATGACATTTACGTTGTATCTCACTTAGAAATTAGGACATTTGCGTGATTCGACTAGAAATAGTCGCCTACTCACGTGGGAAGCAGTGGCGTACATGCCGTTTGTCGCATCCTAAAAAATCGTTGGCAAGTAAAAAGGGTGTACTAGTGGGGTCATTGACTGTCGCGTCCTGAAAAGACGGTCCGGTCCGAGACCCTTTAAAAAATAAAGGTTTTTGGAAAAACCGTGCGTGTGTGAGAAAAATCAAGTTTTAGTAAAAAAATGTATTTTAAGAAAAATGGCATTTTAAAAGAAAACAAGGCCGGGACTAAGAGTACGACAGGTTTGGCCAAATAATTTTTGAAAAAGGGTTTTATTTTGAAAAATGGAGTCGCCACTTGGTATTGAGTTAGGATGTACCAAGTCACCCGAAAAGTCATTTAACAAAAATAAAAAATAAAATTTTAAAAAAAATATTTAAAAATCCTTTTTCTACTCCGGTCTACGAAAAACGAGAGAAAAAGGTTCGGGAGTCACATTTGAAGAAAGGGAAGACAAAGGCTTGCACCTAAGGCACCCTTTCTACCTAGCCGAGGCTAGTTGTGAGGTTTAATCAAAATTTCCTAAATTAACCCTAAATTCTATCGCGTTTTGGATGTGTCTAAATGAATGCAAAATCCTAAGTCTAAATATGGGTATTGGGAGGATCGGAATGTACCGTCGAAGCTCAGTCGGAATTATAGCATTAATTGCGAAATCCGAGTCGAGACCTCGAGGGAGTCACGAGTTTTTATGCAAAATGTGATGCAAAAAGAAGAGAAAATAACAATATATAGTAAGTGAAGAAAGAAGGTGGGTATACAACATGACAGGTGCGGGGAACTAATGACTCGTGACTGAATGTTTTTACTCACGGAGGGGGGAACGGCCTGTACACCACTGCTTCTCACGTGAGTAAACGACTATTTCTAGTCGGATCACACAAATGTCCTAAAGTCTAAGTGAAATGAAACCTAAATGTCATGCATTTTAAAAATGTGTTAAAATAATAATAATAAGAAGAAGAATAATAAGAATAATAATAATTAATGATAAAAATCATGCCGAATGGAAAGAAAACTAAACATGTGTGAAGTGGGATGAAAATACACACAAGTGCACCTAACACTAAAATGTCCTAAGGGTCTAGCGTTGGACTAGCCCGTTTTAAAAATCCCACTAGCGTTGGACTAGCGGAAAAAATGAAGCCACAACTAGCGTTGGACTAGTGTGGTGACGGAATATCATAAAACATGAATTTAAATAATAAAATGTGAATTAAAAGCAAATTAAACATATAAAAACATATAAAATCAAATATGAGCACATAACACATAAGCATGATATCTAGATGCAAAATCCTAATGAAAGCGTTAAAACAAATAAGCACGTAAGCACGCAAAAGCAAATAAACCCTAACTATTACACCGGGGGGGCTTGATTTACAATTTAAGGGGGAAATTAAAAATACCCTATCTATTACACTTTTTATCTAATTACACAATTCTTGCCAAAATATGAGAAAAATAACCTAACTATTACATTGACTAGCTAAGTATAAAATATTATATTTTTCAAAATAATAAAAATCTAAAATTAAACAAATTAACTACATGAATACGCAACAAGTATATAAAATAAAAAATAAACCAATAATAATGCAAATAATGCATAAAATCACATTGAAGAATATTGGAGCACATAAAGAGGAAAATAACAAGAAGTCGGGATACCTCTTTGGAGACCCGGTACCAAAGCTTAAAAAAAATGAACACACACGTCAAGGTATCACAATACAAATAAATAAAATCTAAATATATGAATATGGACAAATTGGAGTAAAATGTAAAGTTCTATTAAATTTGCAAAGAGCTAAAGGGCCAAATTGCAAATTTAAACTAATTGAGACAAAAATTAAAAAATCTAAACAAGTCTAGGGATAAAAATATAATTAATGCAAATTGGGAGTGCACACAGTAAACTTATGCAAGCACAAGACATAATTGTAGTTGATTGGGGCTCAATTGAAAGAAACTAAACTTGAGAGGATCAATTTATAAAATTGAGGGACCTAATTGCTAAAAGTAAGAATCTATGGGGTGTCAATCTGTAAAGTGGAGGACTCAATTGCAAATATGAGAAAAATCATTTTGGGGAAATTGAATAATATTAAAAAGAAAACAAGAAAGAAAGAAAAGAAAAAGAAGAAGAGAAAATATACATATATATATATAAGACCCAAACATAAATATTACTTTATGCTTAATAAAAAACAAAGAAAAATGCCAAACTAAATTGGAAACTAAAACTAAATTCATTAACTAAATTAATTATATTAACTATACTAATTGTTTAATTAAACATATGCTAAAATGAATTAAGCGAATCAATGACTAGAAAAACAAATAGAATAACCAAAAACAATGAAACTAAAAGAAACTACTAAAATAAATAAATAAAGTAACTAGACTAGTAAATATGAACCAATCAATAAAATCAACCCTACTGATCCACGATCCTAATTGTCTGCTTCCTTCAGTCCAATACCCAAAGCCAAATTGTTCAACACCCTTCATTTACAGAAGACCATTTTCTGCCCACTTTTCCCTTTTTTCTTCTTCAATTCCCGTCTCTGCTTCTCCTTTTCTTTTTTTTTTTTTCGTTTGCCATTTTCTTCTTCTCTTCTCTCTTTCTCTATTCACTGGTTCTCGTTCCTTTCTCCTTCTATTTTCTTCTCTTTTCTTTCTTTCCTTTCTTTCTATTCTTCCTTACCTGATTTGCTCTCTTGTTTTCTCTGCTCCTCTCACTCTTTCTGTCTCTCTTTTTTGTATCTTGTCCTTTCTTTTCTCTTCCCCTCCCCTGTCCGCCTCTTCTCCAATTCTCTTCTCCACTCTCTCTCTCTCGCGTCCCCCTCTTCTCTTCTTTTCTCCGCCTCCTTCCCTCTAATTTCTTCCTTTAATTCTCTCTCGGCTTCTTTCAAATATTGGAACCAAGACCTGATGATGAACAGTGAAGTTTCAGGTGGCGATGAACAGTGAATCTGGAATTGCAGACGATGAACAGTAAAATGAAAAGATGAGGAATGGCGGCTTTCTTTTTTTAGTGTGTGTTTTTTAGTGTTTTGTGTGTGTTTTGATCTTCTAGGGTAAAATCAAAGTGTGTTTTAGGGTTTTTTCATTTTCTCTTCTCTTTTTGTAATCCCTAAGTGGGTATTTATACTGCACAAGTCTTAACCTCCAAGAAATGATTAAAAGACCAAAATACCCTTGACTACAAAAATTATAACTTTATACTTTAAAAATTTATTCTTTCACAATAATGAAGAAAAATGTAAATAATAAATTCATTAACACTAATTCACTATGAAAAAAATAAGAAACTTAGAAACATGCTTAAAACCTAAAAATGAATTTGGGATCCAAGAATTGGTGAAAAATGAGTTTGGAATGTGAAATGACAATTTTGCCCTTGGATGACGAAAATTCACAGAAAAATAGCTATTGACCTCAAAAAATTATCAAAAATTACAAATAAGCTTAAAACACTAAAAAATGCATTTTTGACTCAAAATTTGTGAAAAATGAATTTAATTTGTAAAATGACAATTTTGTCCTTGGGTAATGAAAATTCACAGAAAAAATAGTAATCATCTCTGAAAAAAATCAAGAAAATTCATAAACATGCCTCAAGAATTTGAAAAATGAATTTGGAACTTAAAATGAGCTAAAATGGTATTCAAGAGACGAAATTACCATTTTGCCCTTATGTTGGTAAAAATATAAAAATACTAATTAAATCCAGAAAAATCATAAGAAATTAATAAATTCATATAAAAGTAAAAATATGAATTTAAAACCCCAAAAATTGATAAAAATATTTACAGATAAAATTACTATTTTGCCCCCCGAGATTATTAAAATTTAAAATTTGTCCTAAAAAGTGCAAACATGCCCCCCAGTGTTTGAAAATAAATGGTGTGTCAAAATTTGGTGTCTACACCGTTCCCCCCTCCGTGAGTAGAAACATTCAGTCACGAGTTATTAGTTCCCCGTACCTGTCATGTTGCATACCCACCTTCTTTCTTCACTTACTATATATTATTATTTTCTTTTCTTTTCTTTTTGCATCACATTTTGCATTCACACTCGTGACTCCCTCGAGGTCTCAATTCGGGTTTCGCAATTAATGCGATAATTCCGACCAAGCCTCAATGGAACATTTCGACCCTCCCGATATTCACATTTAGACTTAGGATTTGCATTCATTTAGATACATCCGAACACGATAGAATTTAGGATTAATTTAAGAAATTTTGATTAAACCTCGCAACTAGCCTCGGCTGGGTTGAAAGGGTGCCTTAGGCGCAAGCCTTTGCCTTCCCTTTCTTCAAATGTGAATCCCGGACCTTTTGTCTCTCGTTTTTCGTAGACCGGAGTCGGAAAAGGGTTTTAAATGATTTTATAAACTTTTATTTTTAGTTTAGTTTTGTTAAACGATTTTTGGGTGACTTGGTACACCCTAATTCAGTACCAAGTGGCGACTCCATTTTCTAAAATAAAACCCTTTTTCAAAAATTATTTGGCCAAACCTATCGTACATTTAGTCCCGGCCTTGTTTTCTTTTAAAATATCATTTTTCTTAAAATACACTTTTTTACTAAAACTTGATTTTTCTCATACACACACAGTTTTTTCAAAAAGCTTTATTTTTTAAAGGGTCACCGAGACCGAACCGTCTTTTCGAGATGTGACAGTCAACGACCCCCACTAACACCCTTTTACTCACAATTTTTGGGACATGACAGATCTTTCTTATGAATCCCGTAAATCCTTCAAAGGTCAAGCTTTAGATTATTTGAATTTACTCTTGGGTCACTGCTAAAAAATGCCGACACCTCAGCTGAGAAACAGACTTGGATTTTGTTTGTGGATGGATCTTCTAGGATAGAAAATAGTGGTGCTGGACTATTATTAGAAAACTCGAAGGTCAGGAATGTTGTTATTCACTTCGTTTTGATTTTCCAGCTTCTAAGAGTAAAGTACAGTATGAAACCTTAATTGCTGAACAAAACACTATGTAGACACCAAATTTTGACACATCATTTATTTTTCAAACATTAGGACATATTTGCATAAATTTTAATTTTTCAATAATCAGGGGGCAAAGTAGTAATTTAATTTGTAAATATTTTTTATTAGCTTTTGGGGGTTTTAAAATTCATATTTTTACTTTCATGTGAATTTGTTAATTTTTTATGATTTTTCTGGATTTAATTGGTATTCTTTTATATTTTTACCAACATAAGGGCAAAATGGTAATTTCGCCTCGCGAACACCATTTTAGCTCTTTTCAGGTTCCAAATTTATTTTTCTAATTCTTTAAGCATGTTTCTAAAATTTTCTTGATTTTTTCAGAGACGATTGCTATTTTTTCTGTAAATACTGCATTCAAGGGCAAAATCGTCATTTTACACATTAAATTCATTTTTCATCAATTTTTGAGTCATAAATGCATTTTATAGTATTTTAAGCTTATTTTTAATTTTTGAAGTCAATAGCTATTTTTCTGTAAATTTTCATTATCCAAGGGCAAAATCATCATTTCACAAATTAAATTTATTTTTTATCAATTTTTGAGTCATAAATGCATTTTCCAGTGTTTTAAGATTATTTTTAATTTTTTTTAATTTTCTGAGGTCAATAGCTATTTTTCTCCAAATTTTCATTGTCCAAGGGCAAAATCGTTATTTTTCAGTTTCAATTCATTTTTTGTCAAATTTTGAGTCATAAAGGCATTTTCTAATATTTTAAGCTTACTTTTAATTTTTGATAATTTTTTAAGGCTAATATCCATTTTTTGTGTATTTTTGTTGTCCAGGGGCAAAATCGTCATTTCACACCCTGGGCGCGTTTTTATCAGCTTTAAGCTCTAGCTTTTATTTTTGAAATCTACTTTGAATTCTTTTTGAAAATTTTAGAGATTTTTGTCATTTCTTTGTATTAATTTTTAATTTTGGGGTTAAAAAAATATTTTTTTTAATAAAATTAGTATTTTCAATACCGGTGGCGTTTTCGTTATTTTATAACATTCTTGGTCAACAAGACAAGTAGCCTATAAATACTCCTTTAATCAGCAAAAATAGAAGAAAAAAAATCTAAAAACCCTAAAAACACATTTTGATTTTATCCCAAAAGATCAAACACACACTAAATACCCACAAAAAGCACACACAAACAACCGTTTCTCCATCTTCAAGGCTACAACTGCCACTCTAAAATTGGCAATTACTGTTCATCTTCAAGCTTCAAAGACTACTGTTCATCTTTAGCTTGTCTACAAGTCTTAAAAGGTAATTTATTGCTTAGTTTTCTCTTTGATTTTGATCCATTTTTCATTCAAATCTGATTAATTGAGATTGTTTGTTTAGAATGTTTAGTTGACTGCTAAAATTTTTTTATTTTTTCTCTTCCTTTGGTTCTTGTTTTCTGGGTTTTTTTTTTTTTGGTTTTCTTTTATTTGTTTTTCAGGGTTTTGTTATCTTCCCTCGTTGCTGTTTTTCTTCCATCTTTGCTTTGTCTCCCCATTCCACCGTTCACCATCTAACTCTTCCTTCTCTTTCAACCTCAACCTGCTCTCCACCTTCTACTGTCTGGAACATCTCACCAAAAACAGTAACTCCAGCCATCCCTCACCACCATTTGCCCAAATTTCTATTTCATCCCCTACAAGAACAACAACCAAATCAAACCTCCAAACCAACGCCACTATTCACCATCAGACTAAACCAGCCTCTGTTAGTTAGTCAAAACTAGTCACAATATCACCATCTCCACCAATTTACATATGGCCAGCACAATCTCAACAAACAGCCATCACAATCACAACTAATAATCCAATCCACCACCCCAAAAACCATCTCAAATAATCATTGATATAGCCTACAACCACCATAGTTACACAAACAGTACACATACATACACAATCACTCATGGTTAACAGCTCATCAGACCATTTGCACATACAAAAACTTGCACACAGATTCCAACTCACGCAAACAACACTCACATATACAGAAACACACACGCAATACACACACACACTCACAGATTCCCTTTCACACACAGGTATACATGAACACACAAACACTCAAAACACACACAATATACACACAATCACTTCACTCACACATATCTTCACAGTTACAGCACACACAAACACATGCTCATTTACACACACATACACGTTCTTCCACCACCATCCCCTTCACCTGAACCATAACCTGTAGAAAAACACAGACACTGCCCACAACCACTAGCTCACCACCACTGTCAATGCTCATACCTTCCCCCTCTATCATCTGTTAGCGCCCAAAACCACTGCCAATTCACAGCCACCAACCTCTCCTATAAAGCACTCGAGCATCAGCACAGAACAGCCAAACAAACACACTCGACCACCATCGACACAAACCACCACCATTAAACCACATATTCCACCACCTGCATAAATAACTCAAAATAAACCCAGTACCATTCCAGTCTGACCCAAAATTGCAATTCAACCATAAATGCATCGCCCGAGGCTTCCACCCACTGGCCACCCAAATTTCCCAAGCCTCCACCATGGCCCAATTCCACCAACTGACCATGGCTCCTCCACTTTCCGTCACCTGCTGCCCAAAATTCAATCACTAGAACCACCCACACAACTACTCCTTCACCGCCCCCAACACCATAAGAACACCATCCCAAAGCCTCCCCTGTCACCCCTATCATCCATCTCCAAACAGCTTGGGACCACACCAAAATCACCTCACCCAATTTCAAAACCATCCCTATCGATATTCCCCCTAGCCCACCTCACTACTGCATCTCCCATCTTTTGATTCGAAGTGGAATTTAACTTAGGGGAAGTCGATTCTACTATTTTGGGAAGAAAGTGGCCGTCGAAAGAGAGAGAAAGGTGAGAGAGACCGAGAGAACGACGAGACAGAGAGAAACAAATAGAGAGAGCCGGAGTTAGGAAGCTGGAAAAGAAAGTGGAAATAGAGAAAAATCTGGAAGAAAGGGGAAAGAGAAGATGCGGGAGAGAGACCAGAAAATCAGAGAAAAAGGAAAGAAAAGATGGGAGAAAGGGAAAGCAGGGGAAGAAAAAAGCTACGAAGAAAAGAGAGAAGCAGATAGATTAGGGAGAATCAGGAAGAAAGGGAGACAAGAGAGAAGGGCTAAAAGAAAAAAAAATTAAAATCTGTGAAGAACAGAAGAAGAGAGAAGAGATGAGAGTGAAAGAGAAGAACAGAGGAGGGTTATTTGGAAAAAGAAAAAAGGAGTTGTTTGATCTATTTGCCTGCAATAGACTATAGGACTTTATGTTTTTGGGTTTAGTATTTTTATTAAATTGATTTTTATGTATAATAAATATTTGTATCTTAGTCCCTAGGCTTTTAACCAGTTTTCTAAATCCCCTAAGTTTTTCATTATTTTATACCATTGAGTCCCCCATGATTCTCAATTTACACCTCTAGTTTTAATTTATATCAATTAAGTATTGATTAATTGCAATTAAGCCCTTTGAAGTTGCTGAAATTCCAATTTTTCTCCTTGATTCATTTTAATTTTCAAAAAAATCCTATTTACTTTAATTTGCGTGGCTACAACTTGAAATTTGTTTGAATTTATGATTTTGCCCCTAGTTCGTGTTAAGTTGCGATTCTTCCCCCTAGTTCGTTAGAATTTATGTTTTTTCTAGTTTATTAGTATTTATATTTTCAACAACTTTATTTTCGAAAAGAGTCACCAAGACCGGACCGTCACTTCGAGACGTGACAGTCAACGACCCCACTCGCACCTTTATTTATGTTATTTTTCGGACGTGACATACTGCTTTTCAACTGGGAGTCAGCCGGATTCAAGTTCACAGTGACTCATAACTTATTGTGAATCAAGTATTGGGGGAGTATGAGGCTAAGGAGCAAAATATGCTCAAATATTTGGCTAAAGTAAAATAGCTAATTGGTTATTTTGAAGCATTTGCCATTTCTAGAATCCCCCATTCTCAAAATAGCTAGGCTAACACCTTCTCAAAATTGGCTTCCATGTCTTTTGCCGAGCTTAATAAAATTGCCTTTGTTGAAGTGATTTCCTAGCCTAGTTATCTAGAAGAGATTGTATATGAAATAAATGTTTCGAATACGTGGATGGGCTCTCTTGTTGATTTTCTTAGCCGGTGTTCATTGTCGGAGGATAAGGAGCATGCAAGAAAGCTGCAAAGAACAGCATCTCGGTATTCATTGATGAATGGCCAACTTTATAAAAGGTCTTATTCCGTACCCTGACTGAAGTGTTTTGCTCCTGAAAAGGGTATCCAAATCCTTCTCTGACATACATGAGGATCTTTGTGGAGCCCATGTTGGGCATCGAGCCCTAGTACGAAAAGCTCTTCTCCTTGGTTATTTTTGGCCTACTATGAATAAAGACTTTTCGAATATCGTTAGAGCTTGCCCATCTTGCCAGTTCAATGCTTTCCAAGGTCATAGGCCGACGAGTTAAATGGTCCCTATTTCTTCATGATAGGGCGTAATTAGACTAAGAATATATCAATTAAAAATGATTCCAATCACACAATTATCAAGTTATAAAACCTAATTATCCTATTGTCTGCAAGAGAATAGATCGTGTAGCAGTTTAGGTAACAGGGTCGAACCCACAGAGAACAGATTCAAAGTACTAAAACTATTAAATTTACTCTATTATTTAGACAAATCAACAAGTATAAGTTGACTAAACTAAATAAAGGAATTAACTTAAAATGCAAGATAACAAGAATTGAGAGAAAGAGTATGCAAAGTATCTAGCATCTAGATTCCACTAGTGACCTTAGGGTGATGTTTAATTACTCAATTTATGCCTCAGTCTTGTATCATTCAGGGCCCTATTCCAAGTGTACATAACTTTTACTCTCAGGAACAAGTTAATGATTACCTTACTACTAGTTTTTTCCTACTCTCATGGTAAAGATTCTAGTATTGGTTCATTTGCCCTATGGATTGCCTAATTGACCCACCTAGGAGCATGACTACTCTCGTGTGACATGCAACCTAGACTTCATCTATTCAATTCCGCCATTATTACCAATTCTTGTTACTATAATAATGATTTAGAATCTACAATTGATGGCCAATCAATCATAAATCATAACATGCAAAATAGTGAATAAACAATACAAGTTAAAGTATGAATCTTTAAGGCAATTAGCACATATTGCCTTCAATCACTAATTTTCTCTAATTCCTAGACAAACCAATTAGTTACCCATGGGAAGGAAAGCAATAAAAATCGAATCTTTGTAATATAAACTCATAACAAAACAAGAATAAGAGGAAATATTAGTAAAGAAAGGCTTACTCTTATTGATGGATGAATAGTCTTCCAAAAAACTGCACTTTTTCTCCCACCTCGAGTTATTTCAAGAATTCTCTTCGATACCTTTGTTATTCTCTCTCTACCCTACTTTACGTAGAAAACCCTAACTAAAACTACTCTCTAGAGAGTATTCTATCTCTCTAGTGCAATAAAAAAAAAAGAAGTGACTGCTAGTAAATAATCCCAAGCCAAGTGTTTTATTCCTGTAAAAAAAATAGTTCACGTCTACTGCACACTAGAAGATTTTCCGTTCCTGCGACATGTATCTGCAACCGGCTATGTTCGTGGATGCCTCCTTCCCGTGACAAGTTAAGCTTGCGGCCAAAAAAATATCCGCGACGTGTATCCGCAAATGCATACCCTCGCGGATACTGCTCCTTCTCTGTTTTTAGCCATCTTCTCTTGTCTTCACTTCTCCTTTCTTTGTCCAGCTTTCACCACCATCGAGCGACACAAAATCTTCATCAACGCTCCCCTAGATGACCTCAACTGAATGATGAAATGCTCGATTTCCTACAAAAAAAAAATGAGAATAGCATAAGTATCTACTCAATAAATAACAACTCAAAAGTTAAGAAAAAGCCATTCTAACCTAATCTAATTCCCTAAAATAACAAATAAAGCACTAATTAACCATCCTAAAATACTACTCTACCTAAGCACCTATCAAATTTTACCCACACTTAAGTCATTGCTTGTCCTCAAGCAATAAGCTCTCCAAACAACTTCTTACATTTGTCAAGACGAGTTATACATGAGCCTCCTATAACCACCCACTTCATTGGCATTACAAGATCAGTCACTATTCTTTAAATACACATAATACTAAGCAAAGAAAAAATAATCATACTTCAATTTTGCTAGTCTAACTCCATTCTCCGTTTTACTCAACTCAACAAGCATACATGTGTGTCACCATAATTGAAAAAACAACTTCAAACATCTACAACCATTAGACTACTTAGAACTCTGGACTTTTATTACACACCTCTTTTTTTTATATATATCATGAAGATTAGGCCTTTTCCTAGTCTGATGATATTACATTTTTTACGCCAGTGCTCACATTTGTTAATGCAAACTCTCGGTTATCAGCATTTCATCTTCCTAGGTTGCTTTGCAAACTCATAATTCTAGTACCTTTTGACACGAAAGCTGACATTGGTTGAAGCTAACACCTAGTTACTCAACACCAAAATCATAGGAGTAAACCCTAAGTCTTCTTATTCAACTCTTCAATTTTTTTCTTCTTTTCTCTTTTCTTCTTTTTTTTTTCTTTTGATTAGTAAAGAAAAATTGAGTTCCTAGTTCTAAGAGTCCTCTAGCTATAAACATCCTACATTGCTTATCAATTTCTCTAATTATCACTCGTAGAATCTAGTAAAAATGGAGAACATTATTAAACCCACAAAATCTAGGCATAATTCCTACTTTACTCAATATACTTTTTTTTAAATCTGAAATTCTATCCTTATAATAGCAAATCCCTGGGTAATTAATACTAACTTGTCTCAATTCTGAAGGGAACTTAACCTATTAATATTCACCATGCTAATGTCTCCTATACTAGTGCCACAAACTTGAAAAATTAAACCAACAATTCGAAGCAAATAAGATTTCCTTCCCCACACTTGAACGGTACATTGTCCCCAATGTGCAAGAAAGGAAAATAAAGAATAGATTGATATATAAAAATAAATAGCAATACTCCCCTGACGAATAGTTGGTCGTCCATTCCACGTCCATGTATATGTCCATAATAGTGACATCCCTAGAAAACACCAACACAGGACAAGTGATGAGCGATGTACTTAAATAGGGAGCATCCTAAAAGAAGGAAAATAGAAATGTAATCAAATTAAAACTAAGTGGTAGGAACTTCAAAGAAGAAAAATAAAGGTCATAAAATGCGAAGCGTGAAGAAGGAAAAAGAACTTGGGGAAGGATACAAAATCCTTTTTTTTTGGCTTCCTGCGGATGGATAGATGTCCGCGAGAACACTTTCTCCTCTATATTGTACTCGCGTCAAGTTCCCTCGAACAAGTACTGTTACGGGAAATCTTCCCACAACCTTCCCGTGATAGGCATACGGAGTCGCGAAAAGCCAAAACTTTCTAAAGTATACTCACGAACGGGAAATGTCGCGGGAACCAAAATGTTTCTGATTTCCACTACCTCTCACTTTAAACATCCTACAAAACTACTTAAATCGACACCTAACATCAGAATGACCTCAAATATAGAAGGAATAAGTATAATGAAATATGATAAAGGAATTTAAAGGATGAAAAACTCCCTTATCCTTCATTGTGACAACTAAAATCTAAACATTAAGCTTATGCTTTGCTTCCTCATTATTGGTTCCTGCACAACAACCATAACTTAACAAATTAATGAATACACAGAAACTATAAAAAACTTAAGCTATAAAATATTAAAGACGTCGTTGGGTTGCTTCCCAGCCAACGCTTGATTTATAGTCTTTAGCCAGACTTTCTCAGGTCCTCAGGTGACTCCAGAGTTTCCTAAAGGAGAAATGCTCCCCTTAGGACTCATCTTACTTTGCCTCACGAGTTTTGATATCCACATCTTCCCAGTGCTCCTTAAAGCCTTGGCCAAACCCATCATTGGTGGCCATTTACCTTCCTTTATCTATAGTGAGACTTCTATAGTGCTTTTCGAGGATTCTCACTTGTCTTTAGTGTATTGCATGGAGTTTGAGAAACTGTGTAGGCCTCTTTTCCAACAAAACTTGCACATTTTCCTTGATATGTCCCTACATCACTCAAATATACTCCAAAAGAAGTACAATCACTAATGATTGGAATCTTCCCTTGAGTTAATTCCATAGTTTCAAGAGCAAAGACATTATCAATAGTAGAGGATTTCTTAACCATTTCGTTTAAATTAAATTCTACATCCTTATCCCCAATTTGAAATTTCATTTTTTCCTGTTTAACATCAATTATAGCTCTAGTTGTAGCTAAGAAAGGACGACCAAAAATAATAGGTATGTTAACATCCTCTTCAATGTCTAACACAACAAAATCAACGGGGACTATAAATTTGTCTATTTTAACCAAAACGTTTTCTAAGATCCCCCAAGAATGCCTAATACTCCTATCAGCCAATTGTAACACTACATTAGTCTTATTTAACTCTGTTAAGCCTAGTTTTCTCGCAACAAATAGGAAAATCAACGAAACACTTGCACTTAGGTCACATAAACCACAAGAAAACTTACAATTGCCTATGATACATAGAATCGAAAAGCTACTCGGGTCCTTCAATTTTGGTGGCAACTTGTTCTACACCTGAGCACTACACTTCTCTAAAAGAGCAATCACCTCGTTGTTAATGAGCTTTCTTTTCTTTGACATTAAATCCTTCAAGAATCGCGCGTACGAAAGAATCTACAAAATAGCATCTATCATAGGTATGTTAATGTGCAAGTTCTTAAAAACATTCAAAATTTTATGAAATTAGGAGTTCTCATTCTCCCTTTTAAGCCTTTGTGGAAAAGCCACTAGTGGCATGTGGACTACATCTGAGGGTCTTTTTGCTTCAACTTCAGACTTGGGTGGCTTGTCTTCCCTCAAAGGCTTCTCACCCACTTCCTTATAGCTTTTCTTGGGTTCCTCACTTTCCTTCACAGGAGGCCCTTCTAATTGTCTCCCACTGCGCAAAAACACTACATTGGCATGCTCCCTAGGATTAATCTCCAGCTAGCTCAGTAACTCACCTTTGTTCCTTTATTTTATTGCCTCTGCCAACTAACCAATCTGTGTATTTACATGTCTCTACATAGTGGTGAACAGTCTACCCATCTCTTGTGACAGCTTCTCAAATGCCACTTCCCACTCTGGCTTGGCTACCCCTTGAATTTGTCTTTGTTGAGGTCCTTGTGGATTTGGTGGTCTTTATTGAGCCCCTTGGTCTCTCTATCCTAGGTTAGGATGATTCCTCCACCCCGAGTTGTACGTATTCGAATACGGGTTATTCTGGGATAAGTGACCGTAATTGTTCACATATTGTGATACGTGCATGGTAGCACCCGTTTTAAACTTGGAAACTTCATCAATGATATTTTTCAATCTGTGTGATTTGATTGATTTTACAAGGAATCTTGTGTTTTCAACCATTTTTGAGTTTGGAGAATCCATGGACCAATCGAGAAAATTAGATTTGAAGATTGAGTTTTGGTTTTGGATTAAACATGCATTCAAAAAAAGGCCCAAAAAATAGCATATGGTCCAAAGATGATGCACACAAGTTGGCTAGGTTTGATGGACCCAAGTTGAAGGTCTTAAAAATGCAAGATTGAAGTCCAATGGAGTCCAAGGAGGAATGACCAAGCCCATTTATTATTTTATGGTGAATTTCTTTTTATTTTTTTAGAAGTTTAGCTTTTATTCAGTTTCCTAAGTAGTTTACAAGTTGTAATCCTTAAGTAATTACCTATTGTGTTAGGATATAACTTAAGTTAATTTTCTAGACTATTCTAGCATGTTTTTAGGTTACTTTTGTAAGCCTATAAATAGGCCAAAAATGTGTTACGAATTTTAGTATGATTTTTGTGATTAATAAAATTTGAGTTTTCTCTTTTAGAGAGCTTTGTCTTGGGTTCTTGGATTAGAACCAACTCTTGGTCTTATTAGAGTGATTCCATGGCGACCATTCTCCTAGCTTAGAATTTTCTTCTTGTTTTGATTAAGTCCTTAGAATAAAATTTGGTTAGACGAATGAACTCGCTCATATCGGTCTAGCAAAGTTTATCCTTTGGTTCAAGATTTCTACAAGGGTAAAATTTAAGGCGACCAATCTCCACGTTTAGGTTGCTTTGGTTTACGAATCAAAGTGGGTCTAAAGTTCAACGAGGTTGTTTCTTTTGAAGATAATTTGGTCCAATTCAGTGGGAGGATTTGGATTAAATTGTCGCCTGATTCTTCAAGACGATCTTTGGGGTAATATTCTTGTGATATACGAAAGGGGACGCCCCCGATCATATCATATTGTACCTGCTCATAGATTAGAGATATATTAGTCTCATAAAACTCACCACATATGGTACAACATGCATAACTAACTTGTTGTGCTTGTGAAGTAGGATCAACTTTGTTATTTAAAAGGGCTAATACTTGTTGCATCTATGCACTTAAATTATACAAGGTATCCCTATCAGAGATAGACATACCCATTGCTCTTCTAACATTACCTCTCTCGTTGGCCCACTAATAGCTGTTTGCAGCCATCTCCTCTATTAATTGCTGAGCATCTTCAGCAAATTTTCCCATCAATGCTCCACCTGTAGCTACATCTATATTCAATTTAGTAGCTTAGGTCAAACTTAAAAATACTCTAGATAAATCTGCCCAAGTGGTAAAGGAATTAGGAAAGAAAGAGTGTAACCATACCTTCGCTTGGCCTCTCAAAGAAAAAGGAAAAGACGGAGTTTAATTGCGTCATCACTTACTCTATTTACCTTCAAAGTGTCGCAAATCTCTGAGAAATTGGCCAAGTGTGTATTTGGATCCTCTATTACATTCCCTCCAAACTACTCCTGTTGGATCATCTGGATCAAAGCTGACTTGATCTCGAAATTATTCGCATTGATGGCTGGCCTTACAATACTTGTTTGTGCACCCTCGATATTAGGCAAGGCGTAGTCTCTGATTGTGAGATTTAGGTACTATCAAAATTAAGCAAAATTCACACAAACAAGTAATAAAATTTATAACCTAATACCCCTTTCTGCAAGTGCACGGGTCAAATGTAGTAGGGAAAGTGTTAGAGTCGATCTCATGAGGAAACAAGAATTTGCAAGTACCAAAGTTACTAACTTACTCTATTATCTAAACAATACATCAAATAGGTGGTGTGCAAAATAAGAAAATTTAACTACTTGAAGTAAAATAAATGGAAGAAATTCACAAACACAAGTAATAGGGTTGAGAATCCACTAATTGTCATTAATACGATTGAATGAATTAACACCTTGCTATGTTAATCTTGTCTTGCTTAGGATTGCAATTCCATATGAAATCAAGACTTGTTTTCACAATGAATTGATAGAGTTCAAATATTTTCATGATGAACCCTTGTGAAATGCATGAATTATGGTATTAAACAACCTCAATCCACCTACCCATACCACTATTTGCATGTGTGTATAACATAAGCTTCATCTACCATTTTTCAATGTTATAAGCATTTCTCTAATGTCAAATAACATCTAAATGATTTGCAATAGTTGATCAAGCTACTACAAATATTAAACCTTGATAGATGAACAAGCAAAAACAAGTTATAAGCAAGTATAATAACATTCAAATCATATAATTAGCTTTATCTTACCCTAAGACAAGTATTTAGTTCAAGCATGGAATTCAAAACTTGAAAGTATAAGAATTCATTAAAGTAATTCACAACAAGTAAGGAAATAAAAGAAAGAGATAGAAATTCTCATTTCAATGGCTCCAATCCTTCATTTCTTCCTTGAATATGATGTAGTACAAGTGAATTCTCTAAGAGTTTTCTAACAAGTATTGAAATTTTCTATAAAACTACAAAGAAAACTAGTAAACTAACTACTTTAAGAGTGCTCCCCCCTTCAAGACTTGTCTCAAATGTCTTGCAAGAGCTCCCTATTTATAGACAAATTCACCCTAATCATCTCACCAACTTGCATGGCAAATTGCATGAAAAGTTGTCTTGAAATCACAAAAAGATTTTCCTTGAATTTTGCAATATTTTCTTGGGTAGTGGATGTGCAAGGAATCTTTTAAAAGTCAGAAAAAAGGGCTGAAAGATAAGCTGCAAGTTGAAACCATCACTTTCTGGCCGACAAGCATGATACGCAGATGGCGATATGTGGCTGGTTGTCCGCATATGGTGATCCGTGTATTGCTCCTAGAAGAAGGCAAAATCAGCTTTTCCTCAAAATATAAAAGTTATAACCCTTTGAATTGGATTTCCAAAACCACAAGAATTAGATCATTTGGAGTTTTAGATGCAAAGATATTGCCAAAATACTGAGACATGATTGGGAGAGCTTTGTTTTTCAGTAATTTAGATTTTTGGCTATGAAGATGTGAGAACTGGATCTTGATTTCTCATAAGAATTGTAGAGTATCCTCTTAGCTTTAAAATGCCATAAGAATAATCTCAATCCAATATTTGTAACTCAAGTTATTGCCAAAATACAAAAATGTATCATTGTTACCGATGCCTAGTTTTCTCCAATTCTTTACTTCCATTGCTTTTTTGCATTTCTCTTTTGCTTGTTATGCCTCTTATGCCCTTGAGACTTTTTTATGATGTTGATCCTTTGATTTCATGGTGAATTTGTTGATGAGAATTTTTCAAAAGTTGAGCAAAACAATCCTCCAAATTTGAATATAAAAATTATTCTATTGAAATTTCCAATCCAATCATCCTTGAATCCACTAAGAATGGGATGACCTTTACTCTAATTGATCCAAATTGTGATTGAATGTATAAAACCTGAAAGATTGTACAAAGATTGTGCATTAATTTGCTCAAAATATAAATTTTGCTTCAAAACCATAAAAATCGAATAAAAACCCTAATTTTTGAGAAATTATTCAAATAGGAAGAAACTTAATCAAATTGAGCCAAATTTTGGCTAAAAATACTAAAAACACATTAAAAATACATAATAATACATACACTAAAATAGATAAAATTATCTCTTATCAAGCTCTCCCACACTTGAATCATTGCTTGTCCTCAAGCAATTGGAAAATCAAGAGATCAAAAACATGATTCAAGCATTGAAATAACAAATGCCACATTGTTTGAATGTAATTCCACAAGATAGAACAAATAGGCATTATGCAATTGCTTGTTAAATTTTCAATACTCATAATACCAAGTAAAAGGGAAATAATTATATCAAGATTAAGACTTTATTCAACAAAATTTCAATTCCTTACAAAATTTCACATTCTAAGTATTCAATATGGACAATTATATACAACTTAATTACACACAATAGAGACATGTTGAACTTTATAATTTGCAATTGTCTTTTGACGCGAAAATTGACATTTTTAGATGAAAACCCCCAATTACTTAACACTTTAATCCTTTTTACCACATTTTAATCCTTAGTTTGAGAAGTGAAATTGTCTTTTGATGAAAGGATCGACATTTTGTGATGAAGACCCCTTATTACTCAACAATTCATCTTCAATCAAACTTGCTATGCATATTCTTAATTCAATTGCCGTTTGACGTGAGAATTGACGTTTTGTGATGAAGATTTCCGGTTACTAAGCAGTTTGAATCATTGGAGTATAAATAGATAAATATTCATCAATTTTCCTCATAATACATTTGTCCCTTAATTCAAATAATGCATAAGCATACTTTTTGTCCATATTTACCACTTAGGAATGTAAAATCAAGTAAAGAAAATAAATTTAAAATCAAACATGCCAAATCAAGACATAATTACAACCATTTTACAAGATATACTTTCTTAAAAACAAAACTCCTAATCACATAATAACTATTTCTTCATATATTTGTAAAAAATATTCAATCAAAGTTACATAGATTAATTCAAAAAATAAAGGACTTTAACAAGTTCATGGCATGAAAACATGTTAAAGAAGCAAATTTTGAAAAAATTTAAGCCATATTTTACCAAAACAATAGCTTGACACTATTTACTCCAAGTCCCAACCAAACATACTCTTATACCTTTTTCCCACACTTAAAATGAAACATTACCCTCACTGTGTAAAGAAAAAGTTAAGAATGCAAAATAGAACAAGAATACTCCCCTTGATTGGTTAAAGATCCAAAAAGAATGTTGTTGTTGTCCCTTGAAGTGCATTGGCTTTTGTGAAGTTTCCTCTTGCCAAGGTTCACCATATTCTTCAAATGTTCCACTCTTGCTCACTTGTTTCAAAACCTAGAAATCCTCAAATGCTATGTTAGAGCATGTTTGAATAACAAATAAGCTCAAAAAGTAACATAACATGCTTTGAAACACTTGATTTCCCCCACACTTAGTTTTTACAATGTAACTCCAAAGAGGTGAAATTTTGATGCACATATGTTTTGAGCAAATGTAATGTGTTATGATGAAGTGAAAAGCAAAAGATACTTGTGCTAAAGTGCCTCAAAACAAAATTTCATACTTTTTTGTAAAAAGTTAAAGTTTAAATCAATGAAATGAAACATGCAATGCAATCCATTTGAATGTGTCAAAATGGTGTTTTCATGCTCCATAAAGTTGTCAAATGACCACACAAATCATGCCATAACATTTGCCAAATAAAACCACTGAAAAGCACCAAAGGAGGGCCAAAATTATATGGATCCGTGGGTCAAGATACATGGGTCAGACCCACGGATCTGCTCAACCTCCCAGAAGTTGTAGCTGCAGATTTTGTGTATCAGGCTGATTTTTCAGCCACTTTGAGTGCTTATTTCTTCCATTTAAACCTCTAGTTTTGGGCAAATAACTTTATGATCATATAATCATGTCAACAAACTTTGAATCTATGCATTAAACTCATCTTAAACATCAATACATATGAAATTAGAATCGAGCAAAGTGAGCTGTCCGAAAATTCTGCAACATTGAATTTCAAGATGAACTTGAAATTCAAATTTTTCTTTTGGATGTTTTTTTATCAATCCAACACTTCAAACATGTTTCTAAGGTGAAAAAAAAATTTTTAACATGATTTTTAGGCATTTAAAACATCAAAATTTGAAATTTTAGACCAAAATCACAAAGAATCAAATTTGATATTAAACAACCAAATGAATAGTTGCTTTTTCACTAAAAAACTCAATTTGATTCTTTGCATGTTTTGGACTTCAAAATCACTTTGAACAAGCTTCAAATGATAAAACAAAGTTGCTCAAATCCAATTTATGCATCAAATGTCCATAGATTACAAAATGAGTATCAATGTTCTCAATCAAAGTTAACTCATGAATAGTAACCAATGGAATACTAAGTTGCAATTCAATACTTCAATTTGGTTTACTTGTTCATATAAACCTCTAAACCACTTCAAACATATTTCAAATGATAAAACTAAGATGTCTAAACCAAATGTACATTCAAAACACAAAAGATATGAAAATTTGGCATTAAACATCCAAGTTTAAACATGAAACTTCATGGATTGTATCAAAATGCTTCAAATTCAAATTCAAACCAAACTAATCAAACATACTAACTTAAAACACACATAAAACATAAAACACACAAAACAACTTGAAATACCAAAAACATTGGGTTACCTCCCAACAAGCACTTCATTTAAAGTCTAGAGCTAGACTTTCCTCCAACTTTCTCTCACGTAATTGGAGTGTCCCACAAAGTATTTAATACACCTTTAGTGCTCAATTGATTGAGTAGGTAAAGATGCATCCTTTGTCTCAAAATGAGTGCTCCAATGTCCATAATCCATTGTGCAATTGTACCTATGACAAAAGAACACGTTGCAAACATTTCATAGCCAAAATTGGCTGTGCCTTTCTCTTGTGTTAGTATCCTTTCAATACCAATAAAATCAATGTTACGAGCGAAAGGAATATCATTAAACTCTTCAATTTCTACCTTTGAATTTTCAATTTCTTCATCAAGAACAAGTTCATTATTGAGATTTGTGTGTTCAAAAATAGGAGAAACAACTATTTTATCATTTTTCACATTTTCAATTACTTTCTCACACACACATGCATTATTATCATTTACTTGCTTTTGTTCAAGTACAAAAGTAGAATCATCAAGCATTTCTTCATCATTTTCACATTCATTTTCATGAAATTCATACATAATTGGACGAGTGGGAGGTTCTACATGTTGAGCTTCATATTTCATTTCCACATTTTTAACATTTTCATCACATGCATGTTCATGAATTTCGTTTTCATGCTCAAAATCATTATTATGCATAGAAGTGTCATCATGAAAATGTAGTGGATTATTATAAGATTGTAAATGTGGTTGAATTAGTCCACAATCATATACCTCATGATTTCCACCACACATGGAATAATTATAAAAAAAAATCATAAACCTCATATTGATCCATGTTTTTCAATTCATTCTCACAAGCACCTCTTTGAACTTGAACTTCATGTTCATCAAAAGTAAGATTATTTATGATTTGATCATTGATTTCCTCATTCATACTTTCAACTACTTGATCTTGAACATGCATTTCAACACATGGTGACTCAAGTTTAGTTTCATTTTCGTTTTTCATTATTTCCTCATCCCTAGAGTTCAAGGCTTCTTTAATTTTAGCAATATGGCCATCAATATTCCTACTTATTTCATCAAATACATCATCTTTATCATCTTTTTCACAATTTGAACTAGCCATATTCCTAGTTTCATTAGCAAATTTTTCAATGGCTAAATCCAAAGACGATTTTTGCTCCACATAAGTAGGTTGAATTGGTTGATTCCATTGTTCCAATCATAACTAGAATGATTTATCCACCTGTCATTATCATTATAAGGATAATAATTATATTGAGGTGCATAAGTGCAATTATTTTCATATTGTACGTAATTATTATAACCACATTCATGATATGCATGATTTCCTCCACAAATGGTACAACAAGGAAAATTTACACTAAAATCGTAACCAAATCTCTTCATTAGCATGCATTCCAATGTATCTATTTGAGATATTAACACTTACAACTTATCATTAGAAGATACACCTTCATGAATACTAGGTTTGTATTCATTACAAGGCCAATAATTATTCCATTGAGAATTGCCATCCATGTGTTTGATGAAATGCTTGAATGACTTTTAACCTTTAAATGCTTCCCTTCACCCTAGATTCAATTAGTACCTACAAAAATACAACACAAGAGATATCAAACAAAGAAAAACAAAATGTCTAGAGTAATAAAGCTTGTATTTGCCTTGATATTGCCAAAGTTTCTTTGTTTCCCTAGCAACGGCGCCAAAAACTTGACGTGGTGTAGATTAGGTATAGAAAATTGAGTAAAGCATACTCACAAGAGTCAAGTAATAAACCTAATCTCCCAACTTTTACCACAAGTATATGGGTTGTTGTAGTATAGAAAATTAGGGTCGAATCCCTCAAGAAACTAACAAGGTGCAATTACTAGAATTTTATCACGTTCTTTATTATCTAAGCAATGATTAAAGTGAACAAGTTTGAGTTGAAATTAAGAGTAACTAGGAGAAACTTGTAAGAATGCAAAAATTTTGGTAGAAATATTTATGAAAGAATTCTAAGGTTATGAATCCTCTAATGATTAATATTAAGTTGTAGAGATTAACACTTGCCACATTGAACTTTGCTTTGTTTAGGAATGCAATTCCACATATATCAAAACTTGCTTTCACAATGAATTGATCTCATCTACCTACTATCATGATAGAATGGATGTTGTAATGCATGAATTACTTTATCAAGTCCTTATAAGCATAACACTATTTTCATGTGCTAATGCTTAAGCTCAATTATTCATTTTTTATTATTAAGAACAAACTTAATTGATTCCTAATAGCTAAGATGCTTTGCATGAGATGGCCTTTCAAATACAAAGAGTTAAGGGCTTGAATAATTGAAGAAACAAGAGCAAGAAAGAAGGGCAAGGTTAATAAAAAATAAGTCTTAACATTAATGCATTAGTATCATCAAAACCCTAAAATATAGAATTTAGCTCAACATGGTTGTCTCCAAATCAATACACATGAATTGAAAACAACTAGCCATAGCAATCAAGTGGAATGCAATAGACAAAGTTGAAGAAAGCTTATTCAATATGAAACAGCTTCTAGACTTGTATTTCTTGCACAAAGATTGCTACAAGGGTTTTTGAACAAATAACTCTCTTGAGCTCACAATATTTCTATTATGGCTTGAGAATTCTAGCAATTCTCTATAAATTTCCTATCCTAGCATGTTTCCAACTCTTTATAAATGACTTCTATTTATAGACATGGATCCTACAAGTCATTTTCCAACTTGCAAATTACATTTAATGAGTTGGAATGATAAAAACCCTAGTTGGAGGTCTAAAAGTCTCCATTTGCACTTCCAATGAAATCTTCAACTTGCAAAACTTGTGTGTAGTTCAAAAGTGTACAAAAACAGCTGGAGAATGAAGCAAGTTGCAACAGCCGCAATTTGGCAAGTCGGTTGCGATATGCGGCTAGCGATACGCGGCTGGTTGTCCGCGTATCATCAGCTGCGAATCGCTTTTCCTGGTCCTACTTGTGTAAATTTTTGCTGAGTTGTCCCTTCAAGTGTCCTGATTCCTTTTCATGACTTCTTTAGAATTTTTGCTGATTTTTTCTATTTTTTCACATTTTGCTCATTTCATCTTCCAAATAATTCTGTTGCCTTTTTCACTTAATCACCTTGATCTTGGCCTTTCTTAATGAATCTGCAAAAATAAATATTAGTTTGTAAATTAAATATTCAAAATAATAGTTGTAGATGCAAAAATCCTAATTTTGAAAAATAAACCCTACTGAATGAAATCATGTTATTTAAAGTCAAAAGGTATAATAACTTAATTAAAAATACACTAAAAATACCAACTAATACATATATATATATATATATTAATATGGCAAATTTTTCACTTGTCAATCTCTCAATGCTCTCTTTGGTTGTTGATCTTGAGGCAATTGAGGATTCGCGGTTGTCCTTGGTAGTTTAGCCATTTTAGTTGGTATTAGCTCTTCCAAATTATCCCTGATGCTTTCCTCCACTTGCTCTTGTGCTCTTCATTGTTGATGAAATCTCCTTGTAGTCCTCTCGATCTCGGGATAAAAAAGAACCATAGGGTGAAGAGGGCCGTGCATACAACTATCAACAAATATCAACTCAAAAAAATATAAAAACTAAATGCGAGAAAAGTAAAAATAAAAAAATAAAACATGAAAATTAAGTCTAAATTAATAGAGCTTCTTCAGTCCTAATATTCAAGACACCATTTCCTGGCAACGGCACCAAAAACTTGATAGGGTGTAACTAGGCTAAGAATATATCAATTAAAGACAATCCCATCACATAATTATCAAATTATAAAACATAATTATCCTATTATCTGCAAGAAAACAGATCATGTAGTAGTGTAGGTAACAAGGTCGAACCCACAGAGAATGGACTCAAAAGTACTAAAACTATTAAATTTACTCTATTATTTAGACAAACCAACAAGTATAAGTCGACTAAACTTAAGAAAGGAATTAACTTAAAATGTAGGATAACGAGAATTGAGAGAAAGAGTATGCAAAAGTCTCTAGGATCTAGATTCCACTAGTGACCTTAGAATGATGTTTAATTACGCAATTCATGCCTTAGTCTTGTATCATTCAGGGCCCTATCTCAAGTGTAGTTAACTTTCACTCTCGTGACAAGTTAATGATTACCTTCCTATTAGTTTTTTCCTACTCTCATGGTAAAGATTCTAGTATTGGTTCATTTGCCCTATGGATTGCCTATTTGACCTATCAAAAAGCACCACTACTCTCGTGTGATATGCAACCTTGACTTCATCTATTCCAAATTCACCATTATTAACAATTCTTGTTACTATAACAATTCTTGGGCTCAAAGGACCAATTTAAACAACTCATTAATGTGATTTGGGCTGAACAAACTTTGGATGAGGGCTTCATGGACCACACGAGTGGGTAGCTTGAAGAATTGAAGTCCAATTGATGGTTTTGTGGGCTTAATGGACCGCCAGCCCATTAGGGTTTATTAGTTATGATTTTATAGTTTTTAGAGTTGTAATAGACTTAGTTATTTTAGTTAATTCATGCTTTGTTTTGGTAGTTTCATTTGTATAGGTTTTGTCTTAGAAGTTAAGTCTATTTTCACAACTCTAGAATGTTCTTTGTAAGCCTATTTATTGGCCATATTATTAGTTACGAATTTAACAAGAATTATTCAGAAAAATTGTGTTTTCTCTATTGTGAGAATTTTCTTGGTTCTTTGTTGAAGAACCAGCTCAATCAATCCCACCAATGACCTATAGCAACCTCAACTTGTAAAGAGTAAATGTAGAGGCCAAGAAAAATTAGCTTAGAGTGTTTTTGATCAAGAGAATAAATCAAAGAATAAAGAAGAATCAAGAATTGACACAAAATAGACACCCTAATGTGTGGTATAAATGTGTAAAAATTCTTATTTTTTAATGTTCTCTTGAAAAATAATAATATTCTTGTGCAAAAAAGTAAAATTCCAACACTCCTTTAAGGAATAGGAAAGAAATTCCTTTCCAAAAAGAATTCTTGAACAAATAATTAATTAAAAACCAACACACAACCAATTTGGAAAGTCAAAAATACGGACAAGACTCCCCAAAACCAGCTGGAAAACACAGATTAAATGAAGAAAAAGGAAACAAGAACCACCACTTGCCAAGAAGAAAAGGAAACTACTTGTTTTTGTAGAATTAGTTTCCAAATCCCCTTTGTAACTACCTTCCCTTTCCCAATTGGTTTCTCAAAGCCAAATAACTTCTATATAAACCAAACTAACACCCTTTTAACCCTTTTAAACACCAGAATTTTTGCAAAAATCGCAGCCAAAATTCGTCCAAAAATTAAAACGAATTTCAGCAACTATTATGCAAGAAAACTCTATCAAAACCCTAGTTTATGAAGAAGACCCTTTGACCAACACTTCAAGGCTTCAAGATCTTCAAGATTTAACCAGAAAAGTTCAAGAAATCAGCCAAACACTTCAAGAAATCAGTCCAGAAAATTCCAGCAACTCACAAACTTCAAGAACTCAACTTACAAACCAAGAAGTGCAAGAAACTTATCAAGAACTTCAAGATACTTATCAAGAACTTCAAGAAACTTATCAAGAACTTCAAGAAAGCTCAAGAATTTCTTCAAGAACCACAAGAAATGCAAGAACACACTTGGACAGACTTAAAGATTTCAAGAATCACACCAAGTCCAATAAGTCCAAGAACTTGTATCCAAGCACCAAGAAACTTCAAGAAATTGTTGAACAAAGATTTGTGCATGGTTTTTACTTGTTGTGCACTCCTTTTTACTCTCCTTTTTCCTTCTTTTTCTTTGTACTTTGTCTCTCTTTTTTTTCTTCGCACGACTTTTTTTTTTCACAAGCAATTTTTTTTTTTTCACAAACGAATTTTTTTTTTTCCACGTAAAAAACACCAAAGACAGAATTAAATCTCCAAGAAATCTGGTTGTATGAAATTTTATGTTCAAGAAACCCTTTTTCTTGCAAATTTGTTACACAAGAAATTCAAGAAAACACCAAAAACAGTCAAGAATCACAAAATACCACACAAGATCTAGAATTCTTGATTGAGAAGCAACCAAGAACAACTCTAAACACCTCAAGCACGAATTTTAATCAAAGAAAACAACGAAAAAAAAATTGCAGAATTTTTTTTGGACGAAAATTAAAAGAAAGCTAAACACAAAACACAAATTATTATGACTAGGCTCGAAGCTCTTTGCCACAATAACACACAAGAACCCGAAGACACAATAAGAAGGGATATATCTGAATTTTTCAAGAGAAAAATTGGATTGGAAAAACCTGGAAAAGTCCAAGAAGATGGCTCTAATACCACTTGATGTGCACACGATTGCGTTGCCAAGAAAGTCTTGGATTTCAGGTATGCAACTCGTTGAACTCAAGACCTCATTTGATTCGTGAACCAAGGAACCCTTGACGTGGAGTTGTTTTGCCTTGAATCTCCCTTGAGAAGATGAAACACGCCAAAGAACAATTAGACTAGACCAAGTTGAGCGAGTTCAATCGTCTAACCTAATTAACTCTAAGACTTGATCAAAAACACAAGAAAAAATCTAAGCGAAGTTGGTGGTCGCCACAAGCAAGCTTGATAAGACCAAGAGTAGTTCTAAATCAACATAAAACCAAGAAGAATCTCAATTAAGAGAAAACACTCAAATTTTATTCATAAATTCATCTAAAATCGTATGAACAGTAACATGCCTATTTATAGGCTTATAAAGAAAAGTCTAGAAGCTTAAAATAAAGTAAACTACTAAAACTAGTTGTAACCTATCATAATTGGGTAACTAACTAAAAGTTACAACTTGTAAGACTTAGAAAACTTAACAAAAACATAATTAACTACAAAAAAGAGTTGCTAAGTTGTCCAAAACAATCTTACAAGGGGCTGGTTATTTGGACTTGCTTAGAGGGCCCTTAAAGTTGCTAAATGGAGGTCCGATGGAGCTTAAGGGAGGATGTCCAGCCCATAGTTTGATTTTGGACGAATTTTCAATAATTTTTGTAGTTAATTATGTTTTTGTTAAGTTTTCTAAGTCTTACAAGTTGTAACTTTTAGTTAGTTACCCAATTATGATAGGTTACAACTAGTTTTAGTAGTTTACTTTATTTTAAACTTCTAGACTTTTCTTTATAAGCCTATAAATAGGCATGTTACTGTTCATACGATTTTCAGCATAAATTTATGAATAAAATTTGAGTGTTTTCTCTTAATTGAGATTCTTCTTGGTTCTATGTTGATTTAGAACTACTCTTGGTCTTATCAAGCTTGCTTGTGGCGACCACCAACTTCGCTTAGAGTTTTTCTTGTGTTTTTTATCAAGTCTTAGAGTTAATTAGGTTAGACGATTGAACTCGCTCAACTTGGTCTAGTCTGATTGTTCTTTGGCGTGTTTCATCTTCTCAAGGGAGATTCAAGGCAAAACAACTCCACGTCAAGGGTTCCTTGATTCACGAATCAAACGAGGTCATGAGTTCAACGAGTTGCATACCTGAAATCCAAAACTTTCTTGGCAATGCAACCGTGCGCACATCAAGGTTTTTGTCTACTAGTGTTGAAACAAGCATGAGTCCATTCGAGTTTTATGTAAGAATTCATATGTTAAGTGTTTTAGTTAGTCATAAAGATTTTGTTTCTGAGTTTTATTTGCATTGCGAGCATACTTGTATTATTTATAATCTTCATCATTCACTTATTCAAGACAGTATGATAGGATCCAAGGAGCACCAACATATGTGAAGCATTGCCAAGCACGTTTCAAGCTAAAAGGAGAGTCATTCATCAGTGATATAGGTGTGCATGAATGCTGTCCAAATGTTGCATACGAGTTGAGCATGAATTTATGAATAAAATTTGAGTGTTTTCTCTTAATTGAGATTCTTCTTGGTTTTATGTTGATTTAGAACTACTCTTGGTCTTATCAAGCTTGCTTGTGGCGACCACCAACTCTTGATGTGCGCATGGTGCATTGCCAAGAAAGTCTTGGATTTCAGGTATGCAACTCGTTGAACTCAAGACCTCGTTTGATTCGTGAACCAAGGAACCCTTGACGTGGAGTTGTTTTGCCTTGAATCTCCCTTGAGAAGATGAAACATGCCTAAGAACAACTAGACTAGACCAAGTTGAGCGAGTTTAATCGTCTAACCTAATTAACTCTAAGACTTGATCAAAAACACAAGAAAAACTCCAAGCGAAGTTTAGGTCGCCACAAGCAAGTTTGATAAGACCAAGAGTAGTTCTAAATTAACATAGAACCAAGAAGAATCTCAATTAAGAGAAAACACTCAAATTTTATTCATAAATTCATGCTTAAAATCATATGAACAGTAACATGCCTATTTATAGGCTTACAAAGAAAAGTCTAGAAGTTTAAAATAAAGTAAACTATTAAAACTAGTTGTAACATATCACAATTGGGTAACTAACTAAAAGTTACAACTTGTAAAAACTTAGGAAACTGATAAAAACCATAATTAACTATAAAAATAGTCTAAAATTCGTCCAAGATCAGATGATGGGTTGGACATCTCTTCATAAGCTCCATTAGGCCTCCATTTAGCAATTTCAAGGGCCCTCCAAACAAGTCCAAGTAACCGGCCCCATATAAGATTATTTTTGGACAACTTAGAAATTTTTTTTGGGCCTTCTTTATATGTTGACTTGATCCACAACCAATACTTTATCCCTCGGCCCAATGCGCTAGCTTGAACAAAGTGAATTTCAAGCTTGTAAACAAGCCCAAAATCGTAAGTTAAGAACCAGCAACTATGCTTCAACATTCCAGCCAAGATTATCAACCACTTGAGCTCAAATTGATCCATATAATCAGCCTCTTCAAGTCCTCCAAGTGTAGGTGTCCAACAAGTGTAGGTGCACTTTGGTTCATATCAATCTCTCGTTCCTCGAAAAGATTCGTTCTCGAATCTGCAAATTCATATAAGCTATCATTAGTAAATAAAGGATTGATAGATAAACAAATACAACCACCATGAATATTAAGCAAATAAAAATCAGATGGTATAATGCAAACATGAACGCAAGTAAAGAAAAACTCAACATTCTTTAAAGATGAAACACTAAAGAACTCAAAAACACATATAAAAGATAAAAAGACATATTGATGTTTAAGTATAACATACATGCTTAAATGAGTTTTATCCTTAAAAACATGCAAAAGAACAAACAAACATGAACTATTAAACAAATACCTACAAACAGACTTAAAGTAACAAGCATTAACAAGATGACCATCATGATCATAATCTAATAAAGACTCTTGAACACTAACTGAGTGAAAAGCACTAATAGAAAGGTCTTGAACATGTATGCAACACCAAATATGATTAAATTCGTAATGAAAAATAAACCTAAAAACAGAAACACCATTATTAGCTAAAACACTAAGATGCTTTGGATAGAATGTATGGACAAACATATAAGCCATAGAAGAAATAAGATGACACGATAAACTATAAAATAGATGCTGCAAATCAGTAGTTAAAGCTAAACATGCTAAATGTGAAATATGGTTACTAACTAAAACACTGGAATGAATTGGATAGAATGCATGCAAAAACATATAAACTCTATCATGGAATAATAATTTGCAAAATAAACCACAAAAATTTCTAGAAATATGATCATAAAATACAAGAAATCCTTTAAGACAGATTGACCTAAATGAAGTTAAACAAACTAGATGCAAAACATAATCACTTAAACTAATGGAATAAACCTGCAAAACTAAATTAATGTGCAAATTAAAATAATTAAAACTAAAAGAACATAAAAACTTATGCCACAGTCTAGTAGAATCTAGCAAATTCATCAATTCAGTTGTGGCTTTTGGACTTTGTGAATCAATCCAATTGACACCATGCCACCAATCAAACATGTATTTGATCAACCAATTGATGTTGATGGCATAAGACCAAATTTTTGTCTTAAAATATCTCTTCTTTCTCAAGTCATGCCTTTGAAACACTTGTATCACCTTACTTGATGATCCAAAAATTTGCAACTTTAAGTCATTGAAGGAACAATTTGCAAGTAGCACCCATTTATCTTGAAATTGACTTCCAAATTGCTGCAAAGGAGAAATAAAAATACTAGGAAAACAAGTGTTAGGAGAGTTAGCAAAATAATCTACTTCTTTGTACATAGGCACAAGAAATTTAGGCCTTTCAATCAAAGCACTCTTTTTCTCACTTTTGCTAGCTTCCACTTCCACTCTCTTATTTTCTTCTTCTTTCTTAGAATTTTTCCTCTCGATTTGTTCTCCCTCAAGATCTACACTATCATCACTCTTCTCTTGCACACACTATTCTTTTTTATCACTCTTTTCTTTTGCTTGTGTGCTCAAAGATCTTTCCCACTCTTTGCGATCTTTTAAAATTTTCTCTTTATCCTTATTTACCTCAAGTGAGGGCAAAGGAATTAGCTTGATATTCCTTCCATTCCATTTGAAAGAGTAGTTATTGTTTACCTCATCATATTTGGCTTCATTCTTAAGTTGCCATGGATACCCTAAGAGTACATGACAAGTCTCCATTGGTACCACGTCACAAAGAATCTTATCATGATACTTGTTAAGTGAAAACTCTAACTCCACTTGATTGGTTACTTCAAATTTTTCATTATCAGTCAACCTTTTGTATGGATGTGGATGTTTCAACAAAGTCAATCCTAGCTTTCCAACACACATAGTACTTGCCAAATTAGTGCAACTAACATGATTAATACGCGTACTACATACCTTGTTTTTCACAGTGCATCTAGTATAGAATTCAACTTGTTGCACTTGTTCACTATCTCACAATGGTTTATCCTTCTCTTCAAAAGCATCACGATTCTTCTTTTGAATGAGAGGTGATGAACTTTGATCTTTAATTGAGAGAGTAGATTCCTCCTCAACCACTCTTTCTTTTTGAGTAGCCACAAGTGCTTTAAATCTGCTCCAAAAATCATCCTAATCATCAAGACCCTTCATGTCCTCCTCCTTCTTTGAAGTATAATATTTCTTGGACAACTTTTTAGAGGATTTGGATGCAAAAGCTTTGGCATTAGATGACTGCGAATGCCTATCCATCTTTTCATAGATCTCATCTTTCATAAGGTGCATCTTTCTTTCAAAATCACCAACAATGGCTTCCTTACACAATTTTAGTTCATTATTAATGTCCATAAAAGGTGCCATTATGTCCTAAAAACCTGCAAGAAAAATCGTTAGAAATAACAAAGAAAATAGATAAGAATATGTGAAACACTCCCTTAGAATTTGGCACTCAATTCCCTGAAGTAGATTGGCTTTTACCCTCGAATGAGCTCACCACTAAGCCTTTTTCCACTCAAAGAATCTTCTTGTAGCTCTTTGATGAAGAACCAGCTCAATCAATCCCACCAAGGACCTATAGCAACCTCAACTTGTAAAGAGTAAATGTAGAGGCTAAGAAAAATTAGCTTAGAGTGTTTATGATCAAGAGAATAAATCAAAGAATAGATGAGAATCAAGAATTGACACAAAATAGACACCCTAATGTGTCGTATAATTGTGTAAAAATCCTTGATTTTTAATGTTCTCTTGAAAAATAATAATATTCTTGTGTAAAAAGTAAAATCTCAAGTAATCCTTATTAGAGTAGGATTGGAAATCTTTTCCTAGAAGGATTCTTGGACAAATAACAACAAAAAGCAAACACAAACCAATTAGGAAACAAGGAACACGATTTTAATAACCACAATTGACTCAAAAAGGACTTAAAATTCGGACACAAGCCAAAAAGAAAGAAGGAAACAAGCTGGTTTCCTAAAAGAAAGGAATTCTAGTGCTTTTCTGATTTGGCAAGTCAAATCTGGTTGGTACTTGGTTTTCCTTTTCCAAATCACTTTCAACCAGATTCTTTACTCCTTTTAAGACCAAAATAACTCCTTTTTCCTTGCTTTTACACGAGCTAGATGCTGGAACAACAACAAGAAATTCGTATAGCAACAACAACAAAATTCCAGCAACACAACTTGACAATCACAATGAAACAACTCTAGCAATTGAGGAAGGACTAAGAACGACCAAGAAGACTTCAAGAACTTCAAGAATTGATCAAGAAAGTTCAAGAAATCAATCAAGAACCTCAAGAAACAAAGCACAAAACACCAAATTCTCAAGAACAACCAAAAATCATTTGGACAGATTGAAGATTATTCAAGAACTTGACAAATAAGTTCAAGAACTTCAAGATCAGTATCAAGATCACCAAGAAACTTCAAGAAACTTTGAATAAATGTTTGTGCACAATTTTTACCTTGTTGTGCACTCCTTTTTATTCTCTTTTTCCTTCTTTTTCTTTGTGCTTTTGGCTTTTTTTTTAAGCACACAATCTGCCTTTTTTTCTTTTTTTTTAAACGATTTTTCTGCCTTTTTTTTTTCCTTCAAGAACAATACAAGAATGACTCAAAACTTCAAGAAAGTTGATTTGTGAATGTCTTAAGTTCAAGAATCTTCTTTACTTGAGAGTTTTTAACACGAGAAAATCAAGAAAACACAAAAAACAGTCAAGAATCACAAAATACCACACAAGACCTAGAATTCTTGATTGAGAAGTAATCAAGAACGACTCTAAACAAACCTAAGGCACAATTTTTAACAAAGAAAGCAACGAAAAAAATTATGGCAGAATTTTTTTTTTCAAGAAACAAAAGTAAAAAGACACAATAAACAACTTGTTGTCCAGGCTCGAAACTTTTTGACAACGACTCAAAGAAATAAAAACAAATAAAATACAAGTTGCTTAATCAGGCTCGAAACTCTTTGATAAACAACAAAAAAGAAAAAAAAAAGGATATATCCAAATTTTTCCAAAGGAAAAATTGGATTGGAAAAACCTGAAAAAAAATCCAAGAAGATGGCTTTGATACCACTAGATGTGCGCACAGTTGTGTTGCCAAGAAAATCTTGGATTTCAGGTATGCAACTCGTTGAACTCAAGATCTCGTTTGATTCGTCAATCTAGGAACCCTTGATGTGGAGTTGTTTTGCCTTGAATCTCCCTTGAGAAGATGAAACATGCCTAAGAACAACGAGACTAGACCAAGTTGAGCGAGTTCAATCGTCTAGCCTAATTAACTCTAAGACTTGATCAAAAACACAAGAAAAACTCCAAGCGAAGTTTAAGTCGCCACAAACAAGCTTGATAAGACCAAGAATAGTTCTAAATCAATATAGAACCAAGAAGAATCTCAATTAAGAGAAAACACTCAAATTTTATTCATAAATTCATGCTTAAAATTGTATGAACAGTAACATACCTATTTATAAGCTTACAAAGAAAAGTCTAGAAGCTTAAAATAAAGTAAACTACTAAAACTAGTTGTAACCTATCACAATTGGGTAACTAACTAAAAGTTACAACTTGTAAAGACTTAGGAAACTGATAAAAATCATAATTAACTATAAAAATAGTCTAAAATTCGTCCAAGATCAGATGATGGGTTGGACATCCCTTCATAAGCTCCATTGGGCCTCCTTTTAGCAATTTCAAGGGCTCTCCAAGCAAGTCCAAGTAACCGGCCCCTTATAAGATTTTTTTTGGACAACTTAGCAATTTCTTTTGGGCCTTCTTTATATGTTAACTTGATCCACAACCAATACTTTATCCCTCGGCCCAATGCGCTAGCTTGAACAAAGTGAATTTCAAGCTTGTAAACAAGCTCAAAATCGTAAGTTAAGAACCAGCAACTATGCTTCAACGTTCTAGCCAAGATTATCAACCACTTGAGCTCAAATTGATCCATATAATCAGCCTCTTCAAGTTCTCCAAGTGTAGGTCCAAGTCCAACAAGTATAGGTACACTTTAGTTCATATCAATGAATCAAACGAGATTTTGAGCTCAACGAGTTGCATAACTGAAATCCAAGAGAGTTCTGCTAATGAGAGATGATGGTGAGTATGAAAGTGCATTTTCAAATGATGAAGATATGCCACCATTGGAGGGAGAAAGTGACGAAGACATTGGTGTCGCCCATGGGGAATTTTTGGTCACAAGGAGGGCAATTGGATTTGCACCTAGAGAGGATGGTGATCAAGTGCAATGAGAAAACATATTCCATACTCGATGCAATGTGAATGATAAGGTATGTAGTATGATAATTGACAATGGAAGTTGCACTAATGTGGCTAGTGATCTTTTTGTTGAAAAGCTAGGATTGCCCAAAAGGAGACATCCTAAACCATACCATTTGCAATGGTTAGCTGATAATTCTGATTTGAAGGTGACTAAGCAAGTAGAAGTGGAGTTTTCTATTGGTACTTACCATGACAAAGTGTTGTGTGATGTTGTTCCTATGCATATTTGTCATATACTATTGCGGCGTCCATGGCAATTTGATAGAAATGCCATGTACAATAGGTTGAAGAATAGGTACACTTTTGATTGGCAAGGTAAAAAGATATCACTTAAGCCATTATCACCATTGGAAGCATATGAAGATGAAGTGCGCATAGCTAGAGATTGTGAAGAGAGAAAGAATTCTTTGAAAGTACAAGCAAAAGTAAAGAATGCTAAAAAGGATGAGAGAGTGCTTAAAAAGAATGAATGTGGTAAGTTGAATGAAGGAAAACAAACTGAAGTTGTAAAAGAAAAGGGAGTGAAAAATAGCAAGAGTGAGAATAAGAGTGTCTTACTTGTGAGACCAAGGCTTCTTGTACCCTTGTACAATGAAGTAGATTATTTTGCAAACACTCTTAAAACTTGTTTTTCTAGTGCTTTTGTTTCTTTTATGCAGCCACTTAAAATTCAAAGTGTGGAGGAAGAAATACAATCTGAAGTCCATTTTCTTCTTTGGGATGATGCTCAATTGAAAAGATTTGGTATTCAAGTGAATCATGGTCGAGATTTGAGCATTGAGGGAGTTTTCTTGCGCTCTGTCATCAATAACAATTGGATTATGAATTATATGTTTGATTGTTGGCATAGTGTATCTAATTTTTCTATTGTTTTGCATTATAGTTTACGAGATTTTACATGTGATTATTCTATTTTCTTCATGCATTCTAGTAGGTATACAATATGTTTAGTGTTTTGCCTTAACCTCTATGGCTTAAATTCTGATTTTGGCATTTTAATTTGTTTTTCTATCATATTGGAGTCCTTGTCTAGTGCTTTAGGATGCATTACATTAGATTCTGAAGAGTTTAATTCTTCTATTGTTAGATTGCATGAAAATCGTGTGTTGCCTATCTTCTTAGAGGATGACTTTGATGACTTTTCTTTTATACTTCTTGTGCTTGTAAATTCATGTGTCATTGAGTTGAGTACATCATATTTGGATGGTGCATTAGATCAGTCACATGCCATAGACTTTGTTACTAGCATGCATGAGTTTAATTCATTGTTTAACTTTCTTGTGCAAGATTATGTTAATCACCCGTATGATTTCTATCTTGTGTTGAGATTTTCTTACTTAGACTTGCATAGGATGTTTAGAGATCATGTGCATGTAAGATTTTATGCTGATTTGAGATGTGCTTTAGTCTATATACATGAGTATTACTTGATCTTCTTCAATGAAAACTTGCATATTGATTTTAGGGAAATCCTTCCTTTAAAGATTTGATGTTCCTAAATAATGCCTACATTAGTTTCAAAACTACTATTGTTGTGTTTATGATGTAGGTGATTCGAGGACGAATCCTTTTCAAGCGGGAGGGAATGATAGGTATCATGGAAGGCCTATTGAAGTCGTTCTTGATAGTCATTGAAGAATTCATAGTTCAAGGAGTCATCCAACATTCATGCGTGTATTGATGGATTTGCTTAAAGTGGATCATGACTTTTTGAGGAGGAAATTGGGCTTAAAGATCATTTATTGACTTTGGATCAAGCATATTTTCAAAGAAAGCTTTAAGTCCAAAAGGTTCAAAATGTCCAAGATGGTCCAAATAGGCTGGCTTTTGTTGTGGTTGTGGATCAAGTTTGTTTTTAAAGAGAGAACAAATTCAATTGAAGCCCATAAGAGGACAGCCAGCCCAAGACATATATTTGGACGAATTTTCTTTTATTTTTATTTTATTTGGACGAATTTTTAGTATTTTAAGTTACTAAATCATGTTTTGTTAAGTATTCTACTTATGTTAGATTTAGAGTTTTGATAGTTTACTTTAGTTAAGCTTCTAAACTTTTCTTTACAAGAGTTTGTAAGCCTATAAAAGGCTAGGTACTGTTCATCCGAATTTTAATTAAGTCATTGTGTAATTAATAATATTGAGTTTCTCTTTTAGAGAGTTCTTCTTTGATTCTTAGATTAGAACTATTCTTGGTCTCATCGGAGTGATTCCATGGCGACCATTCTCCTAACTTAGAATTTTCTTCTTGTTTTGATTAAGTCTTTAGAATAAATTTGGTTGGACGAATGAACTCGCTCATATCAGTCTAGTAAAGTTTATCCTTTGGTTCAAGATTTCTACAAGGGTTAAATTCAAGGCGATTAATCTCCACGTTTAGGTTGCTTTGGTTTACGAATCAAAGTGGGTCTAAAGTTCAACGAGATTGTTTCTTTTGAAGATAATTTGTTCCAATTCAGCGGGAGGATTTGGATTAAATTATCGCCTGTTTCTTCAAGACGATCTTTGGGGTGATATTCCTGTGATACACGCGGAATTGTGAACGGCCTAGATCTCTTGAAAATCAGTTTAAACAACTCAATGAAATTGACCTTGATGGAATTCGTCCAACACAATCAAGCCAAAAGATGTTGCTCGAACAACTTGAATGTTTTAATCTCAAGGAAATCGTTCCAAGCAATTAAGAAGAAATCAAGTTGGTTTGCCTTGAATTGATTCAAACTTGTTGAATTCAATCCCTTAGAATAATTGCTAGACCTCTACCTATCAAAGGAAGCAATCTACTTGGAATTAATCTAATTGGACCTAAATCAAACCCTTTGAATAATTCTAAGCTAGTTGTTTGGTCGCCACGAGATCACTCGATAAAACCAAGAATAGTTTTAATCCAAGAACCAAAGAAGAACTCTCTAAAAGAGAAACTCAATATTATTAATCACACAATGACTTAATTAAAATTCGGATGAACAGTACCTAGCCTTTTATAGGCTTACAAACTCTTGTTTAGAAGCTTAACTAAAGTAAACTACCAAAACTCTAAATCTAACATAAGTAGAATACTTAACAAAACATGATTTAGTAACTTAAAATACTAAAAATTCGTCCAAATAAAATAAAAATAAAAGAAAATTCGTCCAAATATATGTCTTGAGCTGGTTGTCCTCTTGTGGGCTTCAATTGGACTTGTTCTCTTTTTAAAAACAAACTTGATCCACAACCACAATAAAAGCCAGCCTATTTGGACCATCTTGGACATTTTGACCCTTTTAGACTTAAAGCCTTCTTTGAAAATATGCTTGATCCAAAGCCAATAAATGATCTTTAAGCCTAATTTCCTCCTCAAAAGTTGTGATCCACCTTAAGCAAATCCATCAATACATACATGAAGGTTGGATGACTCCTTGAACTATGAATTCTCCAATGACTATTTGGAATGACTTCAATAGGCCTTCCATGATACCTATCATAAACACAACATGCAAAATAATTATCCTATTATTTACAAGAGAACAGATTATGTAGTAGTGTAGGTAAGAGGGTCAAACCCACAAAGAATGGACTCAAAGTACTATAACTATTAAATTTGCTCTATTATTTAGACAAACCAACAAGTATAAGTTGACTAAACTAAATAAAGGAATTAACTTAAAATGCAAGATAACAAGAATTGAGAGAAAGAGTATGCAAAGTATTTAGGATCTAGATTCCACTAGTGACTTTAGGATGATGTTTAATTACTCATTTCATGCCTCAGTCTTGTATCATTCAGGGCCCTATCCAAGTGTACTTAACTTTCACTCTCGTGACAAGTTAATGATTACCTTCCTACTAGTTTTTTCCTAATCTCGTGGTAAAGATTCTAGTATTGGTTCATTTGCCCAGTGGATTGCCTAATTGATCCACCTATGAGCATCACTACTCTCGTGTAACATGCAACCTAGACTTCATCTACTCCAATTCCACCATTATTACCAATTCTCGTTACTATAATAACGATTTAGAATCTACAATTAATGACCAATCAATCATAAATCATAACATGCAAAATAGTGAATAAACAATACAAGTTAAAGTATGAATCTTTAAGGCTATTAACACATTCCCTTCAATCGCTAATTTCCTCTAAATCCTAGACAAATCATTTAGTTACCCATGGGAAGACAAGCAATAAAAATCGAATCTTTGCAATATAAACTCATAACAAAACAAGAATAAGAGGAAAGATTAGTAAAGAAAGGTTTATTCTTATTGATGGATGAATAGTCTTCCAAAAAAGTACACTTTTTCTCCTTCCTTGAGTTGTTACAAGAATACCTTTGCTATTCTCTCTCTACATGACTCTATGTAGAAAACCCTAACTAAAACTACTCTCTAGAGAGTATTCTATACCTCTAGTACAATAAAAAGAAAAGAAGTGACTGCCTTTTGAATAATCCCAAGCCAAGTTTTTTATTCCCGTAAAAAAAAACTGTTCACATCTACTGCACACCACAAGGTTTTCCGTTCCTGCAACGTGTATCCACGATCGGCTACGCATACCTCCTTCCTATGACAAGTTCAGTTCATGACCAAGAAAATATCCGCAATGGGTATCAGTGAATGGATACCTTCGTAGATACTGCTCCTTCTCTATTTTTAGCCTTTTTCTCTTGTTTCTTTGTTCAGCTTTCGCCACCATCGAGCCACACCAAATCTTCATCAATGCTCCCCCGAATGACCTCAACTGAATGATGAAATGCTCAATTTCTTACAAAAAAATATGAGAATAGCATAAGTATTTGCTCAATAAATAACAACTCAAAAGTTAAGAAAAAGCCATTCTAGCCTAATCTAATTCCCTAAAATCACAAATAAAACACTACTTCACCATCCAAAAATACTAATCTAGCTAAGTACCTATCACTTCACCTTGGCGTTTTGAACAGTGGAGAACAGATATCCTGGGTCCCTTTTCTCGAGCTCCTGGAAAATATCAATTTGTTATTGTGGTCATAGATTACTTTACTAAATGGGTTGGAGCCGAGCTGTTGACTACTATTTTGGGAAGTGCAGCCCTGAAATTCTTCTAGAAAAATATTGTTTATTGATTTGGATTGCCTCTAATCATCATCTCTGATAATGGTCGATAATTTCCCAAAAACCCCTTTAAAAATTGGTGTAAGGATTTGGATATTCGGCAACATTTCATTTCGGTTGGCCATCCTCAGGTTGACGGACAAGCAGAAAATTTTAATCTAACTCTTCTTTGGGGACTTAAAACTCGACTGCATAAGTCAGGCTCTAGCTGGGTTGATCATTTGCCTAATGTGCTTTAGGTTTACCGAACAACTCCTTGAACGTCAACTTAAGAAACTTCGTTTTCTTTAACTTATGGAGCTGAAGCAGTTATTCTTACTGAGCACTTGGTTCCCAATATTCGGGTTGAAATGTATGCCACCAAAGACAATAACCAAGCTCTGCTATCAGACTTGGACTTACTTGAAGAGAAGTGAGCATTAGCCGCCATTAGAATGGCCTAATACAAAAATACAATAGCTCTGTATTACAATACCCGAGTCAAAGATTTGTATTTCAAACTAGGTGATCTGGTCCTTAGAAAAAATTCAGTAAGCCAAGCTGAGCCTCTAGAAAAATTAAGTCCGAAATGGGAAGGATCTTATTCGGTAATTGAGGCTGGCGAAAATGGCTATTGTGAACTAGCATACCGAAACAGAACTCTTGTACCTCGGACATGACATTCTGAGAATTTGAAGTTGTATCATGTTTGATATAATGAATGTATATTTATTTCCATTCTTGTTATTTTCCTTTGTTAAGTGTAATCATTTTGTCTTTGAGCTTTTATATCAAGCGCGAAATGAACAAAGGAAATAAAATGAAGTCAACTGCGAGAAAAATGAATGAAAAGGAAATAAATATTAACAACATATTAGATTACAAAACAAGTGAAAACATTGTTCAAGCAATAAAAATGAATCAGAAAACTGCCGATGTACACTTAAAATTTTTCTAGAATGTAAATTAGGCCCTAATCTATATTAATAGGATCATATTTGGTGGTAGCAACGATATTAGTCTCTTCAGCCCCGAGAGCTTCTTCGGTAGCTATGTCTTAAACAGGAGGAACATCAAGTTCAATTGTTGGAACTTCAGACTCAGTTGCTAGAACCTCAAGCTCGGTCGCCGGTTCAACAGAAGCCTCCGACGATTGCATGACTTTTTCTCGAAGACTTAGAGGGGGAGGAGCCTCTGCTTCCTCATCATCGAATCGTTTCTTGATTTCCCCCAAGTTTTCGCCCTTTTTAAATCCCTCTGATAGCAATTCCACCAACCTGCCGATCCCAAGATAATAGTTTTTGTGTTCTTCTATGATATCTATCTAGTAATCGGGCAATAAGAAAGCCATGTCTTCTATGGCGTTGGTGACTTCTAACATATACGTCGGAGCACTCATCAACAACAAGTCTTGGGCGAACATCTCTAAAGCCCTGAACTTCTTCTCTCCTTCTTCCTCTGCTGCTCTGATAGCCTTGGCATACTCTTCAAACTCTCAGAAGTTAGTGATTGCCTTTTTCTTGGTTGCCTTTATCTGCTGTTCTTTTTCTTCGGCCAACCACTTCATCTCCCCGGCATGGGTGCTCTCCAAAGATTTTACTCTGGCCTCACTCATAGCCACAACTTCATCTCGAGCATTCATGGCCTTTACCCGAGCATCTTCAACCTCAATGAAGCTCATCTAGAGCATCTTGTGAGCTTCTTTGGTCTCATCTAGTTGCCTTTTAAGCTCCTCCACTTCTGATTTTTGGATTTTCTCCATTTCTTTAGCTCTTGTGAGAAGCTCAGCAACTGTAGCATGGGCGTGCACAAGTGTCAATTGTGTTAAAGTCTATGAGTTATTCTTATAAAGAAAACCTGGAATAATTTTTGATACTTACCGTGGCCATGGCAATAACTGTTGCCTCGGACAGCTTGCCAAAGTCCATAGACTAGATTGTGTTGACATCTTCAAGCTAATTGGATTTTTTCAGTAACTCCTTGACCACTCTGCTTTCTGTGGTCCTGTCCTTAACAGTTAAGTCTCACTGAGAGACAAAGACTGCACCTGGGGTATTCTTGCCCGAAGTGGATTCCCTATGGCCTAGAATTGTAAGAAGGCCAAGCATTGATTCTTTTTGTGCCTTAAGCACCTCTAGTTGTTTGCCTCTCCCATAGCAGCCACTACCTCCTTGGCCCCTTAGAGCACAGCCTGCTCCTCTGCTAGTTTCTCGACCAAAGTCGGGGCCAACGTAATCCACTATCATTGTGGTTTGAGCAGATGTGTTGGTTGTTGGAGGAACTTGGACTTCGGCTTGACTTGGTGGCACGGTTGTGCTGGGAACTGAGCTTGTTCCCGAGCTGGATGTAGCCTTCTATTTTTTTGAGGGTCTAGCTTCTTCCTCTTGTTGGCTTTCTCTTCTTTTTCTTTGAACCATGCCTCCACTGGATAGTATGTCAGTAAAGCCAGCCACTACAAAACAGAAAGTTGAAATGTTACTTAGTATGTATTTATTAAACAAACAAAGATAAAGTTATACCTAATTTTTCTAGCCGAGATGAGTATTCGGCATCATCTCGATAGACTTTAGCTCGGCTCAAACCCTCTTCAACCAGTACCACTTCGGAAAAACTCCAACAGTTTACGCAATAATTGCCCCAAGCAATTTCTTGGAACTCCTACTCGTGTAGTGTTCCCGGGGCAGAATCTGGGGTTTCGTCTGATCCTCGCCACCAAAAACCCTTCGGAAAGTAGTCGTCGAAGACGAAGAAGAATATGTTCTTCCAGCCCTTAATGGAAGACGGGGAGTCTTCAGTTATCAGGGATCCTTTGTGTGGATTGAAGTAGAACCATCATCTATCTGATGCATTATTCTTTGTCATAAAGAAACGTCTAAAGAGGCCTACCGAGGTTGGAATTTCTAAATTATTACATAATAGCTCAAAAGCTACTACAGACCTAATGGCATTTGGAGCCAACTAGGTTATCCTTGTTCCCCAGCATTGAAGAATATCCTGCAAACATCTCGAAGTCGGTATCCTGAGGCTAGCTTCAAACTGATCGGCATATACGGTTACTCGTCCATTTCTTGGCTCGTGAGCTCAGTCATCTTCGTTGGGCAACCTAGTGTTGTAGTGAGTATGAAATATGTACTTGGTCTTTGCATCTTGAGCTCGTTCCATTGATAGAGACGGAGCATGATTTAGAACATCTCGGAAGAAATTTTTGGGTAGATTCTCTGTTCTGACCGGCTCTCTTGCCTAGGACTATTCAAAAAGAACTAGAAAACCGAAAACTAGGAAAACCGATCTGCCCCGAACCGAAAAAAGAGGGTAACCGAACCAGTTACTGACACCGGGTCGGATAGCGGGTCAGTTCATAAATTAAGCGAGTTGGGTAGTGGTTCACATCCTTGTGAACCGGCGGGTACCCGACCCGATCCATAGTAAGGGGTAGTTTTGTCATTTTGGTATGCTGTATTATTTTACTAATTCATTGTTTTAGTTTTTGACTTATTTTATTGTTACTACTAATTTGTGCTTCTATTTCATTCTTGATTGATGAACATTTGACTATTTATTTTATTATTTGGATGTTCATTTGACTAGTTATTAAGTATTTTTTTGTTTTTATAGTTAATTGAAATGTGATAATGAAGTTTAAAAAACTAAGTGTCTATATGTTTATTTAGTTTTTTATTTTTTGGTTACTTTGAAAATTACAGTTTTATGATATAATTTAACTTTAAAATCATTGATACTTGTGTTACTAGTAATTTAATGATGGTTTACGATTTTTTTCCTTTTATTTTTTATTTTAAAAATACTGAGAAATTATGATGGACCGGATTGGGTAATCGGTCTATCCGAACCGGTTTTGTGGGTAACCGGAAGGCCTGGTACCTGCTATGTGTAGACTAGTTCACGGTTCGAAATTCTGCCGAACCGATAGGATCGGTTCGGTTCAAAATTTTTGTTCATGGACCGGGTACCCGGTCCATGAACACCCCTACTCTTGCCCCCTCATCTATAAGGACGGGGGAGTCTAGGGTGTGTTCAGGAGATGTACTCTGATTAGAATCCCCTTCTTTGTATCTTCCTCCCTGAAATATTCTTGATCTTCTGTTTCTTCAGTTCCAGTGGCTTCGGTGTGTTCTTCTTGTGGAAGTCCAACACTGGTTGTCACTTTGGAGCTTTAAGCCAAAGCTTGTGGTCTCTCGACTTCAGTACCACTACTTCAGTGTGACTACTAGTAGTTACTGCCATATTTACTCTTGTTTTGGTCGATTTAACTTGTCTTTGGGTTTCTTGTCTTGTTCTTAGGGAGCAAAAATTTTTCCTCGAGATCTTTAAAGTGAAGAGTAAAAAGTGAAAAATGAATTTGGTGACCCCTATTTATACAGGTGGCTGGGCATCTGAAATGTTCTCGAAATGCAGAGTGGTTACCGCCTCAGCTTTCTCTCTCTTATTAATTACTCTATACACTTGTGTAATGGGAAGAAGACGCAGGAATCACATCCTTTTAATCACTTATTCGAAATTCAAAATTTGAAATTTGAAATTATAATTTTTAACCTCCAAAAAGTAACTGCTTTTGGGGAGATCAATTCGGACCAAATTCATTTCAGTTCAGACTAAATTCATTCGAACCTAACCCGAACTGGAGGACTTATGTACAAACCTACTTAGCCGAGCTCCACATCAGCTCGGCCACATTGCCCTTATGGGACCTCAGATGTCCATTTGGACACTTTGACTTAATATATTTCTTTCCAATTTGGCACTTCAGCTAAAGCACTTTAGGGGAATCTGACATATTGACGGAGGAATCGGGGACCCTAGGATGGCGACGCTCCTAAAACCCTCGAATCTTCGTACAGGAACATTCCCAAAGGACCGTCTTGAAGATCAGGTTGTAAATCAATCCAAACCCTCCCACAGAATTGGATCAATTTACTTACGAATAATTTGACCCCAACCAAACCCGTTGATTGAAACCAAATCAACAGAAAACCCTAGACACTTATCAAACCCATTGATAAAAACCCAAGGTATAACCTCACAAGAATCACTCTTGAAAAGTTAGAAAAAAAGTTCCCATCTCAAAAACTAACGAAATCCCTCAAAGGGAGAAAACCAATTTTCATTGATCAAATCATAATTCAACATAAAACTTAATAATAAACGACAATAGTTAGCCTTATATAGGCGTACAAACTCTAAAACTAAATATGAAAAACTTAAAATTTAAACTAAAACTAATTAAAATAATAAAACGTAAAGTTTCTTATCTAGGCCGTTGGGAAGGCCGTGGCACGGCCTTAGTCGCGGCTTCCGTCAAAACCAAAAGTCTTCAATCACAAACTTGGAGAACCAGGCCGCGGGATGGCCTAGGTCGCGGCCTCCATCAGAATGTCCGTGAATGGCTTCTGGTCTTGTCCGTTGAAAATCCGTCCTCGTACTTTGGACCTAAAACGTGATCACCAGCGTTTGGCCCATTGAGTGGATGCTAACTCAGCCCTCTCCCATGCTCCGTTGCCATGCCTTAAACACTTTGAAACCTCCAATTTGCATAGAATGATGATATCCATTGGTGAAGCTTGAATGATAGGAATCATGGCCACAAGATTCGTATCACATATATTCCATTCTTGTTATATCTCATTAATGCTAGCATATCTTCATTAATTATTCTAACATCATGCATCTTTCCCGATAAGCTGCATGTCCTATCCCACGTATATGCTTTTGGTTTCTCATTATTGAGGTGACTTTTTATTACATTTTGATGAACATTCCTTCCATTACTTTCTAGCTTTCAAGAACACATTTACTAACTTAAGCATCGAAGTGTTTATTGGGATTAAATCTCCTTGCATTTAAGACTCTTTGTCTTAGAGATCAATCTATTGGATATACACGTGGAAAGTGGAAGTTTGAGACTCTACATTTATATTTATTTATTTATATATACAAACATGCATATGCATACACATACACCTACGTATATATGTACACGTACATATACCTACACACATAAATATATATATAAATATATTTATATTTATGTATTCATTTATATATACTTATAAATATATTTATTTTTATTTATTTATTTATATGTATTTATTTATTTACACATGCATATACATATACATATTGTAATGATACTCGCTTCTAGTTACTAAACCAAATAGTAATTATAGTAATGATACATATTTTAGATAATATACCAAAATATGTATTGGAATTGAGAATTTCATTCCAAACCTGATAATTTCGATTCCGATTGCGATTCCAATTCCTAAGTGCGTAGCAAACACCACCCAAGTATATCAATTTCTAGTTGAGAGCGAACCTGAACGTATCCCTGATCTTAGCTTGTTTTGTTCCCATGAATATAGATAATCCTTTTATTATTTATTTCAGAATTAGCTTTATTCAAGATAGCGTTGAAGCCAAACCGCAGCACGTGCACTTTTTTCCCATTCATGACCCACCCCAAAGCTAATTCTTGACAAGGGACTTTCAATAATGTGAATTTAGTTTGAAATAGAGGGTGTTAAAATTAATTAAACTGTATGGGATAGCTCTACATAATTATTAAGGGAGGCAATTGGGTGGGTTGGGCGGTTTTTGGGCGGGTTGGTATTGGGTTTTCATTTATATGGGTCATACCCAACCCGCCCAACTATGATTGGGTTAATATTGGGTTGGGTCATATTGGGTTAACTCAAACCCATGACCCAAATATGACCCAACATATTATTTTATAGATTTTGGTATATAATACTTTTTCACACATATTTACACACAAAAAATGATTACAAAATGATTTTTTTTACACATATAAACACATCTTTTCATATATAAATATATTTTCACACACTAGAATACTTCCACACATACAAACACACACTTCTAATTAAGCATCTGCAGATTCTAATTGTAGAAGAGATAATTAGCTCCAAGAGCGTTGACTATGCAGAAAACATGCAGATAATTAGTTACCCTTATTAAGCATCCACATGATTCTAGTTTAATGGCCTTTTGTTTTATACACTTATATTATTATAACTACATGACATATTTCAAAATTCCAATTGCTTCAGAAGATGGTGTCATTTTAATATATCTTCTCCGTGTGTATGCCTCTTAATTAAACTACTCTTTCCTCTTTAATTTTTTAAAAAATTTGACTAACTACTTTAGAAGCTGAATTTTATTTTCTATTTATACATAGAGAATACATGAACTATTAAGAATGATGGATTCTACATTATTTTAAGGTGCCAATCATTTATTTATCCTAAAGTTAGCATTTTGTAAGGATTACAATTTTGTTGAGAACATTAAATTTTGAATAATTTTTTGAAGTAATGTTCGTATTTTGGACCGAAATTTCTTAAAAGTTCACTAAAAAAAATTTAGCATATGTAAAATTCATTTTCCAAAAATTGACTTGGATAGTTTTGAATGCATTTGAAATTTTTTAGAATATTATTAAACAATGATATTGTAACAATTTTTGAAATGTAATGTACGTGAAATAAAAATATTGTTAGAATTATAAAGGTGATTGAAAATATGTTTAAAAAATTATTTCAACATAATTTTTTGCAAAATGCCTTTAACAAAATGGAGCCTTTTGATTTTTTTTAAAATAGAAGTTGGATAATGAGTACCCAAGTAAAAAACCCAACCCACCCAATAAATAAGTTGGGTTTTTTTAACCCAACCCATCAAAACCCATAACCCAACTAACCCAATCCATCCTTTAAACTTAGTAGGCGGGTTGGGCGGGTTTTGAGTTTTTTTGCCAACTTTAATAATTATGGTACTACTCAGCGGAATTACCATAGACAAATGCATGAAATAAGTAAAATATATTCCCACTATCCCATTAAAAAGCGTCCATTTTCTTATTTTTATGTATTCTAAATTATTTTTAATTTTCAAAAGATCAAAGAATAATCATTATTCTTTCACTATACTTATTCATTGTCTTTTTGTGAATAACATGAATAATCCAATTCAAATTTTGAAATTTGAAATGTAAATTTAAGAAAAATTTAAATACTATCACCATCAATAAACTATCGTTAAAAAGTTAAATTTCGCTTATTTTAATTGTTAAATTCCTGAAAAACCATAACAAAAAAAAAAAAAAAAAAGGAGAGAGAGAGAGATATGAAGAGAGTTAATAACAGCATGTGCTAAGTGATAATGCCAACACCTCCACCCCACTATTTCTCTCTCTCTTCTAGCGGAGAGGAATAAAATTAAATAGGAATATGCGAATGATTGCGTCTTGTAGTAGAGCCCGGCTCCCCTCTGCCATGGCCTCCTCTTTCCCTCGTTCCACGGTTCGTAACACTCCTTTTGTAATTTTTTTCTCATGATTTGAAGAACATAGCCAAAAAAAAAGGCTTTTTTTTAATATTACTATTTACTATTTGTGAATTTTGCGTTCTTTCAGTTTTTCCTTGTTCTTATTTGTGTGGGATTATCTGATAGAGGGTTTAAGCTTTAATATGATCCAGTAGGAGGATGCGCTTTCGTTTTTCCTAAAAAGGTTGGTTTTCCATTTGCATTCTTCGTGAAGATTAAGGGAAAAAGAAATGGCAACAGCTTCTGACAAATAAAAAAGCAATTTATTTTAAGAAAAACCTTTTTACAGTTTTTTGTTGTGTTAATTCATTGTCTCTATTCAAGGAGAAAAAGCATTTCTAAGAAGATAGGCTCTTCTTCTTTAAATAAAAATGAATGTTTTTAAAAGGCGTGATTTCGTAACTATGTAGTTACTGTAAAAAGCTAATTTGTTAGGGCTTTGTTTTCATTTTTAATGTGAGGTTGTACCTTTAACTCTTCATTTAACTGTTAGTGTTGTCTTCTTAATTTTGTATTTTTAACATGACCTTGTTCTTTCTTTTCTTTATCTTCTTATTATAATAATAGACGGGAAAGAGGGCGATTTGCGGATGGCCAGGGATGACGCAGTTGAGCATTAGGAAGAATCTGTTATACGGATTTATGCGCCTTTTCTCTATGCCGTTCAAAACATTGCGGGGAGTTAGCAGAACAACTCTTGGGGTTTCTCGTTTTTGCAGCATTACTAATTTGTCTTCCTCTCTCCAAATCGATTTGGTAAGTTCTCTTCTTTTACTTTTTATTTTTATTTTGGGTAAATTACTAGAATCCCTTGTTTTGGCAAACTAGCAGGTCTATAGTTTGGAAATCTAAACTTTATCCCTTTTTGCTTTGGTTTTTTTTTTTTTTTGTTTTTTGAAAAATGGATGAAAAACGCAAAAATTAACAGATTTTGAGATGCGCCGATAGAATTTTTTTTAATCTTTAAATTGTAATTTAAATTTTTTTTTTTTTTTTGGCATATGTATATGGGGACAGCTATGACTTTTTGCATATTTCCATTATGATTAGCAAAAAAGTCCAGAATACAAGGGGTAAAGTATAGTTTTCTAAAACATAGGGCATAATTAATAGGTTAGCCAAACCACAAGGAGGTGTCATTTAATTTACCCTTTTATTTTTTGTGATCATGGAGACGGCATTTGTCTGAACAATTTGGTATTTTTAGATTTCAGTACCTACCTGAAGAATTGAAAAAAAAAAAAAAAAAAAAAGGGTTCTCCTCTTTAGCAATTCAAGATTTTTAGATGACGTGGTAATTCACTATGGTACTACGGAAGACAAAGGTTCTGGATTTAATTCTTGATTCCACTGGTTATAAAATGTACATATTAGATCAATTAGTGGCTGTTGTAGCGTCTCAATCTTTTAGCTTGAGGATTAATAAAACCAAATTTGTTATAGACAGAGAGAAAGTCGTATTTGGGCTTGACTTTGGCACAGACTATTACCACTGATAGTTGTCTCAAGTTTCCTTGGAAATTAATGAAATTATATTGATACCAAAGTTTGCATTATACGTGTTGGGCAAAGATTTGGATTGTGATATATTGCTGGCATCCTAATTTTGAGAATGTTGATGCTGTTTCAAAATGTTGGGAGTGTTTATGGTGCTATTGTGGATGACTGTACCTCATCAAGTATTTGTTCGCCAAGTTGTTTGTGTCTGTTGTTCTTCTGAACTTCTTTATTCGTTGCTTATGATCAGATACCATGCCTTAGGGACAACTATGCGTATTTAATACTTGACACGGATACTGGGACTGTTGGAGTAGTTGATCCTTCAGAAGCTTTGCCTGTGATTGACGCATTGGACAGGAAGAATCGGAATTTGAATTATATATTGAACACTCATCATCACTATGATCACACTGGTGGGAACATGGAGTTGAAAGAAAGGTACGGAGCAAAGGTATGATAGTCATATCTTCCTAAGCATTTGAGCCTTTGTAATTCCAGTTATACAACATATGCATGTTGCACTTCTCGATTTTTCTTAATGGTCAGCGCGATCGCTGTAATAACTGATTGCAATCACATTGCTGTGCCCAAAAACTATCCTCTCCTTACTTCAATGTCTAATTGTTTGTCCATATGCATTGTATACTTAGTGAAGCTTCTTCATTAGCTGTTAGGATTTCATACCAAGATCCATGTACGAGCTAAGTTTCCTTTTGGACGAATATTTTCACTCTTCCATCTGTCACAAGGAACTGGATATGCTCATAATCAATACAAATAATCTGGTCTCCTAAATGCCATTTGATCCTTATAATTGTGTAGTACACTTTTTATTTGACCTTTTAATGCTTCACTTGATGCTGACAACATCAAGACAACAAGCTGATAGATGAATTGTTTGGTTTAATTGGTATGGCTGGAGAAACAAGTAGTCGGTATCTTGAAATAATTGACTAGACTACCCATTGTTCTTTCTTGAAATAATGAAATACCTGTTGTTCTTAATTTGCTTATTAGGCTTTATGCTACATTATGACATGCACAAGCTTGATTTGATATCTACTGCTGAATCACAGTAACCTTGCTCCTTGACAAAGTAGACTCAGTTGTTTTGTATATCCAGATCTTTACAAATAGAATGAATGATCTCGTTTTGGTATTTATAACTAACACACTTCTAAGTTCAGTGGTAAATTTGTTATGTTTAAATAGCAAAAAGAAACATTGAGTGGTGTTTGTTAGAAATTTTATTGAAAGAGCTGTTAAATAATATTCTTTCCACTGAGGATAGGCCTCTGGAGCTAGACATAGGAGGGGCTTTTTTCTGGACTCAAAATAGCTGTACCTAGAATGTATAAAAGGTCTTTAGTATATTTGTTTCCCTTAAGAACGATTTAACTTGAGATGTCAGAGGTTGAGCATGGATTTCTCTTCCTTCATTATATAAAATTTATAAAAACAAAGTTCAGAGCATGGGACCTAAACACCTGCATGAATACATGATTTCAAAATAAATGCACTGAATATGTAGTCTAACCCACCCCCTTATCAGGAGGAAAATGGGTAAGAGTACTCTTGAAAAGAATCTGATCAACATTCTAATCAAATTATCTGCAATCTTATTTGCTTCACGAGAAACAGGACAAGAAGAAAAATTTTACTTCTGAATAAGTCTTGTAACTTGGTTGAAGATGAGGTCCTATCTCTACAGGTTCTGTAACTTGTTTTTTTGACAGAACCAGTCAAAATCTGGGAGTCCAACTGAACAAAAGACATTGTCAACCCCAACTTGGAGATAAAAGCTTTATGCTGTCCAGCAAGGCCAAGGCTTCTGTCTTTATTCTTGACTGCACTTTATGAATTCAAAAAGCAGCAATGCCACACTTATCATCCTTAATTATTCCTCCATGCCTAGCTAATCCTTGATTAAACTTGGAATATCCATCCATATTTGCTTAAACAGAGCTTATACCACAACACTGGCACTACTTTGCATGATTTGTCTTCAATTGTTTGAAGATCTTTCAAATGCATTGTGCACGCCTATCTAATCCCAGATTGAACTTGGAACAATTGTCCAGATTAGCTGAAAGAGAGGCTTATCCCATGCCACTAGTACTACTTTGTTATTAGTTTTGAAACAACGCTTGTCTGACCTTAAAGAGAAATCATTTATGGATTACTCTCTATGATAGTAGAAGAATCAAAAAGCAATTTTATCCAATACTGATCTTTATGAGACTGCCATCATGTTCAGGTGTATTCCTGGTTCCCTATCCTTCCTTCTGGATGATTTGAGTAAATCAACCTCTGTAGAGGTTTATTCTTATTATGGAAGCTTCCACTCTTTTGGGAAGTATATCGACTTTCACCTTGGTTTCATATTTTGCTACAGAAATATCTTCAAATTCAGATATTTAGGTTTATCTCTACTTTCAAATTTACACATCAAAACTTTCAGAGATGGAAGGTCATTGTGAGTGAAATATGGGAGTCAGTTGAAAACAACTTTTTCTTATAGAAATCATTTGATTCAGTATGTCATTTGTACTTGTTAAAGCAAGAGGGAAGGTATTTGTAATTTTGAAAAATCTTTTAGGAGGTCACTATAATTTACTTGTGTTTAGTTGAGATGTTCTGAAGTTTGAATAGAGATATTGACTTTATGTTGTTATATAGGTAATTGGATCAGGAGTAGACAGGGATAGAATTCCTGGGATTGATATTGCTTTGAAAGATGGGGACAAATGGATGTTTGCAAGCCATGAAGTGTTCATTATGGATACTCCTGGTCACACGCGAGGTGATCTTAAGCTCTTATTTCATTGTGGCATTGGAATTTAGTGAGACTGTTGTATTTTTGGCAAGAATAATGCTCTTTTACTATCAATGATTTTTATGTAGGTTCCAGATCTGTGGAACTAGAATGGTAGCTTCAACTTTGTTAATTTTTTTCTATACAGATTTGCATTTTAGATGGCTGAAATATTGGTTTGTAATTGAATATTTGGGCTATCTGTTTAGTCTATTTCATTAGATATGATAGCAAAAAACTTTTTATGAGCTTACCCCAATATAGCCGTCTTTTGTGGAATACATGACTGAAGAACAAAAGGATAAAAATCTGTTTTATCAGTAGAAAAGGCGAAGTGAGATGAAAAATAACTTGTTGGATGGGTTCACCTGATCGTGTAGAATGCAACTCAGAAAAATTAGTTAGATGTGTTACCTGATCATGTAGAATGCAACTCAAAAAGGTTAAAATAAAATGAAGTGGAAAGAGGAAGATCATCTTAAAGTTAATCGTGCTACACTAGTGATGCTGCCTCTTATATTTTTGTCTTGTTGGAGAGAAATTTTGACTATCAGTGATGGGATTGCTATGTGAATGGTGGCGGAGTGAAAGTTTTTGATTGACGATGGGCAACTGTCCTTGCTGAACTTTGAAAAAAAAAAATAGATTCAACTAGAAAAGTTTGCAATATTTTAAATTTGCCTCACAACTGCCTAATCTGAATTTTATAAAATCCCCTTCTCCCTTTATTCTCCCTGAACATATAAATTCCTGTTGTTATTCCAGCAATAACTGGTACTATTAGAGTAAAATATGATTTTAAAAACTTTTGAAGCTAAATTTGTAAGATTGATTAAATTATCTTCTTGTTAGCTTCATTTTTCTATACAATTGTCTCAACTAAGATATTTTAGTTTTGTTTCAGATTGCATTTTGTGCTAATACATTTCTTGCTTGATTGCGAGCATAGATACCTGTAAGTCATGTTACACCTATCAATGAGCTAGGAAGAAACAATAGTGTTTAATGAGAATTTGTTTCAATTTTGGTTTTTATGTCATACAGTCTGCATCTCGTTGATCTCTCTTCTCTTTGAAACCAAGAAACTTATGGAGTTTATTACCCTAGTTTGTAAAAGTCAGAATATCCATACAGTACATGTTAATACCTCTTGTTAAAAGCTGTCCACGTATTATGAACATTTGTCAGTAGTACTTAACTGAAAATATTCCTACTTTTGGACCACAACATGTAAAATTGTAATAAATATACCATATTATACTTCACAAGTTCTTCCCTTTATCACAAAATCTTGAGATTTGTATTATCATAATCATATAAATTGATAGGTAATATGAACATCTTAATGAACTAAATGTTATTATCTCCATAGTTCCATTGCAGATAAGTAAAATTACATGATTAAATTTAATTAATTTAATATCTCACGCAAAATTTTAAAAGTAAAAACTGATTATTCTTGCATACATCTCTGAAAATCATGTTTATCACCCTGTGTCTTCAGTTTTGTAATTTTCTTTTATTAGAATTATCTTTGAATGAACTTATATTCGTAATTTTTGCAGAACTTGTACTTTGCAGTCGAATTTTAATCATTCTTCCAATTAAAAAGTCTATGTTAGATGTGCATATAAGTTCCTATTTTACATTCTTCCATAATTTACTAAGTTTATTACCTGCCCCCTCTTTATGCTTTCTAATATAAATAAAGAGGCAGAAAGAAATAAACTAATAATCACTAGAGTAGCAGAGTGATTGAAATTGTTCCAAAATTTATTATTAATCTTTCTAGTTATATCATGCCATTTCCATCTCTCTGATGATAGTGACATTGGGAATCTGTTGATGCTTTTGATACTATAAATTAGCGGTTATTGCGAGACTATAAATTTAGTGGTTATTGCGAGTCTGTCACCCTTGGTGAATTTTCTCATTGTTTGCTTAGTTACTGTCCAGTACAGTCGGTGGCAAATTAGTAAGTATATTTACAGGTTGCTAAAGAATTGCTTCTATAGCTATGCAGTAGTCTCATGATAGTTTGTTTTGGCACAGCATATTTTGTTGAATATGTTGGATTTGTGCATAAAATGTTTTTCAGCAAATGTGGTAGACTGACAATTTATGATCATTCTACATGTGATCTTTTTGAGTTGAAGACATCACTGAATTGGCATGCTTATTTTAGGGAACAATACTGCTGTGCCCCCCTCGATTTATGTTTCAGCTTAAGTTTGGTCATGCAGTGTTTTAGGAGTTAGTTTGCTAAATCAGGTTAGAGTTAATACACAAGAATCCTGCCATAGCAGGGCCTTGAAGTGCCGATGGCCCAAAACATAAGTTTGGGTTTGCTTGATAGAATGTTCAAAAGTGTAGTGGTGAAGGAATGAGCTTGATAGAATGTTCATAACAAAATTCCATTACATTGACTCAAAAGCTGAATAATTTTTCTCAAACTAAACAGGACACATAAGTTTCTACTTTCCTGGATCAAAGTCACTATTCACTGGAGACACTTTGTTCAGTTTATCATGTGGCAAGCTGTTTGAAGGAACTGCTGATCAGGTAAATTCATTGTGCCTTGTATATGCCCTTTTCTGGGTTTTGAAGTTCTTGTAGCTTTGTTTTGTATATCTTGATTTCGTCTAGTCTTGTTTTTGTTTAATTAATAGTCTTTTTTCAGCTATTATCTTTTCCCTCTTTGATTTATTAGTTTCCCTATAATGCCATTAAAAAGCATGGTAACAATTGCAATGTTGATGCTTGCTGTATATATATCAGGTTTCACATGTGAATGAATGGTAGATGAACATTGGGTCTAATGGTTGATTTAAAGAGTGGTTGTTTTTGTGATGACACATTTACTTTGTACCTAGTTTTTGTAGTTAAGATGCAGAGGGAAGAAATTAAAGAGTTACCTCTTTGATGTTCCTGAGTAATATAATTGGCTAGTGACTTGTATGTCTACCCGTGTTGATAGGCACGTAATTTAGATGGAAACAAGTAATTTTGATATTTGCTTTTCTTTACTGTTCTCATTGCAGATGGTCTCTTCCTTGAGGAAAATAATGTCACTGCCTGATGATACAAGTATTTATTGCGGTCACGAGTATACATTGGTAAATCATGCACATGAACGATTTTCTGTCTTTATGTCTAAAAAGAAAAAAGAACAATTGTCTCTGCTGAATGCAATTTTCTCTGTCTTCATTGTTTTTCAAATTAATATTCTCATATGCGCAAGCTTTGAATGGACGCTAAATGTATGTCATGCTATTGGCAGAGTAACTCAAAGTTTGCACTATCAATAGAACCTGGTAACAAAGAACTGCAATCCTATGCTGCTGAAGTCACCCGTCTCCGAGATAAGGGCATGCCAACAGTAAATTCTAAACTTATCTTCTTTTGGAAGCATTTTTTGAACTTATTATTTACATTTCTTTCATAAGAGCTATTGTAGCTTTACATAGCTTCTATTATGTATGGGCCAGTGATTTGCCTCAAAGACAAAACTGTTGCCTGTTTCGTTGTGTTTGAGAGAACATGACCTAAGTATTTGCTATGCATATGTTTTGAATAGAAAAAGCTGCAACATAGCTTAGGCTACTTTAATTGTTACTGGGTGACAGTTTAGGGGGTTCTGAATTTTTTCCCCATCTTTTTCACACTTAATGCATTTTCGAGAAAATTTTAGTTGTCTCGACTTTGTCCTAATGTGATCAATCTTATCATTATCTGACTGGGATATGTTGCTTAGATTCCAACAACACTTGGAAAGGAGAAGTCATGTAATCCGTTCTTTCGCACTTCAAGCACAGAAATCCGGTCATCATTGAATATTCCACCTACTGCAACTGATGCAGAAGTATTGGGTGTCATCCGGCAAGCGAAGGATAACTTCTAGGGTAAATAAAAAATTTGCAGTTTCCATTGAATTTACTGATGCAAACGATAGGAGGAGCATTGGATGCGGCCTTCAAAGTATATGGCAAGTGTTGCGTGTGCATGCTAGCGGTTGCCTGTGTACAGGGAATGTGAATCCCTATCCATCCATGAAGTTACTAGAACTGAAATTGAAAATGTTGCGCGTATTTGTAGTTGACGACATATTTGATAGGGCATAATAGACAGTCTTTACCTTTTCCTGTAATAACATTCAGGAAAACAAAGCTGACGCGACCAATAACAATTATCATGAGTTTCAAAAAAAAAAATAACAATTATCATGGCAATTTAACTTCTTTATTATTTAAAGGGATAATTTCAGAAACCTCCCTTGAGATTTTTGACAATTACACTTGTCTCCCCTGAACTTTCAAAAATTACACATGCCTCCCTTGGCCACTGAAATTGACCACAATAACTTTACTAAAATATTAAAATTATAACTAAAAGAAAAGATCTCTCTTCTCCTTTGGCATTCCCCCTCCCTTCCGCACAAACAACTATGGACTCCTTTTCTTCTTTATTTCCTTCTTTAACTAAATCTTTTTCCCTATCCTATTTTGTCTATTCCGTTTTAATTTTTATATCATCCACTCTCTCAAGCACCACTAGCAACACTTCTTTTACTTCTCCACATACAAAATCCCCTTTGTTGATCGACTCTCCTCTTATCCTTGACTTCTTTCTCAACCAACTTCCTTCTCGATAGCCGAACTCCACCTCCTTTACCCTTTCCAGCCCATCACCAATGTCTAATTCTTGCTAACAACATGCTCTGCTTTATGCTTATCTATTGAAGTTAAGCCTACATTATAGGGATTTGTTGATGGCTATATATTTTTTTTTCCAATGATGATTTAATATTATTTTGAACATGAAGGAATCCGTTGGGATGTTAATTGATTTGATTTTAGTAGGGCTGGATGACTTTTTAGAAAGTTGATTTCATGGTGTTTGGCTCTGTTTATTATTTTCTATAATGGCAATTTTTTTGTTCAATTAAGTTTGTGAAATTGAAAATATTTTTCATTCTCTCTTGCTATTTTCCCATTGAGAACCAAGATGAGAGATTAGCCATTTTAGATTAACAAAATGTTGGTAGCGGTGGTGGTATGGTGATGGCAGATGAATGGCTATTATTTAGGTGGTAGCGGTGGTGAGAGGATTTCAAAAGGGTATTTTTGTCTTAAAACAACAAATTGGGTTTCTTTGTTACCAAATGTGTTAAAACAAGGGAGGTATGTGTAATGTTAGAAAGTTCAGAGGAGCTAGGTGTAATTATCAGAAACTTTTGGAGAGGTTTTTGAAATTATCCCTTATTTAAAAGAGAGAACCAAAACATTTAAAACAATTTCAAAGAGCATCTTTATGAGCTGAATGTTTGAATAGGAGAAATTAAATGTTCCAAAGCTAATTGTCAGTCAACAGAAAGCACGGAGAGAACACCATTTGAAGAACCTAAAGACAAGGAAGGGATGCATCAAGCGCAAAGCCCCCACTCTTTATCTCGACCCGAGTCCAGTTGTAATAAATGTTCGAAATTCCCACTCTTTATCTCGACCCGAGTCCAGTTGTAATAAATGTTCGAAATTCGTAGATTACACAGAAAAGCATAACAGAAAAAAAAGTACAGGAAGTTGCCTCTGTCTAACACTTCTCTCAGATTCTACCAATCTAATCTCAATACAGCCACAGGAGAAAAGAAAATTCAAGCTTGATAGTTGAGCTGAAATTCAAGAGATGGAAGAGGGCCGAGGGACCAGTAAGGCAAAATCAGAAGAGTTTTGAAGACCCCAGAGTACAAGGGAGGACTGTACAAGACTAATCAAGATGGAAGAGGAAGGAGTGACCAAGAAGGCAATACCAGAAGATTTCTTAAAAACCCGGAATACAATGGAAAAGTGGACGAGACTAACCTTAATTGGTTCCCAACTGCCAAATGAATACACTGGTCCCCAATAAAGGAGATAATTGAACTTCACACTCCTGGTTTAGTTTTTCTTAGTAGAACGAAGAACAACAAAGTTTTTATGGGCAAAGTCGAACGAAGATTAAATTTTGATGATTGTTTTGTAATAGATGAAAATAGGTGGTGTGACTGTTTTCTAGAATAGGAATATTATAGTTGTGGAAATTGTGTCGGCTGCACTCACGTTAGACGGCAAAATAGAAAAGCAAGATGATTATTTGTATATATGCTAGCACTAAAGATAAGATTTAAAAAAAAAAATCAATGGAAAGTTTTGCAGAAAACGAAAAATCTACCAGTGTGAACACTAGATTATTAACGATGTAATAATTTTTTCGTTACCATAATTCTCAATAAAAATAAAAAACAAGTAGTAAGTTTTAACAAAAATTATTAATTTTTTTGTATTTTTTTTTGTAATTTGTCGTCACTAAACATACTATCTAATGAAAGAAGTGGGGAAAAGAGTGGGGGAAGAATGGACTTTAATGATTTTAAATAATTTATTGATGATGGAAACAGGGTACAAAAGGTTGCCCTGGGCTTCGTGTAACAATTGGAAGAATGAAGTGAAATTAAACAGAGGCCAGATAGAGGTTTATAAAGTGGTTAATGGCATCAGATATTTGAAATGGCAAAAGAACTCCTGTTCAGGTGGATGCATCTTATCATTGTATTCCAGTTTTGGAAACAAATTTCAGAAACTAAAAAAGAAAAAGAGGCTCAATTTTACGAAAACCTGTTTTAAGCTGAAATCTTTCTTTTGAGTTTTGTAGATATGAGCAAAAAGAAGAAAATGGCAAAAAAATTCAACAAAAAAATACAGAAGTGGATAAAATCAAGCAAAATTAGCCTTAAGAAACCCTTGATACCTCTTTCCCAATTTTTATATTTGACTCATTTTATCAAGTTTTAATCTAACTCCCAACACAAGGAATGACTCTAAATTAGTGCAGAAATATGATGCAACATTTTTAAGCGTGAATTAGCACAAATAAAAACTCATCATAAAGATTCAAAGTTAAGCTTTTTCGTCAAAACTGGTTTTTCATTATGTTTATTTGGATCTTTTTGTGCTAATTGATTCATCCTGAACTGATTATGGATTCTCAAATATTTTGAATACATCATCTTGAATGTGAAAAATTGTTAAGTTACTCTCAATATTTAGAAAGGGCAAAACTAGTAATAATGTAAAATTAAAAAAATAAAAAAACTTGAATCTCAATCAAAGGTGTATCTTAAGGATGTTTTTAAGCTCAGGAATTCGATTAAGGAAGCTTAGAATAGCATTGAATTTAATTAATGAAGCAAAATTCCAAAAGTACTATTAATAATTTTGAAAGGTTGGCGATATTGTCAGAGTAAAAATTAGGAGCCAGAGCAAATTTACGTTAAAAAAAAACTTTACCTATCTAATAAAAATTCTTTAAATTAAAAGAAAACTTTACCTATCTAATAAAAATTCTTTAAATATCTTTGCCCCACAACAAATTTTTGCCCTATTACTTCAACAAACCCTCGGGCACTAACGTCACTACCGTCACTACCGTCACCAAAGGCAATGATTCTGCATCCTCCATCACCACGGTCACCAAGGACCAATAAATCTGCATCACCAAATTTGCTTCCTTCCTCCCTTCCCTTTCTTTTTTAACTCTGCCCTTTCAAGTCTTGTGAAATTCCAATCTGTAATCACAATTTAATTATCATAATTTATAATTAAAGGCACTAATTTGAGTTCAGACATGATAAATAAGTAGATAAATCTGAAAAAAATCGCTTGAATAGTGTATTCGTGTATGCGCCTTTTATTACAAACTATGGCAATTCAATTTTTTTTAATTTTTTTAAAAAATTTTTGTAATTGGCACATGAAATAGCACGTGACCGGGTTTTGGTAAGATTTTGGCAAAAATAGTCCATAGCACTAAATATGTTAAAAAATTAAAATGTTGGCACTAAATATTGTTTCATCTAAATTTTAGGGACAAAAATCGATACTCCAAACATTTAGTACCGAAACTACAATTTTTTCTTGTTAAATTAACGAAAACTCACCTCACAATTTCTCTAAATCATAAATTTGGACCGACTATATAAAATGAATAGTAAGTTAATCATTATCTAATTTACACCATTGACTATACAATTTGCTAAAACTATTCAGAAAATTTTTAAATCGCCCCAATTGGGTAAGACGAAAAATAGTTTTAAAATCTTTAATAATTGAACCCTGTCTAAAATTAAATCGAAAACCATCAACTAATAGTTTGGCTTTGGTTTCCATATAAGAAACCGAAAAGTGAACCAAATTAAACTCATATTTAATGGCAAGGTCGAGAGAGAGTGTGTGTGTATTTATTTGATTGTAGCTTGAGTTTTAAGGTGTTTTTTCAAGTTCCAACAGTCATTGCAAATATCAGATGATGAGTTATTAATTTATTGTATTTATCTTTTAAAAATATTATTGTATTAAATATTAAAATCCAAATAGGATTGGAGTTCTAATTACAGCAAGTACTACGTTATTTATGACTTTGAATTGGCTCAACATAAAAAATAATTTAAATTTGATAAACGGAAAATACAATATTTAGAAGCAATAGGAATAATATGAAAATTAATTCGAATTAGCTTTGATTCAATACAATATTTTTTTATTCAATTCAATACAATATTTAGAAGCAATAGGAATAATAAAAAATTGATTCTTGAATTGGCTTTTTTGTTTTTTTTTTGGCTTGGTTTATAACATGACATGTAATGTTAATAATTAATTTCTTAGTGATTAGGGTTGGGGCTTACATATAATTATCATACCGTTATATTAATGTTTAAGTTTTCTTATTACTTTAATTTTTTCAATTAGCAGAATTTCATCTTTGTGTCTCAATTTTTTTTAATTCCTTATAATTTCAAAAAGTAGTAAAATATAACGCCAAAATACATGTTCATTCCATCAAATATTTGTAAACTTAGGTGGCGTTTGATAAAACTGAAGTCTGAAGTCTAAAATTTGAAATTTAAGTACTGAAAATATTAAATTGCTGAATTGATAAAGTTTTACCTGTTTGATAATTAGCTGAATTTATACACTGAATTCAATTATTTTACCTTATTAATATAATTATTTTATCTTAAAAGGTTAAAATAATTTATTGATAATATGAATGATAAAAGAAGATATTATTTGTTTGTCAGAGATAAATGACAAATGCATTTGTGTGTGAGAATGTGTGTGAGAGAAAGTATATGTAAGTGCGTTTTGTGTGTGAGAATGTGTGTGTGTGTGTGTGTGTGCAAAAAAAATGTGTGTGAAAGAATATGTTTGTATATGTGTGTACATCAGTGAGTGAGTGGGGGTGTGTGTGTGTAATGGAGAGATAATACTACATATATCTAAAATTCAGCAAATTAAGTGAAAATTTTTCACTTAAAATTTTGTGTATTAAATAAGTGCTTAATGTGTTAAGTGGTAAAAGAATTTTGTTATCAAACACCCCCTAAGGGAGTGTTTGATAACACTACTTAAGTTTGAAAATTAATACATTAAGATCTTTTTGAATTAAACGTGTTTGATAACAAAATTCTTTTACCACTTAACACATTAAGCACTTATTTAATTTGTACACAAAATTTTAATTGAAAAATTTTTACTTAATTTGCTGAATTTTGATACTCTTTCCCTCCTCTCATTGCACACACACATACACACACTCACTCTCACACACTCACCCATGCGCACACACACATATGCACACTCTTTCTCACATATGTGCACAATCTCTCTCTCTCACACACATACACATACACATACACGCTCTCTCTCTCTCTCTCCCTTTTCTCACACACAATTACTTAATACTTTCTTGTACATACACTTTTACACACACATACACATACACATACACATACTTTCACATATAATTTTCTATCTCTCATATACGCGTGCACATATTTTAATTTTTTTCCTCTTACATACTTACATTTTTCTATAGATACACATACTTTCTCTCTCACACACTTTCTCATATATAAATACACTTATTCTCTATCTCTCACAAACAAACAATATCTTTCTTTCTCATGTACATTATTAATAAATTATTTTAAATTTTTAAGATAAAATAATTATATTTATGAGAGGAGATATTTAAATTCAGTGCATATATTTAGTTAATTATCAAACAGGTAAATCTTTTTCAATTCAGCAACTTAATACTTTCAACACTTAAATTTCAGACTTCAGATTTTAATTTTACCAAACGGCACCTTAGATAGTATCTTGTGGAGATTTACCTATGACCCTATAACACACCGTTAACAAACTGCACCATATGGCACCAAATTGTTAGCAAACCGAACATTTAAAAAAAAAAAAAAAACGAATCCTTTTCAATATGGTTTCAAAACTTTTAAAACCGGACCAAGCTACACTGCAAACAGATGTTCAATTTACACCACTTATAAGTAGTATAAAATTTATAGAAAGTGGTGTAATTCTATATGGTAAATAATTTTCGACTAAAAAAGTACAATAAAATATAATTATATTAATTAGTACACAAATTTAAACTGCTTATTGTCAGTTTTAAACCTTGTGAGGCCGAATCTGTAATTAACGTGTACGGATAAGACTGAATGGGGTGAGGTGGCATTAGGATTGAAGCCCAGAAATATGGAGGAAAATATTTAATAAATTAAGGAATCAAATAATAATTTCTCAATTTGTTTGATAGATGAGGATTTGTTAATTCAAGTTTCCGAAGATTTTCTCTTGCACCATAAAAATTCATCAAGTCGCCTTCGAAGCCATGTCAAGAAGTGATCTGTCACATTCTGGAAGGTGGGAGGCAAACTAGGAGCCGAAATAAAGGAGGAAAAAAAAAAGATAACTACGCCATAAATAATTAAATTTGGACTTATTTGTTTTGTTTTTAGATTTTAAGTTTTCGCCCGCTTGTGTCACATTTGTTGATAAAATATATATTATTATTGCATGTTTATATGTTTCTGCCAACAAAAGTGAACAAATTAAAAGTTCTCATGACTTAAAATGTTGCATTGAAATCAAAGTATCCCTACATTGGGCTTTAGAAAAAATAATTACATTATTATTAATTCGTACAGTGGGGTGGTTAGTTTTGATTCTCATGATACAAGTTACTTAGAATCCACCACATTTCCTAGTGTAAAAGAAGTTGCCAACACAAGTCATATGAACACAAAAATTATATAAGTTGATGGCGCTGTGATTCATATGAATGTCCAAAGAGATTTATACAAATGTCCCAAAAACTTTTACGTAAAAGTTTTCCACAACTTCTTTCAACTTTTAAATTTGACATATCAGATCATGATTTCCACAATATAATCTTAAGTATACTAATTGCATCCGATGTACAATCTTTGTCAATATTTTCATGAAATTATATATAGATTTTATGAACAAGTAATGTGGAACTATTGCTTTCTATGTTAGATAAATTATCATGAAAAATTATTTAGGAGACCCAAATATACAATCATTACATAATAGAATGAGAATTAAAACTTGCATCTTCGCCAATGATACAAGGTTTTTCTTTTGGTTGAAACTAATGATTTTGATGGTTTTTTTAATATTTATTTTATGATATTTTTGTAGCAATTTTGAAAATTCTTCTAGATAAATGTAGGGGTGAGAAAATTGATCAAAAAAACTAAAAAATCACAAAAATGGTCCATTTTGAACAAAAAAATGAGGGTAACTAGATCAAATCCTGAAAACGGTTAGCCTAACTTGAACCTCATTTGTAAAAGTGATTTCAATTCTGGGTATCAATTTCTAAAAGTCGCGATTAATCAGAATCAGTTCACACATACACACACACACACATATCTTAAAGTCTAATATCTGTAAGGATTACAAAGGAGTTAAGAACTATTAAGTCATTTTATTATCAAATCTAAGATAACTCAAAAACATAAATATAGCATTTGATTTTTACTTTTTATTTGATTTTTTTAATTTTTATATTATTCTTTATTTTTATGCCTGATTATCATACGTTTCTTGTTACTATTAAAAAAAATTACTTTCATATAACCTATACGTGGAGTGTGGAAGGTAACACAAGTACATGTTTACTTGTATTGTGAAGAATTTTAATTTGTAATCTATTTACTTGCAAACAAGTAAATGCAAAAGTTTCATTTTGTATTTCGTCACTGGTTTTGGAAAATAATTGAAATTATATAAGTGATTTTTTAAAATTTGTATAAGTATTTATGTTGATTTTGTTGGATCGGTTAGCCATAATATTCGACTCATTTTAATTGGAGCAACCGGCAAGTAGTGTTTTTAAACCCGAATCGGACCAGTTGGTTCGATCGGTTGAACTGCGAATCGGTTATGCCTTTGGTCTGATTCTATATAAAATACTGTAAATCTCAACAACCATTAAGAATCGGTCCAACCATGCGAACCGAAACGAACCGTTAAACCATTGAACCCCTGATTTTTTTAATTTGTGCTCGTCAAAATTTTATTTTCACCAATGCAAGGGAGAGGTCAATCTTCCAGTGCCAACCACCCAGCCAACCTTCTTATTGTTGATTTTATGTTATGAATTATTGTATTTGTTCTTTTTTTAGTTTTCCTTTACTGGTTTCTTTCTTTCCTTTATAATAATGTTTGATAAAATTACTCATTCTTACTTTTTTAGTTTCTTTATTTTCATTAATCACGTTTAATGAATTTAATTGATTCTTAAAATTACTCATTCTTACTTTTTTAGTTTCTTTATTTTCATTAATCACGTTTAATGAATTTAATTGATTCTTACTTTTTTAATTTATTTGTTTCCTATATTAATCATGTTTAATGAAATTAATTGATTCTTACCTTTTTAACAAAGAAATCTTGGATTTACTTTTACCAAAATCTCTTCTACTAAGATTAATCCTTTTATCTAAATTGTTTAATTATTCATTTATGACTAAAATATTCTCCTAATTAAAAGTTTAAATTGGTATTTTTGTAAGTCATTTGTTTAAATTTTGAATTATGGTTAATCATTATTCAATAATAAGCACATAATGCATCTTGAAAGTAAGTGGGTAGAAAGTTATTTCCTTTATTAAAAAATAAAAAATCAATTCAAATTATTAAAATCATATTTTTGTATGCAATATATTAATTCCAATTATTATAGTATCATATATCCACCTTTTTTTGATATACTAAAAGAAAATGTGTAAATAGAACAGAATTGACTAAATTAAGAACTAATAAGCAAATAGATTTACTTGTTAGTTTTATTTTTGAGACTATTATATAAAGTCCAAATTGACTTGCTCAATTGTCCGATACATCAAAAATAAAATTTCTTTGGAGAGAATAGTCTAAAGTTAAAGCATAAAAACTGATTCTAAATAAAGTGTAGGCTCTTTTAAAAAAATTCAAAATCAAATTCTTTATTGATACAAATTTGTTAGAAATTATCTCTCATTAGGTCGTGCAAAAAAAAAAAAAAGAGTAAAAAACTAAAAATTAAAAAAACTAAATAGATCTAAATTGATAGTGTGATAATCAAATTAAAATTTGAAAATCATTTGAATATGCGAATCTACCTTAAAAAATAGGGCAAACGAAAAATTTTTAATTTTAAAAATTACATTTACTCGAACCAACCTACATACAAAGTTAATTGTATTATTTGGCATTAAAAATAAATTTAAAATTTACATTGACAAATAAGTCTTGCTGGTATTAAAAGAGTAGAGAATGTGAAAACAAGCAACAAATATGATTTAATAATTTAGAATATTCAAGATTGTAATTTAAAATATTTAAAAATATAATAATGTACTTTAGTGATAAATTTTAAATTATATGTTTTATCCATATTTTCTTCCCAATACATTTACTTTTTATAGTTATTATATGTTTTATACTTGTAATGTCATTTTCTTTGTTAATTTAATTGATATAGACATATAATATTTCATAAAATTTTTACCAAATATAATACTTGTATATTTGAATATATTCAAACAAGCAATGTGTTAAGTAGCTCAATAGGGTAGGGTATATCTAGAATTTGTTCTTATATTATTCATCAAAATAAATTAAAAAAGAGAAAAAATATTGAACGCCCGACGTTGAACCGAACCCTTCTCCAGGTCATTGACTGGTCCTGTTTTTAAAAATATTGCCGATAGGTGGTTAACCTGATAATGAGAGTCGAATATGATTAGCAAAATAGACAAACTACTACAACTAGTTTCGATTAAGATATTGGATATATAAAGCAGTTAATCGATCCACATCTACACCCAGATGAATGTGTACATGACATGAAAGATTGGTTGAAAAGAAGTATTTTATTTTTTTTATCAAAAATGTATCTTTAAAATATGACCATATTGTAATTTGTGAGGAGTGGATTTCACCAAACAAAATATGTGACGACAACAAATGACCAGACAAAAAAAAAAAAAAAAGTTAACGGCAAAAAACCCCTATGAATTATAAGACATGTTGCACTTTGCCCCCCTCCAACAATTTTATAGGAACTTTACACCCTAGACCAAACTCTATAAAGGAAAATGACGGTTGAATGTAGTGCGTGCAGTGCACGGCTTAAATCTGTAGGGCATTGGACCCCATTTTTATCGTTGAAATTTGTGGACAAAATTACCCTTCATTCTCAATAGTCTATAACAAGCAAAAAATCAACCTGCAGCAAACTAGAACTATATTTCACTCTTGTTTTTCACTATTACAACAGAAATATGGAGCACACACCAAGCAGCTGCAATTCAAGCAATGTATCTCAAAAACAAAATATTTCATCAACAAAATGCAGACGTGGAAAAAGAGATCCAGTATGCACATCATCAACTAGTGAAAATCCAAGAAGAAAATTTCCTGGATGCTCTACTTACAAGGTAAGTTTTCATGCAAAAATATGTCAAATACGTATCACAATGATGTACAAGCATGTTCTAAACATTTTTTGTACACTTTGAATGACAGAATTAAAATGCCTATGGATTTTTTCAATGGGTTGAACTTGAATGTATGTAGTAAAGGAATGGAAATTGCAAAATACTTTCATGCTCGAGTTGAAGAAATAGAGGCAAAGATATGTCAACTATATCTGTAAAATCAGCAACTTTAGAGAGCATATAAAAGGATAAATGCTTCCAGAATATCAATCATACATGAAAATGAGCAACTTGCATATGAATATGAGGAGATGAAGAAAACCTAGCAAGCATTACAAGGTACTTTGGCTAAGTACAAAGGAGCTCTCAAAGAAAGTAGGAGAATTGGCTTTAAAGGAAGAAAGCTGCTATGTGTGATTGTGATAATGGTGGCAATGTATGTACTAGGAATGCTCAAAGAAACTAAAAAAGAGCAATTATACGTACTGCAATAAGGATTATGATCTTATTAAGTTAAATGAAATCAATGCCTTGTATGAGAGCAACATGCAATCCATTTAACAATGACAAACAACAGCATACAATCCATTTAACAATGGCAAACAGCAGCATATAATCCATTTATCACATAGTCCATACAGCATAAAATCAAAGTAGCACAAGTCAAATAATACAAGCCAACTCAAACTAAAGTAATGCAATCACACAGTTTCAAAACATGGGCTACAACAACCTTTTCAGCAGTCCAACAACTCTAAACAATTAATAAAACATAAACAAGTCATCAGTGACAGAATCTAAATTAAACTATTACCCTTAATAATTGTTTACAGTCTCAAAACATGGGCTACAACAACCTATTTAAGCAGCTATTCATTTAGTTTTGTAAGCTTCCTTAACAATCAAAATAATAGCACCTAACAGTCAACTAATAACAATATTCAGCTTACAAAAGTAAACATCACACTTAAAAATTAGATGAATCGTCATTACTTGGACCTCTTGTGTCTTCATATACATGGATGCCAGTGCTCGATGTTTGACTAGAGAATAAAATGCTTCCAAATCTTATTGTTTGTCTCTGTATCTAGTTAACAAACAAAGTAAGAATTTGATTAAAAATTAAGTTGACAAATAAATAAAAATTATAGGACTAAAAATAGTATAATTATACTTGAGCTTTTTCTAATTGAACTCTTTATGGATGAATTGTTTCTCTTCCAGAACTGACTCTCGGTTGCATTGCCATATTAGCCATCTAATTTCAATTAAACAAAATTAAAAGTTATGTTAATGTAAAACTTAAGCACTAGTAGTATAATTGTTAGTTTACCACATCATTAGGAATGAAATATCTCCCATCCGAAATGCCAACTCCCGTCCAGTTACCAATGCCTAACAATGGTGAAGGATAGCCACCATATCTACTTCTTCCTCTGCTACCTCTTCCTCTATTGCTGCCACCCACTTTTCCCCTTCCCATAGAATTGCTACTAGCTCTGCTAGCAGCTTCATAGCTGCAACTTGCACAACCTCTACCTCCTGTTGCACTACTGACATCATCAAAGACAGAATAAGTCCTTAGCCTGCCACCTCTACTTCTGCCACCTCTACCACTACCACTAGCAACACCTTTACCACCAGCAATACCTCTACCACTAGTTTCTCTGCCAACAGTTGATTGGAATTGGTTGCTCCCAATAGAACTTTCACCTTACAATATATATATAAATTACAAAATATTAGTGAAACTTTAAAAATGTATTAACATGCCCTTCATTGAAGGGGGTTGAACATAACTTGTCTTACTGTTGCAGCTGTTCTCGACTCTTTGCATGTTTTAGTATTGTGTCCAGCTTGATGACAATTGCTACAGTGGGTACAGTGCCTCTTCTAGTTACCACATTTGCATTTTGAGTTTCATCAGCTCCCTTTCTTCTCACCTTTCTTGGTCTCCCAGGCCTTCTCTTTATCTCTGGTGGTTGAATGGGTTGCCCACCAGTGTCTACCTATAGTTGTTCTTCTGGAATAGGAATAATTATAGGACTATAGGCTTTCCTATAATACTCAATGCTATAGTACTGATGGACAAAATCTACTACTTCTTTCCCACTATCAATGATTGCAGCACAAGGGATACCAGTTATGTCCCACTCTCTACATGTATAGGTTCTAGAATTTATGTTTTCAATTTTGTGCCCACTGTACTCTGAAACTTCCTAGATTCCTTGACCAGCAAGAATTGGTTCATAATCAATTGCCTTTGCCTTTATTTCTTCTAATCTGTCATGAATTCTTGGGCGTATGTTTCCTTTAACCTTAAAAATGAACTCTCTCTTTTCTTGATATCTACACATAATTAGCCTTCTTATGCTTTCAAATATGGATAAAATTGGTTCCTCCCTTGCATCCTTGATGTATTGGTTAAAGGATTCACTGATGTTATTGCTTAAAAAATCACATTTTGACCTCGGGTTGAACATGCATCTTGCCCAAAGATGGGATGGAATAGCACTTAGCCAATTTTAAGCTTCCCTATTAGCTACCTGTAATTCCATCAATTTTTTTGTCCAAACATCAGGTACATATGCCCTGGCAGTAGCCCACATGATATCTCTCAAGGCTTTGTTTTTATACCTTAACTTGAAGTTGGCATACAAATGTCTCACAAAAAACCTATGTTCTATTCCTAGGAATAATTCATCAAATGTTTCTACAAGACCTTTCTATCTATCAGAAATAAATACCCAGTTCGTATTTGTTCGTGATCCTATGTGAGAGGTTAAGGTTTCAAAAACCAAAGCCAACTATCCTTACATTCAGACTCAACCAGGCCATGGCTAAAGGGTACATCTAGTTGTTTCCATCCCTCCCTACTGCATGCATTAAATGTCCTCCAAATTTTCCCTTCAAGTGACAAGCATCAAGACCAATTACTGGTCTACATCCAGCAATGAATCCTTCTTTTTGTGCCCTGAACATCACAAACATTCTTTTAAAAACAGGATTTGGACAAATTTGAATCATTTCAGACACAATATAAGCTGCTGAACCAGGATTTTTCTCCATAAGTGTAGCACAATAATCCCTTAATATGTAATACCGCTTCCTATGCTCACCATGTATCAACAAATGTGCATAGTTCTTGGCCCTATATATATGCCATCTAGAAACACGTACTTTGAACTTTCTTTTAACTGCCTTTCTAAAACCTTTAAGGCTCCAATCAGGATCATCAGCTAATTCCTTACCAAAATTTTCAGCCAACCATCTAGAGTTTGCACAACTATTCTTAAATGACCAAGGACACCTATGAGGTATACCCTTAATACTCTTGACCTGAAATGCCTTTGTTCCCCTACAAAAACTGGCATATATCCTTCACCCACATTCCCTAGCACATATAGCAAGTACTTTGTCACTGTCATTTTTTTTGAATTTCAACTCAAAACCTTTCTTGATAGAATACATTCTAACTGCTTTTCTGTACACTTGAACAATTAGAAAAATAAGTCCAACTTCAATTTTAGGGTCAGCCATATCCCTTTCTTCACTAAACTTAGGAAAAGTTTTTCTATTTTCATCATTAGAAGAATCAATAGCATTTTCTAATATCTCTGAATCAACAATATTATCTGTCTCTACAAATTTCCCCTGTTGTCTTGCATTCATAAATGCTTTATATTCATCACTAATTAACTCAGCATATGCTTTATATTCTCCTAAGTTTATATTGTTACCCACCCAATCAGCTAACTCATCCAAATTATTCCACTCACAAGTATCATTAATCCTATCACCATCCAAGAAAAACCCAAAATCTAAGTCATCTTCACTGGAGTCCTCACTTTTAGCTACATATGCTCATCAGATGAAGTTTCACAGTCATTGTTGACCCCACCTACATCATCATTATCACTCCCAGCTCTTACATTTTCCTCAGTACTTATACACCCTACAGAAGTATTCAATTCTTGTTGTTGTACATTATTAGCTTCTACATCAGTATTCATATCAGGTCCTACTTCATCTTTGGCCTCTCCAACATAAACATGAATATAAAGCTCATCCCTAAACATCCCAAACATTTGTTGTACTACCTCATCACTATTTAGTAATGGAAATTCGTTATCTGGCATTTTAAAGCTAACTTGCATGTTTATGGGCTAATGTAATTTTAAGTATCTTGTAAAGTTCAAATTTAGACATAAAATCTGGGTCAACCTTGTCCATATATGCAACAGTCCCACCCAGATAACATAGATTTGGATTATGTATGAAATGTCCCCCATGGTGGATTTCAAGAGTGAACATCTTCTTTCAACTGTACAAAGAACTGCACATACAACAAACAGAATATTTTACAAACTAAAAAAGCAATAACTTGGACAAAAATAGTTTAAATAAAGCTAATACTGCCTAAGGGACCACAAAATTACGATAAAAATTTCCAAAACCCCTAATGGCAGATGTCGCGCCCCATTTTTCGAAAAAGGATAATAAATGATAATATGATAATAAGTGTGGTGAATGTGTTGGTTGGAAAAAGGAAAATTAAAATGCATTGTTGTGTTTATTTGTTGGGAAAAGAGGATAGGTATTTGTAAAATGATTTTTAGAAAATATTGTACAAAAGACGTGAAATACTTTATTTTTGAAAGCAAATGAAAAGGGCCTAAAATGGGACTTTTGGGAATGCGACGATATTTGGGCCCGAAAATAGAGTCTAAAAGGGTTTCTTTAATGAAAAAGGAGTCGCCACTTGGTATTGAGTTTTGGTGTACCAAGTCACCCGAAAATATTTTGTGAAAGGTAAAAATTTGGAAATGATTTATTTAAAGAAATGATTTTTTGGAAAAATATAAGAAAAACAAGAAAAACCCTTTTAGACGACTCCAGGTCTTTGAAAACAAGAGAAAAAGGTTCGGGAGTCACAGTTGAAGAAAGGGAAGGCAAAGGCTCGCGCCTAAGGCACCCTTTCAACCTAGCCGAAACTAGTTGCGAGGTTTAGTCTAAATTTTCCTAATATAACCCTAAAGTTTTATCACATTTGGATGCAACTATATGAATGCAAATCTGGTCCTAAAATGAATATCGTTAAGGGACAAAATGTTCCATTGAGGTTTGGTCGGAATTATCGCATTAATTGCGAAACCCGATCTAGACCTCGATGGTGTCACGAGTATGAATGCGAAATGGAATGCAAAAGAAAAGGAAAATAGTAATATAGGTAGTAAGTGATCAAAGAGAGTAGGGATGCAACATAACGGGTACGGGGGACTAATAAACTCGTGACTATCTGTTTCTACTCACGGAGGGGGGAACGACATGTACGCCATCGCTTCCCACGTGAGTAGATGACTATTTTTTAGTCGAAATCACGCAAATGACCTAAAATTCTATGTGTAGTGGAATCTAAATGTTATGCACCAAATAGAGGTTAAAATAAGTAATAAGTTATAAAGTATATAAAAAACTCATAGAAAATGGAAAAAGTCTAAAAAGATAAAATGTGTGTGAAATGTCATGAAATGCATACGAAAAATGTTCCTAATGCTAAAATGACCTAAAGGCTTAGCATTGGACTAGCCTATTTTCTATAAGTTCTCCGCTAGCGTTGGACTAGCGAAGAAACCGGAATTAACCACAACTAGCATTGGACTAGTGTGGCAACGATACACATACAGGATAATAAAGCAAGTAAATAAAGCATGTATTAAAACAATAATCACATAAAAGCACATAATAGCACATAAGAGCATATAGCACATAAACATGATATTCTAAATGCAAAGTCCTAGAGAAAGCGAATAAAACACATAAGCACATAGCACACGTAGCACACAAAGCCCTAACTATTACACCGGAGAATAACCTAATTACAATCTAAAAAAAATAGAAAGAGAATAAAAGATATCCTATCTAACCTATCTATTACATTTCCTATCTAAAATACATAAGATTTTTGTTAAATAGATAACACACAAACTATCTATTACATTAACTATCTAAATACAAAAAATTTTACTAAATAGCATATTACCTATCTATTACATTTTTTGAATAATCAACAATTAAATTCGAGTAAATAATACGACATAAATAAATAAACACTCACACATGGATAAAAATTATAAGCACAAAGATACATGAAAACATATAGAAAAAACACATAGGAGCACGTAAAAGCACATAAAAAAATATTGGAAGGGTAATCGAGGTACCTCTCATTCGCAAACCCGGTACAAAATGCTAACAACATGAACAAACTTATCAAGGTACCATTATTTAAATAAATAAACCATTAATTAAAACAATTTTAGATTAATCACTATAAACTTGTTATAATAATTCAAAACAATTATGGTAATAATAAACAAAAGTTAAAGAAAAGCAATGATTAAATATTTAGGAAGAAAAATGAAAATTATTTAAGTAAACTAAATAAAAAATAAATAATAAAATAATAAAATAAAGTACAATAATAGATAAGTAAATTTTTTTTTAACACACAATATAAGGATTGCCAAAATAATTAAGAGAGAAATAAAGAAATTGATTGGAACATTAATTAGACTAATAAGACCAAATTTTAGAACATTAATCATAAATAAAATAAAATAAAATAAAATGCGAAAATCAATAATTAAAAGCTTTGGGGATTTAATTAGTTCTAATTATTATTTTATTTTATTTTATTTTATTTTATTTTATTTTATTTTTTTTGCAAAAATAAAATATTATAAGGTTTGGATTAAAAATGGAAATTTAGACAACATTCCAAAGTGAAAAATGTGATTTTTCAACAAACAAAAGAGTAAAATTATAATTTTAAACCCTAATTAAGGTAATGACATAGTTTACAATGAATTTAAAGGCTAAAACATAATTTTCAGCAACTATAATGCCCAAAAACAAAAATTCCAGCAATAAATAAAAGACTAAAATAAAATTTCTAACAATTAATGGAGGTCTTAAAACAAATTCCAGCAACATAAAGGACCAAAATATAAATTTCAGCAACAATAGGGGGCCAAAAATAAAATTCCAGCAAGTGTACTAACTCAAATAAAATTCCAGCAAAGTTGGGGGGATAAAAATGAAATTCCAGCAAGTATTCTAAGGCAAAAATAGAATTTCCAGCAATGTATAAGGGCCAAAATGCAATTTTCAGCAACATTTAAAGCCTAAAATATAATAACAGCAAGCTTGGGAGGCAAAATTGCAATTTTCATAAATATCAGAGGTTAAAAATGCAATTCCAGCAAAATCTAGGGGTCGAAATGTAATTACCGAAAAATATAGGGGTCAAAATGAAAAATTAAAAACGTAGGGGGCGAAATTATAATTATCTAAAAGTTGAGGGACCTAAATGCAATTAATCGGGACCTAATTGCAAAGAAAATTAAATTATGGGGGTCAATCTACAATAAACAGAAATTTAAATGCACAAATCAAACATTTCCATGGTTACAGTAGCATTAATGAAAATATAAGGACTATAAAATAAATAAATATTATTAATTAAAAATAAATTCAAAAACTAAACTAATCAAAACGACGTAGTTTTGAGTGAAACTACGTCAAAACGACGTAGTTTCACCAAAACTTTTTTTTTTTTTTAAACCGGTTTTCTTTCTTTACTTTTTTTTTTTTTTTTAAACTTTTCCAGATTTTCTCTTTTCTTCTTCTTCTTTTTTTTTCCTCTCTTTCTTTTCTTTCTTCTTTCTCCTCCTGGTTGCCCCCTCCCCGATCTGCTCTCCTCTCGCCGTCCGGCTCTCTTTCTCTCTCTCTCTCGCCGGAATCTCTCTCCGGAATTCTCTCTGTAACCTCTCCCTCTCTCTTTTGGTCTAAAATCCCTAATTCATCTTCAACCGAAAAACAATTTCTTCCAAATAAAGTCCCGAAATCCTCACTTGCTCAAATCCAATGTAAAGCAAACAATATTTCCTCTAATTGAACTATTAATATAGTAACAGGAAGAGGGACCAAGAATATTACCTGTGGGAGGCACTCAGTGGTGAGGCGGAGGGGATGTTAGTGGTGGCGCTGAGCAGGGGTAGCCCGGTGGTGGATGGTGATGAGTGGCTTGACGGCGAGCAGGTGGCGCCACTGTCCAGTGGTGGTGGGGATGTTGCTGCTGTTTGTTGTTGTTGTGCCCCCCCCCCTTTTTTTTTATGTTTTTGCAGGTGTATGTAATGGATTGTGCGTGTATTGTTTGTGTGTAATTGGCTGTGTATTTGATGCGTGTTTGTGATGCTTGTGCAGATGCGTGTAGTGTGTGTGTTTGTGCGTATGTGTGTTTTGTTCGCAGGGTGCGTGTGTGTAATGCAGGTTTGTTGTGTGTGTGTGTTCAGGTGTCTATGCAGGCGGTGTATAATGTGTGTGGTGTGTTGTGAATTGCAGGGGTGAAGGTGGAGGTGTGTATAGCGTGTGGTGTGTTGTGTGTGTTTTGTTGTGAATTGCAGGGGTGAAGGTGGAGGTGTGTGTAGCGTGTGGTGTGTTGTGAATGTGTTTTTTGTGCGTGCGTGTGTGTGAAGAATGCAGGAATGAGTGTAATGTGTGTCTGTGCAGATGTGAAAATGTGCTGGTGTGAGTGTTTGAATATGTGTTTTTGATTGGATTGGATGTGCCGTGTGTGTTTGTGGGGGGAAGGTGTGTATGTGTGGGGAGGTGAGGGATCTGTGTGTGCTGAAACTGTGTGTGAAGTGAGTGAAAGTGTGGTCTGGCCGAGGGAAAAGAGAATGAGGGAGAGGCAGTTTTGTGCCGGTCTGTTTTGTGTCTGTTGTGAGAAGGAGACAGAGTGAGGAGGCAGAGGGGAGTGAGGGTGTGCGTTTGTGATGTCTGTGAGTCTGTGTAGGTGTGTGTTGTATGTGTGCCTGTGTTGTTTGTGTGATGCAGTGTGTGTAATGCGTGCAAATGAGTGTGTATGTGTGAGCTGTGTGCTTTGCTGGTGTTGTGAGGAAAGCCAGGAGAAGAGAGAATTGTGAGTGAATTGTGCCTGTGTGCAGGTGAGCCGAGAGAGTGGAATGGGGGGAAGATGTGTATGTGCAGGTCTGTGAAGATGTGAAAAATGGTGTGTGGGCTGTGTGTTGCAGAGAGGGAAGAGAGAGGAGGGAATTGTGCCGGTGGGAGTGGATTGTGATGAAGATGAAGTCTGAAAGAAAATTGAACAAAATCCCTTAGAATCTGATGAAGTGTAGTTTTTAGGTGGGTGATGGAATGGAGCATAGAGTTTTTGTCTGATGGATTCAGTGTCCTGCTTTGCTGCTGCGTTCAGCAGCTGCAGTAGCAAACTACTGCAGCTGCTGTAGCAGCAGCTAGGTTTTTTTTTTTTTTTTTTGTGGAGAAAAATAAGGAAATAAAGAAAATGAAAAAATGAAAATAAAATAAAACTACTTGAACCCCCTTTTTTTTTTTAAATTATATTATATAAAAAACTGAAATACAACATTATATATAAAAAAGAAAAGGTAAAATTTAGTGCAACAACTTAAAGGTTAATTTAATATTAGAAAAATACAACTAAAAATAAATATCAAATGGTCTTAATAAAAAAAACAAAATAATAATAATTTTTTAATTTTTTCTTTTCTCTTTTTTTTAAACATAAAATTTATAAAATGCTCATAGATAAAATTCTTATAAAGAAAATTGTAAATAAAAAGTGCGTTGGAAAACGTGACCTAAATATGGCAAAATTATAAAATTTATGAAAATTAATAAATGACATCACACAAATTTTACACAACATATATTATCACATAAAGCACATATATTATAATTTTCACTCAAAATTTTTGAAATTAACGCATTCTTGGGAAACGTGCCCTTAATAAACAAAAAGATGAAAATTAAATAAATATTAAACGACCTCTAAAAATTATGAGATTTTTACAGAAAATTTATGAGTATTCAAAATGCAAATATAAAATTTTTTACTTGAAAATTATCGTAAAAAAGTGCATTGGAAAACGTGCCGTTGAATTAAAAAATATTAAAATTTTAAATAAATAATGAATGACTCCTAAAAATCATTAAAATCATAAATAATGATAAATAGTAAAATCATGTATTTAGGAAATAAGATAAAATAAATCAATATTTACATGGCGAAATTACCATTTTGCCCCTGACGTGACGAATTAGACATAATATGCGAAAATTGTACTCGACCCCTGAAAAATAGGAAAATACCCTCTAAAATAAAGTGACACACATATTTTTACAAAAGGTGTGTCAAAATTTGGTGTCTACAGCAGACATCAAGAAAGATTAACCCCACATGCTGTACAATAGCACCCTACACAATCATTAAAACACACATGCATGTCCCTCAATCAACATATAAACAACTAATAAAACTATAAACACACTAATCGATTAAGTAAAGAAAGAAAGTTACCTCAACTTTTGACGCTTTCTTTGTTTAGATTTTATCTCTAAAACTTCGGCAATTTCATCAACACATCTTTACGCTCTCTTTCCTAGTGATTTAGGGTTAGATCATGCTTCTTGTATGCCTAATCAAGGACTGGTAGTAGGGATTTGGTTTACGGTTGGAAGGAAGAGAAATTTACTATCTAAATTTACCTTAATTTTTTATTTGTAAATTTTCCCTAATTTTGATCCACGATTTGTCCAATTCATCAGTATTTGGGGCTTGTCTACACGTGCAAAACACGTGTCCAGCTTTTCCTCCTAAAAGAGGGCAATTTTGGATTTACAATATAAAGATGGGTTTTTTTTGGCTTTACACTATTGAATTGAGGATTATTTTGTCATTTCAATAGCAATTATGGACGGAGTTTATTTTTTCGTCATTTTCCTGTTTGCCAAGGATGCAAAGTTCCTACAAATTTGTTTGAGGGGGGGCAAAGTTAACTGTGTTATTGTCCATGGGGGTTTTCTGCCATTAACCAAACAAAAAAAATTTGTTGGACCCCACTACGTAACATCGCGCACTACCTGTTACCGGCACCTAGAAAACGTAAAAACGTTAAAACCCCTTTTCTTCCTTCTTTCCTCCGCTAACCCCATCCGCATTTCCCACGTCTGCCTCCCAGTTCCTAATAATCAACCACCATTCTTTCTCTCTCTCATTTTCCTGTTGAAAAGAAAGGAAACAAAACGAAACGAAACGAAAATGGCGACGAACAATCTTATCAGCAATAACAATAACAATGGCGAGTTGAACACTTGTGTAGTATTGGGAGGCCGAGGTTTGATTGGAAGATCATTGGTGGTGAGGCTGTTGAAACTCGGTGGTTGGATCGTCCGGATCGCCGATTCAACTCCCTCCGTCCAACTAGATGAGTTGGACGACTCGATCCTCTCACAAGCTTTCGCCTCCGGTCAGGCTTCCTATTTCCATGTCGACGTTAGAAACAAAGCCCAGATTGTCAAAGGTACAACTTCTTATCGGCAATGAACAATTCTTCATGATTTTTATTCGATACATGCCAAAGATTGTTTTTCTAACGACTTATATCCGTTCAAGCATAAAGTATCATCTTGTGGATGGTTCTGAGAGCCGGATACATATACAAATTTGCTTCGGTGCATATAATTTCTATAGGATTTTGGTATTAATTTTTTTTAATTTTAATTTTTGAGGAATCCAGGGGTTATCTGTGTTACGTACGACCATTCAAAGCATAATGCACTACTTTGTTTATGGATATATTGTCTTTGTGTTTGTTCTAACTTATTATTACCGTTTCTTTTGTGTGTGATTATCGTATTGGCAAATATACGTTCATATAAAATTTCTGCTGTTAGTCTCTTTCGATTTTTATAAAATGGGGTGTGTCTTTAAGGAAGACTATATCTCCAACGCATTCCAAGTTGGGCTACTGCATTTGCAGTTTGAGGCAGTTATTAATTACTAACCCAAAGAAAGACTTATCTTGGACTGTCTTTAAGGAGCGTTAATAATCTGAAAAGTGCTTTAAGGAGAGAATAAGAGGGCCAAAAGCTTAGAGTAACCTGTAACTCCCCCATGTTATGACTTGCCCCATAGTAGTTAAAGGCGCAGAGCATACTGGAGCACAATGGTTCTCTTGAGGCTTAAGTGCCAAGCGAGCACATGCTTTTTTGAAGTTAGGTGCTCTTGTGCATGTAGTAATATTTTCATTTATTACATACAATCTTTCAATAGTTGATTTGCAAACTATTTTATTAGTGAAAGATGAATTATTCGTAAAACAGTGCAAATAAATCCATCAAAGACTAAATTACAAACCAAAATGCAATAACAAATAATGTATGCATGTCAAAATAAAGAAATAATGCAAACATTCGCAAACAAATACATATGTTTAAAGGTTCAAGCATTCTAGAATGCATCGATTATTAAGCTGGTAATGATCCTCATCAAATAAGTCAAGAAACATTGATGGTTTACTCTATTTATAATCTGTCATCTTATGCTTCTCATGCTAGAAACTGATCGCACTACTCATTAATCGAGGTAAATAAAAGAAAAGATCCAATGGATTTTAACAAAAACAAAGCCAGAAAAGGGAAAAGTTGAAGATGCCTGCTCCTTTTTTTTTTTTTGGTGTTTTGTGCTTTATTGTGCTTCGTGTACTTTATATTGGTTGTTTGCTTTAGACAATTAAAAGCGCTAGGCTTGCACTTAGTTTCGCTTTGCACTTTAGTTTGCACTTTGTGTTCTTTTAACTAGTACGACTTATCCTAAAGATATTTACACCTATATTGAATGGAAAGAATTGATGATTGATGCACTCATATATATGTGTGCACCTGTTATGCACTATGTAATTATTATACAATCTTGTATTGGTTGCCTACTTAGTTTTAGTATGTTAATTGTGGGAAATGGTTGTGTCTTTTTTTCTTTTTTTTTTTAAATATTTTTGTGGGAAATGTTGGAGGAAAAAAATTTACAAATTAAAGTCTCGCCATTTAGTACTTTTTATTGTACATGTCCGTAATCTACGTTACAATTATTGGATCCAGGCAACATAACCATGCAAGTCCTTAGATGTATATAAATGACTGCATTTATTGTGATGTATGTTGCTATGAACATACATAAATACGCATGGATAGATGCATATTGATTCTTTTATTTTGTTACATAATTTAGTTTGTGCCATATTGAGTGGGAAAATTCAAGTTATTTTAGTCCGTGGAAATAGGATGATTTAATTGGATTTTCCTTTTATCATTTAGTTTACTGTTGACATTATGGCTAAGCTAATGGAATGTAAAAGTTTAATTTATTTGCTTCTCTCTATTAGATGCTCTGTTTAAAATACGAAATTGTCATGAGAAGAGAAATAACTTCAACTTGCTGTACAAATTAATCCAATTCAGCTACCAAGGACACTGGACTGTATTCATGTTTCAAACTGAATATTCCTTTTCAAAAGATTCTTTGTATATGAGAAAAATTATGGTAATTAAAAGATAAGGGCATTTGCTTCATGAAATTCAGTAGCCGTGAAATGTAGTTAATTTAAGAAATCTAGGTTGGTGCATGGCATGATATCCTACCTTCTTTGAGGAAAATATTCCCACACTGTTAAGCCATTTGGCTGCATTGCCAGATGCGGTACTAAATTGTTTATTGACACAATTAGTTTTATATTGTAGTTCACTCCTTTGTTTCTGCTGTCCTTTGGGCATTATCCATGCTGCCTAAGTAATAAAATCTAGAGCAAATTAGTTTGTGTTTGCCTATAAAATCAAGTAATTTAACACTGTTGAAGTATGCCTCTGTGGTATACTTTTGATGGCGTAAGAGTGTGTTTCTGTATCTGCCTTGAAAGCTTTCTATTTATGTGCCATTGAGCTGCCTGAATGTAACAAAATTACTAATGTAACCAACTTGCCGGCCTTCACAGTTCTCTTTTACATTTCACTCCTCCATTCTCCACTTCCCTATCTATAATGTCTGCAATATGATTCTCCATTGGTTGTCTTATGTTTCTCCCTTTCTATTTGGAATTTCCTAGACAGGGTATGTTCTGAAATGGGATAGGGCAGAGACGAGTTGGGAAGATTCATCTGTGCGTGAATAGTTGCTTATTGTAACTACAAATACTAGTACATATAGAAGCACCCTAATGGGTTTATTGCTATATGATTTTCTTATTCCAACTTCCCTTACTTTTTAGAATTACCAATAAAGTGTATGTCTTCAAGGAACGATATTGACTTTTTCATTTTGTTAGGGGAGAGCAGAACCAGGAGGGAAGATTCGTCTGTATCTTAGTGTTGTTTATTGTAAAATCACTGAAAATTTTAATGATGGTACAGGTTTGGAACTTTATGTAACTGCTTTCACATGTTTTTGTTTCCCATGCAGCTGTTGAAGGTGCAGTTGTAGTGTTTTACAGTGATACATTGGATTCTTGTACGCATGATTTTTATTTGTCATATACAATCGTTGTTCAAGGTAAACTGCAATGCAGTTGTCTACAGTTATCTTTGGACTCAATTCTTTTGACTCATAATATTTTGTAAGAGCAAAGTATTTTAACTCTGATTTTCTTTTCAGGTGCAAGAAATGTAATCAATGCCTGTCGAGAATGTAAAGTGAAACGGCTGATATACAACAGTCCTGCAGATGTAGTTTTTGAAATTGGGCGTGACATACAAAACGGAGATGAGTCTTTGCCTTATGCTTGCAAAGTAAGTATTTCTCATAATCAGTTTTTAAATGACATATTCGATAGCATATTTTACTTAAGCAATTCTAAGCATTTGTTTTTCTTTTCTCTCCTTGTATCCATTATCCCTTCCCTGTTGATGTTTGTTTGACACAGTTTGGGAACATGTTGACTGATCTAAAGGCTCAAGCAGAAGCTCTGGTCTTACTTGCCAATGATATTGATGGCCTTTTAACTTGTTCAATTCGCTCGAGCAATGTCTTTGGACCTGGTGATAAGCAGCTAGTGCCGTTGCTGGTCCATATGGTAAAATCCAGCTGGGCTAAGGTTTGGATTATTTTGTTCATTTATTTCTATGATAGTAATTCAGAAACTTATAAATTTCTGGTGGGATCGGATCTGTTTTCTCCCCCCTTTCTATGAAACATCAGGATTCAGCAAAAATTATATGAACCTTACATCAATTAGCAATATTGTTCTGCACTCAGTAAATGATGTCGGCTGTTTCCTGCATTGTCTCTTCATTCTCTGACCTTCACTGCTTCCTTTGGGGTTGAGTGGTGAAGTATGGTCATGTCTCCCATGATGAGATTGTAATTCTACTTGGTGAAGAAAGGCTAAAGAACTGAAAAAGTCATTAATGTTTGTAGCATATTGGTGTTGCTTTAATTTATACCTTATAAATTATTCTTTTTTTCTTTTGACCTTATCCTGGTATTTTCAAGTAGTTTCTATTGTGCTTTATCCTCTTGGAATAAGTAATATGCTTTCTCATTTCAGTTTATTATAGGAACTGGGAATAATGTGTGTGAGTTTACCTATGTGGAAAATGTTGCCCATGCCAATATCTGTGCAGAAGAGGCTTTAAGTTCAAGGCTGGTTTCTGTATCTGGAAAGGTATCCCCGGATTTTGAGCTTCTTCATCTAAACCCTCCCCCTAATTTCCAATTCCAATCGAGGTTGTTTTGAAAAAGAACTATGGCAACATTTGCAGGTTTTTTTCATCACAAATCTTGAGCCTATGAAGTTTTGGGAATTTGTGTCCGCTGTGCTGGTTGGCTTGGGTCACCAAAGGTATTATGTTGTGGAGTTTCATGGCACAAAATGAGCTCATACTGTACTTCAATATCCTTATCAAGTTTTTATTTTTTCATATCAAAGTACAAAAATATTAATTAATCAATTTTACCATTTGTTCTTCTGTCCTGTGAACTATCATTTGCATAGAATTCTTCTGATTAGAAGGTAAAACTTGTATTCGACTTTTACTTTATACACTGTCACGTACACAACCGGACACTATGCAGTCTTTTCCCTATAAGTAGAATGCAATTTGATTGAATGCATCAAAAACTGAACGAGACATTAGTCTTGTATTAGTAATATACCATGCGAAAATACTTTTAAATCCTGCTTAATGTGGTAATCATAGCATTATCAAGCAATTTTTACCCGAGTCTTGTGCTTTTGATATAATACATGGTCTTGGCTACTAGTATCAGTTTGGGATGAAGCAAGGGTTTAAAATGAAGATACAAGGTGCAAGCTCTCTTCCTGCACATTGGAAGTCCTGAAGAAAATTTTCTTTTTGTGGATAATTGATGTGGCATCAAGAAGCTATGGTGGATGAGATCTTATTTCAAATCTCCTAGATATTGAAAGTTTAGATTCTGGAAAAATTACTAAGAATCTGAGATTGGAGAGTGGAGACTAGAATTTTTGGAGGAAGAAAGAGAACAAGAGGAGGAGGAGGAGGAATGAAATTCTAGGAATTCCACTTAGATTTTCTTAGGATTAACCACCTGAGGTGACACTACCTTCAATCCGAAAGGAGAGCACAACACAACTTTATTTAACTGAAAGCTACCTAAAGCTGTGACAACTCTCATACATGTAGAGAAAGAGCTAAACTTGAAGGCCAAGACGTGTCAAGGACGAAGGAGACATTGTAGCTGAGCAGACCTAACAGCTAAGAAAGCTAAATGCTAAAAATTGTAACAAGTCAATTTCAGTTTGACTTTAAGGCAAACTTGCGACTCCAAAAACTCTAGCTTCCAATAGAACAAATTACTAATTGATTAAAATGAAGCTAAAATACATTGGAGCAATGCACAGCAAGGAACTCCAGTAATCTGTCATTTTCTGGAATTGTCCACACACCCTTGTTCACATCTACGCATTCTGCATACTGGAAATTGTTTAGCGCAGATCATCTAAAATTGCCAACCACCTGGTTATGACATTGCACCAAAAGAGATGAACTTAGAGCACCTATTTATATTTACATGAACAGTAAGTTCCTTTCATAATTTACAATTTTTTGAGGTGCCTGATGTTGATTCATATTTGTTACTTGATATTTTATGTTGGATTCGGTCAAACGTAGGCTATTGTTTATAGTATTTGGCAACAACATCTGAAGGAACTGTTTTAGTTTAATATAGGGCCATTTAAAATGTTTTTCTGTTGTTTTATTTTCTTCTCTTTAGTTTATGTGAGTATTCTGATGTATTCTCTGATAATCATGAATTGTTTATTTATCTGTGCAGTAGTACACTTGTCTACTTCCTTTTGATTTTCTTCTTTCATATTGATCAGATGGTGACAATACCGCAAGATATAAGGCAGTGCTTGGCCCAATCTGGCGCTCCATATAGTTGTTGTCACTGTTTTTAGGAAAGGGGGATAAATTCTAGTGGGAAAAAATTTTTGGAAATGTTGATAACTTTATGGTTTGGGCTCATTTCTTGCCATTTTTGTACTTCTAGTTTATTATCACCGCATTCTCAATGTGTCCTCTACTGATGTCTGTGCATTTGGGCTCCTGGAAGCCTCTGCAATGATGCTTACTTTTGTAAGATGGACTGTGAGTTAATGCATGTATGCTGTTCTAATGTTGATGATAACATATATTGCTGCAAGAAATTGGGGGCTCATTTCTGGTTTCCATTCTTAATCTTTCTTCACACTATTCTAGTTTAACAAAGCACTTTCTTTCTGATTGCAGGCCCATCATTACTCTTCCTGCTTTTGGTTTCAAATATTTCATTTTTCTCATAAAACTGATGCATCTGAAAATGGATTTCACATCAGTTCAAAATGTTCTGCAATTGAGTTTGTGCTCTAGGACTTTCAATTGCTCTTCGGCTCAGAAACATATTGAATATTCACCTATTGTTTCACTTCAAGTAAGTAGCCTGGCTAGGTGTTTCGTTTTTATATGTTTTGAGTTATTTTGTTTTACCCATTCTTGTGACTATTTTGTTAACCCATTACTGTGGCTTTCTCTGGGATATTTTTGTGTTTCTAACAACAATTTAGGGTTTTCTTTGCAAATGTTATTGGTCTTAGCTACATAGTTATTAAAATTACACAGTTAAGCACCATCCAGGCACATGTGAGAAGGCGCACATTTGGAGCCTGGGCACTGTGGCACAAGGCTCTTAGGCACACACTTTTTCATTATTCTGTGTGTTTGGTTTGTGTAATAAATTTGACTTATCTTTGGGTGGCTCAAATTTTGGATTGAAGGCTTCAATTGGCTAAAGTGCTCAGCACTCAGCACTTATTTCTTGCTTGTTTTTGGTTTCTGTATGGATTTTTAAAGTTGACTTATCTGTTTAGTTGGCTTAAACTTTGGATTGAAGACTTTGATTGGCTTGGATATGTACCACTCAGCACTTATTTATTTGCATATGCTAGTATTCAAGTAAATGTTCAAGTTTTTACATGTCCATTTACTTAGGATATTACATCTAAGGACGTAAACATGCCCCACCACCCCCCAACCAGGAAAAAAAAAAAAAAAAGAAACCTGTAAAAATAGTTTCAAAGCCAAATTCCTTGAAAGTCAGCTTAGTGTTTAAACTTGAGGTGCTTCATTTAAAGGGTTAAACCTTTGAAAATTTTTTGAAAAATAAGTTTTACTCTAGTTTTATCATGGAGAACAATACATAACTTTTTCAGGTACTTAGTCTCCACAGATTTGGTCAAATTTAGTCAAAAATTACCCAGATTCACTCGTGGAGTGACTAAATCATCCTAGAATTTTATTTCTCTATTATATGAATTCTTTTGAAACAAAAGCTTAGCCAATTTAACCCTAATTTATGGGTCAAAATATTAGCATGTGTAAATTTTTTCATTTATTGGATGTGCACGTAAGCGCATGCCGACGCTGAAGCCCTGGGAGACTTTGGTGCCCAGATGCGCCTTGTGCCTCAAATAACTATGCTCAGCTACTTCCATTTCTTGCGTATTGAAGATTGTATCATAATGTGTTGAAGAATGAGGACTGCAAGTCATAGGACACGGTGATATTTGAGCCATAGGTCAATTATCCATCTAGAAATAATTTGGAAATTTCAAGATTTCACACATAATCACAAACTTCTGAATGCAAAAAGTTGACTGGATTTGAAGTGGTCTGGAAGTAAATAGACGTTATATGGTGTTTATAATGAATAACCAACATGTCCTATCCTTGACTTCAGATTTTGAATTGAATATCTCTACTTGATTGGGGTTTATCCATATTCAGTTGAGTGGAAACTTCAGTATGCAGAAACGTAAGAACTTGAGAAATCTAGAACCATATTTCTGGTGAAAGCTTAAGTAAACTAAAATTTTTGCATCTACGAGTTGGGTAGAGGTACAAAGAAGATTAAGCAGTGGCCAGTATCTGATAGACTACCCGTAATTTGGCATAGGTTGTCTTATGTGGAATAAGATTGCTTTTATTTAGGACTGAATAATGAAATAGAGTGAGCTTTATGTTTGAAGGTGCAATAGAACATGATATTGGTCCAATTCCTTGGTGATAACCTTGAATTTTTTTCAAATTTTATGAGCCATCAGGAATAGGTTCTTAAACTTCAGCCAAAGGTTATGTAAATCCAGGTACAACTCTTTTTGAAACACTGATTTTAGGATTTGAAAATTTCTTACTGTTTTGCAGCCGATAAGATGGGAATTTTCACTAAGTTCTCTTAGCAAATTGAACTAATTTAATGTGCAGTGAGTTGCCATGCCAAGTATTGGAACTTTATCTCTTTTATTCCCCATGCCAGATTAAGTTCTAGGCACTTAATCTCTTATTTTGGTCATTTTTGTTGTTTCATCGTCTTTCAAAATAAGTATGGATGGATGAGGACATTATCAGCAGTTACAAATATGAACAACTGAGTGTATCTTTGTATTTCCTTGGATTCTTGCTGCTTAAATGGGCCTTTTTTTGGGTTCTCTTTTCTTGTTCTTATTCTTTTTGTTCAAGAAAGAGGGTTTCTGAGGTTTGTTGTTAGTTGTCATCTGCTCTTCTGCTTTCTACGTTGATCTGCTTTCTGCTTTCTCCTTTCCACTCACATCATCATAACAGTCATCTGTGATGCATGTGTGTTTTATTTCCTTAATTGTGACCATGCCAAATTTTTCCTGTATTTGTTATGCTTGAAAATTACGGGATAACAATGCTATTGGCTGAATAACAAATGTGCTCTGGATTTATTTTACTATGGTGGCTGACTGCTGTCCGTGTACAGGAAGGAATTAGGTTAACAGTTGAATCGTTATCTCATTTAGCCCAAGACTCAATCTTGACGAGATACTGTGATTTGGGTGAACAATCAAAAGCAAATAAGCTTCTGGGAAATGGGAAAGGTTCTGTCTTGTTTTCAGTTTTGATGCTCTATTTATACCTATTTGAGTAGTAATATCTTTTTTCATCTGGGTATTAAAACACCGCTAATCCATGCTGTAATTTCTTTTAATGAATTGCCCGAATTTTTTCAGCTTCAATGAATCTTAGATTTGGGTAATAAGGCCATCTGAGTCTGTTTAGTCAACATAAATTTAGTTGGATTCTGTGCATGAACCTCTTAAGTTCTTCCTTACCATCCATCCCCTTATAGCAAAATGTGTTCAATTTAAGTCCATTTGAGCATGGAACAAAGAGATATATATAGATATCTAAGTAGGCCTATGAGCAAAACTGTTACCCAATCTAATAATTATCCTTGTGTGAACAGTGCATTTTTATAGTATTCAGAATGTACTTGTCTTTCTTTTATTTTTTAACTAAAATCTTTTCCTTTTGATTTGATAGGATGGGGAAGAGGGAATGGGGTTGAATTGTTCTGATTAGTGCTCTTTTAAGTGCATTCATTTTCTTCGCTCTCTCTCTCTCTCTCTCTCTTTCTTCCTTTTTTTTTTTTTCCCTAAACCCGTGAATGACATTTTGTGATGTTATTGCAGTTGCAGATATTTTTCTTTGGAGAGATGAGAAGAAAACTTTTACTTGTTTCCTTTCTTTGGTTTTCTTCTACTACTGGTTTTTCTTTTGTGGAAGAACTTTCATCTCATCTGTTGCTAAGCTTTTGCTGCTGATCATTGTTTTGCTGTCTTTATATGGTCGTCTACCATCAACCATGTAAGTATTGAGCTCGATGTCAAGGCTTTCTCTCTTTCATTTCTTCTTCTAGATGGGACTAAAAGAAAGAAAAAATTTTAATTATCTTGTCTTTACTGTGGCCATCTCCCTCCCTCCCTCCCTCTCTCTCTCTCTCTCTCTCTCTCTCTCTCTCTCTCTCTCTCTCTCTTCCTTCCACCATGTCTTCTGTTATTTACTGGTCGTTTGTTACTTTTCGGCTGTCTGGCAAACTGTTCAGTTAGTGTCAATTACTATGGTCCTGTTTCTCTTTCTGTTCCTGTCTCTCTGGTGAACCTTTCAACAATTAGCAAGGTGCAACAAAATATACTGGATGTATGAGTTATTGCTGTTCATGCAAATGTAATTGCCACCTGCTTTTCAGATTGGAGGCTTTCAATTTAACTTTGTTATGGACATATTATCTGGACAGAATTAGGTCCTTTCTCTGGAACATATTATCTAAAGATTTGACTGTAAGTGTCTATGCAACAGATCTGGTGTGACAATTACAAGAATTCCATCATCTTACTTCGAGTTATCAGAAGCAACTGTGAGAAACACTTTTTCAGCAATAGGATACCTGTGGAATTCTGGGTGCCATCTGACTGGGTCATTGGCTCGAGGAGAAGATTGGAATGCTTTCCTCACGGTACGTGATGGTTGGCTGCTTGTTTCAATTGTTGGAATCTAAAAGTTTTAGTTGTTCTCTGGTGTTAATTGAAAATTCCCTCAGTCCTCCATATGATACACTTAATTCTCTTCACTACTATGATTCACTACCATGTTGAAAATTTTTAACCTGATGCACTTGTATATAACAATTTTATTTCTTAACTTCTGAAATGCTTATCTTGTGCTATGAATCTGGAAAAAGCTTGGAGCAGGAAACATACTGAAATTTTGACTATGCTTGATGACATAATTATGAGAAAATATTGAAAGGGGTCTATCATTGGGAGCCAAATGGTATGAAACGAATTTGAACATCGACTATTCTTTCTGTTATTCTCTTAGATCGGGGTTCACAAATGAAGATATTTGTGGTCTCTTGTGTTTCTTGGATTTCTGGAGTTTGCTATATCTGCAGTTAGAATTCTTTCTTTTGTTTTTCGTGTTAGTATTGTATCTGCAAGTAGGATCCTTTGTTGTTTCCACCCCAGCAAGACCTGCATTTCCTGATTGTTCCCATGCTAAACAAAAACTATAGTGCAAATGAAGCAGAATGGTATTAGTTGTTTAAGAGATATTTACTGGACTCATTTGTGACTTCTGATATTTGTCAATAAATGATGCAGATAGTTGCTTTACTGTATTGTTTTAAGGTTACGGCATCTCATTCCTTGGCTTTGGCAACTGGTGTTGGTATGAATCATTTTCCATTCGCTTTATTCTTGACATTGATTTAGGGGTGAGACTAATAAGACTATTCTTGTTTGACATTTTTCTAATGCAGCACTGGTACTTGCGTTCAATGTATTCTTCATCTATGAGCAATATGAGGAGGAAATTGATGGGGTTGTCACGTCTTTCTTCATCCAGACAAGGAAAGCCGGGGGCTGGTTGTTGATGAATTTGCCTAGCCCTTTGGTGTCATTGCTTCCTGAATGGAGGGCATCATCTCAGAAACAGTACTTTACATTCAAAACTCAATGATAACAGCTCATCAGTGTAGGAGCTTACTGTCTTATTATTTGTATTTTTCTGTCAATATGTAAATAGATTAGCTTTTCATCTTGCAATAGCAATGATCAATGCAACATAAAAGACAGTGCTTGCTGACCCCAAAAGAAAGAAGCTGTAGGATGGGGATTGAGATTGCTTTTGATAATTTTAGCTGGTAATTTTTTTAACAGTGAATTATGTTGCAAAAACATTATATTGGACCGTGTTACTGACAACAGTAAACATTGAAGTAAAGATGTAGGATATGTAACTCCGTTGCGGCAACTACCTGGAGCCATGGCTTGTCGCGGATCTCGGTCGCGGTTGTTCCACATCTGTAGCGGTGTATCGGTTGAATATCGGGTGATACGTTCATTATAGTATATAAAATTTTTTAAAAGTCTAAAAAAATTACTAAAAATAAAAAATATCACAACTAACACAATTATCAAATTAAATTTTCTAAATACTTACATTGTCATAGATAGTCACTAATTATTTAAATAAGTAACGTTGCATAACTGTAGACTTGTAACATTAGTAATAAATGATTTTAGTATCAATTTTATATGACATCATTTAAATATAATAATAAAATCATTATATCTTATATAATACAATAAAAATTATACAAAGGAAGTAGTAATGTTTACTTAAATACAAGAAAAGAAAAAGATACATATCAAATAATATTACAAAATACAAAGACATAAAGAAGGAAGCATTCTTACCATGTTCTCAATAATAATTTCCATCGTAAATTGATTAAAACTGTAATTCCCAAGTGATTGATCTCAAATTTTTAAAATAAAAAATAACAATAATAAATATGATTGAAATATTAAATTCAAGATGTATGTGTAGATCTTGAATTCTATCAAATATATTAACAATATATTTTTATTTTCTTTACATACCTCTTAATACCTTGTAGAATGATGAGGAGGTTTAAAATCATGTTCATCTTTCTGCCTATTATAGTAAGAATAAGGCATTTGTTGCACAGCACCCATGAATATGTGTGACTACAGGAAGTTAGGTTATGTTTTCAGCACTTAATAAAATCTAGTGCTAAATGATAATAACAGTCAAATGAGCACACCCAAAATTATGAACACTCAAGTCCACAAGAAAGAATGAAACTACGCCAGTTGCGACCTTCCCGGCTGACGCAAGATCCGATGGAGATGAACATACAATTGGCCCGTCATTGTACCTAAAAGGCATATGCTCCTTGCCTTTATGTGTATGACATGTGTTTAATAATTGCTATAATTTACAATATTGTTTGGTAGATCATTCTAGTATATGACTATTATTCTTCAACTTTTTGTTTTCCTTTTAGTAGGGAGAGTTGTATTTATGTCTTTAAGTTTTTAGATCCATAACGGTGCATATCGGATACATATCGCCGAGATCTTGGCCAATATTCACCGATACGGTGTCATACCGTTCATATCGGTGAATATCGCCGACTTCTTGGTGATATGTATCCGATATAGTTCAAAAGATGATGCGGGTAACGATGTCGTAACGGTAGGCTCTGTTTCAGTTACGATTCGGGTTATATGGCGAACCATGCCTAGAGCTGGTAGTTGAGATTGAATTATGGAATCTGATGGCTTCTTAGTCGATAACATTCAGAATAAAATCTGACTTGGGAAGATGACCTTTTCGTTAAATAGAGTTAATTTGTTTCTAGTACATATGACCATGCTGTAAGATGCCTAGGAAATCTAAAGAATCAAAATGGCTGAAGTTTTGAGTGTATGAAAAGAGGGTTAGGTGTTGTTTTAATTCTTGGCTGATGAGATAGAAATTTACTGTTACTGTGTTTGGTATGTGGGAATAAATTAGAATAAAAGGATTTTTAATTCTGGACTGATGAGATAGAAATTTACTGTTACCATGTTTTGTATGTGGGAATAAATTAGAATAAAAAGATTTTTAATTCTTGGCCGATGAGATAGAAATTTACTGTTACCATGTTTTGTATGTGAGAATAAATTAGAATAAAAAGATTTTTAATTCTTGGCCGATGAGATAGAAATTTACTGTTACCATGTTTTGTATGTGGGAATAAATTAGAATAAAAAGATTTTTAATTCTTGACCAATGAGATAGAAATTTACTGTTACCATGTTTTGTACGTGGGAATAAATTATAATAAAAAGATTTTTCTAACTAATTTATTTCATTTCATGTTTAATGTGACCTTTTAAATTAGTAAGCCTTTCTATTTCATTTCATGTTTCGACCGCCTTCTCGTTGCCCACCATCTGAGTAGGTTTCTATTTCCCCTATTTCTTAATAGGATAATCAAAGCCAAGCTGTTGTAAAGTCAGTTACAATTGTTCCCTCTCAATCTTCAATTTATACATTGCTTTCCCATTTTGAACAATCCTAGATTGACTTGTGGTTTTCCATTTTAAATGAGCCCAGTTTGACCTATTGCCTCCTCATTTTAAAATATGGAAAAGAAATACTCAATCAACTTGTAGAGTTTTCCTTAAAAGAGGAAGAAAGTATTATTATGGACTTTGAAGAGGAAGATATACAGGAGGGGGTAGCGGAGTGCAGAAAAAGCTGTTATGGAAGGTTTCATGCTGGAAAAGAAGTGGATCTAAAAGGTCTTAGGTGGGCGATAATGAAAGCATGGAAATGTGAGAAAATCCAGATAAGAAAGCTTCACGATCAGATTCAACAAATATTCTTTAACCATGAAGATGAAGCAAACAAGATTGTCGATCAAGGGCCTTGGTGTTTCGAAAAAAATTTACTAAATGTGAAGCCATGGAAATATGGTGAAACAATTAAAGCAGAAGATTTCCAGGAAACGCCTTTGTGGGTCCATGTCAAAGGCTTGCCTATGGAGCATTACACGAACGAAATGGCTATGAAAGTTGGAAAGCACTTCCCAGGTTGCTCTATTGTCCAGGTAAGAGAAAGCCTTGATGATGGTACTATATTTTTTGTATGAGAATAAATGTTAATATTCGAAAACCTTTAAGACGATCATTGTAAGGAGGGGTCCAAATGGAGAAATTTATATGCCTTGCTCAAATATGAAAAGTTACCCATTATGTGCTTCAATTGTGGTCTCATCGGACATAGTGAAAAAATGTGCAGCAGGACAAACAAGCCAAAAAGAAGAACAAAATTTCCCATCTGGTTTATGGCTGAATGCAGATTTTACAAAATCTACAATTCTGCAAACAGTAGAGTTGTGCGACGAAGGTTGGAGGAAGATGGAGGAGGAAACAAGAAAGAAGGGGCAGCAAAATCTAGAAACATTGTCTAGAACCAAAAATGATGAGAAAATGTGGGCGGCACGAGAGTCTTTTGAGAAGGCAGCGGGATAGATCTTTGAGAAAGAGCAGCACTCCCAAAGAAGGGAAATACTTGGGTGGACCGGCTCACGGAATAGTATCGTGGACTCCTGGGTTCAGAAGTTGCCAACTCATGTAGTACCCTAGAAAATGCACATATAAGAGACATTTTTTTTCTTATTTAGGGTTAAGTGTTAATCCTAGATTTATTAGTTGGAAGATTTTCATTTTAAGCAAGAACACTTAAGTATTACATTTAGAATAATTTTACTTGACCATTTAATTTATATTAGAGTTTAAATTTTGCTTAATTTATTCTACTATTTTCTAGCCTTTTACTACTCGAATTTTAGCTCAATTTTACTCGAAAATTTCACTTATTTTCTTGCTTTATTTTTTTCCTTAGCTGAAATTTTTCTCTTTCTTTTCTTTTTCTCTTGGCCGAGTTTCTTTCTTTTCTTTTCTTGCTTGTGGCCGAATATTCTTTCCCTATTTTTCTCTCATTTTTCTTTAATATTTATTCTATAATATTACTAATTACTAGGTGATAAAGTGGTTAAAAATTCCACCAATTAAATTAAACCAAGTTAGCCACTAATGCATTAAAAGACTAAACCTAAATCTTACTCTTGTTATACTTTAATTGGCTATCATTTTACCTACCTTTTTCTTTATTTCTTTTCTATTTTTCTAGCCTATTTCTCTCTCTTTTCCCTTGCTCTTGGCCGGCCCCTTTGCTACCCCTTTTCCTCTCATTTTTTTTCTCTCAACTTCTTGGAGCTTTTTCTTCAAACTTTGGACAAATTCCACCATAGAAAGTGAGGTTTTCTTCTTCCTAAGCAAGGTTCTAAGCTTGTTTAGGGTATGTACTATGAACTTTTGCTATTAATTTCAAGTTTTATTTGAGTTTTATTCAAGTTTTATTTAGGGTTTTGTTCAAGTTTTACTTTCACAGCCATACTGGACCAGTTTTAGTAAAACTTTCATAACTTGGTATAGATAACTTGGATTCGAGTGATTCTTGTTGTTTTAGAAACTAGATTGATAGGGCTTTCCAACGGTATAAGGCTTGCACTGTGATTCATTTTATATTAATCGCAGAAAGTTTGCAAAGTTGGCTGAAAATTTGATTCTGCGTAAAACAGTTTTGATGATGAGTCAAATTGAGGGCTGATTTTGAACCGGTTCTAGTTGGAATTTGGATTGATGATCTTCACGAAAGTTGTAGCCCTATAAACGTACTTTAAAACCATGTAATCACAATTCCCTGGTTCTTGGTGGATTGACCCCAAAAATGGCACGAAGTTGGCTGAAAACCAACCCTGTGCAGATTTAGGTAAAGATTCTTGGAGTAAAATTCTTAAAATTTAGTGGAATCTTGATTGAATTTGGGCTTGAACTGAACCTAGATGTTGTAGAACTTGTTGAATTTGGGTTGGATGGCTGATTTTCTTGCAGGAAAAAAACTTTGGTTTGGTCCGATTTTAAGGGGAGATGCCGCCGAAATTTTGGTAGGAATAAAGAAGGGAAAAATGGAACATGAAACTTCCAACCTAGAACATGTTAAAATTAAAGAGTTAATGTGCAGAAATTTTAGGTAAAATGATCTAGTAATGAGCAAAGTTCCTAGAAAAAGAGAACCCTAAAATGAAACCCTAAACCCTAAACCCTAGAAACCCTAAAACCAAAACCCTAGAAATAAGTGGGATATTTCTTGGATTTCTTTACTAAATTAATTAGGGTTTAAATCGGATTTTCATCAGATTATTTCTTTTAAATTTCAGGGTCCGAAAACACATCACAACCATTTCACGAGAGATTTTCTTAGGTTTTCCAGGTGAGTGTCTTTATGTGTGCATGATGCATGAAATGTGATATTTTATTTAATAAATATTATGTGAAAATTTGCAATTATTATGTGAATACCTGTGCTACTTGAGGAAAGATGTGTACTTTATCACATCTATTCCGCAATGTGTTACTTGCTTTCATTGACCAATATGTTATTTGTGTGTGCGTGAGACTACCGTGACTAACTTCACCGTTATTTTACGGATGGTCAACCCGGCTGCACGTGGGAGGACATAAGGTGTTGGGTGTTTTAGGGCTTGATGTTCTTTCCCTTTTGAGTTGTGAATCCTCAAAGAGACCAACTCCGGATTGAACCTGTTTGCTTGTTGACTCTCCAGGGTTGAGAATATCTCCCTGGATGTGGTAGCTTGTACGGAGGTTATAAGGTGATTGGCGGTTAGGGTTTGTGCTTGATAAAACTGATATGTTCTTTGATAAAGACCTGAGCTATTATCTCGGTCCAAATATCGTGGCTACATGATCAGTACTTGCTCTTTCTGTGGTTAAGCTTGCTTCCGTAGTTGAGCCCTGTATCCTCCTTTGACTACATTTTAAATTAAATTGTTTATATCTTGATTTATTAATTTAATTGTTCGATTATTTCATTTACTAAAATAATGAGTTCTTGATATGATGGCATGACTTGGACATTCACTGGGCTATTATAGCTCATTCCATTTTATTTGTTTTCCTTTACTCAGGTCACCTGAAAAATTAAAGTTGGACCGACTGGTTTTGATTATTATAAAAGTTTCAGTTATTGTAATAGCCGAACTGTGTTAGGCTATTTTTTTTGAAAATCACGTATATTATGACACATATACTTTTGATGTGAATTGTACCTTATGTTAAATAAAATGAATGTATTTTATTTATTTCATTTTATTTTAGTTATTTTATTTTAAGTTAAGTACGCTCAGACGTTTGCGTGAGTGCGTATCGAGACCTGGCGAGAGCTAGGCAGGCAGTCCGCTAAGCCCTTTGGTGCGCCTCTGGGTAAGGTGGGGCTGTCACAACTCATGTCATGAGTAACGTGGCAATTTCTGGACCAAGGGGTCCAGGTACTATTCTGTGAACCCAGTCCATTTAAGTATTTCCCCTCTTCCCCCACCTCCCCACCCCAAAAGAATATACTTTCTCCGTTCTATAATTATAGGCTCACTTTCCTTTTGTGTCTATATCAAATTATAGGCATATTTCCTCTTTTAAAGAGTAGTTAAGTTATAATTTTACTAATATGCCCATATTTAATGCATATTGAAAAATTAAAGTACTTAAAGTTTCAAAAACAATACACTAATAAGTGTCTTTTATTTTGAGGGTATATGGTAAAAGTATGAACAAAAAATTATTGTTGTAACCACATTAATTACATTTCTTAATATGTGTGAAAAAAGAAACAGATTTACACTTATGGGATGGAGGGAGTAAAAAAGAGAACAATACTTATGGGAATTGATTTGGCTGGATCAGATGTGGGAGACAAACCTCTGGACAACTTAAATGCCCAAATTGCGTTATGGCAGAATAAAATAAGGAAATAAAGGAGAAATGGTAATAAATCTAGATAATGGGTTTCTTTGTTTCATGGACTCAGGCCCAAGAGTGTTAATTATAAAACCAAGAAGCCCAAAACACAACTCTCAGGCCCAAAACAATACTTATGGGAATTGATTTGGCTAGATCAGATGTGGGAGACAAACCTCTAGACAACTTAAATGCCTAAATTGCATTATGGTAAAATAAAAGAAGGAAACAAAGGAGAAATGGGAATAAATCTAGATAATAGGTTTCTTTGTTCCAGGGACTCAAGCCCAAGAGTGTTAATTATAAAACCAAGAAGCCCAAAACACAACTCTCATGTCCAAAACAATACTTATAGGAATTGATTTGGCTAGATCAGATGTGGGAGACAAACCTCTAGACAACTTAAATGCCTAAATTGCATTATGGCAGAATAAAAGAAGGAAACAAAGGAGAAATGGGAATAAATATAGATAATAGGTTTCTTTGTTCCATGGACTCAGGCCCAAGAGTGTTCATCATAAAACCAAGAAGTCCAAAACACAACTCTCAGCGAGAGACGAGAAGTCAATTAAGCAGACTAGAAGAGTTTTGTGGGTCTCAATTTAGGTTGAGTTAACCCTTGTTTGTTAGTACATGAGAGGTTAGTTAACTTCAGTTCAATGCCCTTCAGTAAGCCTTGAGTATTCTAATCTAATTTCTAACTTTGACTGAAAATTGACAAAAATAAAAAACAATGTTTAAGAGGTATTCAAGGTAAAAAGACTTGAGTGGCAGTCACAAAAAGTCCCACATCAAAGAAATGAGTAAGTGACTAGCTAGACAGTTTCATGGACTCTTTCTCTAGTTAGCAATTGCCTAGATGGAAGAGTCTTGTGAGTCCCAATTTAGGTTGAGTTAACCGTTGCTTGTTAGTACACGAAGGTTAATTAACTTCAGTTCAATGCCCTTCAGTAAGCCTTGAATGTTCTGATCTAACTTCTAACTTTGAATGAAAATTGACAAAAAAGAAAAACAATGTTTGAGAGGTATTCAAGGTAAAAAGACTTGAGTGACAGTCACAAAAAGTCCCATATCGAAGAAACGAGTGAGTGATTTGTCGGACTTAAGTTCCATGGATTCCTCCAGTTAGCAATTGCTTGGATGGAAGAGTCCTGTGGGTCCTAATTTCAATTGAGTTAACCCTTGCTTGTTCGTGCATAAGAGGTTAGTTAATTTCAATTTAATGCCCTTTGGTAAGTTTTGAGTGTTCTTGTCTAACTTCTAACTTTGAATGAAAATTGACAAAAAAAAAAAAAAAAAGAAAAAAGAAAAGAAAAACAATGTTTGAGAGGTATTCAAGGTAAAAAGACTTGAATAGTAGTCACAAAAAGTCCTACATCGAAGAAATGTATAGACACTAAATTTTGACACACCATTTACTTTTCTAGCATTAGGGGGTGCTTTTTTACTTTTGAGGTCAAATATTAATTTTTGGGACAAAAGGGACAAAATTAGCAATTTTGAGGGGCAAAATGGTAATTTTTAGCATGTATATGTTTTTTTATTAGTTTTGAGTTCTAAAAGTATATTTTTGTACTTTCATATAGGTTTCTGAATTTTTGTGTTTTTCGAATTACTTGCTACTTTTTTGTATATTTTGTCAGTTCAAGGAACAAAATGGTCATTTTGCCTCGTGAACACCATTTTCTCCCATTTTTGGATCCCAAAATTATTTTTAGGCTTTTATGCACATTTCTAAAATTTTCTAATTTTTTTTGGGGACAATAGCTATTTTTTTTCTATAAATACTATATTATGAGGCAAAATAGGCATTTTGCACCTTGAACGGATTTTTTTGTTAGTTTTTGAGTTCTAAATTTATTTTTTAGGGTTTTAAACTTATTTTAATTTTTGGCAAATTTTTAAGGCTAATAGCTATTTTTTTGTATATTTCGTCATTATAAAGGCAAAATAGTCATTTCGCATCCCAAACACATTTTTCACCAATTTTGGGCTCTAAATTCATTTTTTAGATTTTTAAGTCTATTTCTAATTTTTTGGTAAAATTTTGAGATCCATTACTATTTTTTCGATAAATATCGCGTTCAGGGGCAAAACGATCATTTTGCATAAGAAATGTATTTTTGACTAAACTTTTTATTTAATAAAATTTAATATTTACATTTTTTTATTTTTTCACTTTTTTGGTGTTTTAGAAAAAATCATGACACATTTTAATTTTAATTTTAATTTTTTGCATGTCAAAAATCATTTTCTTGGGCGAAATTGTGATTTGATTGTTAACGGCATTTTGTTCACTATTGGAGGATGAGATTTCCCATTCTTGGAGGATAAGTTTACCCCATGCTATAAATACCTCATTTGGTAATTAAGTCACAATTTTACCTTATAAATACCTCACACTATAATAAAGGGGGAATTAATTAGAAAAATACTACACACACATTTACTATTCTTGCACACATAAAAACACACTTTACACACACTAATTTCTGCACACTCAAACACACACTACACACACACACTCTTACACACTCAAAACACACACTAAAAAAGAAACACAAGAACACATTGAAGATCATCAACAACTCTTAATCTTCATTAAGGTAATTTCTTATTTCTAATCTTTGTTTTGTTTGATTCTCCTTAATCTAATTTTTTATGGATTTTTTTTGGTTTTTTTTTCTTGTTCTTTCTTTTCTGGGTTTGGTTTCATTTTTTTCCTTCTACTGTTCAGTCTAAAATCCACCGTCTTCTTCTTCTCCTTCTCCTATCTCTACCTTCTTCTTCCACCATCAACTCCACAAAAAACCATCCACTACCTGAAACCTTTAAACTCTCACTGAAAACACCATCTCAGCCTCAAACCAACCTAAACAGCCCAAGCAGATTCCATAAACCACCCAACCTCCACCTTTAACCACCAGCAATCACCCACCACAGTTTCTCCTAAACCTTACCACCGTCGTCTACCACTACCACACCGCTACCCACAAACCACCATCATTTTCATTGTCTCTTTCTCTCCTAATACCAGAAACCCTTCCTTGCAAAAACTCAAAAATCAAACAAACAACCCAAACAAACCCACACAAAGACAGCTAGAAATCACCACCAGTTCCTCCAAATGCCACCAGTTAATCAAGCTTGGTAACCATAAGAACATCACTGAATTCCAGTTTTACTCCACTGCAACCAAGACCACCCAATTTCCAGCCATGCCAGTCAAACCAACCAAACCCCAAAACAACTACAGAACAACCCAAATTCCAGCCCAAACTATTACCATAACCTGCAAGAAAACCAACAAACAAACAGCACAACCTCAAATTCACCACCACTGTCACAAGATATCTAGGCCCATGACCACTGGACCACCAAATCATCCCCTGCCATCACCACCAGATTTCACCACCATCACTGCCATCATAATTCACTCTAGCCAGCACCGAATTACTAACCTCCACCACTGCAAGCTCCACCATCAATCAGTCAATAATCATCTCCTTTTCCCCAAAAAATTCCCCCAAATCCCAGCTCAAATCAACCATAAAAATCACCAACACACAGTCAAAGACTCACCCGAATCACCACCCCACACAGCTATCTTCTTCTCCATAGCCAACGTACCACCGCCAAAAAATCTCCCCATTGTCGCGCCTTTGCCTTCCTCCACCACATTTCTCTTCCTTCGAAAGAGGAACTAGCTAGGGAAGTTTGTTCTCCCTGTTTTCATGAGAAACACAGAGAGAATAGAGAGAGAAAGAGAGAGCCAGAACAGATTGGAGAGAGAGAGAGTGTGCGAGAGAGAAATAGAAAAGAGAAAGAACAGAGAGAAGAAAGATGGAGGGAAAGAAAGAAAATAGAGATCAAGAAAAGTGAAGAGAACGAGAGAGAGAAAGCGAAAAAGAGAGAGCCAAAATAGAGAGTCATTAGAGGGAGGTTAGAGAAAGAGGAAATAGAGAAAGAGAGAGAGCAGAAGCTGGAAGAGAGAGAATGAATAGAAACTGAGAGAGAGGGCATCAGAGATGGAAAGAAAGAAGGAGAAAGGAAGAAAGAGAGAAGAGGGGGATGGGGAAAACATTTTGAAATTAAGTGAAGAGGAGGATTTAGGGGTTTTTATTTTGATTTGATTATTTTCTTTTCTTAATCAACTCCCTGATTTAGTTTGTTTTAGTGTTAGTTTAGTAATTAATTTGGTGAATTAAATTAGTTAATCATTTAGTTTTAATCCAGTTTTAGTACTTCGTTGGATTATTTTATTATAAAAATAGATGTTCATGCTTTGGCCCCTAGAATTGGACTGTTTTCCCAATGTCCTTTGAGTATTTTGCATTTTTGAGCAATTAAGTCCCTCATAATCACAGTGAGTCTGAGCATTAGGCTTGATCATTTTTTCCTTCTTTAACCCTTTTATTCTATCACATTTGGATATTAGGATTGCATTTTTCTTTCTAGGTTTTTAGGTCCTTTTCTTTTAAGTACACACACCTTGGTTTTTAGTTTCTACCTATGTGATATATGGTTTAATTATCTTTGTTTTATTCGCCTTACGCTTGCATTTGGAGAGGGGGTCATTCACCCTCAAAGCTTTTCGCATGTTAGCATTATTATTCCCTCTTTTCATACGGAGCACTTCATACATGCATTCGATATATTTTTACCCTTTTTCTTTTTTGGTGGTTGCCATACTGTTCATCCTGTTAGGAACTATGATCGATTTGCCTAGATATGCGGCCATCGCATTCGTGCATGTAGAGGTGTCTAGAGGATCACTAGAAACATCTACCGGGATCATGGAATTATCAGACTTGTTACCTTTTGAATCCTTCAGTCTAAAGGTTCGGGAATTGAAGCCTTATTGAATCTAGATGCATTAGTGAGTCTAATCTCATGCATCCATGTAGAATAACCTAGGATAAAATCAGCTTTACCTTGTTAGGTACATTAGGCACGAGAGGAGGGAATCCAACCCCTCTTTATTTTCCTGTTATGCTATTTACTGCAATTTGTTTTGTCAATATGTTATGTGTTATTTATTGAATAAATTAATGCAATCTCATTCATTCTTTGATTGCATTCACAACCATAAAATAAAGAACCCTGGCATGGTGCTCTTGTAGGAAGCCAACCTTCTTTCAGCACGTTTAAATTTCATCTCACAGTTAATTTCTTCGACAAAGAAGGAAATATGAATTTCATAAGTTTTTAGAAATTGCATTTGGTTTTAAACAAAATACCCAGGGGTTCAATCATTGTAATTTTTTTTTAAAATCCTGAAAATCTAATTTTTTGACTTGTATATTCTTAAATAAGAATTATAATTTTTAGATCTTTTTCAAAATTTATCCATCCTTGTTGTACCTAACAATCTTGTCCATGCCCGATTTTTCTCAAAATCAATAAATGTACGTAAGACGGCAAATTTTGTACAGTTCATGTTCATCTTGTTCAAAGGAATTGTGCGTCATTTTTGCCTTATCTCCCACCTTCTTTCCCACAGTACACAAAAAGGGGTTTTTAGACATATTTCATTTTTTAAGTATATACATACTACTTTAATAAATTGAGATTTTTTGACTTATGTGTTCCTAGACAATATTGTAATTTTTAGCCTTTGTCAAATAAATAAACCTGAAGTCAATAATCCTTTGTACAATTTATGTTCCATTTTTTTTCAAAGAAATCCTACATCATTCCCAGATTAAAATTCTTCATGTCATTTTTCAAATTTTGCATTTTTGCATATTTTAAATTACTTTAATAAACTGGCATCACGCATAAACCCTATAGGGAATGCCATTTCGGGAATCCCATTGTAGGAAAGCTGTCCTTTTGTCTTGGGTACATAAACCTAAAAAAAAAAATGCACATTTATATATTTCATCCTGAGAGGTGAGACCCTAGGTAAGATAATATGAGCAGAATAGAAGCATTCTTCCTAGCAGATCTCCTTCTTTTTCATTTAAAAGGAGAGTTTCACCCTAAAGAACTGCATTCCATGCTAGGCCTATCTTTGGCACAATAAGGGCACCCCTTAGAACATGTATTCAAATTAGTTATACACTTGCTAACTTTAGTCTTTTTCTTTTTCTTTTGAACAATAAATTTTTTTTGACAGTGCCAATAACAAAAAGATGGCTGGATCACTTTCCTCTCCGATGAGCATTTTATGTACTTTAAATCATAGCTTCTTTTCATCAAAACCCCATTTGAACACGGTCTAGCACTTGCCAACCGCAAAGCCATATAAACATGAGTACGCATCTCGAATCGTCTGAGGCACCTGCTGAAAGCCAAACATCTGAAATGACCACACTTAGGATGCAAATGAATGAAATGTTGACTAAAATCAATGATATAACCCATGAAGTATCCTTTTATAGCCAAATCATTGCTCATTTCGTCAGTAACATGAACAACAATGGCTCTACCTTAAATGCACAAGTCATTCAGGAACTCTCACAAACCCAACCCAGTGCAAGTGGTGGCACCCCAGACGCAAATAACAATGGCATAGTTGTCCAGATGCAAACTCCACCTCTGAATACCCATGACACTCAGATCCCACCCTGTACTCAAAATCCTCAAATGCCCATTCAGATTCCATCCAACCTAGAAACATCCAAAATACTTTGAACCAACCCCAAGTCACTCACTTTACCTAGAACACTTAGCCACTGCCGGCTTTTAATGCAAATCAATTTGTGCTCGAAACTGGGTATCAGGGCAGAGTAGAGATGGTACCTTTTGCTAGGGAAGAGAACCCTTTTATGGCTGATAAAACATTATTGAAAAGATTAGATAGGTTTGATAATTCATCAAAGAGAGTTAGGGCTTCTTGATAGATACGGTGGACTGGATTATGTTGACTTCTGCATGTTCCCAGACACCTGATTGCCATTGAAATTCAAGGTCCCAGAGTTTTCCAAGTATAATGGTAGTGGGAACCCTATGGTGCACCTTAAAATGTTTTGCAATAAGTTGGGAAAACCATCCGGTGATGATAAAATGCCAATGAGGCTTTTTGGAGAAATTTTGGAGAAAGATGCCTTAGAGTGGTATTTAAAGTTGGATTTCTCAAAGGTCAAAACTTGGGCTGACCTTTCTCAAGCATTCATCAAATAATATGAGTTCAACTGTGACTTGGTACCTGATAGATTGTTTTTGGTAGAGTTAAAGAAGAAACCTTCAGAAAGTTATGTAGCTTATGGTCAAAGATGATGAAGCGTGGCAGCCAAAGAAAGCCCACCAATTGATGAGAGTGAAATGATAAAGTTGTTTATTGACGCACAGGACCCACCATACTTCCAGGCCATCGTAGGTTCAACTGGAAAGACCTTTGCCAAAGTTATTGAACAGGCAGAAGCCATTAAAAGAGGGGTGAAGAAAGGAAAGGTAGTGCGCATGGCAACTGTAAAATTGCAAGTTGAGTCGTTGCAAAACAACAACAATCTGAAGAAAGCAGCTGGAAAGAAAGCTGAACAAAAAGAAGAGGAACCAATTTTTGTGCTAAATCAAGGCTCGAAACCCAATCTCAAATTCCAACCAACACAAACTATCGTGTCCATTATCTGCAGTACTCTCCACCAATACATCCTTTGCCTACTTTTTTACCAGGTTCTCAACCAGTCTTTTATACCCAAGTCCAACCAATGAATGCACGGCCATTTCTTCCAAATGCTCGACCCATATTCCAGAATTTTCAACCCGCACCACAAAATGACATTCATCCCTCATTTCAACCCCACTTAAGGTCTATTCACCCTAATAGCTATGTTTTACCTACCCAACATTAAGCAGTTGTTAATCAAGCCAACCAACCACAAAAACGCTACAGAGATTTCACCCCCCGTTGGTTGCCTTGTTGATCAAATATATGAGCAGTTGAAGGCGGTGGGCAAGATTGGTGCCATACTAGAGAAAACTTTTACCAATGGGCTACCCATGGCTATGATTCCCCAGTTATTTGTGATTATCATTCGGGAAGCCCAAGGCATACTATGACCAATTGCTGGGAATTGAAGCATAAAATTCAAGACATGATTGATGATAGAGAAATTGTGTTGAGGAGAGGGGAGGACAGGCTCCGAATGTCGACAACAATCCTTTGCCTCAACACGAGCCTACGGTTGGGATGATAGCGTCAGATGAGAAATTCATGATGGGGGAAACATCCAATACTACTGGTTTCAGTTTCATTGATGGTGGAGCACTAAATAACTGGACATATCACTTTCTTGTGCCGAGGAAGTGACGATGAATTTAGGGTTGCCTTTGTTTCAAAATTCATTTCCAGATAGAGCCCTGGAATGAATTTCTTTCTTCGAATGATTTTGGTGTCTGGCTCATATCATGTTTTGATTTTATTTGTTGAAAAAAAATTGTCATGAGTCCTTATTTACTTTTAAGAAAAATGTTTTTGTTTAAGACTTGGACTATTTTACTGCTTTTCCAAAGGCTGGTGCCAGTTTATGTGTTTGTAAATATTCTTTTTCTAAGAAAATGCAAGTTAGAGTTTAATGAAATGGAACTTTTCCTCTTTTGTCTATTTATTCAGTTGTTTCTGTGTCTTTCATTTTTTCTTCAAATGGCCAACAAATAAATGCCTATGATTTTTGAGTGTCACTTCACATGAAATTGATGATTGCAACTTTGATATCTCTCTGGATTCTAAATAAGGTAAAATTGTTAATGGCGGACTAAGTGATACCGAAAAAGGAATTTGGACTCCGTATTAAGGATTCTGAAAAATACAAAAAGGGCCAAACTTTACTTGGAAGAGGTAGAAGTCACAAACATTGGCACCAAGACTTGATTGAGAGTTTAGGTTATATCAAAATATAGCAATAAATCCACTTAAAATCACACAAACAAGTAACAAAATTTATAACCTAATATTCGTTCCGCAAGTGCATGGATCAATTGTAGTTTTGACGAGTATTAGGGTCGATCCCACAAGGAAACGTGAACTAGCAACTACCAAAGCTACTAACTTGCTTTATTATCTAAACAATCAAACTTTAGAGATGGTGAAATAGTAGGAGAATCAAATTCAAGTAACAAACAATGAAGAATCTAGTTAAACAAAGTTGACTAGGTTTAAGAATCCATTAAATATGCAAGTTAAGCTTATGGCCAAGATGGTTTTATTCAAGTTTAGGATTCAATTCCAATTATACTCCAAACTAGATCTCTCTACAAATAGAAGACTACTAATACATGAGCTTTCCTACTCTCGTGGTAAAGTCTAGCATGCATTAGTTCATTAAACTTATGAATTGAGGCTTTATTCCTTAATCCACCTAAGTGAATCACTACTCTCGTGAGATTCAACATAAGTTCCATTTACTCTTTCCATTGTTAAGTGCAAATCTTGTTGTCAAATAACAACTAGATGACTTGAAGTTGGTAGCTAATCAACAACGAGTGTTATGACCAAGTAAATGAATAAACAAGAATAAAGTTGGCCATAAACTAATTCATATCATAGTTTCATCTTAAACCTAGTTAGAATCAACTTAGTTCAACATATTCAAGAAGAACTTAAGCACATAAATAAAAGTAACAAGCATGAATGAATGAAACTAAAAGGAATAAGGTTAGAGTTGCTCATTTGTTGGATGAACTTGGCTCCAAATCTTGCCCTTGTATTTCATCAAACATGTTGAATACAAAGTAATTCCTCCAAAGTCTTGTTACAAGAATATGACTTTGCCTACTACAAAACTTAAAAAAGAAAATCTACTCTAAGTATTTATAGGGAGTGCTCCTCCTTCCAAGCTATGGTTTATACTCTTTCAAGCATAAAGCTAAGCATATCTTTCATGAATACAAAGGCATCTATTTATAGAAATAACCCTAGCTCAAGTCCTTGTCCAAGTTGAAAACTTCATGATGAACTTTGATTTCTTTTGCCTCAAAAGTCTTTCTTGAGCTTTGTGTTATCTTCTAGGGCTTCCAAAAATGCAGTTGGACATTGGAATTATCTGCAAAAGTTGTGTGAACATGCTACAAGTTGAAGAGAGCCGAAATCTGCAAGTTGGTGCTGATACGCGGATACGATACGCGGATGACATCCACGGATCGTGGTTCGTGTATTGCTCCTTTTTACCATTTTTTCCTTTTTAATTTTTTTAGTTATTCCCATAATGCCCTTGAGACCTTTTTCCACCATTTGAATCATAATTTTCTTGGTAGGATCTGATGAAGAAAAATTATTCTGAAAATTCCAAGCTTAATTGCTAAAATTGGTACAACTTGAATCAACTTTGAATTTGATATTCTTTGAGCTTCAATTGATCCAAATTGTGTTTAATCATCATTTTCCTGCATAATCAAATAAACTTGGGCATTAATTTGCTCAAAATAATATTTTTGCCTCAAAACCCAAATTTCCGGACCCAAAAACCCTAATTTTGGAGCAAACCTTGATTTGATGGTAAATTATGAAATTGAGCCATTCTAATATCAAAATTACTAAAAACATACTAAAAACATATATAAAATATTATACAAAAATAGGTAAGTTTATTACTTATCACAAGACATAGGTTAAAGAGTTAGGTCAGAATGCACTTTTGCTCCGAAGACTTTGACAATATTGAGCAAGCTTCACGATGTATGAGAATTCAAAAGGAAAGGACCTGCAGAGGATAAGATTTCAAACAATTATGGAGTTCATTGTTTCATATCCTAACTTTTCTTACTTGCATTTGTAGGGTATTGTATAGGTTATTGTGAGGGGAAGATAGGGTGATGCCACATGTTTGTGAGTTGTTACTAGCAATTGTGATTTGTGTATAATTCTCCTGCTTGTTGAAATTATTTTATGTGTTTTGAAAAAACGGTTTCATTAAGACTCAAAAAATGGTTATCATGTTATTTGAAGTTTTGTTCTTATCGAAAGTGTATCTTGTAAAGTGGTCGGAATTATATCTAAATTTTGCATGTTTAATGATGATTTCTCTTCTTGACTTAATTTCACAGGTTAAATGTTGATTATGATCAACTAGTGCAACATGTAAACTGTGATGTGACATCTATTACAGGGATTTTTTTATATTGCAACAATGAAAAAAGAAAAAAGAAAAAAGAAAAGGAATAATGTAGCTTTCTCCTACTCCAATAGTTCTTATGCTTAGTAACTGGGAGTCTTCATCCAAAAATGTCGACTTTCGCGTCAAACGGCACTTGAACTATGAGTAATGCATAGCAATTTGAGCAAAATGATCATTTTGCACAAGAAATGTATTTTTGACTAACCTTGTTTATTTAATAAAATTTATTGTTTACATTTTTTTGTTTTTCCACTTTTTTGGTGTTTTAGAAAAATCATGACACTTTTTGAATTTTAATTTTAATTTTAATTTTTTTCGTGTCAAAAATCATTTTCTAGGGTAATCTGATTTAATTGTTAAGGGCATTTTATTCATTTTATTCACTCTTGGAGGATAAGATATCCCATTCTTGGAAGATACATTTACCTTACACTATAAATACCTCATTTGGTAATAATAAAAGTGGGAATCAATTAGAAAAATACTACACACACACACATTCACACTTTACACACACTAATTTTTGCACACTCAAACAAACACACACAAACACACACTCATAGATCAAACACACACACACTCATACACACTCAAACGCACACTAAAGATGGAACACAAGAACACATTGAAGATCATCAAGAAATCTTAATCTTCATTAAGGTAATTTCTTATTTCTAATCCTTGCTTTGTTTGATTCTTAATCTGATTTTTTATGGATTTTTATTGGGTTTTTTTCTTGTTCTTTCTTTTTTGGGTTTGGTTTCATTTTTTGGGTTTTCGTCTTTCCATTTTTTCTGCTATTTAGTCCAAATCCCACTGTCTTCTTCTTATCCTCCTTCTATCTCCACCTTCTTCTTCCACCATCAGCTCCGCAAAAAATCATCCACTACCTAAAACCTTTAAACCCTCACTGGAACCACTCTCTCAGCCTCAAATGAACCTAAATAGCTTGTATCCGTTGGCTATACTAGGGATATTTTAGGCAAGTGCACCTATCATTTCCAGTAGTACAGTGTACAAGAGTACCAAGTGTCGATCCCACAAGGACTATGTGAATACTAGTATTAACCTTCTTTCTATTATCTAACCTCACAAAGTGAATGGCAAATTAATTGGAAATACGAATTAACTAAACTAATTTCCTAATTAAACCACAATCTAGAAGTCAATTGAGAGAATGGGCAAAAGTAGAGGCGAATCTAGATGAAGAATATCATAAACCAAATATGCTATGATTCTATCTTGATTAATGAATAACCCAATCACTTAGATCCTAGAATCCCTTAATTAGGTTCAACCTTTCTCAAGTATTAACCCCCTATTCCTTTGGTTGATTGATTGGAATCTCTTCTCAATCAAAACCCCAAAGAGAAGCATTAAGGTTCTATGGATTCTATGGTTTTGGTTAGGTTTGAATCCAATCAGGGAGACTTATGTGATTCTATCTCTAGCAACCCATGAAAGCCTCTTTATTCAAGAAATGATCTAATCAGATAGGTGATTTCTCAATCTAACTACATGAAATCAATATTGAATCTAAGGATGCATGCAAATCCCAATTCAATAGCCAATAAACTCAAGAATAAATTTAAAACAAAGTGGGTCTTTTATTAAATAAAAAATAAAATCATAGACATAAGAATTTAGGGTTCATCCCATCTAAATCATAAACAACTCAATTCATAATTACAAGAATACAACTAACAAAAGACACAAAAGAAAGAGAAAGCTCATTCTCATGCAGCCCTCCTGAATCCTCCCTTGCATCTTGATAAAATTTTCTTATTTTGCACCATTGAAGCCTTTGAGTTATCCTTCTACTCTTGTTTTTTCCTCTCTACATCTGTCTAGATGTGTGCAAAAGTGTTCTTTTGATGTCCTTGGTGCGTGTGTAGTACCCCCAAGAGGTAGGGTTCTTTCTTTAAAAGATTCCACCCAAAACAAAGAAAATTATAGGTTTTTGTAACTGAGCCGTGGCGCCATCCGTGGATGGAATACGTGACTTTCTGGAGTCCCCTTTTAAGGCTTTTTAATGATAACCCTAAGTTTTCCCATTCACGCCACTTTGTTGCAGAAAAATCGCAAAATCCGCCACGCGAGCCATCCCCGCGGCTAGACGATCCGCGTTTGGACTCACGGCTGGTGAGCCGTGGGTGATTTTAGGTGAGCCTCAGCCGCAGTTCAGCCCGCAGCTGAGGCTCTCAACTTTTTGTTCTTGGCCGCGCGTCAATCTGTGGTGCGGCTGTTAGTGCGACTGAGATCAAAAACTTTTCTTTTGCATCCAATCGCACCTCCAATTGTGGTCCGGTGGCTCTAATGCCTTTGTGGCTCAAAACCCTTGGACTTTGCTCCATATTTTAGCGTGTTTTGCTCCGTTAATCGTTCGCCATTATCGAATCAACCATCCAAACTCATCTTAAAATATCATCCAATTATCATCCAAATTAGTGACGCAATGTGCAACCTTATGAAAACACAAGAATAATGCAAATAATTATCTTTAACACACGATTTAGCTATTAAACTCAAAAATAAGAAGAAATAGCAAGTAAATAGAGGAAAACTCATGGAAAACCCTATAAACCTAACCTAAAACTAGTATATTTTAGCACTTATCAATTCCCCCACACTTAAGCCATTGCTTGTCCTCAAGCAATGAACCATACAAAAGTCAAACAATGACTTAACAAAAGTAAAAGCAAAACATACATCTTCAAGAACAACTTCTCAACAACCGTGGAACACAATTATGCAATAATCCATCTTATTTTAAATACTCATCATATTAAGCAAAGGAGAAAGAATTATACGTCCATTAAACAAGCTCAATTCCATTTATCTACTTTATTTGAAATTCATAAGTAAGTAGATCCTATAGCTAACAAGTACAACTATATGCCCATGATTAATTCACTATTCACAATTAGGGACTTTGCTTCTTAAGCTTCGCCTTTACTTAGAACATGAAATTGCCTTTTTACGCGAAAATCGGCATTGGTCAAATGAAGATCCCCGATTACTCAGCACTTCATCTGTCCAAGCTACTATGCATACTCATAATTTTAGCACCTTTTGACGTGAAAGTCAACATTGACCAGATGAAGACCCCCTGGTACTCAGTACTAAAACTAGCGGAGTAGAACCTAAGCTTAATTATTCTCTTTCTTTTTTTTTCCTTCTTCTTCTTCCTTTTTTTCAAAATTTTGCCAACTCATTTAGTCCCTTTTCCCTAACACATTACCAATCATGAGCATAAGCCATACCAAAAGGCTAATTCACTACTTAACTCATGAAGAAAAACACATAAAGTAGAAAAACTTCACTAAACTCACAAAAAATTTCAGCATAATTCAATTTACTTTACCTAATATACTTTCTTCAAAATAAAACTTCACAATCACACAATCATATCCCCAGTCAATTAAGAAGTCAATCCTCAAAAAATGTACATAATTACTCTACTTGGGCAGGGAAAATTGAAAACCTAAAACTTAAAATAAAACATTAATAACTCAAATAAGTTGGACAATTTCTGAAAAACCTTTGACAGAGTTTCCCCTAAAGTAGGTCTAACTCCCTGTTAACATAAAAAATCCAACCAAGACAACAGTCAAACAAATTTTCTCAAATATCATCCAACAAGCAACAATTACTACAAAGTATTCTCACCCCCCCACACTTAAACCACACATTGTCCCCAGTGTGTGACAAAGTAAAGAAATGATAAGAATAAACAACTAAAGATGGAACTAATACTCCCCTCTTTCGTAGTAGTTGCTATCTATGGTCCAGTTACAAGTAAGAGATCTAGAATCAAACTCAACTGCGGCCACATCATAAGGAAAATAACTACATTATCCAATTCGTTAGATATATGCCAAAGTGACTTAAAAATCCTAAAAAGTAAAAATAACAAGTATAGACCCAGAAAGAAAGAAATAAAGGAAAATAAAGAAAAATGACATAAAACAGTGAAAAAGGCCGAAACATCCGCCATCTATAAGGTAGGCTCTCCACCCCCTCCTATGTCACCAGTAGCCAAAGATGGACGTGCTGATCGAATCTCCTCTCGTAGAGTTCTCATGTCTCCACTCAGTTGCTCAATCTAAGCAAACTATTCTCTACCTCGTGCCTCTATCTGGTTCTATCACTCCATCACCCTGGTCTCCATGCAACATATTTTATGAAGAATCTGATCCCATAGTGACCTAGATCTAGAGGAACTCGCTGAAGTACGAGGTGGTGGTGGTGGTAGGCTAGACGTGGATGGTCTAGCAGAAGTAGAAGGTTTGACAGAGATGGAAGGTTTGGCAGAAGGCTCCTCATCTCCTTCATCATCTTGACAATGTTATCATCCCCATCATTGCCCCTAATCTCCTCCTCATCCCCAGAATGCCCCCAGATCACATCTATGATCTCATCATCCACTCGAATCTATCTGAGCAATCTAGGAGTGACAGTGTTATTGGCTGCCAACCCAATATGATTAATCCCTGAGAGATCCACTTCGGCAGCCCTAAACAACAATGTCAGGAGATGTGGGAACCCAAAACAAGTCTCTTTTGTCTTGGACCTGGCTACAATGCCCAGGTGACTAATGATAATACTAGGTTAGGGAATGTGTCGAGTCTGAGATCCATAGAACATTGTGTCAAGAAAGAACAAATCACTATGACGGACTTCATTTTTCCTGCTTTTTTTCATGATAACATTGGTGCCGAAGAGATAGAGAATGATATGCTGAAGGGTCGTAAAATCACAAGCCATATAGATCATCTTCGCTAGAGTGCTCGAAGGAACGATCTTTGTCGCGTCCAAAATTGATAGCACGAGTGGGGTCATGATTGTCACGCCCTGAAGAGGCAGTCCAGTCAGATGACCCTTTTTGAAAATAAAGATTTTGAAAAAAAACTCTGTGTATGTGAGAAAAATTGAGGTTTTAGCAAAAAAGTGTATTTTTAAGAAAAATGGTATTTTAAAAGAAAATAAGACCAGGACTAAAAGTGCAATAGTTTTGGCTAACTGATTTTGAAAAAGGGTTTTAATAGAAATGGAGTCACCACTTGGTATGGAATTAGGGTATACCAAGTCACCCAAAAAATAATTTAACAAAACAAAATAAAAAATTTTAGAAAAATTATTTAAAAAACTCTTTTACAACTCCGATCTATGAAAAAACGAGAGAAAAAGGTCCGGAAGTCACATTTGAAGAAAGGTGACTAAGGTACCCTTTCCACCTAGCCAAGGCTAGTTGCGAGGTTTAATCAAATTTTCCTAACTCAACCTTAGGTTCTATCACGTTTGGATGTATCTATATGAATGCAAATCCTAAATCTCAATGTGAGTATCGAGAGGGTCGAAATGTCCCATCGAGGCTTGGTCGGGATTACCGCATTCATTGCGAAACTCGAGTCGAGACCTCGAGGGAGTCATGAGTGTCTATGCAAAATGAAATGCAAAAAGAAAACAAAAATAGTAATATAGATAATAAGTTGTTGAAGAAAGTAGGAATGCAACATAATGGGTACGGGGAGGCTAATAACTCGTGACTGATATATTTCTACTCATAGAGGGGGGAACGGTTTGTCAATCTACCACTTCCCACGTAAGTAGACAACTATTTTTAGTCGAATCACACAAATGTCCTAAAAGTCTAAGTGAAAATACAACCTAAATGTCATGTACTGTCAAATAGAAAATAATAATGATAATATACATATATATATATATATAAAACTCATGCAAAATGATGAAAAACTAAAAAGAGAATTGTGTGTGAAACGATGTAAAATACACACAAATGCACCTAGCACTAAAATGCCCTAAGGGTCTAGCATTGGACTAGCCCTTTCTAGGGATTTCCACTAGCATTGGACTATCGGGGAATCGATAAAGCCACAACTAGCATTGGACTAGTGTGGTGACGGAATAATAAAAACTTATAAAACATAAATCAAAATAATAAAACATAAATTGAAAGCAAACAAACATATAACGACATATAAGAGCACATAGGAGCACATAGCATGCAAACATAATATCTAGATGCAAAATCCTAAGGAAAGCAGTAAAACATATAAACACACAAGCATACAAAAGCACGTAAGTCCTAAGCATTACACCGGGAGATTTAATTACTCTTTGAAGGGGAAAAAATAAAAATGCCCTATCTATTACACTTGCTATCTAAATACAAAATTTTTACTAAAAATATGAGAAATGTAATCTAACTATTACATTGGCTAGTTAAATACAAAAATATTTTAATTTTTTTGCCAAATAATAAAATTTGAAATTAAATAACATAAAGTAAATAAATACATAAAAAAATGAAAAAAATAAAAACGCATAAAGAAAAGTGCATAAAAATCACATAAAAGCACATCAGTGCACATAAAAATGAATTAATGAGAAATAGGGGTACATCTTTGAAGATTCGATACAAATGCTTAAAAACACAAAAAACATGTCAAGGTACCACAATATAAGTGAATAAAAGAGTAAAATGTGTAAATATTGACAAATTACGGTGACCATGTAAAATATAGCAACTAAGGGGACTAAAAATAAAATTCTATGAGAATTTAAGGGGTAAAATTAAAAATTCACATAAGTCTATTGGGTGCAATTGAAAATTAAAGCAAAATTAGAGTCATAATTGTAAATTCAAGCAAGCAAGGGGGTAAAAACATAAATTCTCACAATTGTGGGTAAGTTTGCAAATAGTGGGACCTAATTGAAAGAGAAATTGGAGCCTAAGCGGTAAATCCATAAAAATTAAGGACATAATTGCATGAAAATAAAAATGTTAGACGCCCACTAAGAATACTAAAGAAAAACATGGAATAAGACGTAAATATATACATCATGAATATGCCAAAGTCAAATCCGTTAGCTGAAGAAATCTAGTTAACTACATTAATTAATTAGATCAAAACCAAATCAAAATGCAAGAAAGTTTAACTAATCTACTAACAGAAAGCAAAACGGGAAATCAAGAGTATTAATGAGAATTTCCATGCCCCACCGAACGATTTGATTAGAGCTCCAATGGAAGAACCGAATCTTACAAACCCAACTTCCTCTAATCATTTTCTTTCTTAAGCCTTAAATCTCTAACGTTCTTACGACCCCAAATCTTCCAAATATCGATTCAGCCTCTCAACTGAAAAAGAAGACAATCAGAATCTAGTAAAATGACAACTCAATCCTAAACATTACAAAATCAGCTTTCCAAATAACAATACCAATCAATAAACCAATTTCCCCAAATCGGCTTCTACTACTCCAGCGTTCAATTTCACCCAAAAATAGATTTTAAAACTTTCAAATCCAGAAAACATAACACCCAATTGCTCCATAAGCTAACCAAAATTTCATAGGTTGATTAGTATATATAGGGGCGAGAACCTTACCCAAGGTCTGATGGCTAATTAGAGAGGCCGATTGTGGTTGTTTTGGCGCAATGTTGGCCGTGGCTATGACTGTAGTTTAGTGAGTTGCTGGTGGCTGATGGAAGTGGTTGTTCGGCTGTGACTGATGGTAGCTTAGGCGTTAGTGTGGTCGTGGCTGCTGCGAGATTGTGTATGGGGGGTTGACGATTGATTGCTAGAAATTGGGATGATGGTGTTGGATGATCCGGGGAGACAGGGGAGGTGATTGACAGTGGTGGTAGAAGGCTGCTTGTGGCTAGTTACCTTGTGGTGGTTTGGGTGCTTTTGGGCTGTTTGTAGCGTAGTGAATTAGCAGTGGTGATGATGATTTTTAGCAATTCGAGCTGGGGAAATGGTGGAGATTTGGGGCTGATTATAGGCTATTATTTTTTTTTGCAGGTTATTTGGGTGGCAAATTGGGCTGCATTTTTTGTGCTTTAGATCTGCAATTGTGGCTGGAATTGGGTGAAATTTTGCTATGATTTTATGCGTTGGTGAGTGGATTGTTTGGATAATTTAAGTTGGTGATTTTTGGTGTTTAATTGTAGGATTTTGGTGGCTGTTTTGCAGAATTTTTGGGCTGGAATTGCAGAATTTTTGGGCTAGAATTGCAACATTTTTGGATTGATTTGGGTCTAATTTTGAGCTGTTTTCGCAGCTGTTTGTTTGTGATGATTTTTGGTAGTTTAGGTACTGAAATTGGTTGTTTTGCTGGAATTTGGGGCTGTTTCTTTATGCGGGATTTTTGGGCTGTTTATGGAATAGAAAGTGGCGGTTTGTAGGTGGTGATGGATGGCGTTTATGGGATGTTTTTGCAGGTTACTTGGAGGCTGGAAGTAGTGGTAGTTTGAGGGTGGTGCTTTTGTGATTGGGAAAAGGAAATTTAGAAGGCATGATTTGTAGTGGGAAAGAGAGGTTTTGAATGGCGTGATTTTTGGAGACGATGGTGTGTGAGTTTGTGTGTGTTGAAGTGTGTGATGTGCATGTATGTGTGTGTTTTTGTATGTGATGATGAAATTGAATTTGTGTAAAAGTAGAATGGTGTGCGTGGTGTGTGAGAGAGACATTGAACTTGTGTGAAAAATGTGAGGTGTGTGAGAAAGAAGTGTGTGAAGTGTGGGAGATGTTCTTAGGATTAAGTGTGTGTTTTGAGTGTGTGTTTTACGTGTTCTAGGTGTAGGTTTGAAGATGTACTAATGCGTGTTCTAAGTGTAGGCTTGAAGATGTATGTAGGAAAAAGTGTGGGTTTTTGGTGTTCTTGGTGTAGGCTTGAAAATACACTAGTGTGTGTTCTAGGTGTATACTTGAAAATGAACTAAAATCTAGTAGGTGTTCTTGGTGAAAACTTGAAGATAAATATAGGAAAAAAGTGTCTTTTTGGTGTTCTTGGTGTAATAGATAAAACTAAAAACAAAAAATTAAAACTAACTCTCTCTAGGCCTTTTCTCTCTCTCTCTCTCTCTCTCTCTCTCTCTCTCTCTCTCTCTCTCTCTCTCTCTCTTTTTATCCCAAAAATGGGCTATTTATAGTGCACAAATGACTTGTCTTCCAAGAAATGACTAAAAGACCAAAACACCTTTGACTAACAAAATTACAACTTTACCCTTACAAAAACATTAAAAATCTATGTTCTCTCACAAAATGGAAAAAATTAAGAAAAATGTAAATAATAAATTTGTTAATAGTAATTCAACCTAAAAAAAATTAGAACAACTTAAAAACATGCTTAAAACCTAAAAATGAATTTGGGACCAAAGGATGGCAGAAAAAATATTCAGGAGGCGAAATGACTGTTTTGCCCCTATACTGTCAAAATATATGAAAAATATCAGTTAAATCCGAAAAAATCACAAAATTTGAAAATATGTATAAAAGTACAAAAAATGAATTTAAACCCCCCAAAACTAATGAAAAATATTTACAATTAAAAAAATTACTATTTTACCCCCCAAAATTGCTCACTTTCTCATTTTTATCCAAAAATCAAGATTTGACTCCAAATGGTAGGAAAAGGTCCCCCAATGTTAGAAAACAAGCGGTGTGTCAAAATTTGGTGTCTATACCAATCACTCGGACAGATAAAGTACTTCCTAAACTCCACGTCCGGTTCTTCATTCGCACAACCCAGAGCATGAGCTAAACTCTCCCTAGATATGTCCAAGTGCTGTCCTCGAACATAAGACTCTATAAAGTTACCACTGAACTGGTCTCGATTCACCACATTCACATAAAACTCTTTCACCAGTTTAGGGTAGATGACATCTGGGAGAGATAGTATTAGGGCCCACCCCAATCGTGCTAGATACTCGGACACGTGGAAGTAGGCCTCAATTTGCGGTGCCAGGTTTCTTTCCTTTATTAGCCCTTTGTTTCTTCGCTCCTCATACCACAATTGATTTTCTCGTGAGGCGAAGCGTGTGTGGTCATAATCTGAAGAAGTTTGAGACCTAGAAGATGATGGCCCGGTCCTCCTCTTCTTTGTAGTTGTGGATGTCCTACCTTGAGTTCGTGCCATTGTACCTACACTTAAAGAAAATAACTTAATAAAACAAGGCACAAAGAAAGGTATTTCTCCTTATGATAATCAAAGCACAAAAGAAATTCACACATGCAAATGAAACTATAAATTACTCCCACACTTAATCTTAATACCAAAAGGAATAATAGTAAACCAATCAAAGAAGTACCTAAATATGCATATAAGTTGCTGTTCAAGCAATGAAAAGTACAATTTGCCAATTAACGAGTGAATGATGCACGAACATGTATCACCAATTCACTCAAAAATAGCGACCACGAACCAACTAGCAACTTAATATGCACTAATAAATGCTGAAGTAGCTCACTAGTATACCATAGCAAAACAAAATATTATTCACACCTTATACCACCTACCATAATGCACATGCACTCCCAAACTCACATTCAAGATATGAAGATCATCATTAGGCTAGAAAGACAAAACAATGCTATGAAAATGAACTCTATAATCATTTATGCTCAAAACTTCTTCATAACTAAATTTGATGACTTCCTTGTTATAAGGGATGACTTACACTTTCAAATTTAACTAATTTTCTACAAAAATAGAATTCATAACACATCATAAACATTCTAAGATTACAATGTACACTTATGAAATTCAATGAATGTCAAATAATAAACTCTAGACATTTAATCCTCAAATAATCAAAATTAGGAATTTAACTAATCAATATAGCAATTGTATGCATAAAACTCCAAATTCAACCTTCAAATCATGTCATAGAGTCAAATAACATAGATTAAACTCATACATTCTCATGAATTGCACCAATTATCCCAAAAGCTAAATTAAGCACAATTAAAAATTCCATAGATACAATGAGACCATAAATCACTAAACCCATGGCACAGTCATACTCAAGTAGCTCCAAGAACACAAATTAAGCTCATAATTCTAACAAAATCTCACTACATTGTCATATACTTCATGAAGTAATATCCAACATAAACTAAGTAAAATAACCATAAAATATGGAAATCTTACCACAAAAATATGCAATGAGCGAATGACTAGTGTAGTGAGAAGCCAAACGATGCCTAAAAATCAACCCCAAAATTCACCAAGCAAAAATCCCAAAATTGGAGACAAAATTCGGATGTAATGAAAAACCCACCAAAAGATGAAGTTTTAATCCACCAAATTTGGATATTTTGCTCTAAATGAGGTAGCTAGTAGGTGGGTAAAGTGTATTTGGTATGGGATTAAGGTAAAATGAAGGATTAAGGTGAAGGGATGCAAGGGTTTGGGAGAGTGAAAAAGAATTTGTGAAAGAACAAACAAGAAGGGCAAGTCACGTCTGATTTAAGACACGATCTGGAGGCGAGCCATGGGTTCGAGCCGCAAGTAGTGTGCCCACAGCTCACACTCTGAGTATGATCTGCAGTAGTGAACCGCGGGTGATTCACCTGCGGTTCACTTCCCCTCTGTTTTTTTTAGAAGAAAATCAATTTTCACCCTTTTTGGTTTCACTTCTAGCACAGTACAATAATCTAACCTCAAACACTCTTATGCACTTCAAAACAAATCAAAGAAGGAATTAACATGAAAATTACACAAGATATGCAATAAAACACCAAAAATTAATTGAAAACTCCCTCTTTCTCAAGTATCATTCCACCAACTTTTGTGAGCTTCACCTTCTTTCTTGAGATCTACAAAACACAAATAAAAAAATTAATTAAAATAATCCTACTAAACTTAAAAAGAAACTAACAGTAACAAAATACTAAAGTAAAAGTGGGGTTGCTTCCCAACAAGCACTTGTTTAACGTCGTTAGCTCGACGCCATCAAGGTTATCGCGTAACCCCTTGATGAAAAACCTCTTTGGCCCACTCCTTCTTCTTTTTAGGCCGTTGGATCTCAATCGTCTGATGTTTATCATATTTAGCCCTTTGCAATTCATCACTTTTTAGCTCTGGCAGTGGCAAAACCATGATACGGTGTCATTCTTCCATTGTGGTCTTCGTCTCATATTCTTCTAGTTTTTTCTTACATGTCATGATATCATCAATAACTCTATAGTAAGAAGGAACCTATAGGCTTCGCGTTGTTACCTTGCTCATTAGGCCACTCGTAAAAATACTCTACCATGCGTAAGTGAAAGTTGCAGAGTTGAGATCCTTGATAACACCAACTTCTACACCAAAAATCAAAGAAAAGCTAAGAAACAAAAATTAAACAAAATAACAAGAATAAACATAAAAAGACACAAAATGGTTAGGGTAATAAAATTATGGCATTCCTAATATCCCAGTCCCCGGCAACGGCACCAAAAACTTGGTATCCGTTGGCTATACTAGGGATACTTTAGGCAAGTGCACTTATCGTTTCCAATAGTACAGTGTACAGGAGTACCGAGTGTCGATCCCACAGGGACTATGTGAGTACTAGTATTAATCTTCTTTCTATTATCTAACCTCACAAAGCGAATGGCAAATTAATTGGAAATACGAATTAAATAAACTAATTTCCTAATTAAACCACAATCTAGAAGTCAGTAGAGAGAATGGGCAAAAGTAGAGGCGAATCTAGATGAAGAATATCCTAAACCAAATATGCTATGATTCTATCTTGATTAATGAATAACCAAATCACTTAGACCCTAGAATCCTTTAATTAGGTTCAATCTTTCTCAAGTATTAACCCCCTATCCCCTTGGTTGATTGATTGGAATCTCTTCTCAATCAAAACCCCAAAGAGAAGCATTAAGTTTCTATAGATTCTATGGTTTTGGTTAGGTTTGAATCTAACTGGGGAGACTTATGCGATTCTATCTCTAGCAACCCATGAAAGCCCCTTTATTCAAGAGATGATCTAATCAAATAGGTGATTTCTCAATCTAACTATATGAAATCAATATTGAATCTAAGGATGCATGCAAATCCCAATTCAATAACCAATAAACTCAAGATTAAATCTAAGACAAAGTGGGTCTTTTATTAAACAAAGAATAAAATCATAGACATAAGAATCTAGGGTTCATCCCATCTAAATCATAAACAACTCAATCCATAATTACAATAATTAATTAACAAAAGAGAAGAAAGAATGAGAAAGCTCATTCTCATGCAGCCCTCTTGAATCCTCCCTTGCATCTTGATAAAATCTTCTTATTTTGCTCCATTGAAGCCCTTGAGTTGTCCCCCTATTCTTGGTTTTTCCTCTCTACATCCCTCTTGATGTGCGCAAAAGTGTGTTTTTTATGTCCTTGGTGCGTGTGTAATCCCCCCCAAGAGGTAGGATTCTTCCTTTAAAAGATTCCCCCCAAAACAAAGAAAATCGCAGGTTTTCGTAACTAAGCCGCGGTGCCATCCGCAGCACGGCCGCGTTCGTGGATGGAACACGTTACTTTTGGGTCCTATCTGCAGTGTCATCCACGCCATGGGTGACGTCGTGGATGTGGACAGAATCTCAATTTTTACTTCTATGTCAGATTTGACCTCAAAGACGGTGGAATTAGCTTTTTTTCAAAACACAAAAGTTGTAGCCCCTTGCGTTAGCTTTCCAACACAATAAAAATCAAGTCATTTGAACCTTTGTACTCGGAAATGCCTCACAGTACAGATGTGCTTCAGTAACTTGGAAATTGGACTACCAAAACGTGAGAACTGGACTTGGACATCTTCATATGAATTGTAGACCATCGTCTTAGCTTTAAAATAGCTCAAGAAGCATCTCAATCCAATATCTCTAGCTGGAGTTATTGCCAAAATATTGAAATATGTCCAAGCTGCAAACCTATTTCTTTCCCATTCTTGTTTCACCATTGATTCTTTGCACCAATTTGAGGGTTTCTTGACTTCAACTCATCACCAACTTTAAATCATCTTAAAATATCATCCAATTATCATCCAAATTAGTGACGCAATATGCAAACCCTATGAAAACACAAGAATAATGCAAATAATTATCTTTAACACACGATTTAGCTATTAAACTCAAAACTAAGAAGAAATAGCAAGTAAATAGAGGAAAACTCATGGAAAGCCCTATAAAACTAACCTAAAAACCTACTAAAAGCTAGAATATTCTAGCACTTATCAATTCCCCCACACATAAGCCATTGCTTATCCTCAAGCAATGAACTATACAAAACTCAAAACAATGACTTAACCATGGTAAATGCAAAACATACATCTTCAAGAATAACTTCTCAACAACTATTAAAACTAGTATATTTTAGCACTTATCAATAGCCCTAACAAATTCCATAAACCACCCAACCTCCACCTTCAACCTCGAACAATTACCCACCACCGTTTCCCCTAAAGCTTTCCACCGTCATCTACCACCACCACACCACTACCCACAACCACCATCACTTTCACTATCTCTTTCTCTCCCAACACCAAAAACCCTTCCCAAACTATCACCATAACTTGTAAGAAAACCAGCGAACAACAACACAACCTCAAATTCACAACCATTGTCACAAGATATCTCAGTCCATCTGGACTACCGAATCATCCCTTGCCATCACCACCAGATTTCACCACCATCACTGCAGCTATAATTCACCCCAGCTAGCATCGAATTATCTAACCTCCACTACCGCAAGCTCCATTATCAATCATTCAATAATCACCTCCTTTTGCCCAATAAAATCCCCCAAATCCCAACTCAAATGAACCATAAAAACCACCAACACACAGTCAAAGATTCATCCGAATCTCCACCCCACACAGCGATCCTCCTTCCCACAACCAATGCACCATCGCCAAAAAATCTTCCTACTGTCGCGCCTCTGCCCTCCTCCATCACATCTCCCTTGCTTCGAAAGAGGAACTAGCTGGGGAAGTTTGTTCCCACTGTTTCCAAGGAGAAACACAGAGAGAATAGAGAGAGAAAGAGAGAGCCATAATAGATTGGAGAGAGAGAGAGAGAGAGCATGCAAGAGAAAAACAGAAAAGAGAAAGAACAGAGAGAAGAAAGACATAGGGAAAAAGAGAAAATAAAGATGGGAAAAGAGAAGAGAAAGAGAAAGAGTGAAAGAGGGAGCCAGAATAGAGAGTCATTAGATGGAGATTAGAGAAAGAAGAATTAGAGAAAGAAGAAATAGAGAAAGAGAGAGAGAGAGAGAGAGAGAGAGAGAGAGAGAGAGAGAGAGCAGAAGCTGGAAGAGAGAGAATGAAGAGAAACTGAGAGAGGGGGAGCTCGGAGACAGGAAGAGAGAAGGAGAAAGGGAAAAAGAGAGAAAAGAGGGATGGGGAAAACTTTTTGAAATTAAGTGAAGAGGAGGATTTGGGAGTTTTTTTGTTTTGATTTGATTATTTTCTTTTCTTAATCAACTCCCTGATTTAGTTTGTTTTAGTGTTAATTTAGTAATTAATCTGGTGAATTAAATTAATTAATCAGTTTAGGTTTAATCTAGTTTTAATACTTCATTGGATTATTTTATTATAAAAATAGATGTTCATGCATTGGCCCCTAGAATTGGATTGTTTTCACAATGCCCTTTGAGTTTTTTTTTTTTCATTTTTGAGCAATTAAATCCCTCGTAATCACATATTTGCCACCCTTAGGTTTAGTTTCTTTCAATTAAGTCATGATTAATTGCAATTATGCCTTGTATTTGTTGGAATTTAGTGTTTTGACCCCCCCCAATTTGCTTTAATTTTGCAGCTCTACCCCTTAGATTTATGTGAATTTCCAATTTTATCTCTTTAGCTTTATAGGAATTTATTTTTAGTTCCCTTAGTTGCTAGACTTTACATGTTTACCCCAATTTATCAATACTTATGTACTTTAGTCTTTATTTGTTTATACTGAGGTACCTTGACTTATTATTTGTTTTCTTAGCATTAGTACTTGGTCTTTGAAAGGTATTTTCATCACCTTCATTTGTTTCTTTTTTACGTGCTCCTATGTGTTTATGTGGTTTGTATGCTTATCGTTTACTTTTCAAGCATTTACTTATTTTGATTTTATATTTGTCCATTTGAATCTTTGTTATAATTATTTGAAAAAATGTAATAGATATGTACTTTACTATTTTAGCAAATATTTGTATTTAGATAGTCAATATAATAGATAGGCTACATCTTCGGCATCTCTATTATTATTGGGCAAATATTTGTATTTAGGTAGGTAAATGTAATAGATAGATTTATTTTTTATCTTTCCCCTTGAAATTGTAAGTTAAATCCCTCGAGTGTAATAGTTAGAGCTTATGTGCTTATTTGTTCTATCGCTTTCTTAGGATTTTGCATTTAGACATCATGTTTAATGTTATGTGCTCCTACGTGCTCTTATATGTTTTTATATGTTTATTTGCTTTTGATTCATATTTTATTATTTTGATTCATTTTGTCACCGCACTAATCCAACGCTAGTTGGGTATTTATCACTTCCTAGCTAGTCCAATGCTAGCAGGGAATTTCTAGAATAGACTAGTCCAACGCTAAACCCTTAGGTTATTTTAGTGCCAGTTTCACTCCTTGTGTGTATTTCATATCATTTCATACACTTTTTTCTCTTTTTAGGGTTTTTGATTTTTGCATGATTTTTTGTATATATTTTATTATTATTGCCTATTTTGACATATGTTCGGTGCATGGCATGTAGTTGCCTACATGCATGAAACAGGCAAAATTCTGCCGTTTTTCTCTCTGTGAGTAGGAACAATCAGTCACAAGTTTCTTAGTCCCTCGTACCCATTATGTTGCATTTCCACTTTCTTTGATCACTTACTTTTTACACTACTATTTTTCTTTTCTTTTTGCATTCCATTTTTGCATCCACATTCGTGACTCTCTGAAGGCCTCATTTCAGGTTTCGCAATTAATGTGATAATCCTGATCAAGTTTCAACAGGACATTTTGACTCTCTCAACACCCCTTTAGGTTTAGAATTTGCATTCATTTAGACACATCTAAATGCAATAAAATTTAGGGTTATTTTAGAAAATTTTGGTTAAATCTCGCAACTAGTCTCAACTAGAAGGAAAGAGTGCCTTAGGTGTGAACGTTTGCCTTCCCTTTTTTCAAATGTGACTCAAGGACCTTTTATTCTTGTTTTTTCGCAGACCAAAGTTGAAAAATGGTTTTCAATATTTTTTCTAAAAATTTTTTTTTTGTTAAATAATTTTTTGGATGACTTGGAACACCCCAACTCAATATCAAGGGGCGACTTTATTTTTGATAAAGCTCTTTTTCAAAAATAGTTGGCCAAAACTGTCGCATTTTTTAGTTCCAGCTTTATTTTGTTTCCAAAATACACTTTTTCACAAAAAAAAATTGATTTTCTCTCACGCACACACGGTTTTTCCAAAAACCACTTTTTGAAAGGGTCGCCATAAATTTTTGGGGCGTGCAAAATCAGTGAGTGATTAGCGAGACTGAAGTTCCATGAACTCCACTTCCAGTTAGCAATTGCCTGAATAGAAGAGTTCTGTGGGTCCCAATTTAGGTTGAGTTAACCCTTGCTTGTTATTGCATGAGAGGCTAGTTAACTTTAGTTCAATGGCCTTTGGTAAGCCTTGAGTGTTCTAATCTAATTTCTAACTTTGAATGAAAATTGACATAAAAACAAAAGAAGTAGGCCAACAAGAGGATATTACAGAAACGAAAATAGAGGCAGAAATGGTTAGAAGGAGATTAAGGAAAATTGATGAAGCTGATGAATATGGATGCCTACCAAAGAAAATGAAGATTGGGGGGAGGGGGGCAAAATACCAACTCTACTGAGCTAACGGTGGAGGTTGCTAGGCAACCCCACTGACAGCCATGAATATGCTAGCATGGAATTGCCAGGCTTGAAGCCTCAGGCAGTTTAAGCTCTCCTCAGACTTATAAGGACTGAAATCCCCAACATAATTTTCTTATCGAAGACTAAGGCTTGTTTGTTTGGTTGTGTTTTTTAAAAACATGTTTTTAAAAACTTCAAACATATTTTTCAATCAACTTTTTATCTCACAAATACATTTATCAAGAAGAATCTTTAAAGTTGCTATAGTAATATTTCCTAAAAATCGCTCAAAAAAAAAAATCCAGACGGAGCCTAAGATGCTGAAAAAAGACATGGAAGGCGTTCGTCTAAAGATTCAACATGGCTTCTTTATTGATAGGGAAGGATTAAGTGGAGGACCAACTATGCTATGGAGGGAAGAAGTAGATTTGAATATCCAAAGCTATTCTAAGGGACATATTTATGCCATTATTATAGAGAAAGAAAATAAAAGAAGTTGGAGACTGATAGGCTTTTATGGCTGATAATGGCTGAAGTGACTAGGTTTTTAGGTGAGTTTAGGCTAGGGTTTACGTGTTGTTCGTTACAAGTTTTGCTTAATAATTGTGGTTTTTCTTTTTTTTGGATTCTTGAGTGAATTTGACAAGAGAGCTACTGTAACATCCCGCGTCTGGTCTGGCCCAATAACTTTTGAGTTTTTAAACTACGAGCTCAAAATTCTTAAGCCAAATTATTTAGTAGCCCAAACGTAGGATGTTATATATCATTTCTTTTCTTTTGTTCCCACCGATGTGGGATATCACATTCACCCCTCTTTTAGGTTTTTGCGTCCTCGCAAAGCCCAATTCATATCCGGACTGTCCACTCGGTTGTGCCGGATTCTAGAGGTGGCTCATACAGGCTCTAGAGGTGGCTCCCGCCCTTAAGTCGACGTAGCACTTAGCCCCGCACAACACTTAGTTCCTTCACTTCCTTGCGTAGTTCGGCCCAAATACTATAGGCCAAGTCTCACCTCGTACAGAGACCACACAAGGTTCGCTCTGATACCATTTGTAACATCCCGCATTTGGGCTGGCCCAATAAATTTTGAGTTTTTAAACCACGAGCTCAAAATGCTTAAGCCAAGTTATTTAGTAGTCCAAATGTAGGATGTTATATATCATTTCTTTTCTTTTGTTCCCACCGATGTGGGATATCACAGCTACTCATTCGGCTTGTTTTCCATGTTTTTATAGGTTTTTCCACCTTCTTCTGCCGAATACCAAAGGATGGTTGAGTGTACGTGAAATGGGGAAGAGAGATTATAAGTACAAAACAATGGTTGAAAGGAATCAAGGATTCTGTTCCTATCCGTGCCGTGGATGAGGTCGGGGGTGGGGATAGTGACTTGGCCGGTGCAAATTGATCATTCTGTCGGCATCTGCGGCCTCATCCGCGCCTCGGATGAGGGCGTGGGTGACACTAGACCCAGATACTTTTCATCTGCGGCCTCAGTTGCGCCCGATAAGGCTGCGGATGAGTGGCGTAACCCTGCGATTTCAGTATGTTTCCAAGGTGAAGTTTGGGGAAAAGAACCCAAGTTTAAAAGGGGAACAAATTAGAGAATAAAGAGGGCTCTTGGAAGGCAAAAAGGGGGAGAACGGACGAGGAACACAAGGGAAGAAAACTGAAGAATTGAAGAAAGAGGAAGAAGTGCAGTAGCATAAGAAGAATTTCTACAACAAAGAAGAGTGAAGAAACACTACATGAGAATGAGTTTTTCATTACTTTCTTTGATGCTTGTTGAACTTTCTCCCTTTATTATGGAGCAGATTTGTTTAAAGACTTAGAAGGGTTGAACCCTAACTTTTGTTTATGATGTTTTGATTTGCTGTTTTAATGAAAAAATCTCATCTTTAATTGGTTTACTTGTGAGTTTATTGATGAATTGGATTAGTTTTTTGTGCACGAATTCAATCTTAATAGTTGTATTGGTTGAGTAATTGAGAAATCACTCAATTGATGCAGAACAAATCTCAAGTAAAAGAACTTGCATGAATTGCTAGAAATAGAATTCCATAAGTTCTCCTATTTGGGTGTGAATCCATTCACATGATAAAATCCATTGATTGTATTGCATCTTCTAGGGGTTTTGATTGGGAAGAGATTCCAATCAATTAACCTAGGGATAGAAGTGGTAAGCTTGAGAAAGATTACAACTTAATAATGGGATTTTAGAGTCAGTTGAGTTGAGTAATCCATTGGGCACGTATTAAAGCTAATAAACAGGGTTAGGGGGATTCCACTTCTAAGTCTTGCGTTAAAGCTATTGCATTCCCTTCTTTTTCAACTATTTGTGTTTAATTTGTTAGCATTCTCGTTCATTTATCTACTTAGACTAGTTTGTTATTGCTCCAATCTATTGCATCAATTAGACTAGATAATAAAGTGCGGTAATTACTAGTACTTGCTAAGTCCCTGCAGTTACGACACTCGGTACTCCTTATACGCTATACTACGGAACGATAGGTACACTTGCCTATAGTATTTACAGTGTTGCAAACGGATATCAATGGCAATCCAGATGTGGCTAAAAGGAAAATGTCCTGGGAACTCCTAAGGAGATTAGGAAACCACATTTCTATACCATAGATTTGCATGGGAGATTTCAACAAAATTTTAGAGAACATGAAAAGATGGGAAAGATAGAAAAAAGATGGACACAAATGCAATATTTCAGAGAAGTAATTGACAATGTTGGTTTGATGGATTTGGGCTACCAAGGGATGAAATTTACCCAGGCCAATAGATGAAAGAAAGATGCAATTGATTTCCTGAGATTGGATTGAGCTCTAGCAAATGAAGAGTGGATGAGACTTTTTTTCAAATGCATAAAGCATTTATCAACAGCCCACTCAGATCATATCCCCATAAAAGTCCAATTACAACAAGCAGAACATTGGTGTTGGAGGAAAAAGAAAGGCTCTAGGAGGCTATTCAGATTCGAGGTCATATGGTTGAAAGATGAGGAATGCAGACAAATTATTCAAGAATAGTGGAGCAATTCACATCAGGATCAGTCATAGCCATCATAGAGAACACAAGGAAAGTTGGCGAAGCTCTAGGAGCATGGGACAAGGAAAAATATGGAAACGTGTGAAGACAGATTGAGAACAAATAGGAAAAATTGAGGAAAATGTAATGCAACCCAACTTTGACCCCACAGAGGAAGCACAGTTGATGAAGGATATTGATGGTCTGCTAAAACAAGAGGAAATCTAATGGAAGCAACGATCTTGAGTTGACTGGCTAACAAAAGGTGATCATAATATAATATTTTTTCACAGCAAGGCAAATCGTAGAAGTATAAGGAATCACTTAGTAGGGTTATAAGATGATCAAAATTGTTGGAATGATAATCTTGAAGACATGGAGAATATGGTGGTTAATTACTTCACAAGCATTTTTATGTCAGAAGGGCATAATGTGCAAGAAGAAACATTGCAATTACAAAGAGGTAACTAAGGAACAGCAAGAACTCTTAAATAGGAGCTTCAGCAGAGAAGAAATCTATATAAACTTGTCCCAACTGAACCCACAGAAAGCCCGGACTTGATGGGTTGCAGGCTATGGTTTGTCAAAGTTACTAGTCAATTGTTGATGAAAATGTTATCAACATGGCATTGACCTTTCCATTGGGGAGCTAAACCTAGAGCCAATCAATCATACTTTTATTGTGCTTATCCCCAAAATGCAAAAATCTAGAGAAGGTGACTAACTTTTGTCCAATCAGCCTATGTAATGTGGTGTACAAGATTGTATAAAAAACAATTGCTAATAGGATAAAACAACTCTTGACAAAGCCAATTGAGGAGGCACAAAGTGCCTTCACTAAAGGAAGACAAATCACATATAACTTCATTATAGCATTCAAAGCATTCCACCATATGAAAAAATGAAGTTCAAGCTATGAAAAATTTTTGGGTTAAAACTAGACATGAATAAAGCTTTTCACAAAGTGGAGTGGAGTTTTCTCAGCTTGATGATGAAGCAAATGGGTTTGACAATGAAATGTATAAGCTCAGTGTTGTATTCCATTCTACTAAATGGACAGCCTACAACAAGTTTTAGACCATGTCAAGGACTTCGACAAGGTGAGAGATGGCCTCTGGAATGGTCTGATGATGAGTCCAAATTGCCCTTGCATTTCTCACTTACTGTTCATAGATGACAATTTACTATTCATTTTATGCGCTGAAGGTTTTTCGTCATTGATAAGAAAAGATTAGAGAGATGACCTCTGGAATGGTCTGATGATGAGTCCAAATTGCCCTTGCATTTCTCACTTACTGTCCGTAGATGATAGTTTACTATTCTATAGGGCTGATGAATTGGAGGTGGAAAAAGTTAGGGATACTTTGAATGTCTATGAGAAATTATCAGGTCAAAGAATTAATTATAACAAATAAGCTATCTATTTCAGTTTGAATGTCAAGCCTGATCGTGCAAAAAATATAAGAAGAAGACTGGAAATTCCAATGGCAAATCCAAATGGAAAGTATTGAGCTTACCATGTTTCATTAGTAGATTAAAGGTGGAAATTTTTTCATTCATCAAAGATAGAGTATTAACAAAACTCAAGGGTTGGAAAGAAAAGGTTTTATCTCAAGCTGGAAAATAAGTGTTGATCAAGGCAGTGGTGCAAGCGATTCCAACTTATATAATGTCTTGCATCCTTTTGTCTGAAAGCATATGCAAACAAATCACTTCAATGGTAAGGCAATTTTGGTGGGGAGAGAAATGGGAGGAGAAGAAAATTTGTTGGAAGTGTTGGTATAATGTGTGAAGCAAAAGACAACAGAGGAGTGGGTTTTAGGAACATTGCAGTCTTTAATTTTGCTTTATTAGCAAAATAAGGATGGCGCATCATACAAAACCTAGAGCTACAAATGGCAAGGGTATTAAAAAGTTGATATTTCCCTAAATCAACCTTTCTTTATGCAGGAAAAGAGAAAGGATAATTTGAGCTTTAGAAAAGCATATGGGAAAGCAAAGGAATGTTGATAAAGGGTTTAAGATGGAGGATTGGGAATGGAAATACTGTGAGGATTTGGGAAGACATGTGGACACCAAAGGCTTACAACCTCAACCCAGCCTCTTTTAATAAAGCCAAATGTAGTGCAAGATTTGTTGCAGAATTAATTGATCACCAAGACTGCTGTTGGAGAGAAGAAATGATAAGAGAGGTATTCTTAGAGCACAAAACAGAAGCTATTCTCTCAATTCCCTTTTGTGATTATTGGCCAGATGATAATCTAATTTGGCATTACAACAGAAATGCATTTCTCATTCATGATAAATGATAATTTTTCCTATTTTAGTGTACTATTTTATATATATTTTTAGTATGTTTTAGTGCATTTTAGTATTTTGATATGACAATGGCTCATTTTCAATAAATTTCTTTCATTTGAAAAATTTTTCAAAAATTATGTTTTTTCTCGATTTTTATGGTTTTGAAACGAAATTTATATTTTGAGCAAATTAATGCATAATTTTGTACAATCTTGCAGGTTTTATATATTGAATCATAATTTTGATCAATTAGAACACAAGTCGTCACATTCATAGTAGATTCAAGGATGATTGAATTAGGAGTTCAATGGAACAACTTTTACATTCAAACTTGGAGGATTGTTTTGCTCAACTTTTGAGAAATTTTCTTCAACAAATTTGTCATGAAATCAAAGTGCCAACATCACAAAAAGGTTTCAACGGTATAAGAGTAATAACAAGAAAAAAAGAACAGCAAAGAAGCAAAGAAAGTGAAGAATTGGAGAAACTAGGGGGTCGGCAACAACAACATATTTCAGTATTTTTGCAATAACTTGGGCTACAAATGTTGGATTGAGATGACTCTTACTGCATTTTGAAGCTAAGAGGATGCTCTAAAATGTTTATGAAGACATCAAAATTCAGTTCTCACTTTTGCATAACCAAAAATTTAAATTATTGAAGTACATTTGTGCTGTAAAGATCTTCCGATCACCTCTCAGTATTTTGGCTATATCTTTGCATCCAGAGTTTCAAATGAGTTGATTCATGTGGTGCAGAAAATATAACTCGATGGGATACAACTTTTATGTTTTGGAAAAAATTGATTCATCCATCCTCTAGGAGCAATTTGCGGGTTAGATCCTTGGGTCAGCTAAACCGTAGATCACACTCGCAGATCACAACCAACTTAAGGTCAGCCAGCAGCAAGTTGGAGCTCTTTTCACATTGATTTTTTAGATTTTTCCATATTCGAGCTGTATTTTGGTTGCTAAAGGGAATATTTCAAAAACCAAGAAAGACTTTTTGTGATTTGGAGAATCAATGTAATCATTTTGTTTTCAACTTGATTAGGTGAATTTGTCTATAAATAGAGAGCTCTTACAAGACATTTAGAACAAGTCTTGAGGGGAGGAGCACTCTCAAAGTAGTTAGTTTAGTTGTTTTCATTGTAGTTTTATAGGAAATTTCAATACTTGTAAGAAAAACTTATACAACTTCATATTCAAGGAAGAAATGAAGGATTGCAGCCATTGAAATGAGAATTTCTATCTCTTTCTCTTTATTTCCTTACTTGTTATGATTTACTTTATTGAGTTCTTATACTTTCATGTTATGAATTCTACGTTTAACTAAATACTTGTCTTCAGGTTAGATGAAGCTAATGATATGAATAGAATGTTATTATACTTGCTATCCTTGTATTTGCTTGTTCATTTATCAAGGTTTAACATTTATAGTAGTTTGATCACCATGATGTGGGTGGATTAGGCATACAAATATAGCAATAAATCTGTCAAATTTCACACACATGCAAGTAACAAAAATACCTAATTTTCCTGTAACTGCAAGTATAAAGGTCGAAACAAGTATTGAGATATTAGGGTCAATCACACGAGGAAACTTTAGTGGCAATTACTAAAGTTTGTTAACTTACTTTATTATCTAGAAATTTCATCGAACATGTGGTAGGCGAAGTAGAAAAAGTTCAAATATTTTAAGAAAAACTAATAGATGAAATTCAGAAATACAAGTTTAGGGTGTAGGATCCTCCACTAATGGTCACAAATATAAATAAAAAGATTAATAACTTGCTTATAACACCTTGTCTTACTTAGGATTCAATTCTATTAACAACCAAAACTTATTCTCATAATGAATTGATTACTACTATTAAACTTCATTCTCAAGATGATTTGATGTTACTAACAGCAGGATTTCCTATTCTCATAGTGAAGTTTCCTATTGCTAGTATGTTATGATTGTGAATTGTGGTTATTACTTGTTAAACAAATAACCTTATAAGCACCACATCCTCATGTGTCTACTAGTAGGTTTCATCTACTTTTCTCTATTGGTACATGCAATTCTCATTGTCATATAACAAACAAGATGATTTGCAATTGAGATTAATCAACTACAGATTTAAAACCAAGTAAATGACTAAGCAAGAACAAGAAATGTCAAGATAAGTCCTTTGTTCAATACATATCATTAGTTTCATCCACCCTTTAAACTAATATTTAGGATCATAATGAAAAATATAGCATGTAGAGTCATGAAATCAATACAAAAAACCATAACAAAGTAAGTAAATAAGAGATAAGATGAAGAAATCTTATTCAAATAACAAACAAGTTCCAAGTATCTTCTATTTCTCCCTTAAAAATGGATTGTACATAAGAATATTTCAAGAGTTTTCCATACAAGTGTTGAGTTTCTTACTACAAGCTATAAAGAAAACACTAAACCACAACTACTTGGGAGTGCTCCTCCCTCCAAGACTTATTCTAAATGTCTTGCAAGAGCTCCCTATTTATAGACAAATTCACCCTCATCATCTAAACAACTTACATGACAATTTGCAAGAAAAGTTATCTTGAAATCACAAACAGATTTTCCTTAAATTTTGCAATGTTTTTTTGGGTAGTGTAGGTGCAAAGAATCTTCAAAAAGTCATCAAAAGGAGCTGGAAGATAAGCTGTAAGTTGAGGCCATCATTTTCTGGCCGACATGCATGATCCCCGGGTTAGATCTGTAATTTTTTGGTACGCGGATCTCTTAGAAGAAGGATGAATAAGCTTTTTCTCAACACATGAAAGTTGTAGCTCTTTGAGTTAGATTTACAACACTACAAGAATTAGGTCACTTAGAGTTTTGGATGCAAAGATATGGTCAAAATACTGAGACATAATTGGGAGATCTTGACAGCACACACGTACTTCAGTAATTTAGATTTTTGGCTATGAAAGTGAGAACTGGATTTTGATGTCTTCATTAGAATTACAGAGTATACTCTTAGTTTTAAAATGAAAGAAGAATCATCTCAATCCAATATTTGTAGCTCAAGTTATTGCCAAAATACAAAAATTTGTCATTGTTTTCTTCCCCTAGTTTTCTCCATTTCTTCACTTTCATTGCTTCTTTGCACTTCTCTTTTTCTTGTTATTCCTCTTATGCCCTTGAGGCCTTTTTGCGATGTTGATCCTTTAATTCTATGGTGAGTTTATTGATGAAAATTTTTCAAAATTGAGCAAACAATCTTGAAGATTTTGAATGTAAAATTTGTTCAATTGAAACTCCACTTCAATCATCCTTGAATCTACTATAAATTTAGTGACTTTTACTCCAATTGATCCAAATTATGATTGAATATATAAAACCTGCAAGATCATACAAAATTATGCATTAATTTGCTCAAAATATAAATTTCACTTCAAAACCATAAAAATCGGGTAAAAACCCTAATTTTTGGAAAAATCTTCAAATGGAAGAAAATTATTGAAAATGAGCCATTTTCATATCAAAATACTAAAAACACACTAAAAACATATATAAAATACTATGCTAAAATAGGTAAAATTATCACTTATTCAACTCCCCCACACTTGAATCATTGCTTGTCTTCAAGCAATTGGAGAATCAAGAGATCAAATAATGATTCAAGCATTTGATATAACAAATGCCTCATTGTTGAATTCAATTCCACAATATAAAGTAAATAGGCATTATGCAATTCATTATTAAGTTTCTAATACTAATCATATCAAGTGAAAGGGAAGCAATTATATGAAGATTAAAACTAGTTCAACCAAATTTCTTTGCCTTACAAATTTCACATACTAGGTATTTAATATGGACAATCATATACGACTCAATTTACACTCGATAGGGACATATTGCACTTTATAATAGCAAGTATCTTTTGACATGAATGTTGACATTTTTAGATGAAAAGCCCCCGGTTACTCAACACTTTAATCATTCATCCACTTTTTAGCTTTAGTTTGAGAAATAAAATTGTCTTTTGATGAAAAGATCGACATTAGTTGATGAGGATCCCTTATTAGTTAACAATTCACTTTCAATCAAACTTGCTATGCACACTCTTAATTCAATTGACATTTGACACGAAAATTGATATTTTGTGATGAAGATTCCCGATTACTTAGTAATTTGAATCATTGGAGTAGAAAGATATAAATATTCATCATGCAACTGCATAACATAATTGTTCCTTTATTCAAATAATGCATAAGTACATTTCTTGTACATATCTACCACTTAGGAATGTAAAATTAAGTAATGAAAAGAAATTTAAAATCAAACATGCTAAATCAATACAAAATTACAACCATTTTAAAGACAGTGTGTAAGTCTCTATGGCTAGTGTAGCAACTCTTGCTCCATTTATCACACATGGTTTGACTTTCTCTTTGTCTATAGTCTACTATCCTTAAGGCCTTGCATATTTTTGCAAATATGGGATCCATATCCGGTATCTAATACCCAATGGTCCTACTTAGTAGATGGATTTATCTCAGACATAAATGTACTGAAGTATAAGCTTCACTAAGCCTCTTGAACTTCTTAGCATTTAGATGAAACTTGCTATCTGTTTTCCAATAGCGTTTGTAGTTGGATTAGAAACATATGCTCTTAGACTTGTCTATTTTGATTACACTTTTAAGCTTTTTCTAAGCTACTTGGGCCTTCTCAAAACCATGCTTGTGTTTCCCCTTTGACAAGCAATAATGTGCCTCTTTCTTCCTTGACAGAATACTCTTTAGATATCCCATATCTAATGGTCCTAGATTGTGTATAATAAAATCCTTGAGATGTGATGTTGTGTAGATTAGGTATAGCAATTATGAATAAATACACACAAATCAAGTAATAAAAATCTAATCTCTCAATTATACCGCAAGTGCACGGGTCTATTGTAATACTTGGAGCATTATGTATCGAATCTCATGAGAAATCAAATATGTGCAATTACTAAGGCTTTATCACTAACTTTTATTATCTAAACACAAACAAATTGAGAATGATATGGGATCCCTTTAATAGAATAGGTAAATGATTGAGAACTTTTGTAGAATTTAATACAAAGAAGCCTAGAACATAGAATATACTAATGAATCATGCATAAATGACTTGCTAAGTTTTACCTTACTTTGTCTAGAATCCGATTCCATAAGTGGCATAACTAGATCTCTCTATAAAATGACAAGATTCCAACTATTCTTATGATGAAATCTTATGAAAACATGAATTGTCTTGATTCACTTAAGCACTCATGATTCTCATATGAATTACTTAAGCATTACTTGTTCATTTCCATTGTTACATGCATTTCTCAATATCAAGTAGCAACTAAATGACTTGTTTAAGTTGGCCAAGCAATAACAAGTGTTAAAGCTTGAACAAGTAAACAAACAAATACAAGCTTAGCAAGTTTTGATAATATAAGTCATGCTTTTGGATTCATTAGCTTGATCTATGGTCTAGATGAAGCTTTTAGTGAATCATGACTAATGAATCAACCAAAAGTTCAATATCAAAGCAAGAATTCATATCAATAATAAAAGGTAAAGGAGAAAGAGTTAAGAATTGCTCAACTAAAGTTGTAACAAACTTCTCTTCTTATTCACCTTCAACAGTTGAAATTACAAAAAGCTCTCTTACAATGTTCTTCACTATTCTATTGAAGGATGAAGAGAATTCTATTAATTCTCTACCAAGGCTAGTATAAATTAAGCTAACAACTACTTGCTTCTACCAAAAACTAGCTACCAATGCATTACAAATGACTTATATTTATAGAAAAATGTTCTTCAAGTTATTTTCCAACTTGCAATTGCATTTAATGCATGAAAATGATAAAGTTTTGCATGGAGATTCCAAACTTGCAAAATAGTCTTTTTTTGTGTGCTCAATAGAATCTCCAGCTGCAAAAATCCTATCTTCTCAAGAAAATGTCCGCAAAAACAGCTAGAAGAAGATGCAAGTTGTAGCCCTAGAAAATTTTGCTGACTTATGATCCGCGGGTGGCGATCTACGGATCATGACTCACGGATCACTCCTTGTGGTCCCAACTTGATTTTTTTATTTTTGCTGAGCTAGAGTCTACGCGTGCAAGTTTTTCACTTATTTCCATGCATTTTGATGGATAATTGAATTTTTCAATTATTTTTGCTTATGAATTATAGATGACAACATGATACAAATAGTAGTATCATTATCATCTTATGCATCTCGTATGCATCTATTGTTTCCTAGCTATAATTATCACTTGAGGATATGTAGAAGTGGGTATCAAGGATGTATCTAATTATACACCTAAGAACTATTCTCAACTTTTATACTAGTCCAAGAAATTTGTATTTAAAGGGAGATATAGAGTGATTAGAGTGTTCGTGTGATCATACATTCTACAACAAATATAATGATAATACAAATATTTGTTTCATGTTATAATTGCAAACCAAAAATGTGGGCTTCGATATTAATTTGGTTTGCTCCCACTATTTTATCTCAAATCAATAACCCTCAATATATTGAATCAAAAATCTGTTGGAGATTCCTAGTGGCTAGGATCCTATCTAGTCTTCTTTGACCTTGATGGAGGCCAACAAGCCAAAGATAATTTCGATTAGGTAGGTACCTTTTACCAATCACAACTCTTGTGACTCGTAGATAGTTGGGTATCAACTCTTGATATTCACATCTTATGTGTTTGCCCAACATTGCCTCAAAAATACTAGAACCTTAATAGAGGCAAACAAGTTATGTATTTTTGTTAAGTTGGACCCATTATTCAGAGATCACATCTCATAGCAAAAACATATTCCGAGTAAGATGACATTGACGGAGGGCAACAAGTCAATACTTAATAAGAACTCTTCATTTTTGCAATAAAAATAGAAGGCAACTTAATGAGTGACTTAATATTTTATTTGAAAAATTTTATTTTAATTATACAATAAATAGTCTTATCATAGCATGTAATTAAAATATATTGACAAATAAAATAAAAATAATCATAATTAACCATGGATAATTATGGACTTTTACTAAAATATTTTCCTTGAGCCTTAAGCAAAATATATGGTCAAATTCCTAAAGGATATGATCAACTCCTTGATTCGTTCCTCGAGAGGTCTTCAACTCTTGATGGCCCTCCATGGTTGCTCCTTGGTGCCATTTCCATCTTCTTTGTGCATTACATATGTAATTTTACTCTAAACAATTTAGAAAATCAAACCTAACCCTAACCTACACTATGTCCTTTACATGTATCGATTAAGAAACCTCGAGTTACATTTGAGGGGAGTTACGTGAGAAGAGAATTTCATCAAAATAATAGAGAAGGCATGACAGGTAGGCCCTATTTTGAAAAATCAATACAAGCCAACCATCAAAATAATAAAATTCAACGACATTGGTCGCAGTCCCTAATCATCCACCATGCCATCTCAAACATTTAACAATTAAATAATATAAACTATTATTTAATTCTAATCATAAATCACATGGTCTAATCAAATTAGATTAATATCTTAGAATTATTTGTCTAAAAAATGTTAAAGAAGGTGTAGAGTTTCTAAAATTGTCATTCCAAATTTTAACACTTAAAATTAGAAAGAGTTTTTCACAAAAATTCACATAAAAATATCATTTTTTTCAAAATTTAAAAAATCCCATTTAGGGTTTCTGCCTTTGAGCCATGGGTGAACCACCAGTTGCTTGTGCCCATGGCTTGTGGATAGAACCTTCTGTCCTTGAACTGCGAGTGTAAGCCGCGGGTGAAATGCCTATGGCTTAGCTCACAGCTCGTGAGCTACGGATCAAGCCACGGGTAAAGTGCCCACAGTTGAGCTTTTGAAAAATCTAATCTTCCAGCCATGGGCAAACGTTCATGGCTCAGTCCAAGGCTGACCTTCTGGAATTTGCGAAAAATGATTTTTCTTGATTTTTTTCAAAACTCTTTTTGAACCAAAATGTGTTAGAACCCTTTTAGCACTTAAAAATAGTTTAGAAACCATAAATAAAACCTTAAGAACTCATCTTAACTATTAAAACACTTTTAAACTATTAAGATCGTTTCCTTAACAATCAAACTCCTGATTTTTCTAAAACTATTTTGAGACAAATGTATATCAAGAATAAACCATCATTATTTATGACAATTAAATAAATATAAATCATATAGATATAACCAAAGTAGGCTCTAATGCCACTATAGGGTAATGAGGAGGGTAACGCAGCGAAAATTTAAAATTTTAGCCCTATAATAGGATCACTTTGATATTATCTATACGATTAAATGGGGTTTAGCATAAACACCTCATGCATAGAAGGTTTCTATGCTTCAAAAGGGAAAGATCCTAATTGTTGAAGGTGTTGATCTACCATGAAAAACTCTCTAAGTGTAGAGCTTCCAATAGTATCCACACGAACATGATCTTTAAGAACCTCTTTGGGCTTGCTTGCTTACCTTTTGAGTGCTAGTTTCCTTGAATTGTCATGGTGAACATAAGAAGTACAAAAACCTAACTTTTAGAAGGAAGAGAGAAGGAGAGAGACATTCCAAAGGTGGCAACACTCTCTTGCAATTTTTCTCTCTTTAAATTTGTCTTGAGTTGCATTAACCTATCAATAGTCAAGGTATAGACCTATTTATAGATATAGTATCTTAGTCTTTAGGAAATAAGATTATTAGAAAACCAATAGGATTATGAAGCTTAACCTTATCAAATAAAATATAGTAATCCCATTCCTTAAGGAAACCTATGACCTCTTTCCTAATTATTTGGAAACCTTTTCTAACAAAACTTGGATATTTATAAATAAGTCATTTAAATTAATTTATATAATAAATTAACCGATAAGTATCTTATACTTATCTTAATAACAATTTAACTCAAAGATCATGTTCTTAATTTGTGTGACCCATTAGGTCATTCACGTTGGCAATAGGTACAAATTAAAACTCATTGATTAATTAATTAAGAGCTGGATAAATTAAACACTTTAATTTATTATTAATTCAAATAATTAATTAATTTACACTTATAGATCATGAGTGGCATCTAACAATACATCATGATCACCCAAGTGAATAGGAAAGCCATATGGTAGAGTACATCTATCAATGACAATGTTACTATGTAATTAATTCCTTTCACCACACTATATCCCAATTAGTCTAAAAGTGTAGTGCGCACTCTTTAATGACTAATTAATGATTTCTTGTTCCCAAAATATAGCTTCTAATAAAAGTGATAGAGTCCAAGGAGCTTCATTGGAGGTTTCTAGTTCCAAGGATCCGTTGGAGGATATTGGAGGGCCAATGACAAGGTTTAGGACCAAAAAGATGAAGCAAGTTCTTTAAAGTCTTCTATTGGACTTGCAAGAAGAAGAAGTTCTTTGGATGAAGACTCACAAGGCTCCCAAAGTGATTAACTATTTGAGTATTGAACAAATGATCAAGTTGGAGCTCAAAACAAGTTTTTGACTGAATCCGCAAACCAACCCACGCCACAGGTACCGCCATAGTTACCATTAGAGAGTTTGGCGTGAAGAAGAAAAGTTTCTAATCGAACCTGCTCCATGAACCTGTGCCGCAGTTACGTGCCATGGATTCGGACAAAAAGTCAACTATGTTTGGAAACGAAGCCACATACCAAACCATGCCATGGGTACCGCCGCGGGTTCGGCTCAGTAAGTTCAAAATTTGCTATTTTATGACTTTTATTGCTTGTTTTCAGTAGCTAATTGAGTTGTAACCTTTATGGTAAGTTATTTGTGATAAGTTATAACTAGTGATAGTCGTCAATTAGTGATTTGACACCTTATTGTACGAAATTAGCCTATTAAAAGGCTACCTTTGTTAAACATTGAAATCAAAATTTTATGAATACAATTGAGAGTTTCTCTAATTTGAGACTTGTTCTTAGTTCTTTTCTCAAGAACTACTCTTGATCTTATCAAGGGCAACCTTGTGGCGATCAATCTTCCGCTTAGAGATTCTTCTTCAATAGGTTTGATTCCAGTTCTTTAGACCGTCAACTAGGAGTCTAGCACACAAGTTGTGTAGGAGTCTCGTTGCTTCTAAAGGGAGGGCTTTCAACGAAATTGTAGGAATTTTGAGGCAAACAACTCCTACTTCATCGGGGGCTTTGGATAGGTTTCTAATAGTTTTCGTGAGTTTAACGAGTTGAGTGTGGGATTCTTCAAGGTGATTTAGGCTTATCGCACATCAGTCACGCGTCAATTGGTATCAGAGCAGAGGTTCCTTGAATTTTCAAGGTTTATTCAATCCAAATTTTCCCTTTTGAAAATTTTGGATATATCCCTTTATTTTCTTATGTCGATCGTGTTCTTTTGTTCTTTTCTTTTGTACCATTCTTGCTTTTATAATATATTGTGTTGATTTGTGTCTTATTGTCGTGATTCTTGTGTTCTTGAGTTGTTTCTCTACTATTCTAAATTATCTCGTGTCTTTCTTATTTTGTTTCTTGAGTCTTTTATGGTTTTGTGTTATTAGAGTCGTTCTTGATTTTTTTAATTTAAAAATCAAGAATTCTAGGTTGTGTGGTTATTTTTCATGGATCTTGTGTTGTTACTTTGCTTCACTGAATTATTGTTTAACAAAAAAGGAGTTACTGTTATGAACACTGTTCATTGGTACTGTTCATCAACGAACGTACTGTTCATTGTGAACTTTGGTAAAAAAAAAAAAAGAGAAGAATTATCAGTTGAGAAGCAAAGAAAGCATTATTGGTGATTACATACAAGAAACCACATAGTAGGGTGTAATCCTGTGCTATCCTTGTTATTCTTGAACTTCTTGCGAATCAAGCTTTTCTGTCTCTAAGCTTTCTCTATATTTCATTCACTCTGGATTGACTGCCCTAGGATCTTGGTAAGAATTGGTTGAGTAGGTTCTTATTCAAGAACTTACGAGAACCGTTCTCAAGAGTGATAAAAGGCTAAGGAGTGAGCACAGTATCAGGTAAAAGCCATACAATTGAGTGATACACAAGAGCAAGAGTGTAAACACTCATGGAGTGAAGGGAGAATTCTTCCTTTGTTTACTTGTTATTTGTACTAACGTTTTTCTTGCAGGTTACATTCGTCATATCTCATGACAGTATAGAACAAAATTTAGACATGAAATTCATGTGGCAAACTTTGCAAGAGCAATTTGCTTAGATGAATGCCAGAATGGAAGGCATGGAGTCGGTCATTAAGGGACGGAGTAGGGTTTCTAGGAATCCTATGTTTAAGGAGGATCAAGGAGAAGCAGAGTCTGACTATGATGATGCCATTGCCCACTGAGGAATGATGATACAAAATAACCAAGACAGCAACCTAGGCAGCATTAAAATGCAGATCCCACCCTTCAAGGGAATGAACGACCTTGAGGCATACTTGGAATTGGAACGAAAGGTGGACCATATTTTCGAAATCCACAACTACTCTGAGGCAAAGAAAGTGCAGCTAGCTGCAATGGAATTCACAGAGTATGCAAGCATATGGTGGGACCAGTTAATCAAGTCCCGTAGGAGATATAATAAATCACCAGTTAGTTCGTGGAGGGAAATGAACTCCATTCTGAGGAAGATATTCATTCCGAGCCACTACTCCCGAGACTTACACAGGAGGTCGCAGACACTCAAGCAAGGATCCATGTTAGTAGATGAGTACAACAAAGAGTTAGAGATACTGATTATCTGAGCAGACGTCCAAGAAGATGACGAGGCAACCATGGCCCGTTTCATTGATGGTCTGAACCCTGAGATTGCCGAGGTAGTAGAGTTGCACAACTATGTGGAACTCAAGGATTTAGTGGAGAAGGCTGAGACCGTGGAAAGACAATTGAAGGCTAAGAAGTCTCGCAATTTTTCTTCTAACCGTGGTTGTGCAAGTTCATCAAACCGAGGCTCTTGGAGGGAACCACGTACTATTGAGAAGAGAGATGACCGTATGGCTCAGAAGCCTAAGGAGGTTGTGAAGGCTAAAGTTGACTTTTCATCATCAAAGGCACCATTTAAGAAGGAGGAGGCACTGAAGCACCAACCAGAGATCAAATGCTTCAAGTGTCAGGGGTATGGCCATATCGCGTCTCAATGTCCTAATAGGCGTACTATGGTGATGTTAGATAATGGAGGCATCGAAAGCTTTACCTCCAGTGATGATGAAATGCCTCCACTAGAGGGACCAAGTGACGAGAACGAGGATGATGGTCCTAGATTTACCGAACCGCCATGTGGAGATGCCTTAGTTACTCGTAGGGCTTTAAATATTCAACCCAAAGAGGAAAGTGATGAAATGCACAGGGAGCACATCTTCCACACAAGTTGTGTGGTGCAAGATAAGGTATGCAGTGTTATCATTGATAGTAGCGGTTGTACTAACGTTGCTAGTTCATTATTTGTAGGGAAGCTGAACTTGCCCACCATTAGGCATTCGAAGCCATATTATTTGCAATGGCTGTCTGATACAGGGGATCTCAAGGTCAACAAACAAGTACTTGTCTCATTCTCAATTGGCAAGTATAGAGACGAAATTTTGTGTGACATCATTCCGATGCACACATGCCATGTTCTTTTGGGGCGACCATGGCAGTTTGACCGCAAGATGACATATGATGGGTACAAGAACCAATATGCCTTCACTTGGAAGAACAAACAGCACATCCTAGCACTATTGAAACCTTCTGAAGCTTATACAGACCAAGTGAGGATCACTAAAGAGTACAAGATGAGGGAGAAAGAAAAGAGTGCACACAAAGAGCAAAACTAGAGTGAGGTAAAAGAAACGAGTGTGCAACAGAAAAATAAGAATTTGAGTGGAGAGGTAGAGAAAAAGAAGAGGGGTAAGATTGTAGCTAGAAAAAAGAAATGAGTGACTGCCTTTGCACGTAAAAGTGAGGTCGAGAGTGCACTGCTAGATAGGCAGCGATTACTTGTACTTTTGTACAAGGATGTGTTTATTGCTACAGATGCTATTAACCCTTCTCTTCCTGGTGTTGTAATGTCTTTGTTGCAGGAGTTTGAAGAGCTATTTCTTGAGGACATTCTCCAAGGACTGCCGCCACTTTGAGGAATCGAGCACCAGATTGACTTTCTGCCTAGCGCTAGCATCCTGAACCACCCTGCATATAGAGTGAATCCTGAGGAGACTAAAGAGATCTAGAGGCAAGTGATGAGCTGATAGAAAAGGGGTTCGTGAGGGAGAGCCTGAAGTCCATGCTCCGTACCTGTTATTCTCGTGCCTAAAAAGGATGGTAATTGGAGGATGTGCGTGGACTGTAGAGCCATCAACAAAATCACAGTAAAGTATTGTCACCCTATACCTAGGTTAAATGATATGCTTGATGAGTTGTATGGGTCTAAATTGTTTTCCAAAATTGATCTTAAAAGTGGCTACTATCAAATTAGGATGAAAAGAAGGTGATGAATGGAAAATGACTTTTAAGACTAAATATGGGTTATATGAGTGGTTGGTAATGCCTTTTGGCCTAACTAACGCTCCTTAGTACATTTATGCGTCTAATGAACTATGTTTTTCGTTCTTTTATTGATAAATTTGTGGTAGTTTATTTTGATGATATTTTGGTATATAGTAAATCTTTGGATGAGCATGTTGAAGCACTTAAAATCTGTATTTCTTGTATTGAAAGAGCATCAATTATATGCTAATCTTAAGAAGTAGTTCATTTTGCATGGATTTTGTGATATTCTTGAGATTTGTAGTTAGTTAGTTCTCATGGCATTAGTGTTGATGAGTCTAAGGTGCAAGCCATACAGTGACTAGCCTACATCCTAGAAATGCCAATGAGATTAGATCCTTTCATGATTTAGTAAGTTTCTATAGGAGGATTTGTACGTGATTTTTCTACTCTTGCTGCATCTCTTAATGTAGCTTGTTAAAAAGAACATGGAATTTAAGTGGGATGTAGTGCATGAGCATGCTTTTAATCTATTAAAAGAAAGATTGACTAATACCCCATTATTATGCCTACCTGATTTTGATAAAACTTTTGAAATAGAATGTGATGCTTCCGGGATTGGTATAGGTGGTGTTTTGATGCAGGAAGTTGAAGCCAATCGCATATTTTAGTGAGAAGCTACAAGGGGCATCATTGAATTATCCCATGTATGATAAAGAACTTTACGCCTTGGTTCGTGTACTTTAGACGTGGCAGCATTACTTGTGGCCAAAGGAGTTCATTATCCATACAGACCACGAGAGTTTGAAGTTTCTGAAGTCGCAAGGCAAGTTGAACAAGCATCATGCCAAGTGGCTTGAATTTATAGAGACCTTTCCTTATGTGATCAAATACAAACAGGGTAAGAAAACGTAGTGGCTGATGCTTTGTCAAGAAGGTGTGCACTTCCTACTTCTTTGCAGACTAAATTGCTTAGTTTAGAGTTTATGAAAGAACTGTATGAGCATGACTTTGATTTTGGCCAAGCATGGGGATTGTGTGCTAAGGGTGCATATGGGGACTATTATAGGCATGAGGGATTTTTATTTAAGAAAGACAAATTATGTGTGCCTAAAAGTTCCATTCGTGAGGTCTTGGTGAGGAAGTCTCATGGGGGCGCATCATTGGGACATTTTGGAGTTAATAAGACTTTAGATATTCTGCATGAGCATTTTTATTGGCCTAACATGAAGCATGATGTACAATCTATATGTGATAAATGCATTACATGTAGACAAGCTAAGTCTAAGGTCAAGCCGCATGGATTCTACAATCCTCTACCTGTACCTACTCATCCTTGGATTGATATTTCTATAGATTTTGTCTTAGGTCTTCCAAGGTCACAAAGTGGTAGAGATAGTATTTTTGTTGTGGTTGATAGGTTTAGTAAGATGGCGCATTTCATTGCATGCACTAAAACCAATGCTGCCACACACATTGCTGATTTGTTTTTCAAAGAGGTTGTATGTTTGCATGGTTTACTTAAGTCTATAGTGAGTGATAGGGATGTTAAGTTCTTTAGTCATTTTTGGCAGTACACTTTGGAATAAGTTGGGAACTAAATTACTATTTTCTACTGTTGCATATCCACAAACGGATGGACAAACGGAAGTAGTAAATAGGATACTGTCCACACTTTTGAGGGCAATCATACAACACAATTTGAAAAATTAGAAAAAAATGTTTACCACACGTAGAGTTTGCTTACAATGGCACCATTTCATTCTACTACATCTTTGTCACCTTTTGAGATTATTTATGAGTTTAATCCTCTAACTCCTTTAGATCTTTTGTCTTTGCCAACTAACAAAATTGCAGATCTAGATAGCAGAAAGAAAGCTGAATTTGTCAAGGAGTTACATGCTAAGGTGAGAGCTAACATCGAGAGAGAGAATGAGCAATATGCGCAACAAGCTAACAAGGGGCGTGTGAAAGTCACTTTTGAGCCTGGTGATTGGGTTTGGATTCATTTGAGGAAGGAAAGGTTTCCTCAACAAAGAAAATCTAAGTTGAACCCAAAGAGGGGATGGACCATTCCAAGTGCTCGAGAAGATTAGGGACAATGTATACAAAGTTGATTTGCCTAGTGAGTATGAGAACATTAGTGCTTCATTTAATGTAGCTGATCTTTTTTTGTATGATGTAGCGATTCGAGAGTGAATCTTTTCGAGGAAAGGAGCGGATGATAGAGTCCAAGGAGCGTCATTGGGGGTTACTAGTTCCAAGGATCCGTTGGAGGGTATTGGATGGCCAATGACAAGGTTTAAGACCAAAAAGATGAAGCAAGCTCTTCAAAGTCTTCTATTGGACTTGCAAGAAGAAGGAATTCTTTGGATGAGGGTTCACAAGGCTCCCAAAGTGATTAACTATTTGAGTATTGAACAAAGTGATCAAGTTGGAGCCCAAAACAAGTTTCTGACCGAAACTGCGGACCAACCCGCACTGCGGGTACCATCAGAGAATTTAACGTGAAGAGGAAAAGTTTCTGATTGAACCCGCATCATGGATAGGTGCCGCGGGTTCAGACAAAAAGTTGATTGCGCTTGGAAACGAAACCGCGGACCTAATCGTGCCACGAGTACTGCCGCAGGTTCGGCCCGTAACTTCAAAATTTGCTATTTTATGACTTTTCTCACTTGTTTTTAGTAGCTAATTGAGTTGTAACCTTTATGGTAGGGTTATCTGTGAAAGGTTATGACTAGTGATAGTCGTCGATTAGTGATTTAGCGCCTTATTGTACGGAATTAGCCTATTAAAAGGGCTAACTTTGTTAAACATTGAAATCAGAATTTTATGAATACAATTAAGAGTTTCTCTAATTTGATACTTGTTCTTAGTTCTTTTCTCAAGAACTACTCTTGATCTTATTAAGGGCAATCTTGTGGTGATCAATCTTCCGCTTAGAGATTCTTCTTCAATAGGTTTGATTCCAATTCTTTAGACCGTCAACTAGGAGTCTGCACACAAGTTGTGTAGGAGTCTCGTTGCTTCTAAAGGGAGGGCTTTCAATGAAATTAAGAGAATTTTGAGGCAAACAACTCCACTTCATTGGGGGCTTTGGAAGAGTTCCAATAGTTTTCGTGAGTTTAACGAGTTGAGTGTAGGATCTTCAAAGCGATTTAGGCTTTCGCACACCATCACGCGTCAAAAAGTATAACCTTGAAGTGCTTTCAAGTCATGCTTTCACTTTCGCGCAAAAAATTCTTTATGTTATATTTCAACAAGTAGTCAATGCGGGATATACTTTCCTATAATGAGTGGTGAATCCTATATTGATTACTCACTATCCTTCTATGCTTCATACTATATTGATTACTCACTATCCTTCCATGCTTCATACTATACCCAAGCTCCACATTCAAGATACTATAGTAATTTCAAGTCTAAGGATCACTTACACCATTGCCATTAAGAGTACAATTCATTGGCACTATGAATGGTGACTCTTGGGGATCAATTTAATGAACATGTTCTCTAATAAGCAACCACATACCAGCTTAGATATCTCACACACCATAGTTGATGTGATCAACTACTACCCACTAGAAATAGAGGTAAAATATGTGCTAGTCTTTCCGTATTAATCATGTCCAATCTCATTAATACTACGATTAGGGATATTTAAGAATATAATTTTATGTGTAATAAGAGTCTCATCATTGTAACTCTTGCAATCTCTTATACACCATTAATATTTTATGGACTTTATCAAATAAACAAGTAATGTAAATAACAAGTATTGAATGACAAAGAAAATGCCACATATATTAGTATAACATGAATAAGCGTAATATATAAATCTCAAAAATCGACTTGGTTTTAGGGCATACATTAACAATTATATCAAGTAAAGAGAAATAATTATATCAAGATTAAAGCTAGTTTAATAAAATTTCTATGCCTTATGAAATTTCACAAGCTAAGTATTTAATATGAACGATCAAGTGCAACTTATGCTTATACACAATTTCAAATAATAGGGACATAATTATTAATTACAAGTGTCTTTTGACACGAAGGTTAACATTGATTGATGAAAACCCCCGATTACTTAATACTTTTATTCATTTAATGACAATTCAACCTTAATTGAGAAGTGAAATTGTCTTTTGATGAAAAGATCGACATTTTGTGATAAAGGTCTCATATTACTCAACAATTCACTTTTAATCAACTTACTATGCATGTTCTTAATTCAAACGCCGTTTGATGCAAAAATCTATATTTTTATATGAAGATTCTCAGTTACTAAGCATATGAATCATTGGAGTAGAAAGATATATTCAATTTTGCACTAATTTCATAGCCTAATAGTCCCTTCATTACCCTAAAGAAGCATTGCACTTTTTTGTTTATATCTACCACTTAACATGTGAAATCAAGCAAAGAAAAGAAATTTTAATTAAACATGACAAATCAAGATATAATTTCAACAATTTTACAAGATATACTTTCTTAAAAATAAAACTCCTAATCACATAATAACTATTTCTTCATATATTTGTAGAAAACATTCAATCAAAGTTGCATAAATTATTTTAAAAAGTAAAGGAATTTAATAAGTCAATGGCATAAATACATGATCTTGAGGCAAATTTTCAAAAAATTTTGGTCATATTTTACTAAAATAATATCTTGACACAATTTCTTTAAATTCTTCAAAACCAAACCAAGCATGCTCCCAATATCTTCCTCCTACACTTAAAATGACACATTATCCTCAATGTGCAAAGGAAATGTAAGTAAAAGAATGTAAATGAGAAAACTCCCCTTGTTTGGTTAATGAATTCTTAAGATGATATTGTTGTGGTCCATGTATCCTCATTGGCCCTTGTAAAGTTCCTTTTTTGTAATGCTTCACCATGTTCTTCAAATGGTCCATTCTTGCTCACCAACTTTGCTTCAAAACCTAAAACAAGCTCAAATGCTATGTTAAGACATGTTTGAATAGCAAATAAGCACAAATGTTTTGAAACACTTGATTTTTCCTACTTAGTTATTGCAATGTAGTTCCAACGAGTGAAAATTTGATGTAAAAGTGCTGTGAATAAGTGTAATGTGTTGTGATGAAGTTAAAAGCAAAAGAAACTTGAGCTAAAATGCCTCAAAATAAAATTTCATCTCTTGATGCCAAACATTATAAACTGAATAATGGAATGAAACGTGAAATGAATTCATTAGAATGTGTCTATACGTTAATTTTATGCCCTTAAGGTTGCTAAGCAAACTTGTAAACAATGCCATTAAACCCCCAAACAAAATTACCTAGAATGCCAAAATGCACAAAAAAAACCCCTGATTTGGGGGGTTAACTGACCCGCAAATCAGCCCATGGATCCTCCTAGGAGTTTCGACAAAGTTGCATAAATTCTGGTTGACAAAGCTGATTTTTTAGTCACTTTGCTTGCTTATTTCATCCATTGAAACCTCAAATTTTGTCTAAACAACTTTATAATCATGTAACCATGTTAACAAAATTTCAAATTATGCATTAAACCAGTCCTAAACATCAATGATATCCACTCACTACACTATAGATACTTTAGGCAAGTGCACCAATCATTTCCAATAATACAGTGTATAAGAGTACCGAGTGTCGATCCCACATGGACTATGTAAGTACTCGTGCTAACATTCTTTCTATTATCTAACCTTACAAAGTGAATGGTGAATTAAATGAGAATTCAAATTAACTAAAACTAATTACCTAATCTAATCACAATCTAGAAGTTAGTAAAGAAAATAGACAAAAGTAGAGGACAACCAAGATGTAGAATTCCCTAAACCAAACATGTTATGATTTAACTTTGATTAATGAACAACCCAATCAATTAGACCCTAGAATCTCTTAATTAGGTTTAATTTTTCTCAAGTATTAACCACAATCCTCTTAGTTGATTAATTGGAATCTTTTCTCAATCAAAACCCCAAAGTGATGCATTAAGGTTCTATGGATTCTATGGTTTTGACTAGGCTTGAATCTAACGGGGGAGACTCATGTGATTCTATCTCTAGCAATCCATGCAAGCCCCATTATTCATGAAGTGATCTAGTCAAATAGGTGATTTCTCGATCTACCTAAGTGAAATCAATATTAAATCAAAGGATGCATCCAAATCCCAATCCAATAACATTAAACTCATGAATAATTCTAAGAGTAAACATGGAATTTCATTAATTCAAAGAATAAAATTAATAAATAATTAGTTAGAGTTTATCCATCTAGAGTACAAACAACTCAATCCGTAATTACAAAAATAAATTTACCAAAATACAAGAAAAGAATAAGAAAACTCATTCTCATGCTATCTTCTTAAATCCTCCCTTGAATTCTGATGAAGCCTCCTTGCTTTTCACCATGAAAGCTGATGTGAGCCCAAGGCATGAGGTGGTTGTGCAAGCTAGGGAGAAAGATCATATTGTTCGAGTTCCAGCTGGTCAAGTCCCTCGAGCCAGAGCCAAGAAGCTAAAGGAAGCTCTTCAAGCTTTAGTTCTTGCAATTCAAGAACAAGAAGAAGACAAAAAGAATGAAGGGATGATTAATGATGATTGTAGGCTTGTCAATGTACTTCAAGTATACTTAGAGCAAGAGGAGGACGTGCAAAACTAAGAATCAAAGGTTCTGACCAAGGCCACTGGAAAGGTCGCGCCACGGCTTTCCCCACGGCCTTCATCAGAATCTTGGATAGAGTGAATTGGACATTTTGATCGAGGCCGCGCCCAAGGCCGCACCACAATCTTCTCCAAGGCCTTTATCAGAAGCTTGGGAGTAGAGCGATGAATAGACTAATCGAAGTCGCAGCCAAGGTCGCGCCATGGCCTTCAACAGAAAAGCAGCAGACGTCTGTTTTGTAGCTATAACTTTTAAATAAAGAGTATTTGTGATAATTTACAGCTGGTATTTAGAAATTGAGTAGGTTTAGAACTCTAGAACTATTTCCTTTTTTGGTGTTTGCTTATTAAAGGCTAATTAGTGGATGTAAACAATCAGAATATCATTGAATGAAAAAACGAGTGTTTCTCTTTGGTTTTCCTCCAAAGATCTCTTGAATATCTTAGGTTCAATCTTGAGGTGTTCAACGGCTTTATCAATCAAGTTCTTACTTGATTGTGGTGCCACAAACCCTTATACCAAGGTTCGTTAGTGCATGTCATCAACGGGTTGAGGTTTTCTCCAAACAAATATCAGATCCCAAAAGATCCTAAAACCCTTAATTTGTAGTTTATGTCACAAGTAAGGTGTAGGTTGCATCAACTTGGTATCAGAGCCAGGGTGGGAGGTATTTGGTTATATCTCTTCCATGAATCTCCTTGTGTTCTTGTCAAAATTCTCATTGATATTGACTGTAAAAAAAAATCGCTACTGTTCATCGATTACTGTGCGACACTGTTCACAAAATACTATTCATCCGTGTTATTGTTCACTTGGGAATTTTGTCTGGTTTTTCAGTTTGAATCTTGTGTTCGTGAGATTTGTTCTATCCTTTTTATGCCAATATTACTTGTCTCAAGTTTTGAATTTGTTCTTCTATCCATATTGTGTCTTTAGTCTTCATGAGGTCATTACAATTCTGTGGAAGAGATTTATTTGAATTTGAACAAAGTGTTGTATTACACTAGTTGAATTCAGTTGATTTATTTGTGATCTGTAGTTTAAAAGAAAAAGAGCAAATTCTATGAAAAAAATATTTCAAATCATCAAAGAGGGCAAATTCCTCAATTGTGGGGATCGAATTATGATTCCTTTGGTTGGTGCTAAATTTTAATTTTGGTAGTTTATTCTCTTCATTTTGGGTTGGAGTTGAATTCAATGGTTAGGGGCGATCTTATTCTTTCTGGGATTATACCTTCTTCCACCTATTTCGTGCGTATTCTATTCCTGAACTTTATCCCTTTGACTGACCATATTTCCCTTCTTGTCATCTTCAAATATCTGACATCATATTCAAGCTACTTAATTGGTTTGGTCTTAAATCCTTGAGGAATTACCCAATTTCTTCAAGAGAGCTAGTGAGGATCCTTTGAGAAGGATGAGAAGAGAGCTACATACATTTTTTGAGTGAAGAAAAAAAAATAGAGAGTGAGTGAAACGATCAGGGAGTGAAGTGCAGAATATTTTATTATTTTACTAACCTTTTTTTGTGTAGCTACACATAGTAATGGCAAATGAAGGTGGTTCAGCTACAGTAGACGTTAAGTTACTAATAGAGGCTATTCTTGGAGAATTGGACAGGAGGCTTTGAGTCTCGCTCGAGCCACTGTATTAGCGAATTGATCAGTTGGAGAATTCACAAACGAGAACCAGAACTGATCATGAGGGGATCCTTCCACATGAGGTAGAATAATCTAATCGTGAGAGGATCCTTCCACATGAGGTAGAATAATCAGTGGATGAGGAGGCAAAGTCTACAAGGAGGCCGAGATATAAAAAGAAGCAAACAGATCCATTTACGAGCATTAAAATTAAGATCCCTTCCTTTCAAGTGAAGTCAGACCTGATGCTTACTTGGAGTGGGAAATGAGGATAGAAATGTGTTTGATTGTAACAACTACATAGAGGAGCAGAAAGTGAGGTTGCCAACTTTGGATTCACAAACTATGCTATAGTGTGGTAGGAACAAACCACCATTAGCAGAAGAAAATATGGTGATGACCCTGTCACCACATGGAGGGAGCTAAAGAAACTCATGAGAAAAAGGTTCGTTCCAGTGCATTTCCAGCGGGATTTGCATAAGAAGCCACAAATGCTCACACAGAGCAACAAGTGTGTGGACGACTACTACAAAGAGATGGAGATCACTATGTTGCGTGCTAGAATAGAAGAAGACAAGAAGAGTACCATGGCCCGTTTCTTGGATGGGCTAAAGCTAAAAATTGCTAAGAAGGCGAAACTACAGCCAAATGTGAAAGTAGAGGAGTTGGTGGGCATTGCTTTCATGATTGAGAGAATACTCAAAAGCAAAGGTAGTACTCGAACTACTACCACTCCTTCGCAAAAGCAAAGGGATGACAAATCCAGTGATTTTCAGGCATCAAAAGGGCCTAGAGGGGAGACCTCTAAAGTTACCCTAAGGCGACTATTGAAACACCCAAAAGAAAGATGCGGGATATCAAGTGTTTTAAATGCCATAAGACTGCGCATGTTATGTCTCAATGCCCAAATCAAAAGTCATTAATCATTTTGGAAACTAGTTTCTGATGATGAGAGTGACTACGAGGGTATGCCACCACTCACTGAAAATGATGAAGACTATGGTGAGGAAATCCCTACCAATGACCAAGTAGGGCTAGTTGTAAGGAGAGCCTTGACTGCACAAGCCAAGGAGGATGAGGAGCTACAGAGAGAGAATATTTTCTACACTAGGTGTCATATCAAGAACAAGGTGTGCAGCCTTATTATTGATCATGGGAGTTGCTCGAATGTAGCTAGCAAATTGATGGTAGAGAAGTTAGCCTTGCCAACTCAAAGGCATCCAACGCCTTATAGGTTGTAATGGTTAAATAATTCTGTGGATATACGAGTCACTAGGCAAGTCAAAGTTTCTTTCCGCATTCGAAGATATATAGATGAGATCCTGTGTGATGTCATTCCAATGCATGCTTGCCACCTCCTACTTGGGCGGCCCTAGCAATATCATAAATAAGTGACATTTGAAGGCAAATCCAACAAATACTCATTTCATCATAATAGGAAAATTACTCTTGTTCCTTTATCTCCTAAACAGGTTAGGGAAGATCAAGAACGGGTTCAAAGGGAGGTTAAGAATGAGTTGGAAATGAGTGAAAAGAAAGAGAGTAGGCCTAGTATAGATGCAAAGGTAGAGGAAGATGGGAGGTTGAAAAAGAGACAATATATGTTAGTAATAGCTATAGATATAGGGAAGACACTAGATAGGGGACAACAAGTGATTCTACTGATGTACAAACCTTCTTATTTTAACCTTACTGATCACACCGATTCTCTTCCTCCTAGTGTTTTATTTGGTTTGCAGGAATTTGAGAATATGTTTTCTGAAGATTTGCCAAAAGGACTACCACCCATCAGAGGGATTGAGCACCAGGCCGACCTTGTGCTGGGAGCTTCTTTGCCAAATAAGCCTGCATATAGGATGGGTCCTGAGGAGGCAAAGAAACTACAACAATGGGTTGATAAGTTGTTGCAAAAAGGTTGGGCAAGAGAGAGTCTTAGCTCATGTGATGTATCAGTGATTTTAGTCTTCAAGAACGATGGTACATAGAGAATGTGTGTAGACTATTGAGCTCTGAATGCCATTACAGTAAATATCGTCACCATATCCTTAGGCTAGATAATATGTTGATGAGCTTAGTGGGTCGGTGATTTTTACAAAAATTGATTTGAAAAGTGGGTACCATCAAATTAGAGTTAAGGAAGGGGATGAATGGAAAACGGCCTTTAAAATAAACCATGGGTTGTATAAATGGCTTATTTTGCATTTTGGTCTTATAAATGTACTAAGCACATTCATGAGATTAATGAATCATATTTTAAGGCATTTTCTAGGAAAGTTTGTAATTGTGTATTTTGATGACATTTTAATTTACAGCAAGAGTTTAGAAGAACATCTTGAGCATTTGAGGCATGTTTTGCACGTAGTTTGAGAGGAGAAGCTTTATGCTAATCCAAAGAAGTGCTATTTTTGTACTAACCAAGTTTCTAGACTTTGTTGTTAGTGAAATTGGAGTGCAGGTTGATGAGAATAAGATTAAGGCGATCCAAGAATGGCCAACACCCAACTCAGTTGGAGAGGTGCGAAGTTTTCATGGTTTGGTAAGCTTCTATCGTAGATTTGTGAGGATTTCAACACTATAGCAGCTCTATTGACTTTCATTATCAAAAAGAATAAAAAGTTCCATTGGGGGGAACAACAAGATAAGGCCTTCCAATTGCTCAAATAAAAACTCACACAAGAACTAGTTTTTAGCATTACCCAATTTTAATAAAGTATTTGACATTGAGTGCGATGTCTCAGGTGTAGGTATTGGTGCAGTGCTAATGCAAGAGAAAAGACCTGTAGCTTACTTTAGTGAAAAGTAGGGAGCAGCGGCCTTGAACTACTCAATATACGACAAAGAGCTGTACATATTAGTACGAGCTCCGGAGACATGGTAGCATTACCTGCGACCCAAGAGTTCATGATAAAGACTAACCATAAGTTGCTAAAGTATCTCAAGGCTCAACACAAATTAAGTAAGTGACATGTTAAGTGGATAGCATTTGTAAAGACCTTCCCATATGTGATCAAGTATGAGGCAGGTAAAACCAATATTGTTGTTGGCGCCCTATCCAAAAGTTACGTTCTATTGACTTCTTTAGATGTTAAATTACTTGATTTTGAATTGATTAATGAGAACTATGGTAATAATTTTGATTTTGGTGAAATTTATAGCATGTGTACCAAAGCGGGTCGAGACAAGTTTTTTATTCATGATGATTTTTTGTTTTATGTTGATAAACTTTGCATTCCTAATTGTTCAATTTGTGAACTGTTAGTGAAAGAAGTTCATGAAGGAGGACTTATGGGCCACTTCAAGATGTCCAAGACACTTGCCGTCTTACAGGAGCATTTCTTCCGGCCAAAGATAAAGAGGGATGTGATACGTGCATAGGCACAAGGCATGATAATGGAGCATGGAAGATGGCCTATCTAGCATCCACTCAAATGGGAAGATATGAAAGAAGGATCATAGTTTTTGGTGTTATTTATTTTTACAAGTTGTAATCTTTATGTTAATTATCTAATTGTGATAGGTTACAACTAGTGATAGGTTTTTAGTAAGTTTTCTAGAATATTCTTTATGAGCCTATAAAAGGCCATTCCTTGTATTATTTTAACGATGTTATGATGAATCAATAAAAATTGTGAGTTTTCCTCTCTACGAGAGTTTTCTTAGTTCTTGGAATAGAACTAATTTCTGGTCTTATTGGAGTGATTCCATGGCGACCAAAACCTACGCCTAAAATTTCTTCCACTTGATTTGATTCATTCTTTTGGGTTTGTCAATTAGGGGTCTATTCCACGAGTTGGTTACCACGGGTTAGCTAGGGGTCTAACTTGCAGCACAAAAGGAGGATTTCAACGATCTTGGTTGAATATTCGAAGAAACATTTGAGTTGTTCTTGGGGTCTTCGACAAGTTATGAAGGGATCAAGAAGATCGAGTGGTTACCACAACTCAAGTTGTTCTTGGGGTCTTCGACAAGTTACGAAGGGGTCAAGAAGATTGGGTTATTTTGTATGGATTTCTTTTCAAGACGGTCCTTTGGGAATGATGTTCCCGTGATATACGAGAGGGCGACACCTCGATCGTATCAATTGGTATCAGAGCTTTTGGGATCTTGAAAGAAATCAGGTTTTGTGTCAATCCGTTTGGGTATATGTTTTGTTTTTGTTGTCAATCCACTTGGATATATATTTTTAATTTTTGTTTTGTTGTTCTTGGTTCAAGATCTGATTTTTCTTGAATCAAAGTTGTGTTCTTTTGTGGTTTGATTTTCAAAAAAAAAAAAAAAAATTGTACTGTTCATCGATACTGTAGCGGGAGGCACTGTTCACGCTAGGGGTACTGTTCACTGACGGGTACTGTTCATCGCCGGTACTGTTCATCCGAATTTTTTTTTTTCTTTTTTTCAGTTTAATTTTTTGTTTGTTTTTGGGAGTTGAATTTGTATTTTGTGAGTTGGTTGTGTTGTTAAAAAAAAAAAAAAAAGAGAGAGGTTGTTAGAAGTGAAAAAGAAAAAAAAAAATTTCGTAGTGTTGATCGCACTGTAGCGGCGCGCACTGTTCACGCGCTAGGGTTTACTGTTCATCGACGACACTGTTCATGTCGGCGTTACTATTCATCCGAATTTAAAATTTTTTTTTTCTGTTTATTTTTTGTTTGTTTTTGGGAGTTGGATTTTGTATTTTGTGAGTTGTTTGTGTTGTTAAAAAAAAGAAAGAGAGAGAGGGTTGTTAGAATTGAAAAAAAAAAAAAATCTTGAGTGGGAAAAGGCAAATTTGTGAAATTTTATAAGAAAAGCCAAAAGTGTGGTGAAATGAAAAAAGATATTCTCGTCGTTCTTATAAACATTTTGTAGGTTTGAGCTTGAGTTGTGCCCATTCTTTGCATACCATTGGGCGACGATTCGAGGACGAATCGTTTTGAAGAGGAGGAGTCTGATATGTGCATGGGCACAAGGCATGGCAATAGAGCATGGAATATGACCTATCTAGCATCCACTCAAATGGCAAGATACGAAAGAAGGATCATAGTTTTTGGTGTTATTTATTTTTACAAGTTGTAATTTTTATGTTAATTATCTAATTGTGATAGGTTACAACTAGTGATAGGTTTTGAGTAAGTTTTCTAGAATATTCTTTATGAGCCTATAAAAGGCCATTCCTTGTATTATTTTAATGATGTTATGATGAATCAATAAAAAATTGTGAGTTTTCTCTCTACGAGAGTTTTCTTAGTTATTGGAATAGAACTAATTTCTAGTCTTATTGGAGTGATTCCATGGCGACCAAAACCTACGCCTAGAGTTTCTTCCACTTGATTTGATTCATTCTTTTGGGTTTGTCAATTAGGGGTCTATTTCACGAGTTGGTTAGGGGTCTATTCCACAGGTTGGTTAGGTGTCTATTCCACGGGTTGGCTAGAGGTCTAACTTGCAGCACAAAAGGAGGATTATCAACGATCTTGGTTGAATATTCGAAGCAACCCATTCGAGTTGTTCTTGGGGTTTTCGACAAGTTACGAAGGGGTCAAGAAGATCGAGTGGTTACTACAACTCAAGTTGTTCTTGGGGTCTTCGACAAGTTACGAAGGGGTCAAGAAGATTGGGTTATTTTGTATGGATTTCTTTTCAAAACGGTCCTTTGGGAATGATGTTCCCGTGATATACGAGAGGGCGACCCCCCGATCGTATCAGGATGTAGAAAGGTTTGTGGGACGTTGCATTGCCTGTCGAAGAGCTAAGTCCAAGGAACAATCACATGGATTGTACACTCCACTATCGATTGCCAAGGATCTGTGGTATGACCTATCAATGACTTTATTTTGGGATTATCACGTTTTAAATGAGGTAATGACTCTATCTTCATAGTTGTAGATAAATTTTCAAAAATGGCACACTTCATTGCATGCAACAAGACACACGATGCACTTCATATCACAGACTTATTTTTTAGGGAGATTGTGAAATTGCATGGCATTCCTAAAACCATTGTTTCAGATACAGATATCAAATTTCTTAGTTATTTTTGGAAAACTTTGTAAAGTTGGGAACTAAACTCTTATTTTCTATTACTAGTCACCCCCAAACTGGCGAGCAAACTAAAGTACTAAATAGGACTTTAGCTACTTTACTTCATGCCATAATTAAAAAGAATGTCAAAACTTGGGAAGAATGTCTATCTCATGTTGAATTCGCATACAATAAGACAGTGCATGGTGCCATGCAATATTCTCCATTCGAGATAGTATATGATTTTAATTAATTAACTCCCTAGATCTTTCACCATTACCATTTTCTGAGCATATTAACTTAGATGGAAAGAAAAAAGGTGAAAATGGTGCAAACGCTTCATCAAAGAGTGAGAGACAATATTGAGAAGAGGATCATTCAATATGTGAAGCAAGCAAACTGAGGGAGGTGCCAAGTGGAATTTGAACCAGGAAATTAGGTATGGCTTCATTTACAAAAAGAAAGATTCCCAACCCAAAGATGAAACAAGTTACTTCCCAAAGGAGATGGACCATTTCAGATTGTGGAGAAGATCAATGATAATGTTTACAAATTGGATCTTCCTGGTGAGTATCAAGTAAGCGCAATATTTAATGTATTTGATTTATCTCCTTTTGATGTAGGTGATGCATTGGATTTGAGGGCAAATCCTTATCAAATGGAGAGGACTAATGTAAGCCTGATGCATGAGGTAAGTTGTGCAAGCTAGGGAGGAAGATCATATTGTTTGAGTTCCAACTGGTCCAGTCACTCAAGCCAGAGCCAAAAAGCTAAAGGAAGCTCTTCAAGCTTTAGTTCTTGCAATTTAAGAACAAGAAGAAGCCAAGAAGATTGAAGGGGATGATTGATGATGATCATAGGCTTGTCAATGTACTTCAAGTATGCTTGGAGCAAGAGGAGGACATGCAAAACAAAGAATTAGAAGTTTTGACCAAGGCCGCTAGGAAGGTCGTCATTAGAACCTTGGACAGAGTGAATTAGACATTCTGATCGAGATGCGCCCAAGGCCACGTCATAGCCTTCCTCACGGCCTTCATTAGAAACTTGGGAGCAAAGCGGCAAAGAGACTTATCGAGGCCACAGCCAAGACCGCGCTACGGCCTTCAACAAAAAAGATGCAGACATCTGTTTTATCCTTGTTTCAAAACTGTAACTTTTAAATAAAGAGTATTCGTGATAAGTTGCAACTGGTATTTAGAATTTGAGTAGGTTTCGAACTCTAGAACTATTTCCTTTTTTGGGTTTGCCTATTAAAGGCTAAATAGCGGATGTAAACAATCAGAATATCATTGAATGAAAAATTGAGCATTTCTCTTTGGTTGTCCTCTAAATATCTCTTGAATATCTTAGGTTCAGTCTTAAGGTGTTCAACGGCCTTATCAATCAAGTTCTTGCTTGATTATGATGCCACAAACCCTTATACCAAGGTTCGTTAGTGCAGGTCATTAATGGGTTAAGGTTTTTCCCAAACCAATATCAGATCCGAAACGATTCTATAACTCTTGATTTGTGGTTTACGTCACAAGTAAGGCGTAGGTCACATCAAAAGCCCTTGAGTTGCTCCTCCACCCTTACTTTCTTCTTCCTATATCCTTTTGATGTGTGAAGTCGCGAGAGATGTGTGTGGTGTGTGTGGGTCTAATCTCTCTACTAGGGTTCAAAGACATTTTCTATTGTGTTTTCTTTGCTCTAAAATGCTTGGGAGAAATCCTCTTTAAAGGCTTTTAATGATAGCTCTTAGTCTTCCCATTCACACCACCTAGTTGCAGAAAATTCGTAAAATCCCGTACAAGCCGCCCTCATAGTTGTCCCAGCCAAGCCCGCGGCTAGAATCGAGTCGCAGGTTGGCCGTGACTCAGGCACTAGACTTTCTGTCCTTGGCTTTGGCTCAATCCAAGGACGGCCAATGGCATGGGTCAAGTCAGAAACTTTAGTTTTACATCCAATCGTACCTCCAATTGTGGTCCAGTGATTCTATTGCCTTTGTAGCGCAAAAACCTTGGACTTTGTTCCATAATTTGGCGTGTTTTGCTCTTTAAACGTCCACCATCATCGAACCAACCTTCTATACTTCATCTATGCAACTCCAATTGAATGAATTCAATGACGAAACTATCGAAAAGCCTAGAAAACAACACAAAAACACATGCAAATCACACATTTACACAAATTGACATAAAAGTCACAAATGAGAAGAAATAGCTAAAAAATAAAAGAAACTCATGGAAAAATTCTAAAAACCTAACCTAAATACCTACTAAAAAAACTAGTGTACTTTAGCACTTATTAATTCCTCCACACTTAAACCATTGCTTGTCCTCAAGCAATGAACCATACAAAACTCAAAACAATGACTTAACCAAAAGCAAAAGTAACACATGCATCTTTAGCAAGCCTCTATTAATTATTAAGCGAAACCATCATGCAATTACTCATCCCTACCTCAACTACTCATCATATTAAGCAAAGTAAAAGTAATCATACATTAATTTTGCTAGTTTAACTTCATCTTTCCACTTCATCCAAAAAGTCATAAGTAAGCAATTTCTATAGTTAATAAGCATGACCATATACCTATGATTATATTAATTTTCATACTAAGGGACTTTCCTAATTAAGCTTAGCCTTTCCTTAGGACATGAAGTAACCTTTTGACGCAAAAATCAACATTGGTCAGATGAAGGCCCCCAGTTACTTAGCACTTCATATGCCCAAGTTGCTATGCGTACTCATAATTTTAGCACCTTTTGATGCAAAAGTTGACATTGGCCAAATGGAGACTCCCGATTACTCAGTACTAAAACCAACAGAGTAAAACCTAAGCTTAATCGGATAGCCGAATGGTTCAAATTCTGGAACCCTAATATATTTCAGATGCACAGTCGGATGACTAAAATGTCATTCAAACATTCGACAATGTTCTTTTCAATTCTAAAATGGGTCTGGTACTTTATTTTATTTTTCAAAATTTCTCTTCCCTCTCACCAGTCAGGAAAAAACTTTCTTAATCAAAGTCAAAATCTCATCTGGTAAGATCTTTTTTTCTTTCAAAAACATCATCTACAGTGCATTCTCTGTGGCTTAATCTATTTTATCTTTGATTTTTTAAATGTCATTGGCGAATTTCTGAGCTTCCTTGTTAATTTTTCGCCTGTATTTGTTTGTGATTTTTGAAAAGTTTCTGTCTAAATTTTTCTTCTCAAATGTATTTATCACTACTTCTCTTTATCAATAAACCATTTTTAACAAACCTTGGTTATTGTTTTTGTGATTAATTTATTCAAGAGGCTTTATTTTTCTAGTCTGTTTTGAGTTGCTCATATCTCCCTTTTATCATTAGTTTTTACAAGTTGAATATGAGGACTAGTGGAGGTTCAAGAGTCGGTGCCAGTGGGAGTAAAAGGAAGAAAAAAGAAATTGCCCATCCTAATCATTAGGCCATCGATAGGGTGCCTCAACCTAAATTTATTGACAAAGAGACTGAAGAAAAGTATCCAATTTATGTCAATAAGAATGTACTACTTCAGCGTAATTGCTTGGAAATTAAGGCGCTTAAAGTTAGACTTTATTTGTGATAAGTTTTCTAAGCAAAGTTGGGGTCATTTGTTATATCTTAGTGAAAATTCAAATCCTTAGATGCTAATTCAATTTTATGCCAATCTTAGAAAAGGAGAATCTGATGCTATTATCTCTAGAGTCAATAGGCTTGATTTAGTCTTTAATTCGACTCAAATAAACCACATTTTCAAATGTAGACCCAAAGAAGATCCTCCAATTTCTAGATTTTTCTCCTTTTCACATTGGGCTACATCGGAACATTAGTTTAATTTTGGTGAACTTTGATCTTTCTTTGATATTACTTTTAAACAAGCTCAGAACATCAGTTTAATTTTGATGAACTTCGATCTTTCTTTCATATTACTTTTGAACAAGCCTCAAAAGCTAAATCATCTACTTTAGAATCTGTGAATAGAATCTTGTTTGCGATGGTTTCCAATTTATTGACTCCTATTTTTGGTCATAGAGGTGAGCTAAATAGGATGGAGTTATATGTTTTTTGTTGTGTGTTAAAAGAAATTCCACTTGACTTCGGGTTCATTATGCGTGAATTTATTCTAAATTGCATTTCTGATACTCGAAGAAACATTTCTTTTGGCAAATTTCTTACCCATATATTTAAGTTTTATCACATTCCACTCACGGGTACATCTATTGAAAATCCTTCTTTTACTTGTTCATATTTTGAAACTTTTCATCTTAAGTTTCACAATGATGAGTGGATGACAAATGCTCAATATCTGGCTTTTAGGACTCCTACTCAACCTGCATCTACCCCTCCTCTTTCCTTTACACCTCATCCATCCTCACTTCCTACCACATTTGAGCCATCTTCATCTACTCCAACTCATTCTACTTCTATTCCCTCTTCTTCTGCATCTCAGGATATACTTTCCCAACTTTTGGCTTTGTTTCAAAAATTGGACAAACAAATGGATAACTTGGAAACTAAGCAGCTAAAAATCGAAGAAAGTCAGGCCAAGATATTGAAGAAATTTCGTAGCTTCGGAAAGAAATTGGAGTGTATTGAGTATGCACAAGTTTTGGGAATGAATATTAATACACAAGCTCAATATAACAATTTTTAATCAACAACTCTTGGCTGAATCAGAAGAAGAAGAAGAAGCAAATGACTCAACTGATCAACAACCAAAGGTACTAGGACATACTTATCATACACATGGTCAGTCTTCTGCTTAGGCATTTGAGTCACTTGTACAACCACCTTCTCCTCCATAGATACCTATGACTACAGTTCAAAGCATTGCACGAGAGGTGGTTCACACTATTCCAGATGACTTTGATGACACTCATTCTGCTACTCACACATCGCCTACACTACTCAAGCTGAGGTGTCCTCTAGGGACTTAGCTATTGTACCATAGTAGCGTAGGAAGCCTTAGAGAGTTGTCTAGTTTCTAGTTTTGATTGATTTTTGTTTAGTTTTGATTAGTTTTTGGCATTAGGCAGCTATGTCTATAGATGGGTTACTTTGTAAGCGCATTCCATTTTGTTTATAAGATGTGCTTTTTGTCCTATTCTTTTGTGATTTTGTCTTATTCTTCAATGTTGATATTGCTTACTTAATATGATTCCTTATTCATTTTTATGATGCATCATTTGAGGGGGAGCTATACTAAGGGAGAGAAATAATTTTGATGATGCCAAAAGAGGGAGAAAGATCATTTGTGTACAAATATGTGTTATCAGTGTGCTTATATGATGATATGAGATCCTAATTTATGCTCATGTGTTATATATATATATATATATATATATATATATATATATTATAGGTTTTTCATCAATAAAAAGTGGGAGAATGTAATCCTAATTTTGATAATAACAAATCACATTATTACTAATCACACTTGTTTAGTGTTGTGGTGAAGTGTTAAACGGGTTTTAAGAACAGCTGAAAAATAGAGGTAATCGACTACCAGTTTAGGCGTGTAACCTAGGTTTCGACCATATGAAGTTACTTCGGACAACACTTCGGACGTCCTATCAGCTGTCTGAAACTGTCCTAAAATTTTCAAAAACATTCAAATGCTTAAACACAGGGTTCTAACATCCAGTCACCCGTCTGCCAAAACCAAAAAAAAATTCAAAGACTTTTAGATGCAAGTTCGAATGTCCTTTTAGTCGTCTTGCAAAAATTTTGAAAACTTTCGGACAAACTTTCGGTCATCCAGAAATGATAGAAGCATCACAGAAACTTTCGACCACTGGATCGGACGAAGAGCAACTTCCTTCGGCTGTCCGAATGGACCAACTTCAATTCAACAATGAAGACTTCAGACGTAGGATCGGACAATCACCTGAAATATAGGCCGGTTGAATGTCCCCACGGCTAATTTTTTTGGCATTTAATATTTAACCGTTGGGAGTTAGTTGGAGGCTAATTTGGAAGATATATAAAAGCCATAACATCTGAATTTATTAAAAACTATTGTATTAAGCATAAAAAGGCATTGAATAGCAATCTTGAGCAATAAAATCTTATTTTCTTTGTAATATTTAGATAGATTTTGAGTTCTTCATTGTGAGTGTAATCCTTCAATTGTATAGTTGAAAGATTAGTAAGTTAGCTATAAAATTTCTTAGCTCAATTAGAAGTGTGTCTAGGGTAAGTGAGAAGTGAGCCTTTCATTGTACAAGTTAGTAGAGATTCAACCTCAAGTGTACTACAACTTCAAGTTTAGTGAAACTTGAAAATTTTTGTGGTTTGATCAATTCATTCTCCTTTCTATTTACTTTTCAGTTTGTTGTTATTTTTACAAGCTTATTTGTTGCTTTAATAACCCATTTGATCACTTAGTTAACTTGGTAAATTTCAATTTTGTGAAAATTTGCTATAATCAAGTTAAAGTTTAAAGGAACCTGATTCACCTTCCCCCTTAGGTTGCACATAGGGCCTACACTTTCTATTCATTTCACTTCAATATAATCCTCTAATTGGCAAATAAAAGTATCAAACTAGCAGAGTACATCTTAATCATGTTAAAGTTGTAAGGTGTAGAACCAATTATTTTGGAAATGTTTAATTTGTAAAACTAATCATGTTCAATTCTTAAGGTGTAAAACTAAAATATTTCACTTGTGAAGCCTGTAGGTTACGAGAATAGTGTAGTTGAATGGGAATTTAGATATATTAGCTGTGAAGTTCTCATAGCACAGGAAATATAGCTAGATGAAATAAGAAGGAACAAGTACAGATCGAATAAAGTTTCAAAGGAGCAACTAACACTTCAAGCTCACTTGGTAGACAAACATGAGGACCCTAAAATAAACATAACATTTATAAAAAAGAGAGAGATAGACAACTATACCTTACGAACCACAAGGCATTCGCAGTTACTAGGATACACAAAAGCAAATTATAGCTTTGCATCTCTTCTTCTTGCTTCTAGAGCCACCTTTTTTTACCAAATTTCTCAATTTGCGTAAAGCTGCATCCATTCATGTACAAATTTGAAGCTCATCCTTTGGTTCCTTCCCTCTCACAGCAAAATCTACCTCGCTATGATCTTCTTGTGAATAATTAATAGTAACCAAGAAAGAAGCCCTTTTTGTTGAACTATTCCTTTCTTGGGAACTTAACCTCCATTGTTATTTGGTAACACAAATGAAAACTCTAGTTCATCAATTATGTTCTCGAGGTCTTCATCGATTGAGATAGAGATGAGGGAGATCAATGTCTTCTTTTGGGGTTAGTATTTGATGGAAATGATTTCCAACAAGGAGTGATTTTGAGAGGTGAAGGTGAAGGTCGGCAAGGATGGTGTGCCAGTTGATTGGTAGGGGCAGAGAAAGTGAAAGGAGACAGAAGATGGGAGAGTTGATAACCTACAAAAATTAAAAGTAACGAAAATATGTATTGTTGAGTAATTAAGGGTAATGTTGTCATTTATATAAAAATTGCTACGGTAGGAAAATTCTTGCTCTAGCAATATCGCCAGCCATTATTAAGAGAAAGGATTACCAATTTAAAATACCTATGCCTAACTAGAGAAAGGAATAAATAAGTTAAAAAAATTTTCTATTCTAAGTTAGAGAGCTTTCTATCCTAGGTCGTTCCTACGAATCAAAGGTTAAATCTTATTTAGACTTAACTCATGTATGAAACTTTAATCTAATGAAATGTGCTACTTTAAAAAAAAAAAAAAACTCATGCGGCTCCTAGCTCTTATTTGGACCACAAACCACAAAACTTGTAGTGACGAAACGGTTTCATAAGAAAAAATTTCTATCCATCCGTAACTAAAAGTCAAAACTTCCCAAATAACTTATGGTTAAATCACAAAATGCCCCCTATAATGTTGCATTAGTAGTAAATTGCCTCCTGTATTAACTAATTACACAAATTACTCTCTTAAATTGACAAAAGATATTTGTGCCCTTCAATATATAATGCTTTGACAATTTTCTCTTTTTTATGCCAAAATCTAAAATTTTTATAGCAAATTTATCCATGATTGAGTAGAAAAAAAATGATAAAAGAAAGAAAACTCTCAAATACAAAAACTACAAAAAAAAAAAATAATAATTTTGTTATTTTTGTTACTACATGAAGCTAGTCTTATGTTATTTTATTTAGAAATACAAGTTTATAATTGCTATATTCTTTATTATTGTCACTGGCAGAGATGACAATCTAGCATTTCTTGATATTCTATTTTGAATATATCTGACAAAAATTGCAACTTTATGTTTACTTTGCAAGTTGCTCATTATTTATTATGGAAAAACAAATTATTCATGTTTTTTTTCATACTATTCTCCATGTAAAATATAAATAATAGTTATCATGTGACGAAAATTTTTTCATTATTTTTGTTTTTAATATAAAAGTGTAACAGTAATTTTGGCTTGTAATAGTGGCCTTACTTTGTTTTTATATTATAAATCAACAAGAATAATAATATTAAAAAGTTATGAGGGTAAACTTTTACTTAAAAAAGTGAAGAGCATATGAGAGGATAATTTGTTATTGAAATAAGGAGTAATTTATATATTTTTTAAATACAGAGGTAATTTACCACTGATTTCAACGGGGTATTTTGGGATTAAGTCGTAACTTATTACTTCCCAATAAACAAAGCAAAAAAATAAAAAATAAAAAATAAAAACCTCGATTGAATGTTCCGCGACGCGATAGGGAAAGTAATTTCGAAAAGCCCATCATCCCTAAAGCAAATAGTAAATACCTCCCTATCAAGTTCCATTCATCCCCATATCGCACTTGTTGTCACCTGTCTCTCGCTCTCTCTCACACACACACACACACACACACACACACACACACACACACATAAAAGTGCAATTCAGAGAACTGTAAAAATATTGGGGTTTTTTTTAATTGTGGTTCTTTTTTCATTTACTCAATCACAGAGGTAAATAATTCTCTTATTTGTTCTTCTTTTCGCGCAATTTCCTGAATTAATTTCCTGTTTTTCGATCGTAAATTTTTTTCAATCCTTCCTAGGGTTTTCGTTTTCGATTTTTGGCAAAAATAAATAAATGCCGCCGCCGATCAAATCAACGACGAAGCCGATATCGTTGTCCGAAGCTGAGGGGCCGGCGTCGAATAATCTGTGGATCGGTAACCTATCCCATGAAGTTACCGATTCAGATTTGATGGCGCTCTTCGAAAAGCACGGGCCCGTCGATAGCATAACAAATTACTCGGCTCGAAGCTACGGTTTTGTATATTATAAGAAAATTGAGGACGCCAAATCTGCTAAAGAAAAGCTTCAGGGCACAATTCTCCATGGGAATCCTATTAAGATCGAGTTCGCGAAACCGGTTTGTGTTCTTTTGATTAGTAGTAGCCACCATCAAAATAATCATAATAATTGTTGGGGAATTTTAGTTCTAATTTTTGGTTGGCCTTTTTTACTTAATAACTTTGTTCAATTTTTTGTTTGGATGCAAATTTTGCTAGGATTGATTGGCCCCCTTTTGTTTAAATTTTTTTTCTGCGTTCAATTTTTGGAGCGATGAATTTGAATTTATTCCAATTTAAGATCCGATTTGCACGCGGATTAAAAACGCGAGTCAAAGATTTTTACAAAAGCCTAGATCTTTTTGATTCACAATCACGGCGATAGACTAACAAAGAGTTTAGCAAAACATTTTTTTTAAAAACAAAAATTGGGGGCGACTGAATTATTTTATGATTTTCAGACGGGTTTGAGTTCATTTCCAGAGCATGCAAATCTGCACTTTTCCGATTAAAGATGGAATCTTTATGCACGATTGATTCCCCTACTTCCTTCTTCTTCATGTCCGACTGCCAATGTTTGAGGCCTAAATCAATTTCCTTGGATACCGGAAAAATAATAAATTTTAATCCTAGCTACTGAATGGCTCCAATCAATTCATGTAATTTTGGGTATTTAGGCTGTCATAATAATGGATTAACTTTGATGACCGTAAGAGGTTTTTAATGTTTAGGCATCGAAAAACTATCCTACTCGTGCGAAATTTTTATTCTATTATGAGCTATTGGACATGTATATTTTGATAAATTCATGCGTTTATCAGTTGCTGATTTCCTTTCGGTAAAATTCTTGGAATTTTGTACGATGAGGTATCAAACCTACTATACTCGTGGGTAAGAACCCAGTTCGAAGAGAGATTCTTCCACCGTGAACAACCAACTAAAAGTTGACCTCCAAATGCAAGCCTTCTAAAATTGGTCGAATAAGGACTTTCTTTTACACATGGTTCTTCAGTGAGGCCCCATTTGCATGTTGACATCTCATAAGTTGTGTTTGTAAGGTGTGTGTTCATCCGTTAAAGGCGTTCGTGAAACATATGAAAGTTGTGCACGGATAACTAAAGATTGAACAAGGATCCTTTCTTTAATGATTCTCTATTTGCCTGTTGAGTTGTGCCAGTTCATTAGCATTCTTGTTCTAACAAGAGTCCCGTGTCATTGAGATTGTTGCCTTCTTAATTGAGTAGAAAATGAATTAACTACTTTCGTTATACTTATATGGCGACTGGATTTTTTATTATTATATTGCACCTAGTACCAAGATTTTTCTTTGATGCAATGTTTGAGGAAGAGAAAAGGGGGATTATTATTATTTTTTGCGGTATCAACATATTATAAAAGTCATGTCAGAAAAAGAATCATATTACCAAAAACCATACTGGGTAAAGAACAAATTGTCCAACAAAGTTGGGGTGTATAGGAAACAGAAAATAGCTAATTGACTACTGAAGAATCCAATAGATTAGTGGATTGTGCTTGAGGATTGGCCAATTATGCAAAACAAAGGTTGATTCATCATTATAGTTTCAACTTCCAATGCATCTGGAATCCTGCATGCGTCATGCATGATAAGATTGCTCATGGCTGATTGTGTTGGTAATTTCTTAACGGGGTGTTATAGCTTTTCAGTGTCGGTTGGTTGGTTGTCTTGTTTGTATATCACATGAAATTGATGCTGTAGATAGGGAACGTCAATTGGAGCAAAAGAAATGGTAGTCGTAAATTTTTAGAGGACACTTCAGTTGAGACCAATCTGACATTAACTTTGAGCTTTTTATATCATAATATTCCCCTTTCATCTTGTCTGTGTCATATTTGTGTCTTTTTTTTTATTTTTCCAAGAGGAGATTATACTATGGTAGTTCATAGGTAAACAGATGCACTGATGTTACAGGCTCTTCTCAGTGGCATGTAGGGTATGCATGTTGGGGGTTGAGGAAAAGAAATGATAGAACACATGAATGGTATTACTTTTTGATGTTGATTGTCTTATCCATTTTGTTAGATTAGTATCCATGTTAGCGACTTCACGCAATAACATCACATGCTAGTCTTTGTTTTGCTTTCTTCTTTTTCTTGATTACCTTTTTTATGGGGGGGTTGGAGCTCCTAAAAATGTTACAATATTCTCTCTGATCTCCCACCAGCGATGAATGTGAGATTCCTTCCCGCTTAATTTCCCACCAGTGTCAAATGTGAGATTCCTTCCTGCTTACACTTGTGCAATTGAGGGTCGACAATCATTGAGTTATGTGCTTGTGTCTTCTTCTCAATTAGACTTCTTTAGAATAGTCATTCTCACTGTTAATTTTTTTAATCTGTTTATTGGATATTGAAAGTGGAGAAAACTCTTGGCCTTTCTTTTTGTTGTTTTGAATTCTATATGGGTTTCAACCTTTTGAAGCTTCTATTTTTATTGCAAATTCCAAATCTTTCTGTTTTGTGAGATCATGGTCAATAACAAATTGGCGCTGCTTGATTCTTGATTATTGATGTTTTTCTTCCTCTTTCAATAAAGTATGCTATGTTTTGTCTTTTAATGCCTAATGCTCTTAAAGAGTGCATGTTTAGCACTAAATAAGAGGAAGACTCCGCCATAAGAATTTGCGGTTCTGATGCTCAAAGGGCACGTCTTATGCTTGCATCTTTCCCTTGTCTTCCCTCTTATAAGCCTTTAGATGAAACTTAAATTGTTTGGCCATCGAATTGAAACTGTTCTTCTATGGAGGACAAATAACGCTGTTGCATTCCCATATCTTTCTTTTCTTTATTGAGTTCTTTTATAATTCTGCTGGTTGTTTCCAAATTGTGTTTTTTTTTTGGTCTGTAATGTTTTGAGTTACTTTGCAAACATTTCAATTGTTTTCAAATTTTGTGCATGTTTTTCCCCCAGTAATGTTTGAGTTATCTTGAAAAATTTTGACACAATTTTGTTTTCCATATATTAATATATGTCAATATATTTGATCACCATCATCACTCTAGGCATGTAGTTGTTCAAGGCCATTTTCTAGTATTTCCAAATTCTTACATAATTCTTTTGCAGGCTAAACCATGCAAGAGCCTATGGGTGGCTGGAATAAGCCAATCTGTCTTGAAAGAGGAACTGGAAGAAGAATTTATGAGATTTGGTAAAATCCAGGAATTCAAATTTCTTAGGGACCGCAATACTGCATATGTTGACTATTTCAGATTAGAAGATGCATCTCAAGCTTTGAAGAGCATGAATGGGAAGCGAATTGGTGGTGATCAGATACGTGTGGATTTTCTTCGTTCACAACCTTCTAGAAGAGTGAGTAAATCAATTTGCTAGATTGCTTGTGAAGTTTACTTATATGTGGGGTAATTCAATATAAATTGACATCAACCCCTCAAAATTAACTTTAGTCAATTAAATCCTGGCCAATATAGTTTGTTTCTTGCGCATGCGCTCGACTTGACGAAGATTAAACATGGTTTATTGGGTTTGCAATATCCTGCAGGAGCAGGTACCTGATTTTCGAGATGCAAGGGAAGGACAATTCCCTAACAGGCGCATTGGTACCCCAGATGCACAATGGTTGGCGCAAGATTCCATGAAAGTATACTCTGAGCCTATTCATGCTGGGTCTAAAAGACATGTAATTCGATAGTTATTTCATGCTTGTTTTGAATATGGCATTGTTAGTGGGGCATTTTTTTTGGGTGTTGGGATCTGAATAACAGTAAAGGTTTTGCCTGAACTAGCTGTTCTCATGCATCATGCACTTTGGATATGGTGAAAATCCTAGTGAAGCCATTTCTAGTCTCTTTTGGAGATCTTGGTCGTTAAAAAATGATGTCTCGTTTTATTTTTTGTTGTTTATTTATCTATTATTTATCATTTTTCTTTGCAGCAATTCCAGTCTCCAGGAGGGCGGAGGGGAGACGGTCAACCAAGCAAAGTCTTGTGGATCAGTTATCCTCCTGCAGTTCAAATTGAGGAAGATATGTTGCATAATGCAATGATTCTCTTTGGTGAGATAGAAAGAATAAAAACTTTTGAAGACAGGAACTATGCATTCGTGCAATTTAGAAGTGTAGATGAAGCAAGACTTGCAAAAGAAGGCTTGCAGGGAAAGCTTTTTAGTGATCCTCGAATAACAATTGAGTATTCAAACAGTGAACTTGCTCCAAACAAAGATTACTTTGGAAATTATCCTGGAACTAAAGGGGCAAGGCCAGATACATATCTGAATGAAGTTCAGGTTCGGGGACAGATGGATGTGATTGGTCATAATCCCCCAATTTTGCCACCTCGTGGAGTCCCGGGACCTGATGTCTTACTGAGGCCATTGGGTCCTCAAGGCAATTTTGAACCACAAGGTGCCCATCACACCCATTTGGGTGGTACAAATTGGAGAAGATCATCTCCTGTTCCTGGCCTGCTCTCTTCACCTTCTGCAAGTTTAAATCTGACAAATAGATCTGCATCTGGTGCATGGGATATATTTGATGCTAGCCAACTCCAGAGGGAGTCTAAAAGAGCCAGGGTTGATGGGACTTTGCAAGCTTTTGATTCGTTCCCCCCTAGAAGAACTGATGATCAAGGACTGGGTTTGGATGAATCTTATGGCCTTCGTTCATTAGGAAATGCTGGTGTTGCAGACTCTGTTTCTACTTTTGAAGGAAGGAATCGTCTTAGCCCAGTAGATGGACAAATCTCGGCGAGTGGTCAAGGAAGGCTCCTTCCTGAGCCTGATTATGTGTGGCGAGGAATTATTGCAAAAGGTGGATCACCTATTTGCCGGGCACGTTGTGTACCTATTGGGGAGGGTATTGGGTCCGATATGTAAGTGTGACTTTCAACCTACTTCATCTTTTAGGCCTTAATAGGAAATTCCATGAGGTTTTCTAGTGTTTCTTGCGAAGTACACTCGAATATGTTCTTAGCTTGATTGGAATTGCTATTTCCTGAATTTTTTTAAAATTCCTAATTATTAATTTGCCCATTACTATAATTTTTTCTCTCTATTACAGTTTTGGCTTCATTTAGAATCTGATTGTTTGGATTTCCTGGTGTTTTGGGTTTTCAAACTGTAGTAACAGCTCTGCTGGATTTTTTATAAATTATGTGTTTTATAACATCCTTGTTATTTCCTAAGGTGTGCATGAATAAGTCGTGCATGAATTAGTTCTGGTGCCTTCATTGGGTTTTTTATTACCATCATCTACTTGATTATCTGGAAACTGTTGGATCTGTTTTTAAGTGTTGATATCTTATTTACAGTTGTATTCTTTTGTAGAAGTGTAGTGTATGTTTTATGCATAGGACTATCATTTGTAATGAATAAAAGTGCTAAAATTAAATATAGCTTGATAATTCATGACTAGTGCTCAAGGCATACTCTCATGAGTTTGCTTTAGAAAAAGGAAAATGAAAAAGTTTTGCTGAATGATTAGATGTATAGTTTTTGATGGAAATATGAAGCATTAGGCTTTTGGTAGGATGTATTCTCCTTGGATTTATGATGTGAACGTGGATAAATATTTGGTTGGAACAATTGTTGGATGATATGAGTGGAGGTTTATTTTTATTGGATACCCTTCGTTGTGAGGGTAAGAAAGGAAGTCAAAAAAGTGTGACAAAAAGTATCACCAAACTCCCTCCTCTGGCTTTATTAGTAGCAAGATGTTGATTTGTAGTTCTCTTTATTTGGTGATTGCACAAAATTGTCTGATATTTTATTCCATAGAGTGTCCATGCATTTGTGTTGCACTTCGTTTTAATTCTCGTGAACCTTGGAATATTAATGCCATCGAGCTATTCTTTTATCCCTCTTGATGAGTCCTTTTTCTGTAGCTTATTTAGTAATGCTGATGTGATTTAATCCCCTTATTGACCTACTCTATGATGCATTACTTATTTTGCAGTCCAGAGGTTGTTAATTGCACCGCACGAACTGGATTGAACATGTTAACCAAGCATTATGCTGATGCCGTTGGATTTAGTATCGCATTCTTTTTGCCTGATAGTGAAGCTGATTTTGCTTCATATACCGAGTTTCTGAGATACCTGGGAGCTAGAAACCGAGCTGGTGTTGCAAAGTTTGATGATGGGACCACCTTATTCTTGGTGCCTCCATCTGATTTCCTAACCAATGTACTGAAGGTTGCTGGACCGGAACGGCTTTATGGAGTTGTTTTAGAGTTTCCACAAGCTGCTCCTGATAGCTCAGCAATTCAGCAACCATCACATCAGCTACAATATGTTGATTCACAGCAGCAAACTAATTCCCAAACTGGATATGGTGGCATGCGACAGGAGGAAATTGCTTTACAAATGGATTACAACAGGGTTGCACATGAGGACGTGAAATCTTCTCTGAAAATGCTTGGCCCTTCTTCCAGTTCTGCTCCGACAATTAATAATGCTGCGGTGTCTCAAGCTGGAGTTCCTTGGACACCTGAACTTATTGCAACGCTAGCTTCTTTGTTACCGGGAAATATTAAATCATCTGGTTCAGAAAGTTCATCGGTACAGTCTGCTTCATCAACCATGGGCCCTGCAATAAATATTACCCCTGCACCAGATAAAGGACTCATGCAAGTGTGGCCTCATGAACGCCAAGTCCCTGAGCAAACGGGTCATCTTGTGCAACAATTAAGCAGCCAGTTTCATAGCCAAGCACAATTTATACCCCAAGTTCAGGCCTATCCACCAGTCTCAAACCCACTTAGTCTTCCTGCTCAAGGTATCATTGGCTATAACCAAATCCCAGATCGTAGTTTGAACTTGCAACAACTGAGTGCTGTGCCGTCTAGACTAATAACCTCTGCGACCCCCTCTCAAGGACAGGTTTCCACCTTGTCGCATGTAGACCAGCAGCATCAGCTTGGAATGCCTCATGATCCTCTGAAGGGCCATGGAATGGCACAGGGAACAGATAACTTGAGGTTGTATGGTTCGTCAGTTCTTCAGCAACCTACAAATCTTGTTACATTGGCCAATGATGGTAATGGTACCCGTGTTCTACAGCAGCATTCTCCTATGCCACAAACTACTGACACAGATGTTAAGAACTTGGTGCGGGAGCATCAATCTGCAACGCAAGGAGCAGGCCAGGAGACATCTGAGACCGAGGAAGAAAAGAATAGGCGCTATCAATCAACCTTATTGTTTGCAGTCAATCTGCTTAATAGGGTACAGCAGCCACCAGGAACTCAGACTGGGCAAGGTTCAGGGAATCATTGAAAAGATCTCTCCACCAGGTAACGTCTGAGTCTTTGTCAGTTGGTCTTTTTATCTCTTGTAGTTATTCTTCTGTGGTAATCTGGTTGGTATCACTTCATTAAGGGACAGCAGGGCTAAACCTTTGCATGTTACTTGATCTTTTCTGTTGTTTTTATGTGCTTGATGCTTATATGGTGTTTCTATTCTAATCTCCTTTAAGAGTATTTTTTTTAACTTGGTAAGTTAGTTTTATATAATTGACAAAATCTGAAGCTTGTCCATGGTTAATTTTTCTGAGCCTCTGGCTCCTTTTTTTTTTTTTGGTGAATTTTGTTAAAGTCTTAAGAAGGAATAATCTTACTCTGTTTAAAACAGTGATTGGGTAGGACTTTAGGTGGATGCTTCCATTAAATGCTGTTTCTAGTACTTGTGACATTTTCTTTTGAGAAGATGGAGTCTATTTGTGGAGATGCACTTGGGTATATTTTTTTGACTGCTGACCCAGAGTTACTTGGCTTTAGTAATTAGTTGAGCAATTTCATGTTTCAGAATAAGTTTTATCTTGGGGGAAAAAAAATCCTATTTGCTGGAAAGTATCGAGGAACTATGTGCTGAATCGCATGTTCCTTGATTGAAATTTCTCAGGTTCAAAGAAGATAATTGTTGTACTTTTTAGGATACATTGTTGAAAGAATTTACATGTTTGTAGGATTTATCATGTTATATAGTATGTAATGGATTTTTTAGCTTGGTTAATCTGCAGTTGTAGACAGGATCTGGTTTTTAAGGATTTGGATGTGTAGTTAATGGTTATCCTTAATGTTGGTGTTTTTAACCTAAACTGAACTTTTAGGAGTTAGTTTCTGCTGATATGGTCATTCCCTTCTCTAAAGACTCCCAACCACCCCCCCCCCCCCCCGGGGGGGCCCAAAAAAAAAAAAAAAAAACCAACATAACCAAAACAAAACACCCAAAAAGAAAAAAAATAAATAAAAAACCGTCCCAACCCAGGAACTCACAAACCTCTTGTCGAAAAGAAATAAAATAAAGGAAAGAAGAAAAATTTTCATCATGTCTTCTTCAATTTGGTTGCTAAGAAACAGAATTGTAATAAAGCTTTTCCTGGTGATATAGGAGCCATATTCTGATTATTTCGTGGTTAATCTCACTTGTCTTTGATGAGTTTACACTGTCATAATTGGTACCATGTATATTTGGATATCATTTTTCTCCCTGTTGTCTTATGTATGGTCCTTCTTATCATTATTTATTGTGCATGTCCTTGAAATATTGGTTTTTCATGGAGTTTTATTTCATATTTTGTTGGTTGTTGACATAAATTCACAGCAATGCATGTCCAGACATTTGTGACATTTTTAACAGATTATTCCTTTTTACTTGTTTCAGTGTAGCTTATTACTTCAGTTCTTGAGTCTTTTCTTGTCTATAGTTATTATGCCTTCTGTTTTTAAAATTTTCCCGTGTACAATTATATCATGCTTTTCTTTTGTAACATAGAGCATCTATGAACCTTGGCAAGTATAACCCCAATTTATGAAGCCATCTGTCCCGTAGTCCAACTATTTGTCTAGCACTATTTCTCTCCCTGTCAAGCATATTTGAACTTGCTAAAATTTTTAATGGCATCCTTAAAAAGTTAGAACTGTTTATATAGAGCAAAAACCTTGCAGAGCTAAATTGATGCAAGTTAACATCTCATTGATGATCAATCAAAGTCAAATAAAGTTAAGTTACATGAGACAAAATTTGGAAAAATGAAAAATTAAAGGAAGACGGAAAAATCCATGGGGAAAATAACTAATTGTTGGATGAAATTTTTGGTGGTTGATGACTCGTTTTTTCCTCATGCCTGTCCTCTTTTTTAGCTCTTATGGGAGGAAATGGAGTCTTTCTGTGGTTTTTCAATCCATGGGGAATGGTGGGATGCTGGGTGCATGAGATGACTTCAGTGCTTAGCTAGAAGTGGAGCATGGTTTTGTGCGTAAGAGAGTATACGATCTAAGTGGTCATCATACCCAAGAACATCCTACACATAAATAAGTTGCTTGCACCTGTCATGGTGTGTATGCTTAACACTTTCAAAATGGAACTCCAAAAAATCACACAACATCAAATTGAACTCCAGAATTTGGAGAAGTTCTTTTATTTCTGATGGGCACCCATTGGTTCATTTGTTATGGCATGAGAGACGGTGTTAACCAAGGAAACTAAGCTCTAGCTTGTTGTGGCCTAATTATGACGTGGAAATCCTTTTATTACAGCTAATAATTGTTCTTGGGATCTAAAGAGATGCAATGTCAACCCACTATTTCCTTGAAAAAGAATGCGATGAGGTAAATAGAAGAAATGGAAACGTTAAATTTTATCAACCTTGATATTTGCCTTTTCGCTTACAACCATGTTTTAGAATGACGTTTCTACATGTTTACTCCCAGAGAAATATATGGGAAATTCACTGATAAATTACACAATGAGGATTCAACAGTTTCCTAGTCCAAGTGTAATATTAACTATGCTACCGATGACAATATCTTTTGATATTTAATTAACTACGTAGGTTTATATTGACTGGGATAAAGAACTCCAAAATACAGAAAAAGATGATAATAAACACATTGCGCTGCAGGAAGTCTGACGATGGTAACAGTAAGCTATCAAGAACATCATAAACAAATAGTGGAGGAACTGAATAAAATAGCGAAGCTTAATGATTTTACAACTAATGCAGCTATAAGGTTGGCGATGGTCATGTACTGCAAACGGGGCTTTAAGGGAAAATGGATAAACAAAAGAGGGGAGATGCTACTACTTGTAATTGGTTATGGATTTGAATTGCGTGGAAAGTACTTGGTCAGTGATTGTTTTCTCAATCAGTCTTCTTTGACAATGAACAACCATGTATTAATTGTGTTTCTTCAACATAATTTACTGTTATTTTAACCTAGTTCTGGACGGTTCATGCCAAGTCTTTTCAGAAAGAGTTCATGACTTTCGGAGTAAGTGATTTCCTTGGACTTTCTCGTGTGTAAAACTAGTCTCTATCCATTCCTGCAAACTTCGTGCTCATATGATATCAAGAAACTGTACTGGTGTGCAGGAAGATTAGGCACATTGATGATTAATCATTTGGGAACTTTCATTTTTACACTTTAATCTGACAACTGAATGAGGTAGTTCCAAGCTTTCATCAGTTATAGGAGATACAGGCCATTATAACTGACCTACTTAATGAACTATTTTGGGTAGGCAGTTCGGTCGGTCCGTATACCTTGTTTGGATTTTATATGTTAAGTTTCGAAGTTGAAATAGGGCAATTTTCAAACTTTAATAGACCCAAACTGTTAGTTTTGGAGTAGGTGCATTTCTAGCCTACTCTCATCCATACATAAGCATCTAGAACCAAACAGAATAGTTTGCCTTTTCCTCCCTTTGTTATTTGATAAAAAATTGCGCAACGCAACTTTTTTGTGGTTTTATTCCTTAAGGCACTTAAAAGCAAAATCCCAAAAACGTTAGGCAAAGGTATGCAAATGAATACTCGTATGCAATGCTAATTCTTATAATGGCGGAATCTTTGCTCGTATTTGCAATGCGAATGCTTAGCATTATAGGAAGCCGAAGAAGTGTTCTGTGTGACTTAGTCATTTTTCAAAATTTCTCGTGGTGTTGTATCCGTGATTTAAATTCACACCTGCATATACAACTGAAGAAGCAAAGTTAAAAGCAAGTGAAAGGGAAATGATTATCTTTAGAAAGGAATGTGTTTGGAGTTGTCCAACATTAGAGGTTAGGCATGCAATATTTCAGGATAATTCAAAAGCAATTAGAAGAATCTGGGATAGGAACCTAACAAATTTCCAAGCTGAATTGAAACTCGGGTTTTACTAAAATTTGTCAAATGCTATCGGTTGAATAACGCGGACGAGACTGAGCAATTTGCGAAATTATCTGGGGTGGGGAGGGTTTGTTGCGGCCCTGTTATCAAGGTTTTCTCACCTGGAATTGGGCATGATTTCTTTTATTAAATTGTGGGTTCTTGCCATGGTGGCTTTCAAGAAACTTTGAAAATAGCACATATATACTAACGTAATGCGACATAAAAACTTTGTTGGTTTTCGCTATATTTTGTTTTTGTAATTTCACGAATCAACTTTGTTTTTGTCCTTTAATAGCTAGGCAAGGACGGGCAGGGAAAAACCGGCCACGTAATGAAGCGCTAACTCGTTCTTTTTATATGTATATATATAATGCAATCATTGTGTTTGTCCATAGATAAGCGGAAGCAACGGCAGGTTGGGAAAACCGGCCCGAGATTGTCGTTTTGTTATTTACTAAAAACTCTTTTGACTGAAGATTGTAACGTTTGTTCTTTGCAGGATATGATGGGTCCATATCGTTATATCCCCCCTCCCCCCCACCCGCGGCAAAAAAAAAAAAAAACGTGGCATTGACCCTAAAGGACCATTTGTTGTTCATCTTATATTCGTTTTAATTTTTTGCGATTGTAATCTTTAAACAAAATTTCAACTGCACGCGTATCAAACTTAGCACCACTTGCTAGTCGATAGTCTAAAACAAAAAGAAACAGAAAAAGATATTGTTGTCAAAATCCTTGTCTCTGATAGAGAACGTCGTATGATTGTTTGCGTTGTTCGGAATAAAGTTTAGCTATGTCCAACTTTTTCCCAGTCTCGTATAGGCTTTTCAGATATGGTATAATTGACTTGGCAGTATCTATGAATAGGCTGTAATTTTTATCTTCTTAATAATATATTATATGTATTTCTCAGAAAAAAAATGGTATAATCATTACACATTGCACTATTAAGATTTGCTCTTAAGTTATGGTCACTGTCATGTATGTATTATACAAGTATAATTGGTCTTCCTTATTTAGCCATTACTAACAAAGACTATTCGTCATACTTATGTAGTGTATGTATTGATAGACCCTGTAGTAGTGATCTTTCTTATTTGGCTGTTTATGCCATGTAGTGTATCTTGACCATCTTTTATTTTGTCAACTTACTTTATTTCGTTTCTGGTTCTTTCTATATTCGGCCACTGTAATCTGACAAATTTCTAATTTATTTTGCAGTAATGTGAAAGTTTGACCAAAATTTGTGGCCAAGATTTGGAGCTCCGACAGAAGATTCAATTCGTTTTGTTTGCTTGCTCTACCTGACTTCTTCAGACGATACCATTTCTTAATTTCCTTTTATTTGCTTTAATCATGTTTGGTCTTCAGACAGGCTGGAAGGTCTACATTTGTTTGGCCTTAGTTTTTATATTATAGTATAGACATTTTCTGATAGTCTGTCTCTCAATTCAACTAACAAGTTATAAACATTTGTTTTGTGAAATCGATTTATTAATTGGGGGCCCAAGTTCGTGTATTGGGACAGCAAATATTAGAAAAACTATAAACGTTCGGTGAAGGAAGGCTATAAGTTGTGCAAAAGGGAAAAACTGGAGACAAAGTAGGTAGGTCTCGGGGATATAGACTGAAATTTATTCGATTATGACTTATAAATCTCGAAGCTTCTTTTTCTTTGTTAAGTGAAGATTACATTTTTGAAAAACCAACTACAACACTAAGGTGTCGTTTAGTAAAATTGAAATTGAAGTACTGCAAATATTAAGTTTTTGAATTGATAAAATTATATTTGTTTGATAATTAACTGGATTTATACATTGAATTCACATATTTTACCTTGTTAATATAATTATTTTATCTTAAAAAGTTAAAATAATTTATTGATAATATGCATGACAAAGAAAGATATTATTTGTTTGTAAGAGATCAATGACAAGCGCAATTGTGTATGAGAATGTGTGTGAGAGAAAGTATATGTATATGTGTAAAAGTGTAAAAATATATATGTATGAAAATGTGTGCCAGTATGTGAGAGACAAAATATATGTGTGGAAGTGAAAAAAATAATATACTTATTTATGTATCTACGTATGTATGTGTGTGTGTGTGAGGAAAAAAGAGTGCATGTATGAGAAAATATATGAGAAAAACTGCGTATGGAGGAGAATATGTGCATGCACGTGTGTGCCTTGTGTGTGTGAGAGAGGGAGTGTATTTGTGTGAAGGTGTGTGAATGCTTGTGTGAGAAAGAGATTGTGCATGTGAGAAAAAGTATGTATATGTGATAAAAGAAAGTTTATGTTATTACACGTGTGAGGAAAAAGAAAATATTTGTGTGTGCTTGCAAAAGTGATTATGTGTCTATATGTGCATAAATGTGTGTGAAAGAATATGTTTGTGTATGTGTGTGCCTTAGTGAGTGTGTGAGGGTGCGTGTGTGAAGAGAGAGAGAGAGAGAGAGAGAGAGAGAGAGAGAGAGAGTATTACATGTATTAGCAAATTAAGTGAAAAATTTTCACTTAAAATTGTGTACAAATTAAATAAGTACTTAATGTATTAAGTGATAAAGAAATTTTGTTATCAAATGCGCTAAATTCAAAAAGCTCTTAATGCATTAATTTTTAGCATTAAGTGAAGTTATCAAACACTTCCTGAGTTTCAATTTGGGTTGGGTCATGCACACATTTACTAGTTCATGTACTCTATATCTTAATGCAGAACGGCCTTAGTGGTTCACTTCATTTTCTAATTGTATATAGGTGCTGTTTGGTAAAACTGAAATATGAAATTTGCAGTTTGAAATTTAAGTAGTGAAAGTATTAAGTTGCTGAATTAAAAAAGTTTTACCTGTTTGATAATTAACTAAATATATGTACTGAATTTAAATATCTCCTCTCATAAATATAATTATTTTATCTTAAAAATTTCAAATAATTATTAATAATGTATATGAGAAAGAAAGATATTGTTTGTTTGTAAGTGATAAAGAATAAGTGTATTTATGTATGAGAAAGTGTGTGAGAGAGAAAGTATGTGTATATATAGAAAAACATAAGTATGTAAGAGGAAAAAAATTAAAATATGTGCACGTGTATATGAGAGATAAAAAATTATATGTGAAAGTATGTGTATGTGTATGTGTGTGTAAAAGTGTATGTGCAAGAAAGTATGTAACTGTGTGTGGGAAGAGAGAGAGAGAGAGAGAGAGAGAGAGAGAGAGAGAGAGAGAGAGAGAGAGATTGTGCACATATGTGAGAAAGAGTGTGCATATGTGTGTATGCATGGGTAAGTGTTTGAGAGTGAGTGTGTGTATGTGTGTGTGCAATGAGGGGAGGGGAAGAGTCTCAAAATTCAGCAAATTAAGTGAAAATTTTTCACTTAAAATTTTGTGTACAAATTAAATAAGTGCTTAATGTGTTAAGTGGTAAAGGAATTTTGTTATCAAACACACTGAATTCAAATAGTACTTAATCTATTAATTTTCAGTATTAAGTCATGTTATCAAACACCAACTTTCATTGAATAGGTGACATTTTATCAATTACTCATTAAAGTGAGTCAAGTAGTGCAGTGATTAAAACTTTACATTAAGGACGGGCTTGAGTTAGTATTTACCACTCTAGGGATTTGGGCAGGTAGTGCAGTTAACCAAAACCGTATAATTAGAGTTGGCACGAAGATTTAATTTGAATTTGAGCTTGGACTTGAAGGAATAGAAACTCTTGGAAAATTAGTAGAGTTTTTCCTAAATTTGATGATTTGCCTGTAACTCAAGAAGTCCATTCATAATTGATTTTAAATAAATGAGCCGACACATAAAGTCTAATATGAATAAATTTAATTAATTCACTTTAATTTAAATCGACATTTCAATTTAACTTAATACTCACATGTCAATTGCCAACTTCTAAGTCCAAACACGAGTAAACTCATAATGGGCATGATTTAATTCAACTTAATTAAGATAAATTTAATTTACATAATTTTGAATAATTAAACTAAAATAAAATTTCATCATCTATAAGTGCCTCCTCCACTTCTAGACTTTATTATTCAGCAATCATTAAACACCAGACTTGAAGGATAAACATTCCTTGGCTCCACCAAGAGATTTTTTCCCCTCAATTTAGAATGGCTAGTGATATTGGCCGAACAGGAATTTTCTTGTCAAAGCAACTTTCGCTCAAATGCCAAAAATATCCTTACACGAGTTAATTCAAATATTATTACCAATTCAAGTGGCTCCACCATTTATCATTTTTCACCAATTTTACTTTTTCACTAATATAGTTTCCTTATATTATATTATCAACTAATTTGTCTCTTCCATTACTCATTGATTTACTAATTTACTATAAAACATCCACGTGACACTTTCTCACTGCTACATTATTCTTTTTTATTTTTTGTTTATTTAAAAAATTGCATAAGAGCTCAAATGATATGATGCGTTATGTTTTTTATTTCAAAGAAATCCATTTCAATGAAAATGTCCATATTTCTCAAGTTTAAAGTATTTTTATAGGGATTATTTATCATTTTTGTTTACCAAAATATAAAAATACTATTCCAAATGTAAGCATATAAAATTAAAATCATCCAACAGTTAAAAGAAAAAACTAAGAAAATAAACGTTAGGGAAAATACATCTTTTTTAACCAAACAGACTTTGAAGACACATGCTTGTAAATGAAAGCTTGCATCTAAAATAACAATCATCTTGCATACCGTATCGATTTTGCCCATGAGTTAATTAATTTAAAATGTCTAATTTTATTTACTCCCAAATAATATTTAATAATTAAAATCCCTACACCTTTAGTCATCTTGCATACCGTATCGATTTTGCCCATGAGTTAATTAATTTCAAATGTCTAATTTTATTTACTCCCAAATAATATTTAATAATTAAAATCCCTACACCTTTAGTCATCTAGCATACCATATCGATTTTGCCCCCGAGTTAATTAATTTCAAATGTTTGATTTTATTTACTCACAAATAATATTTAATAATTATAATCCCTACCCCTTTAGTACTATAGCAATCATCTCAATATCAAAACACCATAAAGAACAAAAGTAAAAGGGGAAAAAAGGATTAATCACAATAACGGTATTACCAATATTCTATATAGACTTCCTTAAAAAAAAAAACAAAAGAAGAAAAGACAAAAGTCACCCACAATTGATATATAATTGTTACAATCAAATGGGCATTTGTTTCCATTAATAATGAAATTGGAAGAAAGTAGATTTTTCTTTCCAAAAAAACCCCATAACTATAATTAATTTGGAGTGACGAAAAAAATATTGAACATACCTTTAATGGACGAGAGAGAGAGACTAAGGAAAGATATAAGATAGTGAAAAAATGATAGGAGATGGAGCCCACTAAAATTTATAACAATATTTATGTGGACTTGTGTGAGAATGTTTTTGACATTTAGCAAAAGTTGCTCTGGCAAGAAAATTCTTGCTCTGCTAATATCTCCAACCATCTAGAATACTATGCCCTTTTATTAAGTCCATTCAGTTGAAATCACCTGCGCAAAAGAAAATTTAAAGGCCATTTTAATTAAACTGCCAACTCGACTTGTGCAATGAACAAGAAATTGAATAGGACATCATTTTGCTAATAAACATTCACCAAATTAGTCAGTTGACACAGATGATACTTTGGTAGATGAAGTTAGAAAATTATTGCTTTTGAGAGAGCTTTAGTTTTGAGCAGAAGTCAACTAAACTGTGTTTTCAAACTTGGATTGGACCGGCCGGTCGAACTAAGTCGAACCGAGAACTGGCCAGGCATCCAGTCCGAGTTGATTTAAAAATCGGGTAGTTAAAAAATCGATCAAACCTTGTCAAAATCAGGTTTGACCAGAAAAATCAGAAACTGAAAACCCCAAGGCTCGGAATTCGGACCAAGTTGCTTGACTAAATGGTGCAAAGGAATCAAATGAAGAAGAAGAAGTGGAAAGGAATGGATTGGCAGCATCAACGCGTTTCAGTTTTTTGGCGATATCTTGGGCTAGATACATTAGATTTAGATGATTCTTGAGGAAATTTGAAGCCAAGAGGATACTCTACAATTGACATGCAGATATCAAATTCCAATTCTCATGATTTCATAGAGAAATTTCCAAGTTACTGAAGCACTTTTGCACTGCAATGCTCTTCTGACCACCTGTCAGTATTTTGGCCATATCTCAGCATCCCAACCTTCAAATAACTTGATTCTTGTGGCTCAAAGAGCTACAACTTTGGTATTTTGAGAAAAATCTAAGTCAGCCAACTTTCTGATCATATTTGTGCCCGAATCCGCACGTGGATGCGGGGCGCGATAGGGACAGAATGTTGGCGAAGAAGGAAGGATTCTGTTCGTATCTCCGCCGAGTAACCATGAGCGGATATGGGGCGTGGATACACTCCGAAAAGCTGCAATTTGACAAATTTTTGAGGCAAAACTTGGGTGATTTAACCCTATCTTTGGAAAAACACAAAAGGGGGCGACTTCTAAGGGTTCTAGAGGAGAGGTACACCATAGTAAGAGACTAGAACCCTAGAAAATACAAGCTTTGACACATCTTACACATAGTTCAGCTCCACAAATCTACAGGTATGTAGAGGGGAGAAAGCAAGAGTAGAGGGACAACTCAAGGGCTTCAATAGTGCAAAGCAAGAAGATTTTATCAAGATACAAGGGAGGATTCAAGAGGGCTGCATGAGAATGAGCTTTCTCTTTCTTTCTTGTCTTTTGTTAATTGTATTCTTGTAATTATGAATTGAGTTGTTTATGATTTAGATGGATTGAACCCTGGATTCTTATGTTTATGACTTTATTCTTTGATTAATGAAAATCCCAACTTTGTTCTTAGATTTATTCTTGTGTCTATTTGTTATTGAATTGGGATTTGTATGCATTCTTTGATTCAATATTGATTTCATATAGGTAGATTGATAAATTACCTATTTGATTATATCATCTCACGAATAAAGAGGCTTGCATGGGTTGCTAGAGATAGAATCACATGGGTCTCCCCGATTAGATTCAAATCTAGCCAACACCAAAGAATCCATAGAATTTTAATGCTTCTCTTTGGAGTTTTGATTGAGAAGAGATTCCATTCAATCAACCAAGGGGATAGGGGTTAATACTTGAGAAAGATTAAAACTAATTAAGGGATTCTAGGGTCTAAGTGATTGGGTTGTTTATTAATCAAAGTTAAGTCGTACCATGTTTGGTTTAGGGTATCCTACATTTAGATTTATCTCTACTTTTGTCCATTCTCTCTATTGACTTCTAGATCGTGATTTAGTTAGGTAATTAGTTTTAGTTAATTCGTATTTTTATTTAATTCGTCATTCTCTTTGTAAGGTTAGATAATAGAAAGAAGGTTAGTACTAATACTTGTATAGTCCCTATGAGATCGACACGTGGTACTCTTGTACACTGTACTACTGGAAACGATAGGTGCACTTGCTTAAAGTATCCATAGTATAGCCAGTGGAATACCAAGTTTTTGGCGCCGTTATCGGGGACTAGGATATTAGGAATGCCTTATCTTTATTATTCTAACCATTTTGTGTTTTTTATGCTAATTCTTGTTTATTTTGTTTAATTTTTTTTTGTTCTTTGATTTTTCTTTAATTTCTTCTTTGTAGTTAGCTTTGTTGAGGATCTCATTTTGTGACTCTACTTGAAGATGGCAGAGTACTTCTACGATTAGCCTAATGAACAAGGTAACAATGTGGAATCTACAGGTATGGATAAACTAAGTGCTCTTGAGAGGCTAATAGATGATATTGTTCATAAAAACAATGAACAAGTTGGAAGTGGTTTTTCTTTTTCCCAAGCTAGTGTTGTTATTTGTACTTGTTGTGGAGGAAGCCATAGTTCTTATGAGTGTTTTTATAGTAGACAAGTACCTTATGATAACACTAACGACCATTCACCTTTTTATGACCCCTACCCCAATACCTATAACTCGAGATGGTGGGATCATTCATCATATGGATGGAGATAGTATGAGAATCAACCAAAACCGACTTGGGAATTAGCCCATGATAGAATAGAAGAGTATAGGTTTGACTCGTATCCTTCCCCTGAGTTAGAATTGGAAATTGTGAATTTTGTGAAAGCATCGAATGATAGATGGATAAAATAGAGTCTGAAATTGAGAAAACAGGGAAACAACTTGTTGCTATCACCAAAGCTGTTGAGAGTCTCATAGGACAAATCACTGAAGCTATGAACACTAGGAATCCATATGAGTTATCGAGTGACATTTAGTTAATCCTAGTGAGCCAGTAGAAGTGATTGATAATGATTATGGTGATCAATTGAGTGAACCTCTGTTGGAGATCAAAGAGAAAGAATAAGAGTGGGCTAAAGATGAAAAAGAGAGTGAGGTAGAGGTTGTAAGTGAGGGAGAGATACTTAGTGAACCGGTTGAGTTTAGAGAGTCCTCACTTCCAATTACTACTTCCATTCCATGGCAAGCACCTCATGCATATAATTTTAAGCCTCTTATACATAAATGTTCTTTGTGGTACTAATATTTTGCAGGTTCCTTCCTACTATGGAGTTATTGATGATATCATGACATGTAAGAAGAGACTAGAGGAATATGAGGGGAAGACCATAATGGAAGAATGCTACTCTATCATGGTTGTGCCACTGTTAGAGCTAAAAAGTGACGAGTTGCAAAGGGCAAAATATGATAGACATCCTACGATTGAGATCCAACAGCCCAAAAGAAAGGAGTGGGTCGAAGACATCTTTCATCAAGGGCTTACATGACACCACTCGATAGCGTCGAGTTAAAGACGTTAAACAAGTGCTTGTAGGGAGGCAACCCCACATTTATTTTATTATTTTATCATTCTTTAGTTATTTTTATGTTTATTTATGATACTTTGGCATTTACAAATAACATGGATGATGTAGTATTTTTGTGTTTATGATGTTGCTGCAGTAATTCGTTCATTTCTGGATTTCTTTCTTGTAGCTGAATCGTACTTTGAGTGGTTCCACTACGTAACGAGAGTATTAGTTCTATTTTTCTAATTTAATTTTTCCTTCTTTTCCCTTTCTTTTTTTACACAATGGGGACAATGTTTGGATTAAGTGTGTGGGGGAGGTTAAATTGTATCTTGGTGGTGCTTACTTGTTGGATAATATTTGAAAACATTTATTGTTGTATTGGTTGGTATTGTAGGATTTTGAATTGACAGGGGGTTGGCCCAATTATAGGGGAAACTCTGTAAAAAATTTTCAAAAAAATTGGCCAACTTAGTTGCATTCTTAATGGTTTATCTTAAGCTTTATGGAGTACTACTATATTCAAGTTGTTATTTTTCAATTTTCCCTAGCCAAGTAGAGTAATTATGTGCATTTTTTGAGGATTGTCTTCTTAATTGACTGGGAGTGAATTATGCTGAAATTTTTTGCGAGTTTAGTGAAATTTTTCTGCTTTATTTGTTTTTCTTCATGAGTTAAGTAGTGAATATAGCTTATGGGTATGGCTTATGTCTATGATGAGTAATGTGTTAAGAAAAGAGACTAAATGAGCTAATTTGAAGAAAAAAATTTTGACAAAAAGAGAGATTAATGTTTTGATAGAGAAAATCATTGGAAGAAAAAAAGTAATTAAGCCTAGGTTCTACTCTGCTAGTTTTACTACTGAGTAACCGGGAGTCTTCATTTGGCCAATGTCGACTTTCACGTCAAAAGTGTTAGTGTATGCCCAAAAACTAAGATGGTTTAAGGTGTTTTGTATTTACACTGATTTATGTTATATTTATCCATGTGGTATTTTTCTTTATCTTCTATACTTGTATTTCCATGTTACTTGTTTGATTGATAAAGTCCTTAGAATATTGACTGTGTGTTAGAGATTGTAAGGGTTACAATTATGAGACTCTAATACATAAAGTCATATTCTTAAATATCCCTAGTCATAGTATTAATGAGATTGGACATCATTAATGTGGATAGACTAGCACATACTTTGCCTCTACTTATGGTAAGTAGTAGCTGATCTCATTGACTATGGTGTGTGTGACACTTAAGCTAGTATGTGGATGCTTGTTTCAGAACAAGTTCATTGGATTGATTCGCTAAGAGTTTCAACTATAGTGCCAATGGTTGAACTCTTAATGGCAATGGTGTAAGTGATCCTTTGACTTGAGATTACCATAGTATCTTGAGTGTTGATTGCTATACTTTGACTCTATTCCTCGGTGCTCGTAAAAGGGTAGCCTATAGGTTAGAGATTGGGTATAGTTGAAGCATGGAAAGATAGTGAGTAATCATATAGGATTCACCACTCCTTAATAGGAGAGTATATCCCTTTATGGCCACTTGTTGGAAATATTAACTCACAAATCTTATGCAGAAGTGATAGTATAACTTGGAAGTAGTTTCAAGGTTATACATCATGGAGAGTTATATTTCTAGAACAAGAAAATATAAATTAGTCGTTTAATAGTATGCACTATACTTTTAGGCTAATTGGGATATAGTGCGGTGAAAGGATATTAATTACACGGTAGCATTGTCATTGAAGGGTATGGTCTACCATATGACTTTCCTATTCACTTGGGTGGTCATGATGCATTGCTAGACGCCACTCATGATCTATAAGTATGAATTGATTAATTAGTGAATTAATGATAAATTAAAGTGTTTAATTTATCTAGCTCAATTAATGAGTTATAATTTATACTTATTGCCAACATGAATGGAACCTAATAGGTCACACACATAAAGAACAAAATCTTTGGGTTAAAATGTAATTAAGATAAGTATGAGATACTTATGGGGTTAATTTATAAGATAAATTAACTTAAAGGACTTATTTATAAATATTCTAAGTCTTGTAGGAAATTGGTTTCCTAAAAGAAATAAAGTAACTAATTGGTTTCCTTATGGAATAGATTTCCTAAAGGAGAAGGTTTAGCTTAAAGTAAGTTACCCAAACCTTATTGGTTTCCAATTAGCTTTATTCCTAAAAGACTAGAATACTTCTTTTATAAATAGGTTCATACTTTGACTCTTGAATTATTATTGCAACACAAAAGAAAACTAGTGAGAGAAAATTGAAGAAAGAAAAGGCACGCCTCTTTCTCTCTCTAGGTGTCTCTCTCTCTCTCCTAATTGTTAGGTTTTTCTTCTTCTTGTGTTCTTAAATAATTCAAGGGAGCTAGCACTCAAAAGTCAAAGCAAGCAAGCCTACAAGGTTCCCAAAGAAGTTGTTCGTGTGGATATCGTTAGAGGCTCTACGCTTGGAGGGCTTTTTCGTGGTAGATCTAACATCTTCTTCGAAGGATCTTTGCCTAGAAGCATAGAAATCTTCTGTGCTTAAGGTAATCTTCATGCAAACCCCTTGATAATCATATAGATATTTCAAAGAAATCCATGGTTAAGGTAATAAATTTTTATTTTTCCGCTGCGTTATCTATGCTATTACCTTACAAAAAGGTGCTAAAGTTATGAGTATGCATAGTAACTTGGGCAGATGAAGTGCTAAGTAACCGGGAATCTTCATTTGGCTAATGTCGATTTTCACATAAAACGGCAACTTTATGTCTCAAGGAAAGGCTAAGCTTCATAAGCAAAGTCCCTAGTTGTGGAAAGTGAATTAATCATGGGCATATAGTTGTACTTGTAAGCTATAGAATCTGCTTGCTTGTGAATTTCGAATAAAGTAGATAAATGGAATTGAACTTATTTAATTGATGTATAATTCTTTCTCATTTGCTTAATATGGTGAGTATTTAAAATAAGATAGATGATTGCATAATTTTGTTTCATGATTGTTGACAAGTTGTTCTTGAAAATGTATCTTTTGCTTTCACTTTAGTTGAGTCATTGTTTTTAGATTTGTTTGGTTCACTGCTTGAGGACAAGCAATGGTTTAAGTGTGGAGGAATTGATAATTGCCAAAGTGTAGTAGTTTTTAATAGTATTTAGGTTAGAGTTTTTAGGGTTTTTCATTAGTTTCTCTCTATTTAATTGCTATTTCTTCTTATTTTTGAGTTTAATAGCTAAATAGTGTGTAAGTGATACTTACGTTATTCTCATGTTTTCACAGGGTTTGTACAGTTCATCACCAATTTGGATTAATTTGGATGATATTTTGAATGATTTTTTGAAGTTAGTGATGAGTTGAAGTCAAGAATTTGTCAAAATGGTGCAAAGGAATCAAATGAAGAAGCAGAAGTGGAAAGGAATGGGTTGGAAGCATCAACACCTTTTAGTATTTTGGTGATACCTTGGGCTAGAAACATTGAATTTAGATGATTCTTGAGCCAATTTGAAGCCAAGAGGATACTCTAAATTGATATGAAGACATCAAAGTCCAATTCTCATGATTTCATAGAGAAATTTCCAAGTTATTGAAGCACCTTTGCACTGCAATGCTCTTCTAACCACCTGTCAGTATTTTGTCCATATCTTAGCATCATGATCTTCAAATGACCTAATTCTTGTGGTCATGGAAAGTCGTAGAGATGGCAAATGGGCGGGATGAGCGGGATTTAATTGGGACTGTGAAATATGGGTCATACCCAAACAGTCCCATATTTGTCATGGGATCAATATGGGTGGGACTAAAATGGGCTAGTCCCATTTGATACCGCCCAAAAACCCAATTTATCCCATTTTATTATTTTTCTAAATTATATTTTCCTTATTAATCAATTGTTATTTTTTTAGATTACTTTTTTTTTTAGTTTAACATGAATATTTATTTTTTATATCATTTATTTTTTTAATTTATTAACCTCAATAAATTTCTAACTTTTTTTTGTTTTTATATTATTATTTTTTTAGATCTCATTTATTAATACTCTTTAATCTTTTAATTATAAACTATAGTTTTTCAATTGTTACATGTAAAGAAGATAGATTGAAGATGTGTAGATATTTAATTTATCTACACATAAAAAAATCAATTTAGATAGCATCTTATTAAAACTCCTGATACTAAAATCCATTACTAAAGTAATGAAGCAAATTAAAAATTAAAATAAATCAACATCTCATTTGTTCATGGACATTACAAACTTTGATGAAACTAGAATATAAAGACTAATTTTCTCGAGAATAAGGTTGAACTGAAATTAAAGCACTCAATATATAAAATTCACATGAATTTTTTTAGTATAAAGATCAGTTTAACCACATAAAATTGATGTCAATAGATAAAATTTAACATAATATTTATAGTAGAAATAGATGAATCGAAGAGGGAAAAATAAATAAGCTAAGAATGCAAAAATAAATTTCCAACTTGTCCATCATTAAAAAAATGGGTATTCCATTGTTATTGAAAAAAATGTTAAAAAATAAAAAATAAATAAAAAATGAAAGATGTTTTGTTAATGCAGCTTAAAATGAAGGATTTTTTCAAAAGAAAGTATAGAAGAGGTGGATCTGATAAAAAACAAATTATTTCAAGGTTTGTCTATATTTGGGTATGGGAATCCCAATCATTTCCCAACCATACCCATATTTAAATGGGTGTTAATGGGTATAATCCCAAATAAGCCCAATCCCATATTATTGATACCCATCTCGCCCAAATAAAATATGGGCATGGGATCCTAATGGGGCTTGGGATTGATTGCCAGAATTAGAAAGTCGAATCAAAGAGCTACAACTTTAACATTTTGAGAAAAATCTAATTCTGCCAAATTTTGGACCATGTCCGTGCCTGAATCTGCATGTGGATACGGGGTGCAGATAGGGATAGAATGTTGGCGAAGAAGGAAGGATTCTATTTGTATCCGTGCCGAGTAACTGTGAGTGGATACGGGGCACAGATACACTCTAGAAAGTTGAGATTTGACAGATTTTTGAGGCAAAACTTGGGAGATTTAATCCTATCTTTGGAGAAACACGAAAGGGAGCAACTTCCAAGGGTCCTAGAGGAGAGATACACCATAATAAGAGACTAGAACCCTAGAAAATACAATCTTTGACACATCTTACATATAGTGCACCTCCACACATTTAGACAGATGTAGAGGAAAGAAAGCAAGAGTAGAGAGACAACTCAAGGGCTTCAATGGGGCAAAGCAAGAAGATTTTATCAAGATGCAAAGGAGGATTCAAGAGGGCTGCATGAGAATGAGCTTTCTCTTTCTTTCTTGTCTTTTGTTAATTGTATTCTTGTAATCATGAATTGAGTTGTTTATGATTCAGATGGAATGAACCCTAGATTCTTATGTTTATGACTTTATTCTTTGATTCAGAAAATCCCAACTTCGTTCTTAGATTTTTTCTTGAGTCTATTTGTTATTGAATTGGGATTTGCATGCATCCTTTGATTCAATATTAATTTCATGTATGTAGATTGAAAAATCACCTATTTGATTAGATCATCTCATGAATAAAGAGGCTTGCATGGGTTGCTAGAGATAGAATCACACAAGTCTCCCCGATTAGATTCAAACCTAGCCAACACCAAAGAATCCATAGAATTTTAATTCTTCTCTTTGGGTTTTGATTGAGAAGAGATTCCAATCAATCAACCAAGGGCATAGGGGTTAATATTTGAGAAAGATTAAACCTAATTAAGGGATTCTAGGGTCTAAGTGATTGGGTTGTTCATTAATCAAAGTTAAGTCATACCATGTTTGGTTTAGGGTATCCTACATCTAGATTTTCCTCTACTTTTGTCCATTCTCTCTATTGACTTCCAGATTGTGATTTAGTTAAGTAATTAGTTTTAGTTAATTTGTATTTTCATTTAATTCATCATTCACTTTGTAAGGTTAGATAATAGAAAGAAGGTTAATACTAGTACTCATATAGTCCCTGTGGGATCGACACTCAGTAGTCCTGTATACTATACTACTAGAAACGATAGGTGCACTTGTCTAAAGTATCCATAGTATAGCCAGTGGAATATCACTTGGACAAGGACTTGACCTAGGATTTTTTCTATAGATATATGCCTTTGTAGTTCATGAAAGAGATGCTTGGGTTTGTGCTTGAAAGAGTATAAGCGACAGTTTAGTAGGAGGAGCACACCTTGTAAATATTCAGATTAGCTTTTTTCTTAGTTTTGTAGGAATTCTCAATTCTTGTAGCAAAACCTTGAAGAAACTTGTACTCAACATGTTCGATGGAGTGAAGGAAGAACCATTGGAGCCATATTCAACCACATATTGAGCATTTCTTACCTTACTTTTTCTAATTTCATTCATGCATGCTTTTTTCTAGTCAACTTTGTTTAATTAGTTTCTTCATATTTTGTTTACTTGAAGTTGATTTTCCTACCATTTTCACCTCTCAAGGTTTGATTGTTTGGATAATAAAGCAAGTTAGTAGCTTTGGAAGTTTCTATTTTTGTTTCCTCGTGGGATTGACTCTAATACTCGTCACAACTACAATTGATTCGTGCACTTGTAGAATGAGTATTAGGTTATAAATTTTATTAATTGTTTGTGTGATTTTCAGTGAATTTATTGCTATATTTGATATAACCTAAACTCACAATCAAGGATCAATAATGTATGCTAGGTGTAGATACCAAATTTTGACACACCCTTTATAAGAAAATGTATTTTACCTCATTCGGGAATACTTTTTATTTTTCAGGGGGCTAATTGTAATTTTTGGATAAATTATGTCTAATTAGTTGTATCAGGGGCAAAATAGTAATTTCACTGTGTAAATATTATTTTATTTTAGTTTATTTTTTATACATAATTTTACTGTTTTTATCATTATTTCTAATATTAATGATTTTTTGGAGTCAACTAGTATTTATTTAAAATTTTAGTATTTTTTTTACTTAATGGCACGTTTTCCAATGCATTCTTTTTATGAGAATTTTTCAAGTAAAAAATTTTTTACGCATATTTCATATATTCATGAATTTTCTGTATAAATTTCATGATTTTTAGAAATCGTTTAGTATTTATTTTAATACTTTACTTTTTTTTCTATTAATTGCACATTTTTAATGTTATATTAATTTTTAAAATTTTTGCGGTAAATTTTATTTACTCATTTTTATAACTCTAAATTTTAGTATTTTTCTTATTGATTTTAAGGAATCTAAGTATCTTTTATTTTATTTTACTTTATTCTATTTGATTTGTTTTTCTTTATTTTCCTTACAAAATTTTTCCTTAAAAAAAAAAAAAAAGAAGGGCCGCCTGAACAGCAGCAGCGTTGCTGCTGAAATGGCTGCTAGTCAGCCATACCTTCTGCTCCAAATCCCATCAGTTCCCAGCCACCCTAGCAACACCCATAGCTTCCAAACACCATCATCCCAACTACTATTTTGTTCAATCACATCACACTCCCTATTTGCACTCATTTTTCATCAGATTTTAGGGATTTTCTTGCTCATTTTTACCACTTTTTCTGCCATCCCCTCACCACAATGGCAAGATACCCACTCAAGCTCACACTCACAGACTATTGACTCTCCCTCACTTTTTCACCTCTCTCTCGGCCTTCCCTCACAACACATTGCACAACACACTGAAGCTCACAACTTCATCAACCTGCAAAAACACACACCCTTACTCCACACTTCACTTGCACATCTCACACATTACACGATTCACACACACTTCACCTGCAAACCTGCACACAAAGCTCTCCCTCACTTCTCTCGGCCAACACACAATCAGCAAATACACGCACAATACACACAAGAACACACCACAGACACATTGCACATCACTCACTCAGTTGCACCCACACCTGCAAATCACATGCCCAAATAATACACACAAGAACACAACCACAGGACCAGATTTCACGCACAGGCACGCAATTCACACCAGCATACACACACAGAGAACAAGTCCATCAGCAACATACACAATCACACGCGCACAAAAATCAAACACGACAGCTCCACCACCGCCGGAAGTCACACGCCAATCGGCTGAGTTCCACCACTACAATAACCCCGTCGGCCATTCCAGCAAGCTCCTACCATTTCTCGGCCAAACAAGGTAAGATTCTACAACCCTTCTTTATTCTTTTTATACAATCTGAATTTCTACTCGGATCTCATAGTTGTTAATTAAAATTGGACCAAGCAATTATAGTTTAGTTTCTGGATTTGGGGAGTTGGATTTGAGAAGAAGAGGACACTGATTGGGGAAAGATTTGGGGGCGTTCGGTTAAGAGGTTAGAAAAGAGAATCCGAGAGGCCGAGAGGGAGACCGAAGTGAGAAAGACCGAAGAGAGAAAAACCGAAGAGAGGGAGACCGAAGAGAGAAAGACCGAAGAGGGGGAGACCGAAGAGAGGGAGACCGAAGAGAGAAAGACCGAAGAGAGGGAGACCGAAGAGAGAAAGACCGAAGAGAGGGAGACCGAAGAGTGGGAGACCGAAGAGAGAGAGACCGAAGAGAGGGAGACCGAAGAGAGAAAGACCGGAGAGAGGGAGACCAAAGAGAGAGAGACCGAAGAGAGCCAGAGACTGAAGAGAGCTAGAGACTGAAGAGAGAGGCCGAAGAGAATGAGAGAGAGAACGAGACCGAGGAGAGAACTAGAGACCGAACCTGTTGAAATTGTGAATTTGTGAAATTGTGAATTTGTCCTTTAAGTCTTGCTGAAATTACATTTTTACTCCCTATGCTTTGCTGGAATTGTATTTTGGCCCTAGGATATTGCTGGAATTCTATTTTAACCTTTGAAAGTTGCTGAAAAATTGTAATTTGGTCCCTAGTGTTGCTGAAAATTGCATTCTTGTCCCCCAAACCTTGCTGAAATTTATTTTTGTTATTATGCTTTGCTAGAATTACATTATTGCCCTCTAATATTGCTGGAATTTATATTTTTGCCCCCCAAGTACCTAGAACTTGAATTTTAGCCTTTGAATGTTGCTGAAAATTGTATTTTTACTCTTGAATGTTGCTGAAAATTATAACTGGGTGTTTAAATCCTTGTTGAAATTTACAAATTGGGGCTTATTATTGCTGTAAAGTTCATTTTATCCTTGAATAATTGCTGGAAATTTTTATTTTTAGCATTGTGCTTGCTGGAAATTATATTTTAGCCTTTTTAAATTTGTTGTAAACTATGTTATTACCTTAATTAGGGTTTAAAATTATAATTTCACCCTTTTGATTGTTGTAAATTATATTTTTACTCTAAAAATGTTGCTTAAATTTTCACTCTCAACCTAAAACCTTGGAATATTTTTATTTTTTTGTCCAAAAAAAAAAGAATTTAATTAATTCCTCAAGTTTTTTGTAAATTATTTTCTTTTCATATTTTATTTTTATTTTAATGTTCCAAAATTTAGTCTTTTATCTATTTAATGTTCAAATTAGTTTCTTTATTTCTCTTTTATTTATTTTGATGATTCTTATTTGGGTGCTAAAAGTTTACGTATGTATTATTGTGTTTTATCTTTTATTATTTTTATTTTCCTTATTTTACTTTATTCATTTATTTACTTATTTATTTTTACTTAAACAATTTTCATTTTTCTTCCTAAATATTTAACTATTATTATATATATTTTTTAATTTTGTTTATTATTGCTATAATTGTTTGAATTATTGTGGCATGTTCATAGTGATTGGTATGAAATTATTTAATTAGTGATTTATTTATTATACAGTGGTATTTTTGACATGTTTGTTCATTTTATTAGCAATTTGTACTGAGTTTACGAATGGGTAGTACCTCTATTGCCCTTTCAATGTCTCTTTATATGCTCCTACGTTCTCCTATGTGTTTTACTATATATTTTTTTTATCTATCTCTTTGTGTTTATTATTTTTATTCGTGTGTGAGTATTTATTTATTTATGTCATGTTATTTATTTGAATTAATATTAATTAATCAAAGAAATGTAATAGATATGTAATATTCTATTTAACAAAAATTTGTATTTAAATAGATAATGTAATAGATAGTTTATATTTTTATCCATTTAACAAAAGCTTATGTATTTTAGATAGAAAATGTAATAGATAGGTTAGATAGGCTATTTTTATTATCTTTTTCCATTTTAGATTGTAATTAGGTTTTTCTTCGGTGTAATAGTTAGGGCTCTTGTGTGCTATGTGCTTATGTGTTTTATTTGCTTTCCCTAGAACTTTGAATCTAGAATATTATGCTTGTGTGCTATGTGCTCTTATATGCTATTATCTGCCTTTATGCGATTATTACTTTAATCTATGTTTTATTTATTTATTTATTTACTTGTTATAATATATGTGTATCGTCACCACACTAGTCCAATGCTAGTTGTGGTTAATTCCGGTTTCTTCAGTAGTCCAACGCTAGCGTAGAATTTATAGAAAATAGGCTAGTCCAATGCTAGGCCTTTAGGTCATTTTAGTATTAAAATAATTTCTCGTGTGCATTTCATGCCATTTCACACACATTTTCTCTTTTTTAGGCCTTTTCCATTTTTGTATGATTTTTGTATATACTTTATCACTTATTATCTATCTTAAACAAATGTTTAGTGCATAACATTTAGACTCCACTACACATAGAATCTTAAGTCATTTGTGTGATTTTTTGACTAAGAAATAGTCATCTACTTACGTGGGAAGTGGTGGCGTACATGCCGTTCCCCCCTCCGTGAGTAGGAATAGCTAGTCACGAGTCTATTAGTCCCCCGTACCCGTTATATTGCATCTCCACTTTCTTTGTTCACTTACTATCTATATTACTATTTTCCTTTTCTTTTGCATTCCATTCTAAATCTATACTCATGACTCCATCGAGGTCTAGACTCCGGTTTCGCAATTAATGTGATAATCCTGACCAAACCTCAATGGAATATTTTGTCCCTTAACGATATCTATTTTTAGGACTAGATTTGCATTCATATAGTTGCATCCAAATGTGATAAAATCTTAGGGTTATATTAGGAAAATTTGGACTAAACCTCGCAACTAGTTTCAGCTAGGTTGAAAGGGTGTCTTAGGTGTAAACTTTTGCCTTCCCTTTCTTCAACTGTGACTCCCGAACCTGTTTCTCTTGTTTTCAAAGACCTGGAGTTGTCTAAAAGGGTTTTTATTGTTTTCTTACATTTTTTCTCAAAAATCATTTTCTAAATAAATCATTCTTGATTTTCTTACCTTTATAAAATATTTTCTGGTGACTTGGTACACCAAAACTCAATACCAAGTGGCGACTCCCTTTTCACTAAAAACCCTTTTTAGACTCTATTTTCGGGCTAAAAAAATCGTCGCATTTTCAAAGTCCCATTTTAGGCCCTTTTCTTTTGTTTTCAAAATAAAGCATTTTTAAAATCTCATTTTTTGTTGAACTATCTTTTATAAAGCATTTTCTAAAAATCATTTTTACAAAAACTTACACTCTTTTTCCAATAAATAAACACAATAATAATTCCCTTTTTTCTCGTCTTTCGAAAAAAAAAGGGGCGCGACACTAGGCTATGTACAAGACTCGATGTCTCTTATGCTTTAAGTGTTACGAACAAGACTCAAGCAAATTCTAGTAAGGATCACTAAATTGTTGTCATGAATATTCTTAAGTACTTGATAAAATACTAAAGAATAATTCTTGACTATGGAGATCACACTTAGGAAGTGTGAGGATTCAAAGATGCAAGCTTTTAATCTAAAAGGGATGATAAGTAGATCATAAGATGAATTAATGTTCATGTCGATTGGTAGCATTAATGATAGAAAAGTTATATGATAGACACTTGTCGCGCTCTGAAAACACGGTCAGTATAGTTTGGTGAACCCTTTTGAAAAATGGTTTTTGGATTTTTTTTGAAAAACCGTATGTGTGTGTGAAAAATTGGATTTTTTGGTGAAAAAGTATATTTTTGGAAAAAATGGTATCTTGAAAAATAAAACAAGGCTGGGACTATAAATGTGACAGTTTTGGTCGAATATTTTGAAAAAGGGTTTTGTTAAAAATGGAGTCACCACTTGGTATTGAGTTAGGTTGTACAAAGTTATCCGAAAAATCTTTAACAAAACAAAACAAAAAAAAAATTAGAAAAATTATTTGAAAATTTTTGACTCTGGCCTCTGAAAACAAGAGAAAAAGGTCCAGCAGTCACATTTGAAGAAAGGAAGGCAAAGGCTTGCACTTAAGGCACCCTTTCTACCTAGCCGAGGCTAGTTGCAATGTTTAATCAAATTTTTCTAAAATAACCCTAAATTCTATCGCGTTTGGATGTGACTAAATGAATGTAAATCCTAAGCCTAATGTGATGTCGGGAGGGTCGAAATGGGCTTGATCGGGATTATCGCATTAGTTGCGAAACTTGGAATAAGGCCTTGAGGGAGTTACGAGTAAATGCAAAAATGGAATGCAAAAAGAAAAGGAAAATAGTAATAGTGGTCGAAGAAAGTGGGGATGCAACATAATAGGTACAGGAGATTAATAACTCATGACTGACTTTTCCCACTCACGGAGGGGGGAACGATATGTTAAGTCACTATTTCTCTCGTAAGTAGGGAAATCCTAGTCTCAACACACAAATGATCTAAGATTTTATGTGAAATGCAACCAAAATGTCATGCACCAAACATCTGTTTAAAATAGATAGTAATAATGTATATAAATCATGCAAAAATGAAAACAACCTAAAAAAGAGAAAGTGCATGGAGTGAGATGCAAAACATGCAAGGGGTACTAAATGATCAAAGGGTCTAGCGTTGGATTAGCCCATTAGTATGTTCAAGCATCAAGATTGTAGGCTTTCCTAGGATCACATCAGTAAAGCTTCGAATCCTCTCCTTTGGGATGAACACGACTCAAGAATCAACACCTAAGACTTGATCAAACCAAAAGAACAAACTCTAAGCCAAGGTTTTTAATCTTGAAATCACTCGACAAGATCAGAGGTAGTTCTTAATCAACAAAGAACTGAAGAAGCACTCAATTTGAGAACTCATAATATTATTAATCATCAAAATCATTGATGAGGACATCAATGGTTGAGTGCATATTGGTAAAGCTCGTGATCAAGATGTAGCTTCCGAGAGTCCTTTCCAAAGACATGGGAGGTCCAATGACCAGGTTAAGAGCTAAAAGGATGAAACAAGCTTTGCAAGGTTTGATCATGGAATTACATGAAGATGAAGCTACTTGGTTGAAACAAGAATCTCCAAGGCTGTTCACCTATTTTGGACTAGAGTTGGAGGAGTTTGGAGGCCGAGGACTTGGATTCGGTTGAAGAGCCCGTTTGCCACTTGAGGTTACGGGTTTCGTGGGCTTAAGTTTGTTAGTTTAATAGCCCAAGTTGTTCTTTTATGCTATTTTTATTAATTAAGTTGTACCTTTAGTTGTTAGTTTGTGTTATGATACAACTAGGGTTAAGTTAGTTTCCATATTTAGTTTATATCTTGATGTTATGTGTCTCTATATAAAGAGGGTTACTGTTCATCCGATTTTTACACAATTTTGAGCAATAATATTGAGTTTTCTCTTCAATTGTGCGTGAGTGCAAATTGAGCTTTCTTAGTTCTTTGGCTAAAGAACTACTCTTGGTTGCTTGGCAAAGATCTTGTTAAGTATTCAAGAATCTCGCTTAGGGTTCATCTTTGAGGGTTTGAATCTGTCCAATAAGATTGTCGACTAGGTGTCTACACCACGTTGTTGGTTAGGGGCCTAGGATCGTTTCTTAAAGGGGGAGTTCAACAAATCTTGTTGAATTTGAAGCAAAACAATCTAAGTTGTTCTTGGGGTCTTCGACAAGTTCCAAAGGGGTCAAGAAGATTTGGTTGCATACTTGGTGTTTCAAGAGTCTTGGACCGTCGTGGTCTCGCATCAAATTGGTATCAAAGCATTGGTTCATCTTGAAATTCAGGTTTTCTAAGCCAAATTTTCCTTTGGAAGGTTTCGGCTATATCCCTTTTGTGCTTCTTGAATTTTTCGTGTCTTGTTTCTTGTTCTTTTGGAATCTTCTTGCGTTTATCGTTTCTGTCCAATCTGTCTAGGTTTGTTTCTTCATGTTTCTAGTCACTTTAACGTGAGTTTTTGTGCCTTTTTTTTTTCGTGTCTTAGGGTCTTATTTGTCCTTAGAGTCGTTCTTGATATTTGCATATCAAGAATTCTAGGTTTTGTGTGGTTCAAACTTGTTTTCTTGACTGTTTTCAATTGTTCTTTGGTGTTTTAGTTGATCTTGTGTTAAGAACTTTAAAGAAAATTGAATCTTGGCCTTAAAAAACACCTTGGAACAATTTTCTTGGAGGTCTGGGTCGTGAATTCTGGTTATAACAAAAAAAAGAGAAAAGAAGAAGAAAAGATAAAGTCTTGCACAAAAGAAAAGTCGTGCAATAAGAAAAATAAAAGTAAAGAAAAGGCGTGCAAAGTGAAAAAAGCCAAGCAAAAGATTAATTCCAGAATTGTTCTTGAAGGTTTTGGTACATTCTTGGTATGTCTTACATGTTCAAACTGAATTTAGAACATACCTAAATTGCTTCTTGAACTATACAACCTGTTTTGGCAACTTTCTTGAATTCTTGTGTTCGATCTTGAAGAAGTGGTGGGGCTGTTTCTTGTAATTCTTGAGTTTCCTTCTTGTGTTCACTTTAATCTTGAAGTAATTTGTTATTTCTTGAAGTTCTTGAGTCGTTCTTAGTGATTCTTGAACAAATTTTTGGTCAAAACTTCAGTTCTTGAACTACTTGTGTGCTGGAATTTACTTCCTTGAAAATCTTGGGTTGCCTTGTGCAATTTCTTGAGACTGTTTGGGAAAAACTTGAACTGTCCAGCTTGATGTTATTGTTTCTTGAAGTCTCAAACACAAAATCTTGAAGTTTTTGATTCAGTTCTTGAGCTTCTTGAAGGACTTCTTGAAGAATTTTGGCTATCGGGTTCTAGGGTTTCTCCTAGGTTTGCTGTTTTTTATCTTTGTGTTGCATAGTTGCTGGAAATTTTCTGTTTGTGTTTAGTTTGGTTGGTCCACGATTTTCCACTTTAAAAGTGATCATATTAGGAAGTTAAGGGGCTGATCTTAGCTTTAATAAAGAGGGGAAAGTCACCAAATCCTTGCTGGAAAAGATCTCCAACGGCTAGTATCCATTTGTGGCAACTAGTGCATGTGCAAGTTTTTGCATGTGCACCAACGGCTCTTTACCTGTTCCAGCTATTAGTTTGTTTCATTTTTGGTAACTTCTTTTTTTTTTCAGTTGCCTTAATTGTTTCCAAGTGTTCACACTATAATTTGGCAAGATTCTTGATTCCTTTGAATTAGGGTTTCCACCAAAAACCTAATTCAACTAGGAAAGTTTTTAATTTTCTATTTTTTGCATAAGTTCATTAAATCTATCAAAGAGCTTTTGGAAATCAAGATTTTTTTTACAAGAAAACCACACATTAGGGGAGTCAAGTCGTGATACTTGAGTCAAAATCGTGTCCTTTGTTTTTCTTGAAATTCTTGTGATACAAACCTTACTCTAAGCTTCCAATTTCATTACTACTCATCTTGATTACTTGATTGGACTTTGTCAAGATCAATTGAGCAGGTTCTTATCCAAAGACATAAAAGGTAAGCTCAAGGAGTGATAAAAGGCTAAGGTGTGAGCTCATCATCAGGTAAGAGCCAAGTTTCATTGGTGTGATATACGAGTGAAGACTGAAACACGTAAGGGAGTGAGTGAGGATATTTTTTTTTAGATGATTTTTTGTGTGTAGGTTTTCTACATTTAATTTGATAGGTTTTCCATTATGGGTGAACAAAGTGAGCAAAGACTCAATGCTTTAGAGTCTAACATGCACGCCATGCAAGATGAATTTAGGCGTGTGTTCACCAAGTTGGAGGATATTGACGCGGCTGTCAAGGGGAAATCACACATGGCTCAGAGTGCTCGAGATGATGATTTTGATGATGGCTATGATTCTGAGAAAGTAGTGTCCCGTCAAGGGAGGAGGGTTCCTCAACAACGTGATAGCAATTTGGGAAGCATAAAGATGAAAATTCCACTATTTAAGGGGATGAATGATCCAGAGGCATACTTGGAGTGGGAACAAAAGGTTGAGCACGTATTTGATGTTCACAATTATTCTGAGGAAAAGAAAGTTCAACTTGTTGTATTTGAGTTCGCGGAGTATGCTAGCATTTGGTGGGATCAACTTGTGAAGTCTCGTAAGAGATGTGGGGATGCACCAATTCGCATTTTGGCTGCCATGAAGGTGATTTTGAGGAAAAGATTCATTCCAAGTCACTATCCACGGGATATGCATAGGAGACTACAAACTTTGAAGCAAGGTTCTTCCACAGTTGATGAATACTACAAGGGGTTGGAGACACTCTTGATTCGTGTTGACATCCAAGAGGATGAAGAGGCCACCATTGCCCGATTTATAGTTGGTTTGAACTCCGAAATTACAGATATTGTAGAATTACAACATTATGTGGAGCTTCAAGACTTGGTGGAAAAGGCACAAAAGATGGAGCTCCAACTCAAAAGCAAGAGGAACCGGGGGTTTGTAGGGGCTCAAAGTCATGGCACATAGAGGGACTCACGAGATAGAAAGTTTGATCAAACACCACAAAAGCCTAAGGAGACCTGGAAGAAGGGTGAGTCGAGTTTCATGAGCAATAAGCCAAGGGGTGAGATTTCTTCATCTAAGCCACCAAGCAAGGGTAAGATTGAAACTCCTATGAGGTATAGGGATGTTAAATGCTACAAGAGTCAAGTTATGGGCATATCTCGTCTCAATGTCCAACTAGATCATCCTTGATAATGGAGATGTGGAGAGTGAGCATTCAAGTGATGATGAGATGCCTCCACTCGAAGGTCCTAGTGATGATGATTCGTGTCATGGAGATCCACGTGAGGTTGATCCATCTAGTGATGAGATATTGGTGAGTAGGAGATCATTGAGCATTCAACCTAAGGGGGAGGAAGAGGAGATGCATAGGGAGCACATATTCCACACTAGATGCGTTGATTCCTGTAGTTGTACTAATGTTGCTAGTGCATTGTTTGTAGAGAAATTGAAGTTGCCTACAATTCGACATCCAAAACCATACTACTTGCAATGGTTGGTGGATTTTAGAGATGTGAAGGTAACCAAGCAAGTACTAGTGGTGTTTGCTATTGGAGGATATGTGGATGAGGTGTTGTGTGATGTTATTCCTATGCATGCTTGTCACATCTTATTGGGGCGTCCATGGCAATTTGATAGGCGCGCTCTTTATGATGGTTTTAAAAATACCTATTGCCTAACTTGGAAGAAAAGGGAGTTTATATTGAAGCCATTGACGCCTATGGAGGCTTATGCTGACCAAGCTCGCATCACAAAAGAGTGCAAGGTTCGTGAGATACCAAGGGACGAACCAAAAGGAGCTCAATCTGAGGAGGATGCAAACAATCAAAGTGGATCGCTAGGAAAGAGAGAGAAAGATCGTAAGAGCAAAGAAAAAAGAAAAGAGAGGAAAAAGAAAGGGGAAGGTGTGATTAGAGGGTAAAGAAAAGTGAGTGCTTATGCTGAGAAAAGTGAGATTAAGAGTGCACTGGTGGCAATGCAACAATTACTTGTAATTTTGTATAAAGATATTTTCTTTTTCACTAATGAACTTAACCCTTCTATTCCTAGTGTTGTTGTTTCTTTGTTGCAGGCATATCAAGAGTTATTTCCTGACGATATTCCAAGTGGATTGCCACCATTGAGGGGAATTGAGCATCAAATTGACTTCATGCCTGGAGCTAGCATTCCAAACCATCCTGCCTATAGAGCTAACCCTGAGGAAACAAAGAAGATTCAAAGGCAAGTGGATGAGTTGTTGGAGAAGGGTTTTGCGCGTGAAAGCCTTAGCCCATGTTCCATGCTTGTGATTCTCGTGCCTAAGAAGGATGGTACTTGAAGGATGTGTGTTGATTGTAGAGCCATCAATAAAATCACGATAAAGTATCATCATCCTATTCCTCGGTTAGATGATATGTTAGATGATATGTTAGATGAATTGCATGGTTCACAATTATTTTCTAAAATTGATTTGAAAAGTGGCTACTATCAAATTCGAATAAAAGAGGGTGATGAATGGAAAACTGCTTTCAAAACTAAGTTTAGTCTTTATGAGTGGTTAGTTATGCCTTTTGGTTTAACTAATGCTCCTAGCACTTTTATGAGGTTGATGAATCATGTTTTCCATCATTTCATTGGGAAATTTGCAGTAGTTTACTTTGATGATATTCTTGTGTATAGCAAGTTCTTGCAAGAACATGTTGAACACTTACGTGCTGTTTTTGAATTACTTAAAGAACATCAATTGTTTGCTAACTTGAAAAAGTGTTCTTTTTGCATAGATTCTATTATCTTTCTTGGTTTTGTTGTGAGCTCTAATGGTATAAGTGTCAATGAAACCAAGGTGAAGGCTATTAAGGAGTGGCCGACCCCTACTAATGCTAATGAAGTAAGGTCTTTTCATGGATTAGCAAGTTTCTATAGAAGGTTTGTGTGTGATTTTTCTACAATTGCTGCACCTTTAAATGAACTTGTTAAAAAGAATGTTGTGTTTAAATGGGAAAAAGTGCATGAAGAGGCGTTTAACTTGTTAAAGGATAAACTCACGAATGCTCTATTACTTAGTTTGCCTAACTTTGATAAAGTTTTTGAAGTCGAATGTGATGCTAGTGGAATTGGTATAGGTGCTATTTTAATGCAGGATTCTAAGCCAATTGCATATTTTAGTGAAAAACTTCAAGGGACAAGCTTGAGTTATCCAACCTATGACAAAGAGTTTTATGCCTTGGTTCAACCTCTTCAAACTTGGCAACATTATTTGTGGCCAAAGGAGTTCATCATACATTCTGACCATGAAAGCTTAAAATTTCTCAAGTCTCAAGGTAAGTTGAACAAGAGGCATGCTAAGCGGCTCGAGTTCATTGAAACTTTTTCATACGTGATCAAGTATAAGCAAGGTAAGGAGAATGTTGTTGCTGATGCATTATCTCATAGGTACACTCTTCTTACTTCTTTGAATGCTAAATTACTTGGTTTTGAACATTTGAAAGAGGCTTACATGGGAGATAGCGATTTTGGTGAGATATGGCATGCTTGTATGAGCCAAATGCCACACTTGGGGCATATGTATGCTGAGTTTTATTTGCATGAAGGATACTTGTTTAAAAGAGATAAATTATGCATTCCTTCTTGTTCTATGTGTGACTTGTTGATTGGTGAGGCTCATGGGGGAGGTGTGATGGGTGGTGTTGTTAAGACTTTAGATATCTTGCATGAACACTTTTATTGGCCTCATATGAAATGTGATGTGCAAGCTTTCTGTACTAAGTGTATAACTTGTAGGAAAGCTAAATCTAAGGTCATGCCTCATGGTTTTTATACTCCATTGCCTATTTCTACTACTCCTTGGACTGATATTTCTATGGATTTTGTTCTAGGACTTCCACGTTCTCAAAGTGGCAAGGATAGTATATTTGTGGTAGTTGATCGTTTTAGTAAAATGGTATGCTTTATTGCTTGTGTTAAAACTAACGATGCAACTCATATTGTAGATTTATTCTTTAAAGAGGTGGTATGATTGCATGGATTACCAAGAACGATTGTGAGTGATTGAGATGTCAAATTTCTTAGTCACTTTTGGCGACCTTATGGAGTAAATTAGGGACTAAATTGCTATTCTCCACCGTGGCACATCCTCAAACGGATGGACAAACTGAAGTGGTCTATCGCACACTCACAACACTTCTTAGAGCAATCATTCAGCATAATCTCAAGAATTGGGAGAAGTATTTGCCATATATTGAGTTTGCTTACAATAGAACTATCCATTCTTCTACTTCTTATTCTCCTTTTGAAATTGTTTATGATTTCAATCCTTTGACTCCTTTAAATATTTTGTCTTTGCCTTCTAGTGAACAAGTTGACATGGATGGCAAGAGAAAGGAGGAATTTGTCAAGGAATTGCATGCCAAAGTTCGTGCTAACATTGAGAAGAAGTATGCGCAATTTGCTAAGCAAGCAAACTGTGGAAGAGTCAAGGTGCAATTTGAGCCTGGAGATTGAGTTTGGATTCACTTGAGGAAGGAATGATTTCCTCAACAATGGAAATCTAAATTGAGTCCACAAGGAGATGGTCCTTTTCAAGTTCTTGAACGAATTGGAGACAATGCTTACAAAATAGATTTGCCAAGTGAGTGTGGTAATGTTAGTGCAACATTTAGTGTGGCTGATCTTTCTTTGTATGATGTAGGAGATTCGTGCGCGAATCTTCTTGAGGAGGAAGGGAATGATGAGGACATCAATGGCCGAGTGCACATTGGTGCCAAGAGTCCTTCCCAAGACATGGGAGGTCCAATGACTAGGTTAAGATCTAAAAGAATGAAACAAGCTTTGCAAGGTGTGATCATGGAATTACATGAAGATGAAGCTACTTGGTTGAAACAAGAATCTACAAGGCTATTCACCTATTTTGAACTAGAGTTGGAGGAGCTTGGAGGCCGTGGACTTGGATTCGGTGGAAGAGCCCGTTTGCCACTTGAGGTTATGGGTTTCATGGTGATAAGTGCTATAGTACATTAGTTTTTAGTAGATTTTTAGGGTAGGTTTTTAGGTTTTTTCTATGAGTTTTTCTCTATTTCTTAGCTATTTCTTCTCATTTGTGATTTGAATGCCAAATTGTGTAAAGGTGTTATTCACATGTGATTTGTGTCATTTTCGTAGGATTTGCACATTGCATCACCAATTTGGATAAATTTGGATGGCAATTGGATGATATTTTGAGGTGATTTAAAGTTCATGATGAGTTAAAGTCAAGAAATCCTCAAAGTGGTGCAAAGAAGCAATAGAGGAAGAAGAATTGGAAAGGAAACGGTTTGGCAGCCTGGACATATGTCAATGATTTAGTAATAACATGAGCTAGAGATATTGGATTAAGGTGATTCATGAATCATTTTGAAGCTAAGTCAATGATCTACAATTCATACGCAGACATCAAAATCCAGTTCTTAAGTTTCAAAGGTCAAAATTCCAAGTTATTGAAGGATATTTGTACTGCAGTACTGTTCCGAGCAGTTCTTAGTATTTCAGCTATATATCAGCGTACAGAACTCCAAATGATGTGATTCTTGTTGATTTGGAAAGCTTATTTAAAGGGCTAAAACTTTTATGTTTTGAAAAAAATCTAGTTCGACCGTTTTCAAGGTGAAATTTTGCATGGAAGAGAAGCAAAACACTCTGACCAAGGCCGCGGGTAAGGCCTTTCCGCGGCCTTGGTCAGAAAGTGAGGACACAAGGCTGCGGGTAAGGCCATGCCACGGCCTTAGCCACGGCCTAGTGATGGAATGTTGCATTTTTAAGCACTTTTGGGCGAATCTTTTGAGGGAAGAACCCTACCTCTTTGGAGAAGGGAAAAGGTGGTTTCTTTGGGTTCTAAAACACAAAAAAACACACTTTTACACACATCTAGAGGGATGTAGAGAGAAGAAAGCAAGAGTGGAGGAGCAACTCAAGGGCTTCCACGGTACAAAGCAAGAAGGATTCATCAAGATGCAAGGGAGGAATCAAGAGAATTACATGAGAATGAGTTTTTTCCATTCTTTTCTTGTATTTTGTTGGATTTATTTTTGTACATATGATTGAGTTGTGAATAATTTGGATGGGATGAACCCTACCTTTCTATGACTATGATTTGAATCTTTAGTTAATGAATTCTCAATTTTTGTCTTAGATTTATTCTTGAGTTTATTAGTTATTGAATTGGGATTTGCATGCATCCTTAGATTCAATATTGATTTCATATAGGTAGATTGAGAAATCACCTATTTGATTAGATCATCTCTTGAATAAAGAGGCTTGCATGTGTTGCTAGAGATAGAATAACATGAGTATCCCCAATTGGATTCAAACCTAACCAAAACCATAGAATCCATAGAGCTTTAATGCTTCTCTTCGGGGTTTTGATTGAGAAGAGATTCCAATCAATCAACCAAGGGGATAGAGGTTAATACTTGAGAAAGATTAAATCTAATTAAGGGATTCTAGGGTCTAAGTGATTGGGTTATTCATTAATCAAGGTATAGTCTTATCATACTTGGTTTAGGGTATTCTTCATCTAGATTTGCCTCTACTTTTGTCCATTCTCTCTACTGAATTCTAGATTGTGCTTTAATTAGGTAATTAGTTTAGTTAATTTGTATTTCCAATAAATTCGTCATTCGCTTTGTGAGGTTAGATAATAAAAAGAAGGTTAGTACTAGTACTCACATAGTCTCTGTGGGATCGACACTCGGTACTCCTATACACTATACTACTGGAAACGATAGGTGCACTTGCCTAAGTATTCGTAGCGTAGTAAAAAGAATATCACATGGGCTTGAGTTTGTTAGTTTAATAGCCTAAGTTGTTCTTTTATGCTATTTTATTAATTAAGTTATACCTTTAGTTGTTAGTTTGTGTTGTGGTACAACTAGGGTTAAATTAGTTTTCGTATTTAGTTTATATCTTGATGTTATGTGCCTCTATATAAAGAGGGTTACTATTCATCCGATTTTGTACAATTTTGAGCAATAATATTGAGTTTTCTCTTCAATTGTGCGTGAGTTCAAATTGAGCTTTCTTAGTTCTTTGGCTAAAGAACTACTCTTGGTTGCTTGGCAAAGATCTTGTTAAATATTCAAGAATCTCGCTTAGGGTTCATCTTTGAGGGTTTGAATCTGTCTAATAAGATTGTTGACTAGGTGTCTACACCACATTGTTGGTTAGGGGTCTAGGATCATTTCTTAGAGGGGGGAGTTCAACAAATCTTGTTGAATTTGAAGCAAAACAATCTAAGTTGTTCTTGGGGTCTTCGACAAGTTACAAAGGGGTCAAGAGGATTGGGTTGCATACTTGGTGTTTCAAGAGTCTTGGACCGTCATCTCTTCCGTGGTCTCGCATCAATCATGTAAAATTCGTATGAATAATGACCCCTATTTATAGGGTTACATCGATGATTCTAGAAATTAGAATTTAAAGCAAATACTAAGACTAATCACCACCTAAATGAAACACATAACATAAAACACTTGTAACTAAAATAGAAGTCTAAACAATAAGTAAACTAAGTTCTAAAAATACTAAAACATATCACAAATAAAGATTAAGCTAGACGTGTGGGTCTTCAAAGCCCAATGAGCCAAAACGTCTTATTCTAAAGGATGTTGGGCTTCATTCTCCAATTTAATGTTACATAGGCTGGATGGTTGGACTTTGGTGCTCCATGTATCCACTTGAGCAGCCCAAATACTATGTTGTGAACCTTCTTTGTAGTTGAACTTGATCCATAACCATAGTTCTAACTCTTGGCCCAATGAATACACTTGAATGGCCCAATGAATACACTTGAATAGCTTGATCACCAAGTCCATTGAGAGGCCCAAATGTACGAGTTCCGTCATGACAGCAACAAAGCTTGATTGCTCCCCTCATGATCGACCATGACTTGAGTTCATCTTGATCCAAACGAGTTGCCAATCCTTGCTAAAAAATTAGACATCCAAGCTCCCCATTAGTATGTTCAAGCATCAAGATTGTAGGCACTTTTAGGATCACATCAATCCTTCCTCCCTCGAAAAGATTCATCCTCGAATTTATGAGATCATATAAAATAACATAAGCAACTAAAGGATTGATAGAAAAACAAATATCAATATGAAGCATACTTGATACTAATGCAAGTGTCAAGTGTAAAACAAATAGTTGAATGCAAGTATGAACACAAATAGTATAAAACATTAAATCACCATTCAAAGAACAAATTCCATCCTAAGAAGAATAAACATATCTAGATGGAAACTATCTTTAAAAAAATGCAAAAGTGCAAACATAATCGAATTAAGAATAAGAAAATCACAAGTTCTAGCACCTAAGTTGTAACATCCTAGAAATTTATGCAAAACCATTTATTTCGCATTGTGTCCATTAGTAGAAAAAAAAAAAAAAAGAGGGCCAAAAATTAGTTGAAAATAAATAAGGAAATGATTTCTATTTTTAGGTAGCATGTTGTACCATTTCCTTTAGAAGTTGTACCTTATAAGTCTTGCAAGATTAATAGGAGGATAAATGATAAAAATCCCTTCTAATTGAGCCTAGCCAAGTGGAGTCTAAAGTTGCAAGAAAGTCAAGATCTATACTTGGTTTTGTCTTGCTTTGATTGGTCAAAGTTTTTCCCATTTCTTTCTCCATCTCTTTTCTTCTTTACTTAGCCATTTTTCTTTCTTTTCTCTTCACTCTTGGCTGGTTCTTCGTCTCTCTTTTTCCTCTCATTTGCTTTCATTTTCTTAGAGCTTTTCTCTTCCATTTGATCACTTTTCATCCATTGAAAGTGAGTTAATCTTCCTCCTAAGCAAAGATCTTACCGTGTTAAAGGTATTCACCATAAACTTTTCTTATTATCTCAAGTATAAGTTGTAATTTTTGTAGCTTTTAACCCATGTCTTTATTGTTAAGCATGATTGATTTGAGCCATGAAAATGAAGTTTTATTCCATGAATATGAGGTTTATGGGCTTATATGACTTGTAGATAGTGATTGAATCTTGAAATGACATGATTTAAGTATGATTTGGTTGAAGAACCTTGGAGAGGTTCATGTGTTTTTATGACAAATTTGGGTGAAATTGAATTGATTTTGACATGGAAATGGTAGAACTACTTGAGATTGGGTTGTTTGGCTGTTTTCCTTGCAGGTTAAAAATTTTGGGTTAGTCCGATTATAAGGGAAATGCTGCCGAAATTTCGGTAAAGCCTAAGAAGAAAAGTGAATAAGTTATGATTTAAAGTTATATAAGCTGTAATTTAGTGATTTGAGCATGCAAAAATTTCCGTAGACGAGCCATTAGTGAATTGAACCTTTTCGAGCAAAACCCTAAAAGTTAGAAAACCCTAATTTTGAAAACCCTTAACCGTAGGATAAAACCCTCAACTCCAAAACCCTAGAAATTTAAACCCTAGAAAGACTTGGGGTATTTCTCGAATTTTCTTATGAAATTGCTTAGATTTTAGTCGGGTTTTTATACGACTATTTTCTCTTGAATTTCAGGATCCGGAAGTGAGACCCGACCATATTATGAAATCTTTTCTTAGGCACTTCAGGTGAGTGTTTTATGTGTGCATGATGCATGAAATGCCATGTTATACTTGACATTATTATTTAATGAAATGTGTTACTTGAGGAAAGATGTGTACTTTATCGCATCTATTCCGCAATGTGTTACATGCTTTCACTATTAAATGTGTAATTTGTGTTTGAGACTTCCGTGACTAACTTCACTGTTACTTCACGATTAGTCAACTCAGTCGTGATTGGGAGGTCACAAGGTGCCTGGGTGTTTTAGGACGTGTTGTTCTTTCCCAATTGAGTTGAATTCCTCAAAGAGGCCAACTCCGGATTGAACTTTCTTGCTTGTTGGCCCTTCCAAGGTTGAGATTACTCCCTGGATGTGGTAGCCTGTACGGAGGTTATAAGGTGAATGGTGGTTAGGGTACTTGCTTGTTTATACTGGCATGATCCTTAGCGAGGACCTGAGCTATCATCTCGGTCCCAACGTCTTGGGTACATATTCAGTGCTTGCTACTTCTGCGGTTGAGCTTGCTCCCGTAGTTGAGCCCCGTATCTGCCATTGACTACTTGTTAATTAAATTGTTCATATATTGTTTATTTAAATTGTCAAATATTTTCTTGAATAAAATCATATTTTACTGGTATGGTTGCATGACTTGAGCACTCACTGGGCTATTATAGCACATCCCGTTTATTTGTTTTCTTTAACCAGGTTTTCCAAAATATTAAAGCTGGAAAAGCTGAATTTTGGACGTGTACATGTTTTGTTTTGTGTATTTTGATAGCCCACTTGTTTAGGCTATTCTTGTAAATACTAGGTAAATTATAGTGTGTAAAACATATTATTGATATGTGTACTTTCAAATAAATTATATAAATGTGTTTTATTTTGCATTAAGTATGTTTGGATGTCTTGAGTGAGCACGTGATTTAAGTTCTGGCGAGAGCTAGGCAGGCAGTCCGCTAAGCCCTTTGGTGCGCCTCTGGGTAAGGTGGGGCTGTCACATAAGTAATCATAAAGGAACTCAAAATGACATTCACTAACAACATGCAAAGATGAACTAAAATAACTAAAACAAGAAGACTTAGGCCACAAATCAATAAAACTTAATAAATTCTTCAAGTCCATTGTGGCGTTTGGACAAAGAACCAAATCCTTCTTCATGGTTTTGCCGTCTTGACTCCTTGAAGGACGATTCATGACTAGGCAGCATAAGTGTGGCATCTTTTCTTGTAAATTAACCAGCAAAATCACCACAAAAGACTAGGAAAAGAGTTGTGGAGTGAATTAGCAAAGTACACTTCTTCTTTAGAGTACATGGATACAAGAGTTATTAACCTAACTAGCAAAACGCTCTTGTTCTTTCCTCTCTTTGCCTTTTCAGAAGTAACACTGATACGTGCATGGGCACAAGGCATGGTAATGGAGCATGGAAGATGGCCTATCTAGCATCCACTCAAATGGGAAGATATGAAAGAAGGATCATAGTTTTTGGTGTTATTTATTTTTACAAGTTGTAATCTTTATGTTAGTTATCTAATTGTGATAGGTTACAACTAGTGATAGGTTTTTAGTAAGTTTTCTAGAATATTCTTTATGAGCCTATAAAAGGCCATTCCTTGTATTATTTTAACGATGTTATGATGAATCAATAAAAATTGTGAGTTTTCCTCTCTACGAGAGTTTTCTTAGTTCTTGGAATAGAACTAATTTCTGGTCTTATTGGAGTGATTCCATGGCGACCAAAACCTACGCCTAGAATTTCTTCCACTTGATTTGATTCATTCTTTTGGGTTTGTCAATTAGGGGTCTATTCCACGAGTTGGTTAGGGGTCTATTCCACAGGTTGGTTAGGTGTCTATTCCACGGGTTAGCTGGGGGTCTAACTTGCAGCACAAAAGGAGGATTTCAACGATCTTGGTTGAATATTCGAAGCAACCCATTCGAGTTGTTCATGGGGTCTTCGACAAGTTACGAAGGGGTCAAGAAGATCGAGTGGTTACCACAACTCAAGTTGTTCTTGGGGTCTTCGACAAGTTACGAAGGGGTCAAGAAGATTGGGTTATTTTGTATGGATTTCTTTTCAAGACGGTCCTTTGGGAATGATGTTCCTATGATATACAAGAGGGCGACACCTCGATCGTATCAAACACTCCCCTCACTTTTACTTTGAATGATCTCATTCCTTCCCTCACTTTTCATCTTTTTCAAGCTCGCTTCTCTCTCTCTCTCTTGTTGCACGACCTTGGATTTTTCTTCTCTCAATTGGAAATCATGTGTAATTCTAACTTGGTCAGCATGAGTTTCAGATGGTATGATTGGATTAAGAACAACTTTTTGACCTTCCCACACCTAAAAGAGTAGTTTTTCTTATGACCATCAAATAAAACCCTTTTATCATGTTGCCAAGGACGCCCTAAGAGAATATGACAGGTTTGCATTGGGGCAATATCACACCAAATTTCATCTTTATACTTGCCTATTGAAAAAGGAACAAGCACACACCTTGTCACTTTTATATCTTCTTGATCATCAAGCCAATGAAGTTTATAGGGTTTGGGATGCTCTACAGTCTCCAAGTGCAACTTATCTACAAGTAAGGTATTAGCAACATTAATACATGAACCACTATCAATGATCATACTATATACCTTATTGGGCACAGTACAACGTGTGTGAAAGATATGTTCTCTTTGTAGATTCTCCCCATCCTCTTTTGGTTGCACATTCAATGCCCTATTAGTGACTAAAAGATCATCACGGTCACCCCCAAAGTGGCCTCCTTCGTCAATGTCAGAACCTCATTCAAGAGGTGGTGATGAGATTGCGCATACGGAAGACTACCAAGACCCTTGGATTTTAGACTTACTACTCGTTGAACTCAAAACCCCTTGGATGGATCTTCCAAGAACCCTTGACGTGGAGTAGGTTGCTAGAACTTTTCCCCTTGAAGATGCCCTCGATCCTAGAAAAACCAAGATGAACCGAATTGAGCACGTTCAATCGTTCAAACCTAATTCTCTAAAGATCTTGAACAAAACCGAAAGGAAACTCTAAGCGAGATTGGATGGTAGCCACAAGCAAAGCTTGATAAGACCTATGGCGGTTCTCAATCACCAAAGAATCAAGAAAATTCTGGAGAGAATTTCACTCAAAATATCATAAACGTTCTGTCTCATGTTGTTCCCAAGAAACCCTTATATAGGGCGGCACAAAAAACATAACCAAGAAAGTACTTTACCCTAGTTGTAACCTAATATTCGACTATTAAAGATTACAACTCTAAAAATTGCATAAAACAACTTAAACAAACTTTCTGATAGTACCCGCGGCACCTATCCGCGGCGCGGGTACAGGGCGCGGGTTCAGTTAGAAAGTTTGGCATTCCAAGCACTTCACGAACTAGCCTTCTGATGGTACTCACGGCACCTATACGCGGCGCGGGTTCATGGCGCGGGTTCGGTCAGAAGGTTTGGCACTTCATTCCCATGCTTGAATCATCCTTCCTTCCTTGGTCAGCCCATAAGCAAAGTACACTACGTGACAAAGGATCCATGTTGGTCGCCTTGCACACATTATCCAGCGTGTCCACAATGAGACCATGCAAAGCATCCTTCATTTTCCTAGCTCTTGACCTAGTCATAGGACCATCCAAGTCTTGAAGTATCCTCAGTCACCTTGGAAGCTTGCTGACCTTGGGACCTATCATTCCCTCCTTCCTCGAAAGGATTCGTTCTCGAATCACCTACATCAAACAAAGACAAGTCAGAAACATTAAAAGTTGCACTAATGTTTCCATACTCACTAGGTAAATCCACTTTGTAGGCATTGTCCCCAATTCTTTCAAGGATCTGGAAGGGTCCGTCCCCCCTAGGATGCAACTTAGACTTCCTCTGTTGAGGAAATCTTTCCTTCCTCATGTGCACCCAAACCCAATTCTCGGGCTCAAATACGACTTTCACGCGACCCTTGTTTGCTACCTTTGCAAAATGCTCATTCTTTTTTGCACATTCTCACGCACCTTAGCATGAAGATCCCTAACAAATTGAGCTTTCTTTTTACCTTCAAGATCAGCAACTTCATTAGTAGGCAAAGGTAAAATATCTAAAGGAGTTAGGGGATTAAAACCATAAACAACCTCAAAAGGTGAGTAAGATGTAGTGGAATGAACAGTTCCTATTATAAGCAAACTCAATGTGTGGTAAACATTTTTCCCAATTCTTTAAGTTCTTTTGAATGATTGCACGTAATAGTGTAGAGAGGGTTCTATTAACTACTTCAGTTTGATCATCAGTTTGTGGATGTGCAACAGTAGAAAACAATAGTTTAGTACCAAGTTTACTCCACAAAGTGCGCCAAAAATGACTCAAAAATTTAACATCTCTATCACTAACAATGCTACGTGGCAAACCATGCAATCTAACAATTTCCTTAAAGAACAAATCAGATATGTAAGTGGCATCATTAGTTTTTGAACATGCAATGAAGTGTGCCATCTTACTAAATCTGTCTACCACAACAAACACACTATCTTTACCACTAGAAGATCTCTGGTAATCCCAAAACAAAATCCATAGAAATGTCCACCCAAGGTTGTGAAGGAACGGGTAAAGGTGTATACAAACTATGGGGTTGAACTCGAGACTTTGCTTGCTTGCAAGTAATACATTTAGCACAAATAGATTCAACATCAACTCGCATGTTAGGCCTAAAGAAATGCTCATGCAACACATGCAAAGTTTTCTTGACACCAAAGTGTCCCATAAGACCACCCCCATGAGTTTCCCTAACCAACAACTCACGCATAGAACACCTAGGCATGCATAATCTATGTACCTTTGAATAAAAATCCATCATGCCTAAAGTAATCAAGATGAGCACATTTAGAACATAAAGACCAGATTTTCAAAAAATCTAAATCATGCTCATATAATTCCTTAATACAATCAAAACCAAGCAATTTAGTTTGAAGAGTGGTAATAAGAGCATACCTTCTCTGACAATGCATCAGCTACCACATTTTCTTTACCTTGCTTGTACTTGATCGTATATGGAAAGGACTCGATAAACTCCAACCACTTCGCATGTCTTTTATTGAGCTTGCCTTGAGTCTTCAAAAACTTCAAGCTCTCATGGTCAGAGTGAATCACGAAACTCTTTGGGAAGGAGATAGTGCTGCCAGGTTTGAAGAGTTCGTACAAGGGCATAGAGCTCCTTGTCATATGTGGGATAATTCAAGGTTGCACACGTTAGTTTCTCACTAAAGTACGCAATGGGCTTGGAATCCTGCATAAGAGCGGCCCCAATACCTACTCCAGAAGCATCACATTCAACCTCGAAAAGCTTGTCAAAATTAGGTAAATACAACAAAGGTGCATTAGTTAACATGTCCTTTAATAAATCAAATGCCTCTTGGTGTTTACTTTCCCACTTAAAAACAGAATTTTTCTTAACAAGTTCATTAAGAGGTGCAGCAATAGTAGAAAAATTTTGCACAAATTTCCTATAAAAACTTGTTAGACCATGGAAAGACCTAACATCATTAGCACTTTTTGGTGTAGGCCAATCACGTATGGCTTGTACCTTAGACTCATCAACATGTACACCCCTAGAGCTAACAATGAATCCAAGGAAACACATGCTTTCCGTGCAAAATGAACATTTAGCCAAGTTAGCATAAAGGATGATGCTCTCGTAATACACATAAAACTTGGTGCAAGTGCTCAACATGATCCTCAAGTGACCTACTATAAACTAGAATGTTATCAAAATAAACCACAACAAATTTACCAATGAAAGCCCTAAACACATAGTTCATAAGCCTCATAAATGTACTAGGTGCATTAGTTAAACCAAAAGGCATAACTAACCATTCATACAATCCATACTTGGTCTTAAATGCGGTTTTCCATTCATCACCTACTTTCATTCTAATCTGATTATATCCACTTTTAAGATCAATTTTTGAGAAAATAGTAGAACCATGCAATTCATCAAGCATATCATCTAACCTAGGAATAGGATGACGATACTTTACCGTTATCTTGTTGATGGCTCTACAATCAACACACATGCGCCATGTTCCATCCTTCTTCGGCACCAAAATGACTGGTACGGCACATGGTGAGATACTCTCACGAACAAATCCTTTCTCCACAAGTTCATCCACTTGTCTTTGAATCTCTTTTGTCTCCTCAGGATTTATAAGCAGGGCGATAGGTTATGCTAGCACCAGGTACAAAATCGATTTGGTGCTCAATCCCTCGCATAGGTGGCAATCCCTTGGGTATATCTTCAGGAAATAAATCTTCAAAATCCTGCAAAAGAGACACCACAACACTAGGCAAAGAAGAATTAAGTTCATTAAGCTCAATAGAAGAAAAAAACACATCTTTATACAAAACAATTAAAGTTGCTGCTTAGCTTCCAAAACTGAAATGATCTCACTTTTAGTTACAAAAGCATTAACCTTCCTCTTTTCTTCCATCTTCAAGTCATGATTCACCTTCTTACTAGCCTTGGATCCACCACATTGCTCATTGCTTGGACCAGTTCGTAGCCCCTTTTCATGCTTGATCTGGCCAGCTTGTTGTTGCTCTCCCCTCACCTTGAATTCCTTTGCTATTCTCACTTGATCCGCATGAGCTTTAGAAGGTTTGATGGAATCCAAAGTGATTTTTCGGTTGTTCCACATGAATGAGTGCCTATTCTTGAAGCCATCATATGTTACTCTTCTATCGAATTGCCAAGGACGTCCAAGAAGTATGTGACACGCTTGCATGGGAATCACATCACACCACACCTCATCCTTGTACTTGTTGATGGAGAATGGTACCCTAACTTGCTTGGTAACCCTCATGCCCCCAACCTCAGCTAGCCAATGCAATTTGTATGGCTTGGGATGGCGTTTAGTCTTAAGGCCCAACTTATCTACAAACAAAGTAGAAGCAACATTAGTACAAGATCCACTGTCAATAATCATGCTACATACCTTGATTTGCACGGTACACCTAGTGTGGAAAATATGATCTCTTTGTAGATCCACTTCATCCTCCTTAGGTGCAATGCTAAGAGCACGCCTAGTGACAAGGACTTCACCTTGATCCCCACCATACAGATTATCTTCATCTTCAAATCCTCCCTCCAATGGAGGCATCTCCTTGTTATCTTCACTTGAAGCTACACTAGCTACTTCACCATCTTCAAAAATAACCATAGTGCGCTTGTTTGGACAAGAAGCAGCTATGTGCCCAAACCCTTGGCACTTAAAACATTTAATCTCTCTTTGCCTAGGCTTCACAATTTGCTTACCTTTAGGATCTTGCTTTGTAGTTGGTTCAGCCCTAGGCAATGGTGCACGAGTTGGAAGACCATGTGATTGTTCAGCATCTCTAAAGCCCTTCTTTGGTTGTTCAACTCTCCAACTAGTACGATTTTGTGTAGTGGAAAACCCTCTAGCACGCCTGCTTTTCAGTTGTCTCTCAACCTTGATTGCTTTTTCCACCAAGTCGTCCATCTCTAGATAATGTTGTAGCTCTACAATTTCAGCAATTTCTGAGTTCAAACTAGCTAGAAAACGTGACATAAGAGCCTCTCCATCCTCCCTAATGTCCGCTTTGATCTTCCATCTCCTTGTAGTACTCGTCAACGCCCATAGATCCTTGCTTCAAGAATTGTAGATGCCTATGTAAGTCACGTGAGTAATAACTTGGGACAAACCTCTTCTTCATAATGGCTTTCATCTCCCCCCAAGTCCTCACGGGTTCAGCTTTACACCTCCTCCTATCTTTGACAAGTTGATCCCACCAAACACTTGCGTAGTCGGTGAATTCAACTGCAGCTAGTTGCACTTTCTTTACCTCAGAGTAGTTGTGACACTCAAATACATGTTCCACCTTTCTCACCCATTCAAGATATGCCTCTGGGTCTAATTTGCCTTGGAATGAAGGTATTTTCATCTTAATGCTTCCCAAATTTCCATCGGGCTCACGTGGTACCCTCCTTCCTCTCCGTTGAATAACTTCATAAAACTCCGACCCCTCTTCAATATCATCATCATAAGCTGGATTTTGAGTCATTCTAGTGTTGGAACCAACTTCTCTACCATCATATTGATCTCCTCGAGCTCTAGATGCTTGCTCCACATTGTCCATTCTCATGGACATGCTTTGCATTTGCTCCATGAGGCGTTGGAAGTTATCTTGCATGCCTCTCATCATGGCTTTAAGATCATCATGTTCCACCATAGTACTTTAAACTTGCAAAATAAAAGGTTAAAAAATATGAACAAGAATTTGTAGATCACTCCCTTAGTGTTTGCACTCACTTCCCTCAAATTTGTTGGCTTTTACCCTCCTTGTGCTCACCACTAAGCCTTTTTTTCACTCAATGAATTTTCTTGTTGGCCCTTTAGAGAAGTACCAGCTCACTCAATCTTACCAAGGCTTATAGCAACACCAATCTATGAGAGTAAATGTAGAGGTCAAAATAAGTATGCTTAGAGTGTTTTGTTCAATAGAGTAACAAAGAATAACCAAGAATCAAGAACAGACACGATATAGACACCCTAATGTGTGATATAATTGTGTGATGTTTCTTGATTTTTAATGTTCTTTGGAAGAAAAATAACCAAACTTATGCAAAAATAATATTCCAACAAAACACTAAGAATAAGAAGAATAGAACCTAGTCAATTAAACTTTCGTACGTGGCGTTGTTCTCTGTCCAACGATCTGTTTGTTTCAACAGGTCTATTCGGTTGCACAAAGACAGTATTCCAACCAAATATACTTTTGTTTAATTGGTTTAGTTCGTGTGCTTGGCTTTTATCACCTTGCACGCCTTTTTCACTTTCTTTTGTGTTGCACGACTTTTCTTTGTGCAAGACTTTTTTTTTTTAAATTCAAAACCCAAATAACCCACAAAAATCAAACAAAAAAAAGTAAAATTCACTGAATGAACAATGAATTCCGATGAACAGTACCACCGTGAACAGTAAACCCTAGTGTGAACAGTAGCCGCCGTAAACAGTGATGCTACAGTACGTGAACAGTCGCGATTTTTTTTTCCCTCAAGAATCTACAACCCTAGGATGACAAATCCAAGAAACCAATTCTTTTGAAAGATTTTTGCACAAGAATTCCAAGAAAACAATAAAAACAGTCAAGAAAATACAAAATACCACACAACTCTAGAATTCTTGATTGAGAAGCAACCAAGAACGACTCTAAACAAACCCTAAAGCACGAATTTAATAAGGAAACAACGAAAACTAAAGGTTGAAATTTTAAGAATGTCAAAGACGGATAGAAACAAAATTCAACGTAGGCAAACACAATTTGAAAAGAAAAAGACAGCACGAAACAAACAAAATATTAGGGCTAGGCACGAAGCTATTGCCTTAATATCACGAAACAACGAACAAAGGGATATATCCGCAATTCCAAAGGAACAAACGGATTGATAGAACCTGGAAATCCAAAGAAGTTGGCTCTGATACCAATTGATGAGATCGCGCGTACGGAAGACTACCAAGACCCTTGGATTTTAGGATTACTACTCGTTGAACTCAAGAACCCTTGGATGGATCTTCCAAGAACCCTTGATGTGGAGTAGGTTGCTCGAACTTTTCCCCTTGAAGATGCCCTCGATCCTAGGAAAACCAAGATGAACCGAATTGAGCGCGTTCAATCGTTCAAACCTAATTCTCTAAAGATCTTGAACAAAACCGAAAGGAAACTCTAAGCGAGATTGGATGGTCGCCACAAGCAAAGCTTGATAAGACCTATGGCGGTTCTCAATCACCAAAGAACCAAGAAAATTCTGGAGAGAATTTCACTCAAAATATCATTAACGTTCTGTCTCATGTTGTTCCCAAGAAACCCTTATATAGGGTGGCACAAAAAACATAACCAAGAAAGTACTTTACCCTAGTTGTAACCTAACATTCGACTGTTAAAGATTACAACTTTAAAAATTGCATAAAACAACTAAAACAAACTTTCTAATGGTACCCGCGGCACCTATCCGCAGCGCGGGTACAGGGCGCGGGTTAGGTCAGAAAGTTTGGCATTCCAAGCATTTCACGAACAAGCCTTCTGATGGTACCCGCGGCACCTATACGCGGCGCGGGTTCATGGCGCGGGTTCGGTCAGAAGGTTTGGCACTTCATTCCCATGCTTGAATCATCCTTCCTTCCTTGGTCAGCCCATAAGCAAAGTACACTACGTGACAAAGGATCCATGTTGGTCGCCTTGCACACATTATCTAGCGTGTCCACAATGAGACCATGCAAAGCATCCTTCATTTTCCTAGCTCTTGATCTAGTCATAGGACCATCCAAGTCTTGAAGTACATCCTCAGTCACCTTGGAAGCTTGCTGACCTTGGGACCTATCAGGTGGCATCTCTTCTTCGTCATCACTTGAAGTAACATTCTCAGTATCTCCATTATCCATGATCACCATAGCCCTTTTGTTTGGACAATTTGCAGCGTAGTGTCCATAGCCTTGGCATCTATAAAAACATACCTCTCGAAGCTTTGGAGTAGATTCAACTTTCCCCTTTGGTTGAGGCCTTGAGGATGCCTCTTGCATAGTCTTCGCGGGTTGCCTAAGTGGTGGTGCTGGTGCTCCACGGGTTCCTCCTCTCTCCAAGGTATGATTCCCCTATTGTGGACGTGTGTTTGATGAGCCAAAGTTGCGTAGCTTCATGGTTTTGAGTTGCCTCTCAATCTTGATGGCCATGTCCACCAAGTCATTCATCTCTACATAGTGATGCAACTCCACACAAGATCTAATTTCAGGGTTTAGTCCTCCCATGAATCTAGCCATCAATACTTCTCCTTCTTCATTCATGTTGGCTTGAATCATTAACATCTTTGTGATATTCATCCACAGGCATGGTGCCTTGCCTTAATGTTTGCAACTTCCTATGGAGATCACGAGTATAGAAACTTGGCACATACCTCTTGTGCATGATTTTCTTCATCTCAGACCAAGTATTAATTGGCTCCTCTACATATTTGATGTGATTCTTGTTGAGTTGATCCCACCAAATACTTGCATAATTAGTGAATTCAACAGTAGCTAGACGTACCTTCTTTTTCTCATTGTAGTTATGGCATGCAAAAATATGTTCCACCTTTCTCTCCCATTCCAAGTAAGCATTAGGATCTAGTCTTCTGTGAAAAGATGGAATCTTCATCTTTATACTCTCTAGATTGCCACCAAGAGATGGTTGATTATGCACCCTCCTCCCTTTGCGTGAGATTACCTCCTCAAAGTTAGAATCATCTTCCTTATGTTCCTCCTCATAAGTTGGATTAGTGGTCACTTTTGTTTTGCCCTTAACGGTAGACTCCACATCATCCATGTGGCTATACATGATACGAATGGAATCGTGGAACCACGCCAAGACCCTTGAAGATTCCAAGCAAACGCCTTGAGTCTTCTTCAATGAAGATCACGAACTCCTAAGGACCTAAACTAGACCAATGTGAGCTAATCAATATGCTAGTCTAAGGCTTTAAGAATTTGATCAAACACAAAAGAAATCACTCCAAGCAAGTATTCAAGTTGCCAGAAGCTTAGGCTTGATAAGACTAAAAGTAGTTCTAATCCAAGAACTAAGAAAACACTCTTAAAAAGAGCACACACTATTCATACAAATTTTTGAGAAATAATCTGATTATTTCATTGAATTATGAAGGCCTATAAATAGGCTTACAAGAGAATTCTAGAACTTGAAGTTTAAGACAACTACTAAAAACTAGATACTCAACTATTTGGAAAACTTAACTAAAACAACTTGTAAACTAACTAGGCAACTAAACAATAAGGAAACTAAGTTCTAGAATAATAAAAAATAAAGTAAAAATCCCATAAATTGGGCCTTCAAGCTGGCCGGCCTTCTTTGATCCACTATGGCCTCAAATTGGCGGACCATATTCAAATGCTCCACACGTTTCACCGGCTTCAAGGGATCCACACATTTGGCCCAACTCTTCAACATGATCCTTAGCCCAAATTAATGTAATAAGTCTTGGTGATTGTGAAGAAGTAGCCCAAGTAGCCTTCTTTTCAAGCACATCCAAAATTAGTCCATGTGAAGCTTCCTTCATTCTCTTTGTCCTTGATCGAGTCATTGGTCCATCTAAGCCTTGCAAAGGATCCTCTTTATAGCTCGAACCATTGGATGCCCCTTGATTCCCATCAATACATCCTCCTAAACTCATCTTGCATGGCTTTCAATGTGAATTGGATGTCCTTCAATGAAATATCTCCTTGTTCAACCATGGTGAAGAAAACCTACAAAAACGAGTTAGTAACACAAGATAATAATTGAAGAAAATAGCTTTACCATCTCTTAGTATATACACTCAAACCCTCGTGTATAACTCAAGGTATACGGCTTAATCCCTCCAATGAGAGCCTTTTCTCACTCTTGAGTAACTTCTTTGTATGTTCCTTGATGAAAGAACTAGCTCAACCTTTCTTGTAAAGCTCCAAGAAGTCAAAACCACAAGAGTAATTGTAGAGGTCAAAGATATCAAGCTTAGAGTGAATGTTGATCAAGAGCATAACAAAGAAATGAATGACACAAGATTAGACAAGAATCAGACACCCTAAAGTGTGGTATCCTTGTGTGAAAAACCTTGATTTTTAAAGTTCTCTTGAAAAATATAAATATTCTATGTGCAAAAACAAAAACTCAAAGCAATCCTTGTGGGATAAGATTCTTGAACAAGTAGCAACTAAAACCAACACAACTCAATTAAGAAACAAAAAACACGGTTGGATTAACTAATTCTAGTACTTTAGTATATGCTTTATTATAAGTTTTTAGTATGTTTTAATATATTTAGAATGAATTTGTCTCCAAAAATATTATTTTCCTCAAACTGGGGTTTTCTCTTAGAAATTAGGGCTTATTATTGATGGTGAGAGTTGTTTGAATGTAGCTAGTAAGCTGATGGTAGAGAAGTTAGCCTTACCAACGCAACGACATCCCACGCCCTATAGGTTGCAATGGCTAAACAATTCTGGGGAGGTACGAGTCACCAGGAAAGTCAAAGTTCCTTTTCGCATTGGAAGATATGAAGATGAGATGTTATGCGATGTCGTTCCAATGCATGCTTGCCACCTCCTACATGGGCGACCTTGGCAGTATGATAAACAAGTGACCTTTGAAGGCAAAGACAACAAATATTCATTTGTTCAACATAATAGGAAGATTACTCTTGTTCCTTTATCCCCTAAACAAGTTAGGGAGATCAAGAGCAGGTTCAAAGGGAGGTTGAACATGAGTTGGAAAAGAGTGAAAATAAATAGAGTAGGCTTAGTATAGATGAAAAGATAGAGGAAGGTGGGAGGTTGAAAAAGAAGCAAAATATGCTGGCAACACCTAGAGATGTAGGGAAGGCATTAGATAGGGGACAACAAGTGATCCTATTGTTGTACAAACCCTTTTACATTAATATTAGTGATCACACCAATTCTTTTCCTCCTGGTGTTTTATTTGTTTTGCAGGAATTTGAGGATGTATTCCCTAAAGATTTGCCAGAAGGACTACCACCCATCAGAGGGATTAAGCACCGATTGATCTGGTGCTGGGAGCTTCTTTGCCAAACAAGTCGGCATATAGGATGGGTCCTGAGGAGACAAAGGAACTCCAACAATAGGTTGATGAGTTGCTACAGAAGGGATGGGCAAGAGAGAGTCTTAGCCCATGTGCAGTACCAGTGATTTTGGTCCCCAAGAAAGATGGTACATGGAGAATGTGTTAGACTGCCAAGCTCTGAACGCCATTACAATAAAATATTGTCACCCTATACCTAGACTAGATGACATGTTAGATGAGCTTAGTGGGTCAGTGATTTTCACAAAAATTGATTTAAAAAGTGGGTACCATCATATTAGAGTTAATGATACGTGCATGGGCACAAGGCATAGTAATGGAGCATGGAAGATGGCCTATCTAGCATCCACTCAAATGGGAAGATATGAAAGAAGGATCATAGTTTTTGGTGTTATTTATTTTTACAAGTTGTAATCTTTATGTTAGTTATCTAATTGTGATAGGTTACAACTAGTGATAGGTTTTCAGTAAGTTTTCTAGAATATTCTTTATGAGCCTATAAAAGGGCATTCCTTGTATTATTTTAACGATGTTATGATGAATCAATAAAAATTGTGAGTTTTCTCTCTACGAGAGTTTTCTTAGTTCTTGGAATAGAACTAATTTCTGGTCTTATTGGAGTGATTCCATGGCGACCAAAACCTACGCCTAGAGTTTCTTCCACTTGATTTGATTCATTCTTTTGAGTTTGTCAATTAGGGGTCTATTCCACGAGTTGGTTAGGGGTCTATTCCACAGGTTGGTTAGGTGTCTATTCCACGGGTTGGCTAGGGGTCTAATGATAAGTGCTAAAGTGAACTAGTTTTTTTAGGTTAGGTTTTTAGGGTTTTCCATGAGTTTTTCTCTATTTCTTAGCTATTTCTTCTCTTTTATGATTTTAATGTCAAATTGTGTAAATGCATGATTTAAAAGTGTTTTTACACCATTTTGTAGGGTTTTGATAGCTTCAACTCGATTTCAATTGATTGGAGTGCAATGAAGAAATAGGCGAAGAAGAATTGGAATGGAAACAGTTTGGCAGCTGGGACATATTTCAGTGTTTTGGTCATATCTAGAGCTAGAGACATTGGATTGGGATGAATCTTGAATTATTTTGAAGCTAAGACAATTTTCTACAATTCATATGAGACATCAAAGTCCAGTTCTCACGTTTCAATGGCCAAAATCCCAAGTTACTGAAGCACATTTGCACTGCAAGGCTGTTCCGACCAGTTCTTAGTATTTTGAGTATATCTCTGGCTACAAAGCTCTAAATGACATGATTTTTGATGTTTTGGAAAGCTATCTCAAGGGGCTACAACTTTTGTGTTTTAAGGAAAAGCTAATTCGGCTGCCTTTGAGGCCAAATCTGACGTAGACAAACCGCGTGACAACCCGCGCGCGAGTTGTGCCGCGGTTTCCATTCAGAAGTTAAGTGAACAACCCACGCGACAACCCGCGCGCGGTTTATGCCGCGGTTTCTTCACAGAATCTGCAGCGTATTTAGCAGCTAAACTGGCCATTTGACGAGGGAGAAGAACCCTAACTCGAGAGAAAACACACACACGCCGTAGACACCTCAAAAACACACATTTGGCACATCTAGAGTGATGTAGGGAGGAGAAAGCAAGAGTAGAGGGACAACTCAAGGGCTTCAATGGTGAAAGCAAGAAGATTTTATCAAGATGCAAGGGAGGATTCAAGGGGGCTGCATGAGAATGAGCTTTCTCTTTCTTTCTTGTCTTTTGTTAATTTTATTCTTGTAATTATGAATTGAGTTTATTTAGATGGGATGAACCCTAGATTCTTATGTTTATGATTTTATTCTTGGTTTAATGAAAGACCCACTTTGTTCTTAGATTTATTCATGAGTTTATTTGTGTTTTGGATTGGGATTTGCATGCATCCTTCAATTCAAGTGTTGATTTTGTATGGGTATATCGAGAGATTGCACATATGATTAGATCATTTCATGAATAGAGAGAACTTGAATGAATTGCTAGAGATAGGATTACATGAGTTCTTCCTAAGTTGAGTTTTAGGATTAAAGCTCAACCACAAATGGAGTCCATTGATTAGAAATTGCATCTTTTAGGGGTTTTAATTGAGAAGAGATTCCAATTAATCAACCGAGAAGGTAGGAATTGTTTCACTTGAGAAAGGATATAATTCACATAAGGGACTCCGGGGTCTAAGAAATTGGGTTAATCATTAATCAAGTTAGAGTCTTGGCATGTTGGTTTAGGGGAATTCTTCATCTAAATTCACCTCTACTTTTGTCCATTCTCTCTACTAAATTCTATATTGTCATTTAGTTAGATAATTAGTTTTAGCTAATTTGTATTTTCATTTAATTCGTCATTCACTTTGTGAGGTTAGATAATAGAAAGAAGGTTAATACTAGTACTCACATAGTCCCTGTGGGATACGACACTCGGTACTCCTGTACACTGTACTACTGGAAACGATAGGTGCACTTGCCTAAGTATCCATAGTATAGCGAAAGGGATATCATCTAACTTGCAGCACAAAAGGAGGATTTCAACGATCTTGGTTGAATATTCGAAGCAACCCATTCGAGTTGTTCTTGGGGTCTTCGACAAGTTACGAAGGGGTCAAGAAGATCGAGTGGTTACCACAACTCAAGTTGTTCTTGGGGTCTTCGACAAGTTACGAAGGGGTCAAGAAGATTGGGTTATTTTGTATGGATTTCTTTTCAAGACGGTCTTTTGGGAATGATGTTCTTGTGATATACGAGAGGGCGACCCCCCGATCGTATCAATTGGTATCAGAGCTTTTGGGATCTTGAAAGAAATCAAGTTTTGTGTCAACCCGTTTGGGTATATCTTTTGTTTTTGTTGTCAATCCACTTGGATATATGTTTTTAATTTTTGTTTTGTTGTTCTTGGTTCAAGATCTGATTTTTCTTGAATCAAAGTTGTGTTCTTTTGTGGTTTGATTTTCAAAAAAAAAAAAAAAAATGCTGTTCATCGACACTGTAGCGGCGGCACTGTTCACGCTATGGTTACTGTTCACTGACGGGTACTGTTCATCGCCGGTACTGTTCATCCGAATTTTTTTTTCTTTTTTTCAGTTTAATTTTTTGTTTGTTTTTGGGAGTTGAATTTTGTATTTTGTGAGTTGGTTGTGTTGTTAAAAAAAAAAAAGAGAGAGAGAGAGAGAGAGGTTGTTAGAAGTGAAAAAAAAAAAAAAAAAATTCGTACTGTAGCGCGCGCGACTGTTCACGCGCTAGGGTTTACTGTTCATCGACGACACTGTTCATGTCGGCGTTACTGTTCATCCGTATTTTTAAATTTTTTTGTTTTTGTTTTGTTTGTTTTTGGGAGTTGGATTTTGGATTTTGTATTTTGTGAGTTGTTTGTGTTGTTAAAAAAAAAGAGAGAGAGAGAGAGAGGGTTGTTAGAATTGAAAAAAAAAAAAAATCTTGAGTGGAAAAAGGCAAATTTGTGAAATTTTATAAGAAAAAGCCAAAAGTGTGGTGAAACAAAAAAAGATATTCTCGTCGTTCTTATAAACATTTTGTAGGTTTGAGCTTGAGTTGTGCCCATTCTTTGCATACCATTGGGCGACGATTCGAGGACGAATCGTTTTGAAGAGGAGTAGTTTGATACGTGCATGGGCACAAGGCATAGTAATGGAGCATGGAAGATGGCCTATCTAGCATCCACTCAAATGGGAAGATATGAAAGAAGGATCATAGTTTTTGGTGTTATTTATTTTTACAAGTTGTAATCTTTATGTTAGTTATCTAATTGTGATAAATTACAACTAGTGATAGGTTTTCAGTAAGTTTTCTAGAATATTCTTTATGAGCCTATAAAAGGGCATTCCTTGTATTATTTTAACGATGTTATGATGAATCAATAAAAATTGTGAGTTTTCTCTCTACGAGAGTTTTCTTAGTTCTTGGAATAGAACTAATTTCTGGTCTTATTGGAGTGATTCCATGGCGACCAAAACCTACGCCTAGAGTTTCTTCCACTTGATTTGATTCATTCTTTTGAGTTTGTCAATTAGGGGTCTATTCCACGAGTTGGTTAGGGGTCTATTCCACAGGTTGGTTAGGTGTCTATTCCACGGGTTGGCTAGGGGTCTAACTTGCAGCACTAAAGGAGGATTTCAACGATCTTGGTTGAATATTCGAAGCAACCCATTCGAGTTGTTCTTGGGGTCTTCGACAAGTTACGAAGGGGTCAAGAAGATCGAGTAGTTACCACAACTCAAGTTGTTCTTGGGGTCTTCGACAAGTTACGAAGGGGTCAAGAAGATTGGGTTATTTTGTATGGATTTCTTTTCAAGACGGTCTTTTGGGAATGATGTTCCTGTGATATACGAGAGGGCGACCCCCGATCGTATCAGTTAAGGAAGGGGATGAATGGAAAACAACCTTTAAAACTAAACATGGGTTATACGAATGGCTTGTTATGCCTTTTGGTCTTACAAATGTACCAAGTACATTCATGAGCCTAATGAATCATGTTTTAAGGCATTTTTTAGGAAAATTTGTCGTTGTGTATTTTATGACATTTTAATTTACAGCAAGAGCTAGAAGAGCATATTAAGCATCTGAGGCATGTTTTGCACGTACTTCGAGGGGAAAAGCTTTTTGCTAATCCTAAGAAGTGTTATTTTTGTACTATCCAAGTCGAGTTTCTAGGCTTTGTTGTTAGTGAACTTGGAGTGCAGGTTGATGAGAACAATATAAAGGCAATCCAAGAATGGCCAACACCCAAGTTAGTTGGAGAGGTGCGAAGTTTCCACGGTTTGGCAAGTTTCTACTGTAGGTTTGTGAGGTATTTCAACACCATAGCAGCCCCATTGACTTTTGTTACCAAAAAGAATGAAAAGTTCTATTGGGGAGAACAACAAGATAAGGCCTTCCAATTGCTCAAACAAAAACTCACACGAGCACCAGTTTTAGCTTTACCTGATTTTAATAAAGTATTTGACATTGAATGCGATGCCTCAGGTGTAGGTATTGGTGCGGTGCTGATGCAAGAAGGAAGACCCATAGCCTACTTCAGTGAAAAGTTGGGAGGAGCCACCTTGAACTACTCCACATACGACAAGAAGTTGTACGCATTGGTACGAGCTTTGGAGATGTGGCAGCATTACCTACAACCCAAAGAATTTGTGATAGAGACTGACCATGAGTCACTGAAGTATCTCAAGGCTCAACACAAATTGAGTAAGTGGCATTCCAAGTGGGTAGCATTTGTGGAGACCTTCCCATACGTTATTAAGTACAAGACAGGTAAAATCAATGTTGTTGCTGATGCCCTGTCTAGAAGGTACGTGTTATTGACTGCTCTAGATGCTAGATTACTTGGTTTTGAATTGATTAAAGAGATTTATGGGAATGATTCCAATTTTGGTGAAATTTATAGCATGTGTGCCAAAGCAGGTCGAGGAAAGTTTTTCATTAATGATGATTTTTTGTTTTATGTTGATAAACTTTGCATTCCCAATTGTTCTCGTGAGCTGTTAGTGAAGGAAGCTCATGGAGGAGAACTTATGGGCCATTTCGGGGTGTCCAAGACACTTAACATCTTACAAGAGCATTTCTTCTGGCCAAAGACGAAAAGGGATGTCGAGAGATTTGTGGGACGTTGCATTGCCTATCGAAGAGCCAAGTCCAAGGTACAACCACATGGATTGTACACGCCACTACCGATTGCCAAGGAACCGTGGTGTGATCTGTCAATGGATTTTATTATGGGATTGCCACGTTCTAAACGAGGTAATGACTCTATCTTTGTAGTTGTAGATAGATTTTCAAAAATGGCACACTTCATTGCATGCAACAAGACACATGACACACTTCATATTGCAGACTTATTTTTTTAGGGAGGTCGTGAGATTGAATGGCATTCCTAAAACCATTGTATCTGATAGGGATGTCAAATTTCTTAGTTACTTTTGGAAAACTTTGTGGGGAAAGTTGGGAACTAAACTTTTATTTTCTACTACTAGTCACCCCAAACTAACGGGCAAACTGAAGTAGTAAATAGGAATTTAGCTACTTTACTGTGTGCCATAATTAGAAAGAACATTAAAACTTGGGAGGTGTGTCTACCTCATGTTGAATTTGCATATAATAGAACAGTACATAGTGCCACGCAATTCTCTCCATTCGTGGTAGTATATGGTTTTAACCCCTTAACCCCCTTGGATCTTTCACCTTTACCACTATTTGAGCATGTTAGCTTAGATGGAAAGAAAAAGGCGGAGATGGTGCAAAGGCTTCATCAAAGAGTAAGGGACAACATTGAGAAGAGGACCATTCAATATGCGAAGCAAGCAAACCGAGGGAGGTGCCAAGTGGTATTCAAACCAGGAGATTGGGAATGGCTTCATCTACGAAAAGAAAGATTCCCAACACAAAGATGAAGCCAGTTACTTCCTAGAGGAGATGGACCATTTCAGATTGTGGCGAAGATCAATGATAATGCCTACAAATTAGATCTTCCTGGCGAGTATCAAGTAAGTGCAACATTTAATGTAGGTGATTTATCTCCTTTTGATGTAGGTGACAAGTTGGATTTGAGGGCAAATCCTCATCAAGTGGAGGGGACTGATGTGAGCTCGAGGCATGAGGCAATGGTACAAGCTAGGGATGAAGATCAGATTGTTCAAGTTCCAACTGGGTTAGTCACTCGAGCTAAAGCCAAGAATCTAAGGGAAGCTCTTTAAGCCTTGGTGCTTGCAATTCAAGACCAAGAAGAAGCCAAGAAAGTTGAAGGGATGATTGATGATGATTGGAGGCTTGTTAATGTACTTCAAATTTGCTCAGAGCAAGAGGAGGCCGTGCAAAATGAATAACCAAAGGTTCTAACCAAGGCCACTGGGAAGGCCCCGCCATGGCCCTCCCCACGGCCTTCATCAAAACCTTGGACGAATTGAAGTTGGCTTGCAAGTTGAAGGACTAAAGCTTTTGAACAAGGCCACTGGGAAGGCCGCGCCACCGCCTTTCCCACAGCCTTCATTAGAAGCTTGACTAGAGAGCGGCAAAGGGACTGATCGAGGCCGCAGCCAAGGCCGCGCCACGGTCTTCAACAGAAAAGTCGCGGACAATGTTGTTATTGCTGTTTCAAAACCATAACTTTTAAATAAATTGTATTTGTAATAAGTTGCAGCTGGTATTTAGTATTTGAGTATTTTTAGGACTTTAGAGTTATTTCCTTTTTAGTGCTTTGCCTATTAAAGGCTAATGGGTAGATGTAAACGATTCAGATTATTGATGAATGAAAATTAAGCGTTCTCTTTGGTTTCCTCCAAAGACTCTTTTGAATACCTTAAGTCTATTCTTGAGGCATTCATAGGCTTTATCAATCGAGTTATTGCTTGATTGTGGTGCCACAAGCCCTATACCAAGGTTCATAGGTGGAAGTCATCAACGGGTTGAGGTTTTTTTTTTCCAAACCACTTGTCAGATCCCAACGATCCTGAACCCTTGATTCGTGGTTTACGTCACAAGTAATACGTAGGTCGCATCAGTAGTGGTAGTGGGAAATTGCTGGAAAGGGTGGGCAGGGGTGAATTTGGTTGCTTGATGGTTGATCATTGAATTTTGGGTAGGAATTGAGACCAGTTTAGGGGTTAGGTTGATGGAAGGGTGTAGAATGTGGTGGTGGTATGTGGATTGGGCAGTGATTTCGAATGGGTTGAGGATGATGGTGCTGTGGTTAGAGAGGCTTGGTAGTGGGGGAGGTGAAATTGATGGTGGTGATTGATGGACAGTGAATGTGTGTGCGGTTGTGCGTATATTGCTGATAGTGAATGGTTTTAAGGGACTATTCTAGTGGCGGAGCTGTTTTTTGGACTGATAGGGGGTGGTCTTTGATTATGTTGCAGATTTTGTGTGCCTGTGTTGTCTGTGTGTAATTGTGTGAGAGTTGCTGATTATGCTTGTGTGTTTGATGGTTATAGGGGGTGCCTGGGATTGGCTTTTCTGTGGTGTGGGTGAGCTAATGGAGGAGAGATTTCGTTGGCTTGAGTGATTTTGCTAGGAGGTGAAGGTTGGAATTGAGGATGTTGCGAGTAAACAGGTGACTTATGCAGAGGCAGGGGAGATTACAGTGGGTTGAATTGCTGCTTCTGGTTGGTTGTTACTAGCATGGGATAATAACTAATTTGTGGTTTTGGGGTTGGAGATGATAGTGGTCCTAACGTTGAAGAGGTTGTTGAAAGGTGGTTTCTGGGTAGAGGCTAAGTGGCGTAGATGGATAACAGGGGAGGTTGTTTGGTGGTTTAGGGGATTGTTTGTGAATTATGGGATTGAAAGAGAATGAAGAAAACATGAAAGATGAGGAAATCAAATTCGGAAATAAATCCAGGAAACAGTTAGAAAACCTAGAAAATAGACCCAAAATTCAACCAAAATTCCAAAAATAACGAAGCCAGATTTTGTATTATTTCTTCATTTATTCAATCAAATTTTGATAGTGAAATGGAAGAAATTAAATTTAAAGGCAAGAAATCTAGTTGTGATATTACCTTTTGCGTCTTGAGCTCAAGGTGAATAGTGATTTTATGATGGAACGGCAGCCCCTTTTTTTGTTGAGGTTGAAGATGACACTCTAGTGTGTGTAGTGTGTGTATCTTTAATCTTTAATTAAATGAAAAAATGTGTGTTTTAGGATTTTGATTTTTTCTCCTCTTTTTCTTTATTTCAATGGGGGTATTTATAGAATCTAGAAGTCTTGGCCTCTAAGAATACCCAAAAATAACCAAAATGTCACTAGCAATAACATTCTAATTTTACCATACAAATAATATTTACACAAAAGACTTAAAATTAAAACTAAAAGTAAATGTCCTAATTTTCTAAAAATACCCAAAAATGTGGAAAACTAAAAAAATGTAAATAATAAATTTATTAACGAAATTCGAACGAGAAAATATATTTCCATGCAAAATTACCATTTTGTTCCTAAACACAGTGCTTACAAAAAAAAAATGGAAAATGCTCCCAAAAATTATAAATAGACTCAAAAACCTAAAAATGAGTTTAGAAATCCCAAAATTTGACAAAAAATGCGTTTTGGGTATGAAATGACTATTTTGCCCTGTACTGACAAAATACACAGAAAAATAGCCATTGGCCTTGAAAAATGATCAAAAATTAAAACTAAGCTTAAAACCCTAGAAAATGCATTTAGGGCTAAAAAATTGATAAAAAATGCGTTCAGGGTGCAAAATGATTATTTTGCCCCTGAACGCGGATCGTTCCTGAAAAAATAAAAAAATTTAAAAACATGCTTAAAAGTTTGAAAAATAAATTTTGGACTTGAAATGAGCAAAAATGGTGTTCGTGGGACGAAAGGACCATTTTGCCCTTGTATTGGCCAATTACTGAAAAATACCAGTTAAACCCAAAAAAAATCACAAAAACTTAAAAAATACGATGAAAGTATAAACCATGAATTTAAAACCCCAAAACTAATTGAAAAGTATTTAGAGCTGAAAATTACTGTTTTACCCCTCAAAATTGTTGATTTCGCCCTCTTTTCTAAAAAATAAAGATTTGATCTTAGAACAAAAAAATGCCCCCTAATGTTAGAAAGAAAAATGGTGTGTCAAAATTTGGTGTCTACAAAGATGTTAATAGCAAGTGAGAATTAGTGGCTTCTAAACCCTACTATTTGCATTTTGTAAATTTTCTCCATTAGTTATCTTACAAAAAATTGAATTTTCTTTAACTTGTTTACTTCTACATTTTTCCTACTACTTGATTTTTGATTGTTTAGATAATAAAGCAAGTTAATAGCATTGGTAATTGCCACCTTAGGTTTCCCTATGGGATTTGACCCTAATTTATCCCTATACTCAAATATGACTTGTATACTTCCAGTATTGGAAAATTAGGTTATATTTATTGCTTATTTGTGAGTGAAATTAGAACAATTTATTGCATATTTTGTAGACCTAATCCGCATCAAAGCACTTGAAAAAAACTACACAAGGAATGAATTAAAGACAACAAAAAAGATGAACATATCCAAATTTTTCCAAAGAAAAAATTTGATTAAAAACCTGGAAATTCAAGAACGGGTTTTGATACCAATTGATATGCGCGGAAGAACATAGATGGCAGGAAAGCTTGAAAATCCAAGAGAAAGCTTCAATTCTCTCCTTTGGAATGAACCCGACTCAAGAATCAGCACCTGAGACTTGATCAAACCAAAAGAATAAACTCCAAGGTAAGGTTTTTGATCTTGGAATCACTCAACAATATCGGGGGTAGTTCTTAATTAGCAAAGAACTAAAGAAGCACTCAATTTGAGAACTCACAATATTATCAATCATCAAAATCATGTAAAATTCGTATGAATAGTGACCCCTATTTATAGGGTTACCTAGATGATTCTAGAACTTAGAATTTAAATCAACTACTAAAGACTAATCACTACCTAAGTGTAACACTTAACACAAAACACTTGTAACTAAAAAAGAAGTCTAAACAATAAGTAAACTAAGTTTACAAATAATAAAACACGTCCTAAATAAAGATTAAGCTGGACCTGTGGGTCTTCAAAGCCCAATGAGCCAAAACGTCTTCTTCTAGAGGATGTTGGGCTTCAATCTCCAATCAAATGTTACATAGGTTCGACGGTTGGACTTTGGTGCTCCATGTATCCACTTGAGCAGCCCAAGTAGTATGTTATGAACCTTCTTGGTAGCTGAACTTGATCTATAACCATAGCTCCAACTCCTGAGCCAATGAACACACTTGAATAGCTTGATCACCAAGTCTATTTAGAGGCCCAAATGTACGAGTTCCATCATGGCAGCAACAAAGCTTGATCGTTCCTCTCATGATCAACCATGACTTTAGTTCATCTTGATCCAAAAGAGTTCTCAATCCTTGCTCAAAAGTTAGACGTCCAATCTCCCTAGTAGTATGTTCAAGCATCAAGATTGTAGGCACTCCTAGGATCAAATTAAGAACAAAACTCCAAATCATATAATAGTCATTTCTAATTGCCCAAAGAAAGCATTTGTCGACGCTCATAAAGTAGTTTCAACAAGTAGAGGAATTAGACAAAAATCATGATTGCTAACTACATCTCACAAGCGTGTGACATCCCCTATCTTAATCTCACAATAATCTATACAATACCCTGAAAATGTAAGTAGGAAAAGTTAGGATTCGAAACAATGAACTTCCTTTGTGAATTGGTTGAAGTCGTATCCCCTACATGTCTATTCCTTTTTTCGTACTTGAATCCTTCAAACATTGTAAAACTTGCAAAATTCTAGGTCTTCAAAGCAAAAGTGCATCTTGACTTAACTTCTTAACCGATGTCTTGGTGTCAGTGTTTGTGGCCTCTGCCTCTTCCAAGTTAAGCTTGGGTCCCTTTTTTTTATCGTTTAGAATCCTTAATATTGATCCTCTTCGCTATCACTCCAATTCTCATTAATAGTTTGTATTATTTTAGAATCCAGAGGGATATTGAAGTTGCAATCATCAGCTTCAAGTGAGGTCACATCCAAAGATCACGGGCATTTACTTTTTTGCCATCAAAACATAAAGGAAAATGTTTTTCTTTTAATTTGATTTGAACTAACTCATCAAAATAGACTATTTCCTAACATTAGGCTTTCAAAAAAATGCAATTTATTTCATTTTCTCATCAAAGAATTTTACTCAATATAACAAAAGATTTGAAGCACATTCTTTTCAAAAGCTAAATGCCAAACAGTAAGGAAAAGTCTAATGCCATAAATAATTTAGAGAAAGTAGCTCATTTAGGGTTTTCTCTGAAAATGAATTTTGAACACAAGGCAATCTTAAATTTACAGAAAACGTATGATTTCATTTATTACATTGCTTATCCTAGTCAAGCTCATCTATCTAGACCCTAGGCATTATCAATTGTAAAAACTGGTTCCCTCACGGTCTTTTGTATAATTCAAAAAGAGCAGTCGTGCTTTTATGGCATTATAACGTTGAGAGCAGTCGTGCTTTTATGGCATTATAACATTGAGTATGTGATGCTTCACTGGAATTGGACTATGATTTAAAAAATGCTTGAATGCAAAAACCAAATATGTATTAGATGTCTTCTCTAGTTTTCTGTCTCCATTGGAGGACTTGTAAATTGAAAAAAGATTAAAATTAGTATAAGTAAAAAATAAAAACGAATGCATGCCCTGGGGGAACCCTTATTATGCCAAAGATAGGCCTAGCATGAATTGCAATCCTATAGGGTAAGAACCCCCTTTAAACGAAGATGCGCTAGATCCGCTCAGAAGAAATGCCTCCATTCTGCTCATGAGTGTCACTCTTTTTTTTTTTGGGCTAACCTCGTACTCCGGGAGGGGGGGGGGGAGGAGGGGGACACTGCTCCTAAATTTTATTAAAATAAATGAAGCCAAATAAAACATGGAGGGGGGCTTAATGCCTGACCTCCAATTATTAAGTAAAAGCAAATTATGAGTACTACTCCCTTTACAAAAAAAAGACCAAAACTCAAAAAACAAAAAGTCAATGATTCCTAACTTTGCATTTTTGAATAGAAGGAAAACCAAGTCGATCAACTCTAATATTTCCTCTTGCTTCCCGAGGAAAGTGATGATCTTCCAAAAAATAGTATCAATCTTTGTTGAACAACCCATCTTAGACAAAACATTAGCCACTGTATTTGTCTCCCTAAAGCAATGGTGAATCGAAATAAAAGAATTTGAAAATGTGAGAATTTCCTGGATCTCCTCTTGTAGATGCCATGGACATGGAATGGAACCTTGAAGCATTGAAATACGCAATGAGAATCACATTCCACGTTAAATTTATCAAAACCAAACTAGATGCAAAACCTCACTCCATAAAGTAACGTCTTAACCTCCACCTGTATGCTAGTGGCCTCTCCAAAATATGAAGAAAAAGTAAATAATAATTTCCCTTTAGCATCTCTGAGAACTCCACCACCTCCATTTTGACCTGGATTCCCCCTCGAACACCCATCAGTGTTCAATTTAAATTCTAACCTTGGAGGGGGTAATCATTTAACAAATAAAAAAGATACTGGTTTTTGTAGCATCATCATCGAGGGTATAAAAGAATGCCAATTCAAGCCAGAAGTTTTAACATCTGAAAAGTTTAGAGAGAATAAATCCTTAACATGAATAAAAATATCCTTCAAGATAGAATGCAGTGGCATACCAATCCCTTGAAAGTGAGAAACATTTTGCGACTTCCAAATGTGCCAACAAATAGAAATTGGCAAAATCTGAAAAATGAAGGAAAGATATGGATTTCCCGAACTCTTGAACTACCATGCTGCGAGAAGCGTCTAAACAAAAGTATAATTATGAAAAACATCACATTCTGCAGCAAAGTAACCCCGCACATTCCTTGCCAGATCTCCAGACCCAAATAAATGATCAATTGATTCTTCATGAGCATCGAGACAGTAGAGACATTTAGATGGACCTTGATAGCCTAACTGAGAAATGATAGGATCAACTGGAAGTTTATTCCTCAATAGACGTAGCATGAAAAAGAAAATGTTAAATGGGTGGCAGGGATGCCATATTCTACCAAACATAAACAAGGCATATTTTGACCTTCTTACCAAATTGAAAGCAGAAGATAATGAAAAACTTCCAGATGAAGACAGCTTCCACAAGCACTCCTCAGGAGGCCTCCAATGCATGTGAGTTTCCACCATGTCCTGAACCCTAGCCATTCTCTTCCAAGTTAAAGAAGAGCCAGGCCGTACTTGAGCAACACATGGATTAACTCTTGAAGAATATTTTAGTCTCATGAAATTTGCCCAAAGGGAGTGGGATGTTCTAAATAACCACCACAATTTAACAGAGAAAGATGAGAAAACATTAGCAAGTAGGTGGATTTTTAAGTGAACGGATACCAACACCACCTTCAACTGTTGGAAAACAAAGCTCAGACCACCTAATCCAATGGAATTTGGCCCTCTTTTCAAATTCACCCCATAAAAAATCTGCCATGACCTTCTGATAGGAATCAAGGTGCCCTTCATGTTGATATACTTGCTGATTTTGAGAGGGTTCGTAATGTAGGCTTTATTCAAGTCATCATGCATGGTTCAAATGGTTCTCTCAAAGGTGCTCGTGAGATTCAAGCTCTAAGGATCATGGATCAAGCTAGATCATTGGACATAAAAATCTCATATTGGTTTTGGATCAAGCATAAATATAAAGAAGACTTTAAGTCCAATAACCCTGGATGCTTAGACAAATGGATTCACTAGTTGTGGATTAAGTCCATATTCAAAGATGGGTCACGAAAGTGTTTGGATCATAAGTTGGCTTGCTGGTTGTGGGTCAAACATGCATTCAAGGAGGCCTTATTAGACTTTCAAGAGGTCCAATCTATACAAGCCTTTTGGAATTAAGTTTGTGAAGCCCAATGAGCTATCTTTAGTGGATTTGACTATTCATCCAGCCCATGAAGACATTAATTACACATTTTTTGTTTATTTTTATGTTTTTTTTACTTAGTTTATAAGTTATAGCCTTATGGTAGTTTCCAAATTGTGAAAGGTTATAACTAGTGTTTAAGTTAGTTTCCAAGTAGTCATTTATTTCCTTATTCTTACATATTGTACTCTATATATGGGTGTTACTGTTCATCCGAAATTTAATGTATGATTTTTGTGATTAATAAAATTTGAGTTTTCTCTTTTAGAGAGCTTTGTCTTGGGTTCTTGGATTAGAACCAACTCTTGGTCTTATTGGAGTGATTCCATGGTGACCATTCTTCTAGCTTAGGATATATTCAAAGGGTTTGATTTAGGTCCAATTAGAATAATTCCAACTAGATTGCTTCCTTTGATAGGTAGAGGTCTAGCAATTTTTCTAAAGGATTGAATTGCACAAGCTTGAAGCAATTCAAGGCAACTAACCTGATTTCTTCTTAATTGCTTGGAACGATTTCCTTGAGGTTAAGACATTCAAGTTGTTCAAGCAACATCTTTTGGCTTGATTGTGTTGGACGAATTCCATCAAGGTCAATTTCATTGAGTTGTTCAAACTAATTTTCAAGAGTTCTAGGCCGTTCACAATTCCGCGCGTATCACCTTTCAATTGTCTTAAACACATACTTAGTAGGAGTTGTGGCAACCAATATATATATGGAGTATAGACAGAAAGTACGTGTTTAATCAAGATTAACTTACCACCACTAGAAAGTAGCATATTGTTGCCAAGAAGAAATCCTAGTCACAATTGCTTAACACAAATCAGCATAGTAACTGGATTTTCGAACTCCTGAATACAACGGCATCCAAGATATCTCACAGGAAAAGCCTACTAGAAAACCCGGTCACCTATGTGATAGTCAATCTCCTTCCCGAAGGCAAACGATCATGTGTTAAATAACAACTTATTTGAGCATTTAACTGCTGGCCAGAAACCTTTCTAGTAATTGTCTAACACTTGCATAACACGCTTTAGAGAAGCAACAGTAAGCATTCCAAAATATTAAGATATTATCAGCATAAACCAAATGGGATATAAGGGGACAATTCCTAGGCACTTTGAATGCCATATTCCGGACAGCAGCAAGAGTAGCATTAAGATTGCATGATAACACCTCTGCTGCCAATCACAAACAACGCCAGAGAAATGGGGTCCCCTTGTCGTAGTCCCCTGGTAGACTTAAAGAAGCCATGACTCTCAGCATTAATAATTATTGAAAATCACAAGTTGGAAACCAATCTCCAAATCATGTCAATGAATCATTCTGAAAACCCAAATGCCCTAAGAACCTTCATGATGAAAAGCCAAGATACACGATTGTATGCTTTTACCATATCAAGTTTTAGAGCCACATTGCCACCTCTACTCTTTCTACCAATATTATGAATCATCTCCTGAGCCAGCATAAAGTTTTTCAAAATCAATCTATCTCGAACAAAACCACATTGATTTGGAGATATAATCTTAGGCAAAATCCAAGCTAACCTCTTAGAAAGTAAACGAGAATTAATTTTGCTTACAAAATTGCACACACTAATTGGTCTAAACTGAGAGAAATCCTGATGGTAAGGAATCTTTGGGATTAGCACTATAGATGTAGAAGTCATTCTTTTAGGGAATTCAGCACCCAAAAAAAAAAAGAAAAAAAGAACGGCCTTACGAACATCGATGCCCACCACCTCCCAGGCAGAAGTAAAAAACTTCCCCGAGTACCCATCTGGCCCAGCAGTAGCTATCCCCATCCATGGCAAATACAATTTTACGAACTTCCTCCAAAGAAGGAAAGCTATGTAATAAGCTATTATCATCATCAAAGATTAAATTAGGAATAACATGAAGCATCTCATTTGATGAAGAAACCCCTTCGTCATGAGAAAAGAAGTTGAAAATAATCCACTGCTACTTTGCCAATTTCCATCTCTGAGTCTAGCCACACACCATCAGTTACTTCTAATACGGTGAATGACAGTCCTGGGATCGACGTTGTTTAACCACATTGTGAAAAAATCTTGTATTCTTATTCCCCTCCTGTGAACCATTTCACCCTCGTCTTTTACTTCCAAAACAATTCCTCCATATAAAGATGATGTTGAAGGACAATTTTTGCTTGATCTAAAGCTTGCACTGGCCTCCACAGAATCATCATGATCCATCCGTTGTTCAGCTTCAGCAAGAGACTTTTCCACCATTGCCGCATTATGGAAAATATTGCCAAACGGTGATTTATTCCATAACTTTAGAGGACCCTTAAGACGAAGCAATTTAGCACATAGCACATGGAAAGGACTGCCATCTAACGAGACCTGCCACGAAGATTTCACCACATCCAAAAAGCCATCATGAGCAGGCCAAACATTCATAAATCAAAAGGGTTTAGGTTTGTTATCCAAACAAGTATCCATCGATATCAACAAAGGTGCATGGTCAGATAGAGCCCTAACTAGATGAACAACTAAAATTTTGAACATGTTGGCACAATCAATGTTCATCATCACTCCATCCAATTGTTTCCAGATTTGTGATCTACCCTGTCTATTGTTACACCGGGTAATCTTGAAACTGAAAAGCCTACATCAAACAAATTACTAGCAGACATAAAAGTCAAAAAATAGCAGCTTTGGCAAGACTGAAAGGCCTCCCCCTTCTTCTTTGAAGCATCAAGAACAACAGTTAAAGTCTCCACAAAGAAGCCAAGGTCCAATAGAGGGATTTATCATGCAAAAGAGAATTTCCACAACACCAACCTATCTACTTCTGAACATTTTGCATGAACAACTGAAAAGAGTAAACACAGTAGGAAGCTTGAACATGACTAATAGACAGGAAAATATGTTGATCACCTTGCCCCACCACCGAACATACTGAATGGAGAATTAAAAAATATCCACACCGAACCAAGTCTCATTAGCAATAACAAAATCAAAGTTTAACTTTGTCATAAAAGAATCCAAATATCTTATATTTTTTTTCGGCTCACAAATCATCAAAAATTGAATCCTTATGCATGCGAATTAATTTTTTTAACCTTTTAAAATTTTGAGATTTGACAAATCTCGAATATTCCAAAACATTGATTCAATCATTTGGAAGACAACGGTAAAGCTAACAAAGATTTTACCGAAGACCTTAAAGTTCTATCCGAGGGAAATGTTGCTCAAATGCCCTTGAAGTGTCTTGATTTTGTTGCTGCCACTCTTCTGGAATTTGTACCATAGACTCTAAATTTCCTGCTACTTAGGTAACGACATTTTCATACTCCTTAGACGTGAACTTTCTGGGAGACAAGTTCCCAGCAGACATTGGCAAAGTTAACTCCTGCACCGTGTCTAACTGTAGCAAGTCTTCTTCTGATTGACGTTCAGCAGTCCTAATAGGTCCTTCTTCTACTAAAGCCTGCTGTTGTTACACCATCTCCTTATTTAGATTCGATTCAGTGGAATGAATATCATGTTTCACTACTAGACCATTCTCTTGTCTCACAGCTTCGTGCAAAGGAATCACATCATCAGTTGTCGTTCCTTTTACTCCTGCTTTCCCGCATCGCAGAGGTATCCTTTTCTAAGCCACTGTCTTGATCTTTATTCTTAGGTAGCCATACTTGTTTTTGAAAGTCCAACTTATTAGAAGGATTCTGTTCTTCCACCTCTTTAACCATAACAGGATCAGCCACTGTCTTTATCTTCAACAGTCAGCAAGAGTTTTTCGCATGTGCAAGTTTGCTGCAATGTTCACAATAGCTAGGCATATTTTCAAACTCAATTCTTTGCCAGAACCCATGAGCACCATTATTGATCTAGACCTTCTCTGGATGAGTCTTCTTTAAGTCCACTTCAGTGCATATTTGTGCCACACTAGGCCTGGCAAGATTAACCGTTAAAGAATCTATTCGAAGGGGTTTTCTTATCAATCTTGCAATTGAAAATAATGAGCCTTTCCCAAACAAATGGATAGGAAGATTAGGAAGCCTAATCCACACAGGGACAATTGAAGATTTTGTATCAATCAAAAATGAGGGGGACCATTTGAAAACTCCCATGATTCATCCTTGAAAATTCCACATCCCCCATAGCCAAAGCCTATGAAAGTCTTCCTCAACATCAAAACGGATGAGGACATGGCAAGGATCCAGCAAGCCCAGGGAGAAGGGACCCTTGAACCCTATAAAAGGAAAGTCCTTGCGAAGAGTCTCCATCGCCGGATGACCCTTGGCAAACTTTCCAACCAGAAAGAATTGAAAAGGAGTAGCAAGTTGCTTCACTTCATCTTTAGAAAAGGATATTGCAAGGCAACCATGATAAAGCTATGGTGTCTTGATCACAGGAGAAAAAGGCTGGTCAATACGTGTAGCAACAATATCAACAAAGGAACGCTTTGTGGGAGACAGATGAGAGTGTTGTCGAAGGATATCTTGGAGGATTTTTGATGGAGAGACCGCCATATGAAAAACCTTTAGATGTGCAGATTCGAAAGACCAGATAGAGAAGAAAGAGAGAATGGATAAGGGATTCAAAAAGAGCAAAACAAACCACCAGTGATGGCACCACCACCACCGGAGATGGTGAAAAGGATTTAAAATTCAAATGTCCATGAAAATAGAAAGAAGAAGAGAAGAGAGCATTTTTAATGATAGGTTAGTAAGGTAACAAAAGAGTACCTAGAGTTTTACTCGCCAGAATGGTACAAAAAAATATAAATGTGCATGTATTTTTGGGTTATGTACCCAAGACAAAAGGACGGCCTTCCTATAATGGGATTCTTGAAATGGCATCCCTCTAGGGTTTGTGTATGATGCCAGTTTATTAAAGTAGGTTAAATAATGTGAAATTGCAAAAATTTAAAAAATATCCTAAAGATTTATGATCTATTGATGATGTAGAATTTCTTTGAGAAAGATGGGCCATGAACTGTACAAAGGATTACTGACTTTGAATTTATTTATTTGAAAAAAATAAAGGCTGCATAAGGTTACAATACCCAAAATTGAAAGAAAATCAAAATCATGACTTTATTTGAGAATGTACAAGTCAAAAATGCCAGTTTATTAAAATAAGATGAAATATGTATTAAAGTCCTTTTTTGCGTAGTATGGGACGGGAGGGTGGGGAATAGGGCAAACAATGACGTGTAATTTATTTGAAAAAGATGAACACAAATTATACAAAAATTTGTCCACTTGGGTCTATTAACTCTGAGAAAACTCGAGCATGGACAAAACTCTCAAGTACAACAAGGACAGATAAACTTTGAAAAAGGATTCAGAATTATGACTCTTATTCAAAAATTTACAAGTCAAAATTAGACTTTTTGAGATTTTACAAAAAATTACAATAATTGGACCCACGGGTACTTTTATTTACAAAAAAAAAAAATGAAATTCATATGTCCATTTTTCCTAAAGAAATTAACTGTGAGATAAAAATTAAACGTGTTGAAAGAGGGTTAGCTTCCTAAAAGAGCACCTTGCCAGGTTTCTTTATTCTATGGTTTATGAATGCGAACAAAATAAAGAGATAAGGTTAGTCAAATAAACACATAAGCATGCAAAAAGCATATAAAGCCCTAACTATTACACTGAGAGAATTTAACTTACAATTAAAGGGGAAAAATTAAAATGGCCTATCTATTACACTTGCTATCTAAATACACAAATATTTGTAAAAAATGCGAAAGGAGGTAATCTAATTATTACATTGGCTATCTAAATACAAAATTTTGCAAAAATAGAAAAATCTAACCATCTATTACTTTTTGCCAAATAATAAAATTTAAAATTTAAATATTATAATGTAAATAAATATGCAAAAAGTAAATAAAATACGAAACACATGAAGGGAATGCACAAAAAATCACAATGAGTACATTGGAGCACACAAAGAGAAATTAACAAGTAATGGGGTAGCTTTCTTGAGAAACCTACTACAAATACTAATCAAAATGAATAAACAAATCAAGGCACCATTATTAAATAGAAATAAAGCATAAAATATGAAATACTAACAAATTTGAGGGGTAAAAATGGAATCTCATCCAACTAAGGGGACGAAATTGTAATTTAAATCGTTATTCTAGGGCTAGAAATACAAATTCTAGCAAATTGGGGAGGGGGGCAAAACAAAAATTCCAACAAGTCATGATGTGATCCTAGGAGTGCTCACAATCTTGATGCTTGGACATTCTCATGGAACAACTTGTTTAGTTCAAGATGAGCTTGAATGGTGGTTGATCATGGTGGAAACATTCAAGCTTTGTTGCTGCTTAGGGGTAGTTCATGACTTTGGGCTTGCTAATGGACTTGTTGATCAAGCTACTCAAGTGTATTCATTGGGTCAGGAATTTATGCACTGGTTATGGATTAAATCTACATTCAAAGAAGGTCCAATTGAAGTGTTTAAGTGGTCCATAGCATGCTTCCAAGGTGCTGGTTTGGTTGGACTTGTTGGAAGGCCTTTTAAGTTGCAAGATGAAGGCCCAAGTGAGCTTAAAGAGGATGTCCAGCCCATGAGGAGTTCTTACACGAATTTCTTATTTATTTTTCTGCTTAAATTCGTTTTTAATAGTTTCCTAAGTCTTTACAAGTTGTAACTTTAGTTAGTTGCTTAATTGTGATGGGTTACAACTAGTTTTAGTAGTTACTTACAATTTTAAGTTCTAGAATCATCCTTGTAAGCCTATAAAAGGCTATGACACTATTCATACGATTTTGGATCAGATTTTATGAATATTATTATTGAGAGTTCTCAAATTGAGAGTTTCTTTGGTTCTTTGCTGATTAAGAACTACCCCCGATCTTGTCGAGTGATTCCAAGATCAAAACCCTAGCTTAGAGTTTCTTTCTTGTTTGATTAAGTCCTTTAGAGCAATTAGGTAGGCATATTGAACTCGCTCAAATTGGTCCTACTTGAGCACTTTGAAGGGTCGAAATCCTCCAAGGGAAAATTCGAAGCTTCACTTGGATCTTCAAGCAACTCCACGTTCGTCCGCGCGTATCAAGTCAGGGGCACCACATGTAAATTCCAGCAACCATAAAGTCTTAAATGCAATTAATTGGGCCTAATTCACATAAAATAAATTTAAGGGGGTCAATCTATAAAATTGGAGACTTAATTTGTAGCAAAATAAAAGACTTTGAGGGCATACTAATAATACTTAACAATATAAGGGCCAAGAACAAATGTTGATTGTATTATTATTAAAAAACACTCAAAAGAGGAAAAAATGCAAAAAATAAAATAAATAATTAAGTAATTAACTATGTTAACCAAATTAACTGAAAAAATTAACTAAATTACAATTAAACTAAACAAATCAGGGGAATAAATCAAACTAAACAGACATGAAACTAAATTAATTAAAAATAAAGACAAATTAAACACTAAAACTACTCCCCCCTTTCTATCCATCATCCTCCTCTCTTAAAGAAAAGAAATTGCAGAAATTCCCCCTTTCACTCTTTCTTCTCTTTTTCCCCTCGCTCTTGCTCTCTGTTTCTCACTTTTGTCTCTCTTCTCCACCTCTCTCTCTCTTTTTCTCATTTTTCTCTTTCTTTTTATGTTCTCTCTCTCTCTCTTTTTCCCCTTCTTCTTCTATCTTCTTCCTTTCCCCTTTTTCTCTCACTCGTTCACTCTTTGCTTCTCTCTTTCTCCCAACACCAGAATCCCCAACCTCTTCTAACTGAAAATCAAACTCTACAAAATTCTATCCTCTGCAACCTAACCAAAATCAGCAATCAAATTCACAATATCTGTGTAATTGTTAGAGATTAATTGAAAGAGAAAACCAAGAAATTGTACCTGTGCTGAGGGGTAGAAGATTTGGTGGTGAGAAATTGGCTGTGGGTAGCGACTCTAGCTGAGTGGTGTTAGTGAGTGGAGGTCTTCCGGCGATGGCATTGTAAGTTTGCTTGTCGTGATTAGGAGCTCTGATGGTAATGTTAGACTCAATGATGGAGAAGACTGTGTGTTATCAGCGGTGGTGGAGGCTTGAGGAGGTGAATGTTGTGGTAGTGGGTTGGCTGGAAGGATGAAGAGGAAGTGATGACTAGAATTGATTGCTTGAATGGCTATTGTTGGTCAATTTTGGTTGAGTGATTAGAGTTTGATGTTGGGGGTTCATGAGGCTAGTTGGCTGAAATTTGCTGGTTGTTGGTGATGTGGTGTGTTTTGCGTGGTGGTGATGGCTATATTGTGGTTGCGGTATGAAGGATTAGCTGGGATTAGCGAAGCTCAGGGGCCGCGCAGCTTGTTGGTAGCTATGATTGGTGGAGGAAAGAACTAATTGAGGGTGGTTCTGATGGGTTAAATGGTGGTTGATTGATTGGAATGGTGGAGGTATTGTATGGTTATTATTGGTTGCTAGTGATTTTGGGTTCATCGGTGGGAGGGGGCCAATTTTGATTGGATTTTTGCTATTTTTGGTTTTTTTGGGTGCCTTTGCATGTGACTGTTTGGTTGTTGTTTGAAGGTGGAGATTGTGGTGGTGTGGGTTTTTGAACTTACTTGTTTAAGTTCTTGGGAATTTAGAATCTGTCTAGGTTGCTCTTGAGTTTCTTGTTGAGTTTCTTGAATTTCTTGGAGCCCTTGAATAAGTTCTTGGACTTTCTTGGAGTTCTTGATTATTTTCTTGAAGTTCTTGAGTCTTATTTACAAGATCTGAAATCATCTAGTTGCTAAAAATTGACTTCTTGAACTTCTTGATTGCATAACTTCTTTTTCTCGAAAGAAACTTGGACATCTAGCTAAATCTTGATTGGGGGGAGATATTGCACGTTTTTTCTGGAGTTTTTGGGGCTGTGTTGTTGAATTCTTGACCAGCTTTCTATTTGGGATTGGTAGGATCAAGTTCTTGAACTTGGTTCTTGGATTTTGGTTGAATATAGTTGCTGGAATTTTTGATAATTCTTACCTACGAATTTTCTGAAAATTTTTCATTTTGTTTGATCTTAAAAAGGGGCAATAAGAAGCTGTTTTGGTGCTTAAATAGAAGGGAAATCCAAGTCTTAAAGGATTAGGCAAGTTGTGACAAGGTAAAAGGAAACTAAGGAGGCTGTTGTGAGAAAAAGGAAAGTCTTTGTTTCCTAAGGCTTGAGGACGGTTTTTCAAGTGCAAAAGGAAAGTATTTCACTTTCTTTAAGCGCTAAGTGTTACAGCCCGACTCTTCTATAAGGCTCATACGAATATTATAAGGAAAGATAGTTAGAAGACTCTAGAAATGTACCAAGCATTTGGCCAAGGAACATTCTAGAGAGAAGACACTTGCACAAAGTGCCGAAAGGTTCTAGACTACACTAGTAGGAATGCCCAAGTCTTGCTAGTTATAGAATTCTCTAGAAAGACACTAATGTACATAAGACTAGTTAGTATCTAGATTGTTCCATGTAAATATCTAGCTACTTGTAACATATAGAAGTCTCTAGATAGGCAATCGTAGCCACACACCTTGGGAGGCCACAAGTATAAATAGGCCACTCCCCTCATTTGTAAACAACCAAGTTAGAAGCAATACAAACTCAAGCATTCTCCAAGCTCTCTCTTGTGCTCTCCTAATCTCCTAACCTCCTAACCTCTCTATTACCTTAAGTGCTCCCAAAGACTCTTCCTACACACTTCAAGGCTTACTTAGCGATTTTGATAGCAAGTTGTCTAAGTGTCGTGCGGGTAAAAGAAATCACCCCGTGACAGGAGGTATCAGAGCAATGGTTCGTCCTTAGGTACAACCTGGTTGTGTTGGGAAAGATAGGACAAATGGCCGAGGAAAGAAACGTCCCTATTGTGGAGGAGCAGCCCCGTTGTCGAGAGGAGCAAGGCCGCACCAAATCCAAGGGCACCCGCAGGTGAGTCCCTTGAGCCCCATGTTACTAGCTTGGAGTCTCACATGGAGGATGTGAGATCTATAGTGGGGGACCTCTCCGACCAAATTGATAACATCATTCAAGAGAATGCCGAAATCACTCGCATTGCCAAGGTCATGATTGAAGACCTCGGTCGTGGCTTTAGAAGTGAGCTACACTCGTTTACACAAGAACTTTTCGATCTACAAAAGTTCATTGAGGGAGAACTACATGAGTTGCATGTGGAGATGGACAAAATCCGACGTGAATGGAAGTCCCACAACCGCACTAGTAGCCCCAAAATTACTAGCAGTGCCAATACCGCGGTACATGGGTTGAAAGCACCCAAACCGGCAACATACAATGGCACTTGTAATGCCACTTTGGTGGAAAACTTTATCTTCAGCTTGGAACAATACTTTGAGGCCATGGGAGTAATGGATGACCTAGTAAGGATCAGCCATGCTCCTACTTTCTTAGGAGACGTAGCCCAACTTTGGTGGCGCCGAAAGCATGCCGAAAGGGAGAAAGGCGTATGCGTCATCAAATGGGACCAATTTAAGGCGGAATTAAGGAAGCACTTCGTGCCTCACAATGCGGACACGGAAGCAACAGGTAAGCTACAACGCTTGAGGCAAAACAGTACTATTTCTGACTACATTAAAGAGTTTACTACCATCATGCTCGAAATAGAAGATTGTCCGACAAAGACACCCTCTTCTACTTCAAGGATGGGCTTAAAGATTGGGCAAGAGTTGAGTTAGATCGATAGGATGTGCATAACTTGGATGATGCTATTGTCGCCGCCGAGTCCCTTGTCGACTACTCTTCCAAGAACAAGAAGCCCAATTCCGGCAAGAGTGGGAGAGATAAAGGAGGACAAAACAAGAGTTTCGATCGGAAAGATGGTAGGAACTCTAAACAAGAGAAGGGATCCTCATCTAAATGAGACCCTTCGAAACTCTCGAAACTGTGCTTCCTATGTGCCAGACCGCATTAGACCCGTGATTGTCCCAACCAGAAAGCTATAAATCCCTTCATTGCCGAAATGAAGGATAAGTAGCCCCAAGAGACTCAAGCCAACTTGGGAGCTATGCAGCAACTAAGTACACTCTCCAAAATCTTCTCCTCGAACAAGGAGGAAGAAAATGGCTTGTTGTATGCCGACATTGCCATCCAAGGCAAGGCCACCGTTGCGATGTTAGATATAGGAGCATCGCACAATTTCATCGATGTTGGTGAAGCTAAACGGCCTGGCATAAAGTATGAACTAGGCCATGGCACCATCAAGGCCATCAATTCACAAGCCAAACCTATAATCAAAAATGCCGATAAAGTGAAGGTGAAAATCAGCGATTGGCAAGGTGAGTTGAACTTCACCATTATCCCTATGGATGATTTTATAGTAGTGTTGGGTTTAAAATTCTTTTGCAAGGCACATGCTTTCCCCATTCCCTTGGTTAAGTCCCTCATAATCGTCGGCACGAGCATATGATCCATGTGATTCCTTTAAGACACATGGAGACGACGAACCCCACAATTTCCGCACTACAATTCAAGAGGGGCATCAAGCATGCGGAATGCTACGTAGCCACCGTAAGGGAGCTAAGCGACGGGAAAAACCCAACCAACCCTAAAGAGCCCTTGCCAAGAAATATTCAAGACGTCCTTGATGAGTACAAGGATGTAATGCCGGCCGAGTTGCCCAAGAAGTTGCCTCCACGACACGAGGTGGACCACCAAATTGAATTGGAACACGGTGCTAAGCCTTCAGCCATGGCACCATATCGCATGGCTCTACCCGAGTTGGCTAAACTAAGGAGACAACTCCAAGATCTCCTTGATGCTGGATACATCCAGCCTTCTAAAGCACCATACAGCGCCCGGTCCTCTTCCAAAAGAAGAAGTGTGACAGCCCCACCTTGCCCAGAGGCGCACCAAAGGCTTAGCGGACTGCCTGCCTAGCTCTCGCCAGGGCTCGATGCACGCACTCACGTGAAAATCCAAACGTACTTAACTTAAAATAAAATAACATGAAGTGACATGGAATAAAATAAAACAAACTCTTATTATTTAACTTGAAGATACAAGTCATATCAAAAAGTTACAAGTCATAATGTACATAATTGTTTTTCACAATAATAGCCTAACATAGTGCGACTATTACAACAACTAAAACACTTATAATAACCCAAAAAAAACCAGTTGGTCCAGCTTTAATTTTTCAGTTGACCTAAGTAAAGGAAAAACAAATAAAATGGAATGAGCTATAATAGCCCAGTGAATGTCCAATTCATGCAATCATACCAAGCACTCATGATTTCAGGTCATTAAAATAATCAATAAATTAAATAAACAATATATGAGCAATTTAATTCACATGTAGTCACTGGCGGATACAGGGCTCAACTACGGAAGCAAGCTTAACCGTAGAGGAGCAGGTACTGATCATGTAGCCACGATATTTAGACCGAGATAATAGCTCAGGTCTTTATCAAGGAACATATCAGTTTTATCAATCACAAGCCCTAACCGCCAATCACCTTATAACCTCCGTACAAGCTACCACATCCGGGGGAGAAAAATCTCAACCCTAGAGGGCCAACACACAATCAAGAAAGTTCATTCCGGAGTTGGCCTCGTTGAGGATTCACAACTCAAAGGGAAAGAACATCACACCCTAAAACACCCAGCACCTTATGTCCTCCCACTTGCAGCCCGGTTGACTAACCGTGAAATAACAGTGACGTTAGTCACGGTAGTCTCACACACAAATAACATTTTAAATAATAAAAGCGTGTAACACATTGTGGAATAGATGCGATAAAGTACACATCTTTCCTCAAATAACACATGTACTCACATAATATTTGCAAGTTAAGCATAATGGTCACAAAATAAAATTATCACATTCCATGCATCATGCACACATAAAGACACTCACCTGGTGCCTAAGAAAATATCTCGTAGAAAGGTCGAGTCTCACTATTGGATCCTGCAAATTGAAAGAAATAATCTAATGAAAAACCCAATTTATACCCTAACTAACCTAGTAAGAAAATGCAAGAAATACCTCATTAAATTCTAGGTTTTTTTTTTTCTAGGGTTTAGGGTTTAGGGTTTAGGGTTTAGGGTTTTCATTCTAGGGTTTTCTAGGGTTTTTCTAACAAAAATTGGGCATTATTTCCCCTAAATTTCGGCCCTTCCAATCTTGTTTTTCATCAAGATTTCAATCATCCAACCCATAATTCATCAAGTTCTACAACTTCTTAGTTCAATCCAAACTCAAATTCAATCAAAATCTCACTAAATTTCAAGGATTAAGCTCCAAGAACTTTCACCCAAATAACATGTTCTTCATGAAATTTCAAGGTTCCAATACCACATACTAGTCTATTTAACCACAAGAACACTTTATCTAACAAGTACATATCAAGTTCTAACTAATTTCTTCAAGTAATCTTAACAAGAACTTGGTATTAAACTTGAATAAAAACTAATTAAAACATGAAATTAATAAGGTAGGTTCATGGTAAATACCTTAGATATGCTTAGAATTTTGCTTAGAAAAGATAGAAGTCCACTTCCTATGGTGGATTTGTTCCAATTTGAGAGATGAAAGTCCAAGAAGTTGAGAGCAAAAATGGGGAAAGAAGAAGAATGAAGGGGGCCGGCCAAAGTGAGAGAAAAAGAGAAAGAAATACTCTAGGAAAAATGGAAAAGAAATGAAGAAAAGGTGGAAAAATGGGTAGCCAATAAAAAGCCCACAAGAGTAAAGCAAAAAGTGAGATTTTTATGCAAAGTGTGATAACTTGGTTGAATTTAATTGGTTAAAATTATCAACTCTAATCACTTAATATAAACAATAAAGAAACATAAATTATTAAAACACAAATATGGTAAATTAGGGAGAGAGAACCGGCCACATGAAGAAAGAAAGAAAAGAAGAATTTCGCCTAAAGAAAAGAAAAAAAAAGAAAGAGAATTTTGGCCAAGAAAGAAAGAAAAGAGAGAGAAAAATTTCGGCCAAGGGAAAAAAAAAGAAAATAAGGTAAGAAAATAAGTGAAACTTTTGAATAAAATTGATCAAAATTTCAAGTAGTCAAAAGACTAGAAAATAATGAAATGAACTAGTAAAAATTTAAACACTACTATAAGTTAAATGGTCAAGAGAAATTATTCTAACTTTAGTACCTAAGTGTTCTTGCTTAGAATGAAAATCTTAACTAATTAACTTAATTAACTCAAGAAATCTCCCAACTAATAATTCTAAGATTAGCACTTAACCCTAAATAATAAAAAAAATGCTTCTTATATGTGCATTTTCTAGGGTGTTACAAGAAGGATGGCTCGTTAAGGATGCGTATCGATTATCGGGTGCTAAACAAGATAACCATCAAGAACAAGTACCCAATACCGTTGGTGGAGGACTTGTTCGATCAGTTGGGGAACACAAGATATTTTTCCAAGCTTGATCTCCGCTTGGGGTACTTTCAAGTACGTATAGCAGCCGGTGACGAGCCTAAGACCACTTGTGTCACCAGGTACGGTGCATTTGAATTTCTAGTAATGCCGTTCGATCTAACCAATGCCCTGGCAACTTTTTGTACCCTCATGAACAAGATATTCCACCTGTTCCTTGACCGGTTCGTGGTAGTATACTTGGATGACATTGTGGTGTATAGCACAACCCTTGAGGAACATGCACAACACCTCAAGCAAGTCTTCCAAGTACTTCGTGACAATGAGCTATATGTAAAGATAGAAAAATGCTCTTTCGCACAGCAAGAGGTGGAATTTCTTGGGCATATAATCAAAGATTGAAAGCTTACGATGGATCTGATGAAGGTACAAGCCATCCAAGAATGGCAACCACCCTCAAAAGTTCTCGAGTTGCGATCATTTCTTGGCTTGGAAACTACTATCGATGATTTATTAAGGGATATTTGGCCATTGCCACCTCGCTAACCGATTTACTCAAAAAGAACAAAACATGGCATTGGTCGTAAGAGTGCCAAGACACCTTTGAAGAGCTTAAGAAGGCTGTATCTAAAGAGCATGTAATGGTGCTGCCCGACCACTTGAAGCCATTTGAGATACATACGGATGCCTCCGACTTTGCCATAGGAGGAATGATCATGCAAGATGGGCATCCTATTGCCTACAAAAATTGCAAGTTAAATGATACGGAAATGCGGTATATAATAGAAGAGAAGGAAATGACTGCCATTATCCATTGCTTGCGAACATGGCGACATTACTTACTCAGCAGTAAGTTCGTGATCAAGACCGATAACATTGCCTTGAGCTACTTCCACACCCAAAAGAACCTTAGTCCAAAGCTAGCTCGTTGGCAAGACTTTCTAGCTGAATTTGACTATTGGCTAGAGTACAAGCCGGGTAAGGCAAATGTAGTTGTCGATGCCATAAGTAGGAAGGCAGAACTAGCCACACTCACCCCAAAGCAACTTCCTTGAACAAATCAAGGAAGGCATGCGACAAGATACTTTGGCAAGCAACTTAATGAAGATGGCTGACGAGGGCAAGACCCGGAGATTTTGGGCAAATGATGGAGTACTATACACCGTCGGCAAACGAATCTTTGTGCCAAAGTGGGGGAATATACAAAGGAAAATTCTAAAGGAGTGTCATGACTCACTATGGGCCAGTCACCCAGGTATGGCACGCACACTTGTACTTGTACAGAATTCCTATTATTGGCCTCATATGCAAGACGACGTGGAGTCGTATGTGCGGACATGCCTAGTTTACCAACAAGATAAGGTTGAGCAACGGCACCCGGTAGGTTTACTAGAACCACTTCCCATTGCCGAAAGACCTTGGGAAAGCGTCTTTATGGACTTCATTATGGCACTTCCGAAGTTAGAATGGATATGGCAGCTATCATAGTCGTGGTGGATCGGTTTAGCTAAGTATGCCACATTCATACCCGTCACGAGCCGATTAGCAAGGTAGGACGAAGTTGCCGTTCATTCTTCAAACACGTAGTAAAACTATAGGGGATTCCTAGAAGCATAATAAGTGACCGCTGACACCCGTTTCACCGGAAATTTTGGCAGGCAGTTCTTCAAGCTTATGGGGACCGACCTAAACTTCTCTACAAGTTTTCATCCCCAAAGCAATGGCAAGATGGAACGAGTAAATGCTTTATTGGAGTTATATCTTCAGCACTATGTAAGTTGCATATCAACGAGATTGAGGCAAGTTACTTGACGTAACCCAATTCTCCTACAATTTGCAAAGGAAGTGAGTCCTACGGGTAAGCAGTCCCTTTGAAGATCGTCATGGGACAACAAGTCCCTTGACTCCACAAGCATTAGGTGCCGCCTCTACGATAGAAACAATCCCTGCGCCTTATAAGTTCGCCAAAGAATAGGCAAGAAAGAGGTAGACATCACCCGGGCATGCTTAGGACAAAGTCGCCTGAAAATGAAGAAGATGGGTCAACACGAAGCGACGGCCCCCAGAATTTAAAGAAGGGGACTTGGTAATGGTAAAGTTACTACCAAACCACTTCAAAGCACTATGCAAGGTGCATAAAGGATTGGTAAGACATTACGAAGGTCCCTTCCCTATCATCAAATGAGTCGGGAAAGCAGCTTATCAAGCACAACTTCCTCTGAAGTTAAAAATTCACCCGATCGTCCACGTTAGCCTCCTCAAGGAATATCATGGAGACGAGGAGGTTCCGTCTCGAAATGTCTCTCAATGGGCACCAACCGTCGTGATTACCGAGTATGACAAAGAAGTCGAATCAATACTTACAGATATGGTGATCCGAAAGAGAGAAGTTCCCAACTACACGGAATACTTGGTAAAATGGAAGAACCAACCCGACGACAAAGCTAATTGGGAACGTGAAGATACCTTGTGGCAGTTCACCGAACAAATCCAACCATACAATGACGAAGGCACGACGAGGACGTCACGAAATTGAGTGGGGGAGGGTGTTACAACCCGACTCTTCTATAAGGCTCATACGAATATTATAAGGAAAGACGGTTAGAAGACTCTAGAAATGTACTAAGCATTTGGCCAAGGAACGTTCTAGAGAGAAGACACTTGCACAAAGAGCCAGAAGGTTCTAGTAAGAATGCCCAAGTCTTGCTAGTTGTAGAATTCTCTAGAAAGATACTAATGTACATAAGACTAGTTAGTATCTAAATTGTTCCATGTAAATATCTAGCTACTTGTAACATGTAGAAGTCTCTAGATAGGCAATCATAGCCACACATCTTGGGAGGCCACAAGTATAAATAGGCCACTCCCCTCATTTGTAAACAACCAAGTTAGAAGCAATACAAACTCAAGCATTCTCCAAGCTCTCTCTTGTGCTCTCAAGTGCTCTTCTAATCTCCTAACCTCTCCATTATCTTAAGTGCTCCCAAAGACTCTTCCTACACACTTCAAGGCTTACTTAGCGACTTTGATAGCAAGTTGTCTAAGTGCCGCACGGGTAAAAGAAATCACCCCGTGACATAAGGTTGTGTGGAAAGGAAAAGGAAAGTGGGGTTGACTTTTGGATTAAGGAAAGTCTTATTCTTGTGTGTGCTTGTTCTTTTGGAAAGTAGTTTTTATTTTTTCACAAGAATATTATTTTCTTTCAAGAAAGTTTTAAAAATCAAGATTTTTCACACAAGAATACTACACATTAGGGTTTCCTATTACATGTTTTCTTGAGTCTAATATTGAGTTTTACTCTTTCTTTAACTTTCCTTGTATCAAACCCTAATCTCTTGTTCATATTCTTGTTTATTCCTACTTTATTCTTGAGCTAATTGTTTTGGTTGTTATAAGGTGACTTGATAAGGTTCAATTGAGCAAGTTCTTGTTTAAGAGCCTTATAAGAAGACTCTCTAGAGTGGAAAAAGGCTTAGTGGTGAGCTCATTAGAGGGAAAAAGCCATTGAATTTGAGTGATACAGGAAAGTATGAGTGTATACACTAAGGGAGAGGTGAGGCTATTTCTCTTATTATTTTCTTTTGTTACTAACCTTTTTTGTGCAGGTTTTACATCATGTCTAGAGAAGAAGAAGAGTCACGTACTCCACCACCTTTTGACATGAAATATATGATGGAGGTAATGCTTAAGGAGGTGAATAAGGCTGTCACCAATGCAATGGAGGGTGTACATACTCGAATTGATAGCATTGAGTGGCCAAATCGTTCTAAGGCTTCTAGAAATCCCTTTGAAGAAGATGAAGGTGATATATCTGACTATGAGGATGTCATTACTAGGAGAGGAAGGAGAATGCCACCTACGCGAGACAACAACTTGGGAAGCATCAAAATGAAGATACCATCATTTCAAAGAAGACTTGATCCTAAAGCTTACTTAGATTAGGAGCGTAAAGTTTAACACATCTTCGAATGCCATAACTATTCTGAGGAGAAAAAGGTGCAATTGGCAGCCGTAGAGTTCACTGATTATGCTAGCATATGGTGGGATCAACTTGTTAAAAATCAAAGAAGGTATGGAGAAGAGCCCGTGCGCACATGGAGAGAGATAAAGACCATCATGCAAAGGCGTTTTGTACCTAGTTACTACACTAGGAATATTCATAGGAAGCTTCAAACATCGAGACAAGGATCCATGTCTGTTGATGAGTACTACAAAGAGATGGAGATGTTGATGATCCGTGCTAACTTGGATGAAGATGGAAAAGCTACAATGGCTAGATTCATGGGTGGTCTTAATCCAGAAATTAGTGAGAGGGTAGAGTTGCAACACTACGTGGAGATAAGGGTTTTGGTGGACATGGCCATCAAAGTAGAAAAGTAACTCCAAGCAAGAAGATTGAGGGGTGGTTCAAACTCATCAAGTGGAGTAAGATGGAGTGATAGGTCCCAAGGTCAGCAAGCTTCCAAGGTGACTGAGGATGTACTTCAAGACTTGGATGGTCCTATGACTAGGTCAAGAGCTAGGAAAATGAAGGATGCTTTGCATGGTCTCATTATGGACACGCTGGATAATGTGTGCAAGGCGACCAACATGGATCCTTTGTCACGTAGTGTACTTTGCTTATGGGCTGACCAAGGAAGGAAGGATGATTCAAGCATGGGAATGAAGTGCCAAACCTTCTGACCGAACCCGCGCCATGAACCCGCACTGCGTATAGGTGCCGCAGGTACCATCAGAAAGTTTGTTTTAGTTGTTTTATGCAATTTTTAGAGTTGTAATCTTTAATAGTCGAATATTAGGTTACAACTAGGGTAAAGTACTTTCTTGGTTATGTTTTTTGTGCCGCCCTATATAAGGGTTTGATACGCGCGGAATTGTGAACGGCCTAGAACTCTTGAAAATCAGTTTGAACAACTCAATGAATTTGACCTTGATGGAATTTGTCCAACACAATCAAGCCAAAAGACGTTGCTCGAACAACTTGAATGTCTTAACCTCAAGAAAATCGTTCCAAGCAATTAAGAAGAAATCAGGTTGGTTTGCCTTGAATTGATTCAAGCTTGTTGAATTCAATCCCTCAGAATAATTGCTAGACCTCTATCTATCAAAAGAAGCAATCTAGTTGGAATTAATCTAATTGGACCTAAATCAAACCCTTTGAATAATCCTAAGCGAGTTGTATGGTCGCCACGAGATCACTCGATAAGACCAAGAATAGTTCTAATCCAAGAACCAAAGAAGAACTCTCTAAAAGAGAAACTCAATATTATTAATCACTCAATGACTTAATTCAAATTCGGATGAACAGTAGCTAGCCTTTTATAGGCTTACACACTCTTGTAAAGAAAAGTCTAGAAGCTTAACTAAAGTAAACTACCAAAACTCTAAATCTAACATAAGTAGAATACTTAACAAAACATGATTTAGCAACTTAAAATACTAAAAATTCGTCCAAATAAAATAAAAATAAAAGAAAATTCGTCCAAATATATGTCTTGGGCTGGCTGTCCTCTTGTGGGCTTCAATTGGACTTGTTCTCTCTTTAAAAACAAACTTGATCCATAACCACAACAAAAGCCAGCCTATTTGGACCATCTTGGACATTTTGAACCTTTTGGACTTAAAACCTTCTTTGAAAGTATGCTTGATCCAAAGCCAATAAATGATCTTTAAGCCCAATTTCCTCCTCAAAAAGTCGTGATCCACCTTAAGCAAATCCATCAATACACGCATGAAGGTTGGATCACTCCTTGAACTATGAATTGTCCAATGACTATCAAGAACGACTTCAATAGCCCTTCCATGATACCTATCATTCCCTCCTCCTTGAAAAGGATTCGTCCTCGAATCACCTACATCATAAACACAACAATAAGTACTTTTGAAACTAATGTAGGCATTATTTAGGAACATCAAATCTTTAAAGGAAGGACTTTCCCTAAAATCAATATGCAAGTTTTCATCAAATCTCAAATCAGCATAAAATCTTACATGCACATGATCTCTAAACACCCTATGCAAGTCTGAGTAAGAAAGTCTCAACACAAGATAGAAATCATATGGGTGATTAACATAATCTTGCACAAGAAAGTTAAACAACGAATTAAATTCATGCATGCTAGTAACAAAGTCTAAGGCATGTGACTGATCTAATGCACCATCCAAATATGATGTACTCAACTCAATGACACATGGATTTACAAGCACAAGAAGTATAAAAGAAAAATCATCGAAGTCATCCTCTAAGAAGATAGGCAACACACAATTTTCATGCAATGTAACAATAGAAGAATTAAACTCTTCAAAATCTAATGTAATGCATCCTAAAGCACTAGACAAGGACTCCAATATGATAGAGAAACACATTAAAATGCCAAAATCAGAATTTAAGCCATAGAGGTTAAGGCAAAACACTATACATATTGTATACCTACTAGAATGCATGAAGAAAACAGAATAAACACATATAAAATCTCGTAAACTATAATGCAAAACAATAGAAAAATTAGATACACTATGCCAACAATCAAACATATAATTCATAATCCAATTGTTATTGATGACATAGGGCAAGAAAACTCCCTCAATGCTCAAATCTCGACCATGATTTACTTGAATAATAAATCTCATCAATTGAGCATCATCCCAAAGAGGAAAACGGACTTCAGATTGTATTTCTTCTTCCACACTTTGGACTTTAAGTGGCTGCATAAAAGAAACAAAAGCACTAGGAAAACAAGTGTTAAGAGTGTTAGCAAAATAATCTACTTCAGTGTACAAGGGTACAAGAAGCTTTGGTCTCACAAGTAAGACACTCTTATTCTCACTCTTGCTATTTTTCACTCCCTTTTCTCTTACAACTTCAGTTTGTTTCGCTTCATTCAACTCACCACATTCATTCTTCTCAAGCCCTCTCTCATCCTTTTTAGCATTCTTTACTTTTGCTTGTGCTTTCAAAGAATTTTTTCTCTCTTCACAATCCCTAGCTATGCGCACTTCATCTTCGTATGCTTCCAATGGTGATAATGGCTTAAGTGATATCTTTTTACCTTGCCAATCAAAAGTGTACCTATTCTTCAACCCATTGTACATGGCATTTCTATCAAATTGCCATGGACGCCCCAATAGTATATGACAAATATGCATAGGAACAACATCACACAACACTTTGTCATGGTAAGTACTAATAGAAAACTCCACTTCCACTTGCTTAGTCACCTTCAAATCAGAATTATCAGGCTAACCATTGCAAATGGTATGGTTTAGGATGTCTCCTTGTGGGCAATCCTAGCTTTTCAACAAAAAGAACACTAGCCACATTAGTGCAACTTCCATTGTCAATTATCATACTACATACCTTATCATTCACATTGCATCGAGTATGGAATATGTTTTCTCGTTGCACTTGATCACCATCCTCTCTAGGTGCAAATCCAATTGCCCTCCTAGTGACCAAAAATTCCCCATGGGCGACACCAATGTCTTCGTCACTTTCTCCCTCCAAGTGGTGGCATATCTTCATCACTTGAAGATGCACTTTCATACTCACCATCATCTCTCATTAGCATAACTCTCTTGTTAGGGCATTGCGAAGCTATGTGACCAATGCCTTGACATCTAAAACACTTCAAATCCCTACTCCTTTGTGATGCCTCGGACTTATTCTTTGTTGGTGGCGTTGAAGACTTTGTTTCATTCTTAGAGCTCATGATCTCTTTGGCCCTAGAAGTGGAACGCTCTTCCTTCTCCTCAAATGTTGCATTACGCCTCCATCTTACTCCACTTGATGAGTTTGAACCACTCCTCAATCTTCTTGCTTGGAGTTGCTTTTCTACTTTGATGGCCATGTCCACCAAATCCCTTATCTCCACGTAGTGTTGCAACTCTACCCTCTCACCTAATTTCTGGATTAAGACCACCCATGAATCTAGCCATAGTAGCTTCTCCATCTTCATCCAAGTTTGCACGGATCATCAACATCTCCATCTCTTTGTAGTAATCATCAACAGACATGGATCCTTGTCTCAATGTTTGAAGCTTCCTATGAATGTCCCTAGTGTAGTAACTAGGTACAAAACGCCTTTGCATGATGGTCTTCATCTCTCTCCATGTACGCACGGGCTCTTCTCCATACCTTCTTCGATTTTTAACAAGTTGATCCCACCATATGCTAGCATAATCAGTGAACTCTACGGCTGCCAATTGCACCTTTTTCTCCTCAGAATAGTTGTGGCATTCGAAGATGTGTTCAACTTTACGCTCCCAATCTAAGTAAGCTTCAGGATCAAGCCTTCCTTGGAAGGATGGTATCTTCATTTTGATGCTTCCCAAGTTGTTGTCTCGGGTAGGTGGCATTCTCCTTCCTCTCCTAATAATGACATCCTCGTAGTCAGACATATCACCTTCATCCTCTTCAAAGGGAGTTCTAGAAGCCTTAGAATAATTTGGCCTCTCAATGCTATCAATTCGAGCATGTACACCCTCCATTGCATTGGTGACAGCCTTATTCACCTCCTTAAGCATTACCTCCAGCATGTATTTCATGTCAAAAGGTGGTGGCATATGTGACTCTTCTTCTTCTCTAGACATGATGTAAAACCTGCACAAAAAAGGTTAGTAACAAAAGAAGATAATAAGAGAAATAGCTTCACCTCTCCCTTAGTGTATACACTCGTACTCTCGTGTATCACTCAAGTTCAATGGCTTTTTCCCTCTAATGAGCTCACCACTAAGCCTTTTTCCACTCTAGAGAGTCTTCTTATAAGGCTCTTAAACAAGAACTTGCTCAATTGAACCTTATCAAGTCACCTTATAACAACCAAAACAATTAGCTCAAGAATAGAGTAGAAATAAACAAGAATATGAACAAGAGATTAGGGTTTGACACAAGGAAAATTAAAGAAAGAGTAAAACTCAAGATTAGACTCAAGAAAACATGGAATAGGAAACCCTAATGTGTGGTATTCTTGTGTGAAAATCTTGATTTTTAAAGCTTTCTTGAAAGGAAATAATATTCTTGTGCAAAAACAAAAACTACTTTCCAAAAAAAACAAGCACACACAAGAATAAGACTTTCCTTAATCCAAAAGTCAACCCCACTTTCCTTATCCTTTTCACACAGCCTTAGCTCTTAAAGAAAGTGAAATACTTTCCTTTTTGCACTTGAAAAATCGTCCTCAACACTTAGGAAACAAAGACTTTCCTTTTTCTCACAATAACCTCCTTACTTTCCTTTTACCTTGTCACAGCTTTCCTAATCCTTTAGGACTTGGATTTCCCTTCTATTTAAGCACCAAAACAGCTTCTTATTACCCCTTTTTAAGATCAAACAAGCTGGAAAAAGTTCAGAAAATTCGTAGCTATCAATCTGCAAAAATTCCAGCAAGACAATTTGTTCAAGATTCAAGAAACAAGTTCAAGAACTTGCTCCTACCAATCCCACATAGAAAGCTGGTCCAAAAACACAACAAAACAGCCCAAAAACTCCTGAAAATCGTGCACAACTTCCCTTATTCAAGACACAATCCAATTGCAAAAGATGTTCCAAGAAGAACAATGCAAGAAGTTCAAGAAACAATTTTCCAGCAACAATATTTTTCAAGAACTTCAACTTATGAGTCAAGAACTTCAAGGAACTTATCAAGATTTTCAAGAAACTTGTCAAGAACTTCAAGAATGCTCAAGAACTTGTTCAAGAACTTCAAGAAATTCAAAAACAAAATCTGGACAGTTTCAAGACTCCAAGAATTCCACCAAGTAAGTCCAAGATTCTTCAAGAAACACCTTGTAACACCAAGAAACAACCAAAAATAGTTGAATGAAATTATTTGCACGGCTTTTACACCTTGTGCAGCCTCTTTTATTCTCCTTTTTCTTTGATTTTTCTTTGTGCTTTTGGCTTTTTCTTTTAAGCACACAATCTGCCTTTTTTTTCTTTTTTTTTTTTTAAACGATTTTTCTGGCTTCTTTTTTTTTTTTTTTTCACTTCAAGAACAACACAAGAATGACTCAAAACTTCAAGAAAGTTGATTTGTGAATGTCTATGTTCAAGGATCTTCTATTCTTGAAAGTTTTTGACACAAGAAAATCAAGAAAACAATAAAAACAGTCAAGATTCACAAAAACACCACACGAGACCTAGAATTCTTAATTGGAAACAATTAAGAACGACACAAGAATTTCAAGGAACAATAATAACACCAACAACACAATTAGGACAGCAAGAAAAAACAAGAAAAAAAGAAAAACGATTTTTTTTTTATTTATTTTTTTTTGAACAAGAACAACAAGAAGGTCACGAAAATTCAAAAGAAAAACAAGAGGGATATATCCAAATTTTCAAGAAGAAGATCTTCAAGAAAATTGGATTGGAAGAACCTGAATTTCAAGAAGCCAAGCTCTGATACCAATTGATACGCGCGGAATTGTGAACGGCCTAGAACTCTTGAAAATCAGTTTGAACAACTCAATGAATTTGACCTTGATGGAATTTGTCCAACACAATCAAGCCAAAAGACGTTGCTCGAACAACTTGAATGTCTTAACCTCAAGAAAATCGTTCCAAGCAATTAAGAAGAAATCAGGTTGGTTTGCCTTGAATTGATTCAAGCTTGTTGAATTCAATCCCTCAGAATAATTGCTAGACCTCTATCTATCAAAAGAAGCAATCTAGTTGGAATTAATCTAATTGGACCTAAATCAAACCCTTTGAATAATCCTAAGCGAGTTGTATGGTCGCCACGAGATCACTCGATAAGACCAAGAATAGTTCTAATCCAAGAACCAAAGAAGAACTCTCTAAAAGAGAAACTCAATATTATTAATCACTCAATGACTTAATTCAAATTTGGATGAACAGTAGCTAGCCTTTTATAGGCTTACACACTCTTGTAAAGAAAAGTCTAGAAGCTTAACTAAAGTAAACTACCAAAACTCTAAATCTAACATAAGTAGAATACTTAACAAAACATGATTTAGCAACTTAAAATACTAAAAATTCGTCCAAATAAAATAAAAATAAAAGAAAATTCGTCCAAATATATGTCTTGGGCTGGCTGTCCTCTTGTGGGCTTCAATTGGACTTGTTCTCTCTTTAAAAACAAACTTGATCCATAACCACAACAAAAGCCAGCCTATTTGGACCATCTTGGACATTTTGAACCTTTTGGACTTAAAACCTTCTTTGAAAGTATGCTTGATCCAAAGCCAATGAATGATCTTTAAGCCCAATTTCCTCCTCAAAAAGTCGTGATCCACCTTAAGCAAATCCATCAATACACGCATGAAGGTTGGATCACTCCTTGAACTATGAATTCTCCAATGACTATCAAGAACGACTTCAATAGCCCTTCCATGATACCTATCAGGGTTTCTTGGGAACAACATGAGACAGAACGTTTATGATATTTTGAGTGAAATTCTCTCCAGAATTTTCTTGGTTCTTTGGTGATTGAGAACCGCCATAGGTCTTATCAAGCTTTGCTTGTGGCGACCATCCAATCTCGCTTAGAGTTTCCTTTCGGTTTTGTTCAAGATCTTTAGAGAATTAGGTTTGAACGATTGAACGTGCTCAATTCGGTTCATCTTGGTTTTTCTAGGATCGAGGATCGAGGGCATCTTCAAGGGGAAAAGTTCGAGCAACCTACTCCACGTCAAGGGTTCTTGGAAGATCCATCCAAGGGGTCTTGATTTCAACGAGTAGTAAGCCTAAAATCCAAGGGTCTTGGTAGTCTTCCGTACGCGTGATCTCATCAATTGGTATCAAAGCCAACTTCTTTGGATTTCCAGGTTCTATCAATCTGTTTGTTCCTTTGGAATTGTGGATATATCCCTTTGTTCGTTGTTTCGTGATATTAAGGCAAGAGCTTCGGGCCTAGCCCTAATATTTTGTTTGTTTCGTGCTGTCTTTTTGTTTTCAAATTGTGTTTGCCTACGTTGAATTTTGTTTATGTCAGTTTTTGACATTCTTAAAATTTCAACCTTTAGTTTTCGTTGTTTCCTTATTAAATTTGTGCTTTAGGGTTTGTTTAGAGTCGTTCTCGGTGTAAGGTAATAGCATAGGTAAAGCAGCGGAAAAATAAAAATTTATTACCTTAACCATGGATCTCTTTGACATATCTATATGATTAACAAGGGGGTTTGCATGAAAATTACCTTAAGCACAGAAGATTTCTATGCTTCTAGGCAAAGATCCTTCGAAGAAGATGTTAGATCTACCACGAAAAGCCCTCCAAACGTAGAGCCTCTAACGATATCCACACGAACAACTTCTTTGGGAACCTTATAGGCTTGCTTGCTTTGACTTTTGAGTGCTAGGCTCCCTTGAATTATTAAGAACACAAGAAGAAGAAAAACCTAACCCTTAGGAGAGAGAGAGAGAGACGCCTAGAGAGAGAAAGAGGCGTGACTTTTTCTCTTCAATTTTTCTCTCACTAGTTTTCTTTTGTGCTACAAAATAATAATAATTCAAGAGTCAAAGCATGAACCTATTTATAGAGGAAGTAATCTAGTCTTTTAGGAAATAAAGCTAATTAGAAACCAAGAAGGTTTAGGCAACTTACTTTAAGCTAATCCTTCTCCTTTAGGAAATCTATTCCATAAGGAAACCAATTAGTTACTTTATTTCTTTTAGGAAACTAATTTCCTGCAAGACTTAGAATATTTATAAATAAGTCCTTTAAGTTAATTTATCTCATAAATTAACCCCATAAGTATCTCATACTTATCTTAATTACATTTTAACCCAAAGATTTTGTTCTTTATGTGTGTGACCCATTAGGTTCCATTCACGTTGGCAATAAGTATAAATTATAACTCATTAATTGAGCTAGATAAATTAAACACTTTTAATTTATCATTAATTCACTAATTAATCAATTCATACTTATAGATCATGAGTGGCGTCTAGCAATGCATCATGACCACCCAAGTGAATAGGAAAGTCATATGGTAGACCATACCCTTCAATGACAATGTTACCGTGTAATTAATATCCTTTCACCACACTATATCCCAATTAGTCTAAAAGTATAGTGCATACTTTTAAATGACTAATTTATATTTTCTTGTTCCAGAAATATAACTCTCCATGATGTATAACCTTGAAACTACTTCCAAGTTATACTATCACTTCTGCAGAAGATTTATGAGTTAATATTTCCAACAAGTGGCCATTAAGGGATATACTCTCCTATTAAGGAGTGGTGAATCCTATATTGATTACTCACTATCTTTCCATGCTTCAAACTATACCCAATCTCTAACCTATGAGCTACCCTTTTACGGGCACCGAGGAATAGAGTCAAAGTATAGCAATCCACACTCAAGATACTATGGTAATCTCAAGTCAAAGGATCACTTACACCATTGCCATTAAGAGTTCAACTATTGGCACTATAGTTGAAACTCTTGGCGGATCAATCCAATGAACTTGTTCTCAAACAAGCATCCACATACCAGCTTAAGTGTCACGCACACCATAGTCAATGAGATCAACTACTACTTACCATAAGTAGAGGCAAAGTATGTGCTAGTCTATCCGTATTAATGATGTCCAATCTCATTAATACTATGACTAGGGATATGTAAGAATATGACTTTATGTATTAGAGTCTCATAATTGTAACCCTTACAATCTCTAATACACAGTCAATATTCTAAGGACTTTATCAATCAAACAAGTAACATGGAAATACAAGTATAGACTGATAAAGAAAAATACCACATGGATAAATATAATATATAAAACACCTTAAACCATCTTGGTTTTAGGGCATACACTAACAAACTCCCACTTGCACTAAAACCAATCACTCATTTGTTTTAGGCCAAAAGCATTTACATGAGCATCATGCTTTTTCTGGGACAAGGCCTTAGTGAGATGATCAGCTATATTGTCATCAGTGGGAACCTTTTCTATCTTTACATCATTCCTACCAACTATTTCTCTAATAAGATGGTAGCGCCTAAGTACGTGTTTGGATCGTTGATGAGACCTAGGTTCCTTTGCTTGGGCTATGGCACCATTGTTGTCACAATACAAAGGTATAGGATCAACAATGGAAGGAACCACTCCTAGCTCGGTGACGAACTTCTTGATCCAAACAGCCTCTTTTGCAGCTTCGGAAGCAGCAATGTACTCGGCTTCAGTTGTAGAATCAGCGGTAGTTTCTTGCTTCGAACTCTTCCAGCTCACAGCACCACCATTTAACGTGAATATAAATCCAGATTGCGACTTACTATCATCCTTGTCTGACTGAAAACTAGCATCAGTGAAACCACACACTTCTAAAGTGTGTCCTCCATAAACCAAGAATAATTCTTTAGTTCTTCTCAAGTACTTAAGAATACTCTTGACAGCTACCCAGTGACCCTCACCAGGGTTAGCTTGGAATCTGCTCGTAACACTTAGAGCATAGGAGACGTCGGGTCTCGTACATAGCATAGCATACATAATGGATCCTATTGCCGAGGCATAAGGAACCTTTTGCATGCTATCAATCTCGATAGGTGTCTTAGGACACATGTCTCTCGAAAGAGTAATCCCATGTCTCATAGGTAAGTACCCTTTTTTCGATTGCTCCATGCTAAACCTCTTTAGCATCTTGTCTATGTATGTCGATTGACTGAGACCAAGCAACCTCTTGGATCTATCTCTATAGATCCTAATTCCCAGAATATAGGTTGCCTCTCCTAAATCTTTCATGGAGAAACTCTTGGACAGCCATACCTTTACGGTTTGTAGTGAAGGTATGTCGTTTCCCATCAACAATATGTCATCCACATAAAGTATTAAGAAAACGACAGCGCTCCCACTCACCTTCTTGTATACACAAGGCTCGTCTTCATTCTTAAGAAAACCAAACTCTTTGATTGTCTCATCAAAACGAATGTTCCAACTCCTTGAAGCTTGCTTGAGTCCATAAATAGACTTTTGTAGCTTGCATACCTTATGACTATCAATGGAGTCAAAACCCTCAGGTTGTGTCATGTACACATCCTCTTGCAAATTCCCGTTAAGGAATGCAGTCTTGACATCCATTTGCCAAATCTCATAGTCATAATAAGCAGCTATGGCAAGCAAAATCCTTATAGATTTAAGCATAGCTACCGGCGAAAAAGTTTCTTCAAAGTCAATTCCTTGCCTTTGTTTATAACCTTTTGCCACTAACCTTGCTTTATAGGTAACAATATTACCATCCATGTCAGTCTTTCTTTTAAAGACCCACTTGCACCCTATGGGTTTTATTCCTTCAGGTGGCTCGACCAAGGTCCATACCTTGTTCTCGTACATGGAATCCATTTCGGATTTCATGGCTTCGCGCCATTTCAAAGAGTCTACATTAGACATAGCTTCTTCGTAGCTAGTAGGGTCATCATCATCTATGACCAACACATCATTGCTCTCGCTAATGAGAAATCCATATCTCTCAGGAGGATAACGTGTTCTACTAGATCTTCGAAGTTCTTGTGTAACTTGAGCTTCCGACTGCGCCTCATCAACATGTGGCATAAGCTCTTGTTCCAACTGTTGACTACTTTGTGGTTCTTGAATTTCTTCAAGTTCTATTTTGCTCCCACTACTTCTTTCAAGAATAAACAATTTTTCTAGAAAAGTAGCATGTCTTGAAACAAACACCTTTTGCTCAAGAGGATTGTAGAAGTAGTATCCACGACTCTCTCTAGGATACCCCACAAACAAGCATTTGTCAGACTTAGCCTCTAGCTTGTCTGACATGTTCCGCTTCACATAAGCAGAACATCCCCAAATCTTTAAATGATTAAGATTTGGTTTCTTACCATACCAAATCTCATAAGGTGTGGTATCAACAGATTTTGATGGAACACGGTTGAGTATATAGGAGGCGGAATCTAAGGCATATCCCAAAACGAACTAGGAAGTGATGCATGGCCCATCATTGAACGTACCATATCTAATAAAGTACGATTTCTCCTTTCAGACACACCATTTAGTTGTGGCGTGTATGGAGGAGTCCATTGAGGAATAATCCCATTTTCCTCTAGATATAGTTGGAACTCTTGACTTAAGTATTCTCCACCTCGATCAGATCTAAGTGTTTTGATACTCTTGCCAAGTTGTTTCTCAACTTCAACTTTAAAGACTTTGAACTTTTCAAAGGCCTCGGATTTGTGCTTCATTAGAAACACATAACCATATCTAGAATGGTCATCCGTGAAAGTGATGAAGTAGGAGAAACCACCTCTAGCATGGATCGACATTGGGCCACAAACATCAGTATGTATAAGCCCAAGAAGATCACTAGCACGTTCACCCTTTCCAGAAAAAGGTGTCTTGGTCATCTTACCAAGTAAACAAGATTCGCATGTCCCAAATGATTCATAATCAAATGAGTCCAAGTATCCATTTTTATGTAACTTGGATATGCGTTTCTCATTTACATGACCAAGTCTACAATGCCAAAGGTATGTTTGGTTAACAATATCTAATTTTTGTTTCTTGGTGTTTATGTTGAGAATGGACTTTTGTTCATCTAGAATATATAAACCATTAATTAATGTACCAGTACCATAAGTAATACCATCACGTGAAAAAGAACAACTTTTATTCCTTTGAATGATGGTAAAACCATCCAAATCTAACAATGAGATAGAAATGATGTTCTTTGTAAGTACGGGAACAAAATAACAGTTTCTCAATTCTAAAATAAGCCCAGTGGGCAAAGAGAGTACATAGGTTCCTACGGCTAATGCAGCAACTCTTGCTCCATTCCCTACGCGTAGCTCGACCTCTCCCTTTGCCAGGAATCTACTATCTTTAAGACCCTGCATATTATTACAAATATGAGATCCAGATCCGGTATCTAATACCCATGAGTCTTGGTTAGTAGATAAATTAATCTCAATCATAAACATACCAGAGGTTGAAGCTTCACCAAGCTTCTTTGACTTTAGAGAGTCAAGGTAGGCCTTGCAATTCCTCTTCCAATGCCCATCTTGTCCGCAATGGAAGCATGTGCCTTGGGTTTGTCCTTCTTAACCCCACCCTTAGGCTTGATTCTCTTCTTCTTGGACTTCTTAAGCCCAGAATTGGGCTTCTTTTTCTTGGAGCCCGAGACAAGCATAACGGTGCCCTTCTCCTTCTTAAGATTAGGCTCAGCAGTCTTGAGCATGTTCATCAATTCAGTCAACGTGCACTCAACTTTTCGCATGTTGAAGTGCAGGATGAATTGTGAATAGCTCTCAGGGAGGGACTGAAGAATTAAGTCAATACTTAACTCATTGTCAGAAACGTGTCCCAGATCAGCTAATTTTTCAATTAGCCCAATCATCTTCAGTACATGGGTAGTCACTGAAGATCCCTCTGCCATCTTGCATTGATAAAGCTCCCTTGAGGTCTCATACCTCTCAGTCCTAGCTTGTGCATCGAACATTTCTTTTAAGTGCACAATCATGGACGGAGCATCCATCTTAAGATGTTGCTTTTGCAATGCAGGGGACATAGCAGCTAACATGATACATGTTGCAGCATCATTGTCGGCTTTGTGCATCTCATATGCATCTATGTCCTCTTGTGATGCAGTAGCGGGTGGAGGAGGGGGCATGGGTTTATCGAGGACATACTCAATTTTTTCATGTTTGAGAACAATTCTCAAATTGATATTCCAGTCCTCAAAGTTGGTTTCATTGAGTTTGTTGTCAAGAATCGGTCGCAAATTCACGTTAGACATTCTACAAAAAGTAAAGACAGAAAATAAGTATTTGTTTTATGTTATATGCAAACCAAAAATGTGGATTCGTAAATTTATTTGGTTTGCTCCCACTATTTTACTTCAAATCAATAACCCTCAATGTTGATTCGGAAATCCGTTGGAGATTTCTAGTGGGCTAGGATCCCATCTAATTAGCTTTGGGTTTGACGGAGGCCAATGCCCCAAAGATAAATTCGATTAGGTAGATAACTATTTATCAATCACTAACCCTTGTGACTCCTAGATAGTTAGGGTATCAACTCTTTGAAATTTACATCTTATGTATTACCCAACATTGCCTCAAAAAATATCATAACATTGACGGAGGCCAAACTCGTTATGTAATTTTTGTTAAGTCAAACCCATTATTCAGAGATCACATCTCATAACAAAAACATATTCCGAGCAAGGTGACCTTGACGGAGGCCAACGTGTTAACCTTAATAGGAACTCATCGTTTTTGTTATAATAATGGAAGGCAACTTAAATAGATGACCTAATATTTGATATTGAGGGATTTTAGTTTAAATATTAATGTCTCATCATATTATGCAATTAAAATATATCAATCATATAAAATAAAAGCATAATAAACATGGATGATTATGGACTTTAACTAATAATATTTTCTTCGAGCCTTGAAGAAAATATTTGGTTAAAAATTCCTAGGGGACGTCTCAACTCTTTGATGTGCCTCCTTGGTTGCTCCTTGGTGCCACCTCCATCTTCTTGTACATTACATATGTAATTCTAGTCTATACAATTCAAAATTAAACCTATTCCTAACCTATATTTTGTACATTACAAGTATTGATTAAGAAACCTCGATTTACATTCGAGGGTAGTTTAGGTGAGAAGAGAATTACATCAGAAAATAGAGAGGGAAGGACACACAGGCCCTATTTATAAAACCAATACAAGCCAACCATAAAAGAAGTAATAACCATTCAATCGCATTGGTCTAGTCCATAATCATCCACCATGCCATCATACTATTTAACAATTAAATAAATAAATTTATTTAATTCTAGTCATAAATCATATGGTCTAAATAAATTAGATTAATGCTCTTGAAATTTATTTGTCTCAAAAATATAGTTATAGAAGGTATAGGTTTCCAAATTTTAACTTTCCAAATCTTAACAATTAAAATTGGAAAGTGTTTTATTTGAGAAATTATCAAAATTCGAGTTCTTTCAAAAAATAGGAAAAATCCCGCTAGGTTTCTGCCTACAAACCGCGCGACAAAACGTGCGCGGGTTCATCCGCAGTTTGTAACCCGTGCGACAAACCGTGTGCGGTTTCATCCGCGATTTGTGGACAGAAGTTACGGGATTTTGACCGCGGGTTAAAATGCGCGCGAGATTTCGCGCGGTTTGTGTCCAGAAAATACGATCTTTGAAATTCTTTGGCGTTTTTCAAAACTCTTTTGAATCAAAACATGTTAAAACCCTTTTAGCATGTAAAAAAAAAAAAACAATTTAGAAACCATAAAAACAACCTTAAGAACTTATCTTAATTATTTAAAACACCTTTTAAACAATCAAGAACTTTTCTTAAAAATCAAACTCTTGATTTTCCTATAATGCTTTTGAGACAAATTTCATCAAGAACAAACCATCCATATTTGTGACAATTAAATAAACACAAATCATATAGATATAATCAAAGAAGGCTCTGATACTACTGTAAGGTAATAGCATAGGTAACACAGCGAAAAAATAAAAATTTATTACCTTAACCATGGATCTCTTTGACATATCTATATGATTAACAAGGGGGTTTGCATGAAAATTACCTTAAGCATAGAAGATTTCTATGCTTCTAGGCAAAGATCCTTCAAAGAAGATGTTAGATCTACCACGAAAAGCCCTCCAAACGTAGAGCCTCTAACGATATCCACACGAACAACTTCTTTTGGAACCTTATAGGCTTGCTTGCTTTGACTTTTGAGTGCTAGCTCCCTTGAATTATTAAGAACACAAGAAGAAGAAAAACCTAACCCTTAGGAGAGAGAGAGAGAGAGACGCCTAGAGAGAGAAAGAGGCGTGACTTTTTCTCTTCAATTTTCTCTTACTAGTTTTCGTTTGTGCTACAATAATAATAATAATTCAAGAGTCAAAGCATGAACCTATTTATAGAGGAAGTAATCTAGTCTTTTAGGAAATAAAGCTAATTAGAAACCAAGAAGGTTTAGGCAACTTACTTTAAGCTAATCCTTCTCCTTTAGGAAATCTATTCCATAAGGAAACTAATTAGTTACTTTATTTCTTTTAGGAAACTAATTTCCTGCAAGACTTAGAATATTTATAAATAAGTCCTTTAAGTTAATTTATCTCATAAATTAACCCCATAAGTATCTCATACTTATCTTAATTACATTTTAACCCAAAGACTTTGTTCTTTATGCGTGTGACCCATTAGGTTCCATTCACGTTGGCAATAAGTATAAATTATAACTCATTAATTGAGCTAGATAAATTAAACACTTTTAATTTATCATTAATTCACTAATTAATCAGTTCATACTTATAGATCATGAGTGGCGTCTAGCAATGCATCATGACCACCCAAGTGAATAGGAAAGTCATATGGTAGACCATACCCTTCAATGACAATGTTACCGTGTAATTAATATCCTTTCACCACACTATATCCCAATTAGTCTAAAAGTATAGTGCATAGTTTTAAATGACTAATTTATATTTTCTTGTTCCAGAAATATAACTCTCCATGATGTATAACCTTGAAACTACTTCCAAGTTATACTATCACTTTTGTAGAAGATTTATGAGTTAATATTTCCAACAAGTGGCCTATTAAGGGATATACTCTCCTATTAAGGAGTGGTGAATCCTATATTGATTACTCACTATCTTTCCATGCTTCTAACTATACCCAATCTCTAACCTATGAGCTACCCTTTTACGGGCACCGAGGAATAGAGTCAAAGTATAGCAATCCACACTCAAGATACTATGGTAATCTCAAGTCAAAGGATCACTTACACCATTGCCATTAAGAGTTCAACTATTGGCACTATAGTTGAAACTCTTGGCGGATCAATCCAATGAACTTGTTCTCAAACAAGCATCCACAGTACCAGCTTAAGTGTCACGCACACCATAGTCAATGAGATCAACTACTACTTACCATAAGTAGAGGCAAAGTATGTGCCTAGTCTATCCGTATTAATGATGTCCAATATCATTAATACTATGACTAGGGATATTTAAGAATATGACTTTATGTATTAGAGTCTCATAATTGTAACCCTTACAATCTCTAATACACAGTCAATATTCTAAGGACTTTATCAATCAAACAAGTAACATGGAAATACAAGTATAGATGATAAAGAAAAATACCACATGGATAAATATAACATATAAAACACCTTAAACCATCTTGGTTTTAGGGCATACATTAACACTCGGTTGCTTCTGAATCAAGAATTCTAGAGTTGTGTGGTATTTTGTATTTTCTTGACTCTTTTTATTGTTTTCTTGGAATTCTTGTGCAAAAATCTTTCAAAAGAATTGGTTTCTTGGATTTGCCGTCCTAGGGTTGAAGATTCTTGAGGAAAAAAAAAAATCGCGTACTGTTCACGTACTGTAGCATCACTGTTCACGGCGGCTACTGTTCACACTAGGGTTTACTATTCACGGTGGTATTGTTCATCGGAATTCACTGTTCATTCGGTGAATTTTACTTTTTTTTGTTTGATTTTTGTGGGTTATTTGTGTTTTGAATTTAAAAAAAAAAAAGTCTTGCACAAAGAAAAGTCGTGCAACACAAAAGAAAGTGAAAAAGGTGTGCAAGGTGATAAAAGCCAAGCACACGAACTAAACCAATTAAACTGAAGTATATTTGGCTGGAATACTGTCCTTGTGCAACCGAGTAGACCTGTTGAAACAAATAGATCGTTGGACAGAGAACAACGCCACGTACGAAAGTTTAATTGACTAAGTTCTATTCTTCTTATTCTTAGTGTTTTGTTGGAATATTATTTTTGCATAAGTTTGGTTATTTTTCTTCTAAAGAACATTAAAAATCAAGAAACATCACAGAATTATATCACACATTAGGGTGTCTATATCGTGTCTGTTCTTGATTCTTGGTTATTCTTTGTTACTCTCTTGAACAAAACACTCTAAGCATACTTATTTTTGACCTCTACATTTACTCTCACAGATTGGTGTTGCTATAAGCCTTGGTAAGATTGAGTGAGCTGGTTCTTCTCTAAAGGGCCAACAAGAAAATTCATTGAGTGAAAAAAGGCTTAGTGGTGAGCACAAGGAGGGCAAAAGCCAACAAATTTGAGGGAAGCGAGTGCAAACACTAAGGGAGTGATCTACAAATTCTTGTTTATATTGTTTTAACCTTTTATTTTGCAAGTTTAAGGTACTATGGTGGAACATGATGATCTTAAAGCCATGATGAGAGGCATGCAAGATAACTTCCAACGCCTCATGGAGCAAATGCAAAGCATGTCCACGAGAATGGACAATGTGGAGCAAGCATCTAGAGCTCGAGGAGATCAATATGATGGTAGAGAAGTTGGTTCCAACACTAGAATGACTCGAAATCCAACTTATGATGATGATATTGAAGAGGGGTCGGAGTTTGATGAAGTTATTCAACGGAGAGGAAGGAGGGTACCACGTGAGCTCGATGGAAATTTGGGAAGCATTAAGATGAAAATACCTTCATTCCAAGGCAAATTAGACCCCGAGGCATATCTTGAATGGGAGAGAAAGGTGGAACATGTATTTGAGTGTCACAACTACTTCAAGGTAAAGCAAGTGCAACTAGCTACAGTTGAATTCATCGACTACACAAGTGTTTGGTGGGATCAACTTGTCAAAGATAGGAGGAGGTGTGGAGCTGAACCCGTGAGGACTTGGGGGGAGATGAAAGCCATTATAAAGAAGAGGTTTGTCCCAAGTTATTACTCACGTGACTTACATAGGCGTCTACAATTCTTGAAGCAAGGATCTATGGGCGTTGACGAGTACTACAAGGAGATGGAAATGCTCATGATCAAAGCGGACATTAGGGAGGATGGAGAGGCTCTTATGTCACGTTTTCTAGCTGGTTTGAACTCAGAAATTGCTAAAATTGTAGAGCTACAACATTATCTAGAGATGGACGACTTGGTGGAAAAAGCAATCAAGGTTGAGAGACAACTGAAAAGCAGGCGTGCTAGAGGGTTTTCCACTACACAAAATCGTACTAGTTGGAGAGTTGAACAACCAAAGAAGGGCTTTAGAGATGCTGAACAATCAAATGGTCCTCCAACTCGTGCACCATTGCCTAGGGCTGAACCAACTACAAAGCAAGATCCTAAAGGTAAGCAAATTGTGAAGCCTAGGCAAAGAGAGATTAAATGTTTTAAGTGCCAAGGGTTCGGGCACAGAGTTGCTTCTTGTCCAAACAAGCGCACTATGGTTATTTTTGAAGATGGTGAAGTAGCTAGTGTAGCTTCAAGTGAAGATAACGAGGAGATGCCTCCATTGGAGGGAGGATTTGAAGATGAAGATAATCTGTATGGTGGGGATCAAGGTGAAGTCCTTGTCACTAGGTGTGCTCTTAGCATTGCACCTAAGGAGGATGAAGTGGATCTACAAAGAGATCATATTTTCCACACTAGGTGTACCGTGCAAAACAAGGTATGTAGCATGATTATTGACAGTGTATCTTGTACTAATGTTGCTTCTACTTTATTTGTAGATAAGTTGGGCCTTGAGACTAAACGCCATCCCAAGCCATACAAATTGCATTGGCTAGCTGAGGTTGGGGACATGAGGGTTACCAAGCAAGTTAGGGTACCATTCTCCATCAACAAGTACAAGGATGAGGTGTGGTGTGATGTGATTCCCATGCAAGCGTGTCACATACTTCTTGGACGTCCTTGGCAATTTGATAGGAGGGTCACTTATGATGGCTACAAGAATAGGTATTCCTTCATGTGGGACAACCGAAGAATCACCTTGGATTCCATCAAACCGTCTGAGGCACACGCGGACCAAGTAAGAATTGCAAAGGAATTCAAGGTAAGGGAGGAACAAAAGTCACAAGCCCGTGGAGAAGTTAAGAAGGGGCTTCAGTTTGGTCATGAGGTTGACCAAAATGGCATAGTAAATGGTGAACAAAATAGGGTTATAAGTGAGAAGAAAGAGAGAACGAAGCAAATGAATGCTTTTGCTACCAAGAGTGAAATTGCTTCAGCTTTGGAGGCTAAGCAACAACTTCTACTTGTTCTATATAAAGATGTTCTTCTCTCTTTTGGCGAAGTTAATGTTCTTAACCCTAACTTACCTAGTATTGTGGTGTCTCTTTTGCAGGATTTTGAAGACGTATTCCCTGAAGATATACCACATGGATTGCCACTATTGAGGGTGATTGAGCACCAAATCAATTTTGTACCTGGTGCTAGCATAACCAATCGCCCTGCTTATAGAGCAAATCCTGAGGAGACAAAAGAGATTCAAAGACAAGTGGATGAACTTGTGGAGAAAGGATTTATTCGTGAGAGTATGTCACCATGTGCCGTACCAGTCATTTTGGTGTCGAAGAAGGATGGAACATGGCGCATGTGTATTGATTGTAGAGCCATCAACAAGATAACGGTAAAGTATCGTCATCCTATTCCTAGGTTAGATGATATGCTTGATGAATTGCATGGTTCTACTGTTTTCTCAAAAATTGATGTTAAAAGTGGATATTATCAGATTAGAATGAAAGTAGGTGATGAATGGAAAACCGCATTTAGACCAAGTATGGATTGTATGAATGGTTAGTTATGCCTTTTGGTTTAACTAATGCACCTAGTACATTCATGAGGCTTATGAACTATGTGTTTAGGGCTTTCATTGGTAAATTTGTTGTGGTTTATTTTGATGACATTCTAGTCTATAGTAGGTCACTTGAGGATCATGTTGAGCACTTGCACCAAGTTTTATGTGTATTACGAGAGCATCATCTTTATGCTAACTTGGCTAAATGTTCATTTTGCACGGAAAGCATTGTGTTCCTTGGATTCATTGTTAGCTCTAGGGGTGTACATGTTGATGAGTCTAAGGTACAAGCCATACGTGATTGGCCTACACCAAAAAGTGATAATGATGTTAGGTCTTTCCATGGTCTAGCAAGTTTTTATAGGAGATTTGTGCGAAATTTTCCTACTATTGCTGCACCTCTTAATGAACTTGTTAAGAAAAATTCTGTTTTTAAGTGGGAAAGTAAACACCAAGAGGCATTTGATTTATTAAAGGACATGTTAACTAATGCACCTTTGTTGTGTTTACCTAATTTTGACAAGCTTTTCGAGGTTGAATGTGATGCTTCTGGAGTAGGTATTGGGGCCGTTCTTATGCAGGATTCCAAGCCCATTGCGTACTTTAGTGAGAAACTAAGCGGTGCAACCTTGAATTATCCCACATATGACAAGGAGCTTTATGCCCTTGTACGAACTCTTCAAACCTGGCAGCACTATCTCCTTTCCAAAGAGTTTGTGATTCACTCTGACCATGAGAGCTTGAAGTTTTTGAAGACTCAAGGCAAGCTCAACAAAAGACATGCGAAGTGGTTGGAGTTTATCGAGTCCTTTCCATATACGATCAAGTACAAGCAAGGTAAAGAAAATGTGGTAGCTGATGCATTGTCGAGAAGGTATACTCTTATTATCACTCTTCAAACTAAATTACTTGGTTTTGATTGTATTAAGGAATTATATGAGCATGATTTAGATTTTTTGAAAATCTGGTCTTTATGTTCTAAATGTGCTCATCTTGATTACTTTAGGCATGATGGATTTTTATTCAAAGGTCATATATTATGCATGCCTAGGTGTTCTATGCGTGAGTTGTTAGTTAGGAAAACTCATGGGGGTGGTCTTATGGGACACTTTGGTGTCTAGAAAACTTTGCACGTGTTGCATGAGCATTTCTTTTGGCCTAACATGCGAGTTGATGTTGAATCTATTTGTGCTAAATGTATTACTTGCAAGCAAGCAAAGTCTCGAGTTCAACCCCATGGTTTGTATACACCTTTACCCGTTCCTTCACAATCTTGGGTGGACATTTCTATGGATTTTGTTTTGGGATTACTGAGATCTTCTAGTGGTAAAGATAGTGTGTTTGTTGTGGTAGATAGATTTAGTAAGATGGCACACTTCATTGCATGTTCAAAAACTAATGATGCCACTTACATATCTGATTTGTTCTTTAAGGAAATTGTTAGATTGCATGGTTTGCCACGTAGCATTGTTAGTGATAGAGATGTTAAATTTTTGAGTCATTTTTGGCGCACTTTGTGGAGTAAACTTGATACTAAACTATTGTTTTCTACTGTTGCACATCCACAAACTGATAGTCAAACTGAAGTAGTTAATAGAACCCTTTCTACACTATTGCGTGCAATCATTCAAAAGAACTTAAAGAATTGAGAAAAATGTTTACCACACATTGAGTTTGCTTATAACAGGACTGTTCATTCCACTACATCTTATTCACCTTTTGAGGTTGTTTATGGTTTTAATCCCCTAACTCCTTTAGATATTTTACCTTTCTCTACTAATGAAGTTGCTGATCTTGAAGATAAAAAGAAAGCTCAATTTGTTAGGGATCTTCATGCTAAGGTGCGTGAGAATGTGCAGAAAAAGAATGAGCATTTTGCAAAGGTAGCAAACAAGGGTCGCGTGAAAGTCGTATTTGAGCCCGGAGATTGGGTTTGGGTGCACATGAGGAAGGAAAGATTTCCTCAACAGAGAAAGTCTAAGTTGCATTGATACGTGTGTGGTAGCACCCGTTTTAAACTTGGAAGCTTCATCAATGATATTTGTCAATCTATGTGATTTGATTGATTCTACAAGGAGTCTTGTGTTTTCAACCATTCTTGAGTTCGGAGAATCCGTGGACCAATCGAGAAAATTGGACTTGAAGATTGAGTTTTGGTTTTGGATTAAACATGCATTCAAAAAAAGGCCCAAAAAATAGCATATGGTCCAAAGATGATGCACACAAGTTGGCTAGGTTTGATGGACCCAAGTTGAAGGTCTTAAAAATACAAGATTGAAGCCCAATGGAGTCCAAGAAGGAATGACCCAGCCCATTTATTATTTTATGGCGAATTTCTTTTTATTTTTTTAGAAGTTTAGCTTTTATTCAGTTTCCTAAGTAGTTTACAAGTTGTAATCCTTAAGTAATTACCTATTGTGTTAGGATACAACTCAAGTTAACTTTCTAGACTATTCTAGCATGTTTTTAGGTTACTTTTGTAAGCCTATAAATAGGACAAAAATGTGTTACGAATTTTATGATGATTTTTGTGATTAATAAAATTTGAGTTTTCTCTTTTAGAGAGTTTTGTCTTGGTTTCTTGGATTAGAGCCAACTCTTGGTCTTATTGGAGTGATTCCATGGCAACCATTCTCCTAGCTTAGAATTTTCTTCTTGTTTTGATTAAGTCCTTAGAATAAAATTTGGTTAGACGAATGAACTCGCTCATATCGGTCTAGCAAACTTTATCCTTTGGTTCAAGATTTCTACAAGGGTAAAATTCAAGGCGACCAATCTCCACGTTTAGGTTGCTTTGGTTTAGGAATCAAAGTGGGTCTAAAGTTCAACGAGGTTGTTTCTTTTGAAGATAATTTGGTCCAATTCAGTGGGAGGATTTGGATTAAATTATCACCTGATTCTTCAAGACGATCTTTGGGGTGATATTCCTGTGATATACGAAAGGGGCCGCCCACGATCGTATCATGCATCCTAGGGGGGACGGACCCTTATAGATCCTTGAAAGAATTGGGGACAATGCCTACAAAGTGGATTTACCTAGTGAGTATGGAAACATTAGTGCAACTTTTAATGTTTCTGACTTATCTTTGTTTGATGTAGGTGATTCGAGGACGAATCCTTTCGAGGAAGGAGGGAATGATAGATCCCAAGGTCAGCAAGCTTCCAAGGTGACTGAGGATGTACTTCAAGACTTGGATTGACACGATCCGGGTTGGTCTCCCTTTTCGTGTGTCACAGGAACATCCCCAAAGGACCGTCTTGAAGATCAGGGTGATAATACAATCCAATCCCTCCCGCAGAATTGGACCAAATTATCAAATAATACAAACTCTCATTGAATCACTCGACCCCAATCCAACCCCGTGGAATGAAACCGTTTGAATCTAACAAGAGGGGAAACCCTAAACCCCACCCAAACCTGTTGGATAGAACGTAAGGTATAAAGTAAACCTCACAAAACACACAAATTCAACTACAAAAACAAACAAAACAAAAACTAAAAAATTCTAGAATGAATAATACCCGCCGTGAACAGTAAACCCCAGGCGTGAACAGTACGCCGTGTGAACAGTGTTCCCGGCGTGAACTATACCGATGAACAGTGACGCTACAGTGCACGAACAGTGACGCGACTTTTTTTTTTTTTTAAATCAACAACCCAAAGATCACAACTTTGATTCAAGAAAAGTTAGATCTTGAACCCAAAACAACAATAAACAACTCAACACAAAAATCCAAATAGAAAAGATATATCCAAACGGATTAATAACGAAGAGATATACCCAAGTGGGTTAAACACAACGAATAAACCTGATTTTCTTTCAAGATCCAATAGCTCTGATACCACTTGACACGATTCGGGGTTGATCTCCCTTTTCGTGTGTCACAGGAACATTCCCAAAGGACCGTCTTGAAGATCAGGGTGTAAATCAATCCAAACCCTCCTGCAGAATTGGATCAATTTACCTATGAATAATTCGACCCCAACCAAACCCGTTGATTGAAACCAAATCAATAGAGACCCTAGACCCTTACCAAACTTGTTGATAAAAACCCAAGGTATAACCTTACAAGAATCACTATTGAAAAGTTGGAAAAATTTCTCATCTCAAGAACTCACGAAATCCCTCAAAGGGAGAAAACCAATTTTCATTGATTAAATCATAATTCAACATCATCCCATAATAATAATAAACGACGATAGTTAGCCTTATATAGGCGTACAAACCCTAAAACTAAATATGGAAAATTTTAATTAAATAAAACCTAAAAAAATTGAACTAAAACTAATTAAAATAATTAAAATTCCAAGCTGCGGACGAAGGCCGCAGGCAAGGCCGTGGAGCGGCCTTAGGCGCGGCCTTGGTCAGAAGCAATTCTGGCCTTGGCACGCATTCTGATCCAGGCCGTGGGGAAGGCCGCGGGCCGGCTGGGGTGCGGCCTCCATCAGAACGTCAGCAACTAGCTTCTGGTCTTGTCCTTTGAAAATTCTACCTCGTACTTTCGACCTTAGACGCGACCACCAACCTTTGGCCCCTTGAGTGGATGCTAAATCAGCCATCTCCCTTGCTCCGTTGTCATGCCTTGAACACTTTAAAACCTCCAATTTGCACAGAATGATAAAATCCGTTGGTGAAGTTTGAATGATAGGAATCATGGCCACAGGATTCGTATCATGGATGGTCCTATGACTAGGTCAAGAGCTAGGAAAATGAAAGATGCTTTGCATGGTCTCATTATGGACACGCTGGATAATGTGTGCAAGGCGACCAACATGGATCTTTTGTCACGTAGTGTACTTTGCTTATGGGCTGACCAAGGAAGGAAGGATGATTCAAGCATGGGAATGAAGTGCCAAACCTTCTGACCGAACCCGCGCCATGAACCCGCGCCGTGTATAGGTGCCGCGGGTACCATCAGAAAGTTTGTTTTAGTTGTTTTATGTAATTTTTAGAGTTGTAATCTTTAATAGTCGAATATTAGGTTACAACTAGGGTAAAGTACTTTCTTGGTTATGTTTTTTGTGCCGCCCTATATAAGGGTTTCTTGGGAACAACATGAGACAGAATGTTTGTGATATTTTGAGTGGAATTTTCTCCAGAATTTTCTTGATTCTTTGGTGATTGAGAACCGCCATAGGTCTTATCAAGCTTTGCTTGTGGCGACCATCCAATCTCACTTAGAGTTTCCTTTCGGTTTTGTTCAAGATCTTTAGAGAATTAGGTTTGAACGATTGAACGCGCTCAATTCGGTTCATCTTGGTTTTTCTAGGATCGAGGGCATCTTCAAGGGGAAAAGTTCGAGCAACCTACTCCACGTCAAGGGTTATTGGAAGATCCATCCAAAGGGTCTTGAGTTCAATGAGTAGTAAGCCTAAAATCCAAGGGTCTTGGTAGTCTTCCGTACGCGCGATCTCATCATGGAGGCGTAATGCAACATTTGAGGAGAAGGAAGAGTGTTCCACTTCTAGGGCCAAAGAGATCATGAGCTCTAAGAATGAAGCAAAGTCTTCAATGCCACCAACAAAGACTAAGTCCGAGGCACTACAAAGGAGTAGGGATTTGAAGTGTTTTAGGTGTCAAGTCATTGGTCACATAGCTTCTCAATACCCTAACAAGAGAGTTATGCTAATGAGAGATGATGGTAAGTATGAAAGTGCATCTTCAAGTGATTAAGATATGCCACCATTGGAGGAAGAAAGTGACAAAGACATTGGTGTCGCCCATGGGGAATTTTTGGTCACTAGGAGGGCAATTGAATTTGCACCTAGAGAGGATGGTGATCAAGTGCAACGAGAAAACATATTCCATACTAGATGCAATGTGAATGATAAGGTATGTAATATGATAATTGACAATGGAAGTTGCACTAATGTAGCTAGTGTTCTTTTTGTTGAAAAGCTAGGATTGCCCACAAGGAGACATCCTAAACCATACCATTTGCAATGGTTAGCTAATAATTCTAATTTGAAGGTGACTAAGCAAGTGGAAGTGGAGTTTTCTATTGGTACTTACCATGACAAAGTGTTGTGTGATGTTGTTCCTATGCATATTTGTCATATACTATTGGGGCGTCCATGGCAATTTGATAGAAACGCCATGTACAATGGGTTGAAGAATAGGTACACTTTTTATTGGCAAGGTCAAAAGATATCACTTAAGCCATTATCACCATTGGAAGCATATGAAGATGAAGTGCGCATAGCTAGGGATTGTGAAGACAGAAAGAATTCTTTGAAAGCACAAGCAAAAGTAAAGAATGCTAAAAAGGATGAGAGAGTGCTTGCAAAGAATGAATGTGGTGAGTTGAATGAGGGGAAACAAACTGAAGTTGTAAAAGAAAAGGGAGTGGAAAATAGCAAGAGTGAGAATAAGAGCGTCTTACTTGTGAGACCAAAGCTTCTTGTACCCTTGTACAATGAAGTAGATTATTTTTCTAACACTCTTAACACTTGTTTTCCTAGTGCTTTTGTTTCTTTTATGCAGCCACTTAAAGTTCAAAGTGTGGAGGAAGCAATACAATCTGAAGTCCGTTTTCTTCTTTGGGATGATGCTTGATTGACGAGATTTGGTATTCAAGTGAATCATGGTCGAGATTTGAGCATTGAGGGAGTTTTCTTGCCCTATGTCATCAACAACAATTGGATCATGAATTATATGTTTAATTGTTGGCATAGTATACCTAATTTTTCTATTGTTTTGCATTATGGTTTAGGAGATTTTACATGTGTTTGTTCTATTTTTTTTCATGCATTCTAGTAGGTATATAATATGTATAGTGTTTTGCCTTGACCTCTATGGCTTAAATTCTGATTTTGGCATTTTAATTTGTTTCTCTATCATATTGGAATCCTTGTCTAGTGCTTTAGGATGCATTACATTAGATTCTGAAGAGTTTAATTCTTCTATTGTTAGATTGCATGAAAACCATGTGTTGCCTATCTTCTTAGAAGACGATTTTGATGACTTTTCTTTTGCAATTCAAGTGCATGTAGATTCATGTGTCATTGAATTGAGTACTTTATATTTGGATAGTGCATTAGCTTACTCACATGGCATAGACTTTGTTGTTAACATGCATGAGTTTAATTCGTTGTTTAACTTTCTTGTGCAAGATTATGTTAATCACCCATATGATTTCTATCTTGTGTTCAGATTTTCTTACTTAGACTTGCATAGAGTGCTTAGAGATTATGTGCATGTAAGATTTTATGCTGATTTGAGATGTGCTTTAGTCTATATATATGAGTATTACTTGATCATCTGTGATGAGTCATTGCTGTTTTATATGTGCTTGCATATTGATCATAGGAAGAACCCTTCCTATAGAGATTTGATGTTCCTAAATGATGCCTACATTAGTTTCAAAAGTACTTATTGTTGTGTTTATGATGTAGGTGATTCAAGGATGAATCCTTTTCAAGGGGGACGGAATGATAGGTATCATGGAAGGCCTCTTGAAGTCGTTCTTGATAGTCATTGGAGAATTCATATAGTTCAAGGAGTCATCCAATCTTCATGCGTGTATTGATGGATTTGCTTAAGGTGGATCACGACTTTTTGAGGAGAAAATTGGGCTTAAAGATCATTTATTGGCTTTGGATCAAGCATATTTTCAAAGAAGGCTTTAAGTCCAAAAGGTCCAAGATGGTCCAAATAGGCTGGCTTTTGTTGTGGTTGTGGATCAAGTTTGTTTTTAAAGAGAGAACAAGTCCAATTGAAGCCCACAAGAGGACAGCCAACCCAAGACATATTTGGATGAATTTTCTTTTATTTTTATTTTATTTGGATGAATTTTTAGTATTTTTAGTAGCTTAGCTTTGTTTTATTTCAGTTAGTTACTAAATCATGTTTTGTTAATTAGTCTACTTATGTTAGATTTAGAATTTTGGTAGTTTACTTTAGTTAAGCTTCTAGACTTTTCTTTACAAGAGTTTGTAAGCCTATAAATGGCTAGGTACTATTCATCCGAATTTTCATTCACCATGTGATTAATAATATTGAGTTTCTCTTTTAGAGAGTTCTTCTTTAGTTCTTGGATTAGAACTATTCTTAGTCTTATCGAGTGATATCGTGGCGACCATACAACTGGCTTAGGATTATTCAAAGGGTTTGATTTAGGTCCAATTAGATTAATTCCAACTAGATTGCTTCCTTTGATAGGTAGAGGTCTAGCAATTATTCTAAGGGATTGAATTCAACAAGCTTGAATCAATTCTAGGCAAACCAACTTGATTTCTTCTTAATTGCTTGGAATGATTTCCTTGAGGTTAAGACATTCAAGTTGTTCGAGCAACATCTTTTGGGTTGATTGTGTTGGACAAATTCCATCAAGATCAAATTCATTGAGTTGTTCAAACTGATTTTCAAGAGTTCTAGGCCGTTCACAATTCTGCGCGTATCATATACTTTCTAGATGAGATGGTGAACAGTGATATGACTGAACCTAGCCCATTACCTAGTGCGATAATTGCTTACATGATGAAGACGGATATGGCACAAAGTGCTACCACCGGATTTGGGTTTCCGAGACTCATTTCCCTCATTATGGAGCGATGTGGAGTCCGCCTTGACGATCAACAGAGATTAGACACGGGGACTAGAGACATAGTTGTAAGGTAACAGCATAGGTAACGTAGCGGAAAATAAAAAATTTATTACCTTAACCACGGATCTCTTTGACATATCTACATGATTAACAAGGGGGTTTGCATGAAGATTACCTTAAGCACAGAAGATTTCTATGCTTCTAGGCAAAGATCCTTCGAAGAAGATGTTAGATCTACCACAAAAAGCCCTCCAAGCGTTGAGCCTCTAACGATATCCACACGAACAACTTCTTTGGGAACCTTGAAGGCTTGCTTGCTTTGACTTTTGAGTGCTAGCTCCCTTGAATTATTTAAGAACACAAAAAGAAGAAAAACCTAACAATTAGGAGAGAGAGAGAGAGACGCCTAGAGAGAGAAGAAGAGGCGTGTCTCTTTCTTTCAATTTTTCTCTCACTAGTTTTTCTTTTGTGTTGCAATAATAATTCAAGAGTCAAAGCATAAACCTATTTATAGAGGAAGTAATCTAGTCTTTTAGGAAATAAAGCTAATTGGAAACCAAGAAGGTGTAGGCAACTTACTTGAAGCTAATCCTTCTCCTTTAGGAAATCTATTCCATAAGGAAACCAACTAGTTACTTTATTTCTCTAAGGAAACTAATTTCCTGCAAGACTTAGAATATTTATAAATAAGTCCTTTAAATTAATTTATCTAATAAATTAACCCCATAAGTATCTCATACTTATCTTAATTACATTTTAACCCAAAGATTTTGTTCTTTATGTGTGTGACCCATTAGGTTCCATTCACGTTGGCAATAAGTATAAATTATAACTCATTAATTGAGCTAGATAAATTAAACACCTTTAATTTATCATTAATTCACTAATTAATCAATTCATACTTATAGATCATGAGTGGCGTCTAGCAATGCATCATGACCACCCAAGTGAATAGAAAAGTCATATGGTAGACCATTCCCTTCAATGACAATGTTACCGTGTAATTAATATCCTTTCACCACACTATATCCCAATTAGTCTATAAGTATTGTGCATACTTTTAAATGACTAATTTATATTTTCTTGTTCCAGAAATATAACTTTCCATGATGTATAACCTTGAAACCACTTCCCAGTTATACTATCACTTTTGCAGAAGATTTATGAGTTAATATTTCCAACAAGTGGCCATAAAGGGATATACTCTCCTATTAAGGAGTGGTGAATCCTATATTGATTACTCACTATCTTTCCATGCTTCAAATTATACCCAATCTCTAACCTATGGGCTACCCTTTTACGGGCACCGAGGAATAGAGTCAAAGTATAGCAATTCACACTCAAGATACTATGGTAATGTCAAGTCAAAGGATCACTTACACTATTGCCATTAAGAGTTCAACCATTGGCACTATAGTTGAAACTCTTGGCAGATCAATCCAATGAACTTGTTCTCAAACAAGCATCCACATACTAGCTTAAGTGTCACGCACACCATAGTCAATGAGATCAACTACTTACTATAAGTAGAAGCAAAGTATGTGCTAGTCTATCCATATTAATGGTGTCCAATCTCATTAATTCTACGACTAGGGATATTTAAGAATATAACTTTATGTATTAGAGTCTCATAATTGTAACCCTTACAATCTCTAATACACAGTCAATATTCTAAGGACTTTATCAATCAAACAAATAACATGGAAATACAAGTATAGATGATAAAGAAAAATACCACATGGATAAATATAACATAAATAAGTGTAACACAAAACACCTTAAACCATCTTGGTTTTAGGGCAAAACACCTTAAACACCTTAAACCATCTTGGTAATCTCAAGTCAAAGGATCACTTACACCATTGCCATTAAGAGTTCAACTATTGGCACTATAGTTGAAACTCTTGGCGGATCAATCCAATGAACTTGTTCTCAAACAAGCATCCACGTACCAGCTTAAGTGTCACGCACACCATAGTCAATGGATCAATTACTACTTACCATAAGTAGAGGCAACGTATGTGCCAGTCTATCCGTATTAATGATGTCCAATCTCATTAATACTATGACTAGGGATATGTAAGAATATGACTTTATGTATTAGAGTCTCATAATTGTAACCCTTACAATCTCTAATACACAGTCAATATTCTAAGGACTTTATCAATCAAACAAGTAACATGGAAATACAAGTATAGATGATAAAGAAAAATACCACATGGATAAATATAACATATAAAATACCTTAAACCATCTTGGTTTTAGGGCATACACTAATAAACTCCCACTTGCACTAAAACCAATCACTCATTTGTTTTAGGCCAAAAGCATTTACATGAGCATCATGCTTTTTCTGGGACAAGGCCATAGTGAGATGATCAGCTATATTGTCATCAGTGGGAACCTTTTCTATCTTTACATCATTCCTACCAACTATTTCTCTAATAAGATGGTAGCGCCTAAGTACGTGTTTGGATCATTGATGAGACCTAGGTTCCTTTGCTTGGGCTATGGCACCATGTTGTCACAATACAAAGGTATAGGATCAACAATGGAAGGAACCACTCCTAGCTCGATGACGAACTTCTTGATCCAAACAGCCTCTTTTGCAGCTTCGGAATTAGCAATATACTCGGCTTCAGTTGTAGAATCAGCGGTAGTTTCTTGCTTCGAACTCTTCCAGCTCACAGCACCACCATTTAACGTGAATATAAATCTAGACTGCGACTTACTATCATCCTTGTCTGACTGAAAACTAGCATCAGTGAAACCACACACTTCGAAAGTGTGTCCTCCATAAATCAAGAATAATTCTTTAGTTCTTCTTAAGTACTTAAGAATACTTTTGACAGCTACCCAGTGACCTTCACCAGGGTTAGCTTGGAATCTGCTCGTAACACTTAGAGCATAGGAGACGTCGGGTCTCGTACATAGCATAGCATACATAATGGATCCTATTGCCGAGGCATAAGGAACCTATGGGTTACCCTTTTACGGGCATCGAGGAATAGAGTCAAAGTATAGCAATTCACACTCAAGATACTATGGTAATCTCAAGTCAAAGCATCACTTACACCATTGCCATTAAGAGTTCAACCATTGGCACTATAGTTGAAACTCTTGGCGGATCAATCCAATGAATTTGTTCTCAAACAAGCATCCACATACCAGCTTAAGTGTCACGCACACCATAGTCAATGAGATCAACTACTACTTACCATAAGTAGAGGCAAAGTATGTGCTAGTCTATCTGTATTAATGATGTCCAATCTCATTAATTCTATGACTAGGGCTATTTAAGAATATAACTTTATGTATTAGAGTCTCATAATTGTAACCCTTACAATCTCTAATACTCAGTCAATATTCTAAGGACTTTATCAATCAAACAAATAACATGGAAATACAAGTATAGATGATAAAGAAAAATACCACATGGATAAATATAACATAAATAAGTGTAACACAAAACACCTTAAACCATCTTGGTTTTAGGGCATACACTAACAATAGTGAATCTCCATGTACTGAAGAGCCTTGGTGCCAAACAGCGGGCAATTGACATGTTGCAGGGACGAGGCCAACAGGATGAGGAAGATGAAGATGCACCCACCATGGAGCCTGCTGCTGGACCCTCATCCTCACAAGCACATCCTGTAGGTCATTCACACCCGTCTGGGATTGAAGACATTTTGGCAGCCATAGGGACACTCCAGACTGACTTCATGGGTGCTATGGGCAACTTAAGGACCGACTTTATGGGCACCCTAGTCATATCCAAGGGCAATTGGACGACCTTGGCAGTTGAGTGGGTAGTCTTGAAGATTATCTACGCTCTTTTCACTCTGGCGGGCCGAGAGGCAGTCATGATGCACCAGGCACACCCCTTCATGATCTTCCTCTTTCCTTTCCTTTTCTTTTCACTCATTTTTTCTTTTGGCCTGTATAAGACATTTTCTCTTATTTTTCTCTTTCTTTTATTTTCTTTGTTTATTCACTTTTGGCCTGTACTAATTAATAGGATAATGTAACGCTTTTGTTTCTTTTGTTTATGTGATTGTCGTAGTTTGTAGAACTTGTGGCTTTCACTCTTCTTTCAATCACATACCCAGTGGCCACGTCTACCAAGGGGAGTAACTGTCTATCTTTACCTTATTTTTCATTATCTTATTTTTCACACGTTGAGGACACTGTGTGATTTAAGTGTTGGGGGGAAGTGTCGTAGATAGATTAGTTGTTTACTTTTGTAATGATTTGAAATTTTGTGCTAGTTGTTTTGAAATTTTTTTGGACTACTCTGTCAAAATGTTTAAATAGGCACAATAATCATCCAACTTGTGGTGTTTCATATCTCTTTTCTTTCAAGTTTTCTTTTTAGGAAGTTATGTTATCTTAGTAATTAGGGTCAGTTTTCCTGCATGAATGGAACCAATGCATGCTTTACTTAAGTAGAAATTAGTATGTGTATAAGAACTCATACTTTAGTGAAAGTATAGTAGGCAAAATAGAGTTAATTATGCTGCAATTGTAAGACTTGAAGAAGTTCCTTTAAGATTATTTGATTCAGTTGAGTAGTTAATGGATATAGTAAGTGAAGTGAAGTATACCTTATGACTAGTATAATAGAAGAAGAGGGGACAAATAGCGATGTAGCTCAGGATCTACTCCACTAGTTTTAGTACTGAGTAACTAACCAGGGGTCTTCATTTACCAATATTGACTTTCGCGTCAAAAAGGCTACTAAAATTATGAGTAAGCATAACTACTTGAGCGTACGAAGTGTTGAGTAACCGGAGATCTTCATCACCAATGTCGTTCTTCGCGTCAAAAATAACTTCGTGTCTCAAGAAAGGCTGAGCTATAATAAAAAAAAAAAGAGAGAAAAAGAAAGAGAAGAGCCCCCTTGTTGATTCACGTTGAACTAATCATGGGTATATGGGTTTATCCATAAACTGTGGAAGTTGATTACTTAAGAGGGTCAAGTATGAAGGGAATGAATTCATATTGACAAGGTTGACGTATACTTACCTCTATTTTGCCTATTATGATGAGTAATCGAAGTAAGAGTAACTGTATGCAAAATATTTCTCCTGGTTGTAAAGTTTGCATGTATGGTTTCCCTTGTTTTGAACCATTATCTGATCATTAGAGTTCTATTGCTTGAGGACAAGCAATGGTTTAAGTGTGGGGGAGTTGATAATGGCCGAAAGTGACTAGGTTTTTATAGTGTGTTTAGGCTAGGATTTACGTGTTTTTCTTTACAAGTTTTACTTAATAATTGTGGTTTTTCTTTCTTTTGAATTCTTGAGTGAATTTGACACGAGAGCTACTCATTTGGCTTGTTTTTCAGTACTTTTATAGGATTTTTCCACCTTTACTGCCGAAAACCAAAGTATGATTGAGTGTACGTTGAAATAGGGAAGAGATCTCACAAGTGCAAAATAAAGGCTGAAGGAAATCGAGGATTCTGTTTCCATTCACACCTTCATCTGCACCGCGGATGAGGCCACGAGCGAGAACAGTAGCATGGCCGGGTGGAGATTGAGGTTCTGTTGGCATCCGCAGTGTCACCCGTGCTGCGGATGACGTCGCGGGTGACACCAGACCCATACTATTTTTCATCCACAGCCTCAACCGCACCGCAGATGAGGCCGCAAATGAGTGGCGTATTCCTACAATTTTAGTTTGTTTTCAAGAAAAAATTTGGGGGAATGAACCAAGTTTGGGGGAAATAAATTAGAGAATAAAAAAGGCTCTTCTAGGGCAAAAACAAGGAGAGAACAGGCGAGAAACGCGAGGGAAGCAAACTCAAGAATTGAAGAGAGAAGAAGAAGTGCAGTAGCACAAGGGAAATTTCTACGACAAAGAAGAGCGAAGAAACACTACATGAGAATTAATTTTTCATTGCTTTCTTTAATGTTTGTTGAACTTTCTCCTTTGATTATGGAGTAGATTTGTATAAGACTTAGAAGGGTTGAACCCTAACCTTTGTTTATGATGTTTTGATTCGCTGTTTAATGGATAAAATCTTATCTTTAATTGATTTACTTGTGAGTTTATTGATAAATTGGATTGGATTTTTGTGCACGAATTCAATCTTGACAGTTGTATTGGTTAGGTAATTGAGAAATCACTCAATTAATGTAGAACAACTCTCGAGTAAAAGAACTTGCATGAATTGCTAGAAATAGAATTCCATAAGTTCTCCTATTTGGTTGTGAATCCATTCGTGAGATAAAATCCATTGATTCTATTGCATCTTCTAGGGGTTTTGAGTTGGGAAGAGATTCCATTCAATCAACCTAGGGATAGAAGTTGTAAGCTTGAGAAAGATTACAACTTAATAAAGGGATTTTAGGGTCAATTGAGAATTGGATAATCCATTAGGCACAAATTAAATCTAATAATCAGGGTTAGGGGAATTCCACTTCTAAGTCTTGCGTTAGAAACTACTGCATTCCCTACTTTCTCACTTATCTGTGTTTGATTTGTTGGCATTCTCGTTCATTAATTTACTTAGACTAGTTTGTTATTGTTCCGACCTATCGTATTAATTAGACTAGATAATAAATTGCGGGTAATTACTAGTACTTGCTAAGTCCTTGTGGGTACAACACTCTGTACTCCTTATATGCTATACTACAGAACGATAGGTATACTTGCCTATAGTATCCATAGTGTTGTCTAAAAGATACTACTGGTGATGATCCATTGGTTGAGGTATGTGATCTAAATAGTCCTCCTCATTTCCTTGTAGTAGAATTTTTTAATAATGAGGGTTGGAGTGCAGGAAAATTAAAGCAATGGTTTCCTTTATCTGTGGTTTCATCTATTTTGCAAATCCCATTGAACTCTGTTGTGGATGATGAGATTGTGTGGGCACTTACATCTTTGGGATTCTTTTCCACCTCTTCGGCTTGGGAATGTGGTAGGCAAAGGAGGAATTGCTCTAAGGCTCTTGAAATGGTTTGGCATTCTTTTCTCCCTATCAAGATTTCTTTTTTTGTATGGTCATTGTTATATAACATTATACCGGTTGATGTCATTTTGCGAAGGAAAGGATTCCGGATTGCTTCCAAATGTTTATGTTGTAGGCATATGGAAGATGTGAATCTGTGTTTTTGGATGGCATGGTTGTGCTTGAGGTTTGGAGATTTTTTATGGCTGCTTTTGGGATCTCTTGGAGGGATCATTCTTGCATTGCAGCCTTGTTAACTTATTGGAATTTGTCCCTTCCTAGTATTGATCATATTGCCTCAATCCTTCCGATTTTAATCTTGTGGTGTATTTGGGTGTGTAGGAATGATGGAAGATTTAATGGTGCAGAAGTTTCAGCTTCAAAAGTCATTGCTTTGGTGGAACATTGGCTGTCTTGTTTGGGCTCCTCAAAAAAACCTTTGCCTAAACAAATTGAGGGTCAAATGGGTGATTACTTTAGAAAGTATTTCACATGTAGCAAGCCATTGGGAAAGATAGTTTGGTTGGTTGCTTGGAGAAGACCCCCACTGAGATTTCTAATGCTCAATACAGATGCTTCACTACGTGATGGAAGGGTTTTTGTCGGTGGTTGCCTAAGGGATGAGCATGGTAAACTTATTGTTGCATTTTATAAGGAGTATGAGGAAATGTCAATTTTGAAGGGTGAAGCTTGTTCTCTTTTATTTGGCTTAAAATTATGTGTTCAAGGGGGGTATTGTAACATTCTAGTGGAGGTTGATTCATTGGCATTGGTGGACTTGATCTCCAAATGTTCTTTGGGTGGATAGTGTTAGTGTATGACCCAAAACCAAGATGGTTTAAGGCATTTTATATTTACACTTATTTATGTTATATTTATCCATGTGGTATTTTTCTTTATCACCTATACTTGTATTTCCATGTTACTTGTTTGATTGATAAAGTCCTTAGAATATTGAATGTGTATTAGAGATTGTAAGGGTTACAATTATGAGACTCTAATACATAAAGTCATATTCTTAAATATCCCTAGTTATAGTATTAATGAGATTGGACATCATTAATGCGGATAGAGTAGCACATACTTTGCCTCTACTTATGGTACGTAGTAATTAATCTCATTGACTATGGTGTGTGTGACACTTAAGCTGGTATATGGATGCTTGTTTGAGAACAAGTTCATTGGATTGTCCGCCAAGAGTTTCAACTATAGTGCCAATGGTTGAACTCTTAATGGCAATGGTGTGAGTGATCCTTTGACTTGAGATTGCCATAGTATCTTGAGTGTGGATTGCTATACTTTGACTCTATTCCTCAGTGCCCGTAAAAGGGTAGCCCATAGGTTAGAGATTGGGTGTAGTTTGAAGCATGGAAAGATAGTGAATAATTGATATAGGATTCACCACTCCTTAATAGGAGAGTATATCCCTTTATGGCCACTTGTTGGAAATATTAACTCACAAATCTTCTGCAGAAGTGATAGTATAACTTGGAAGTAGTTTCAAGGTTATACATCAGGGAGAGTTGTATTTCTGGAACAAGAAAATATAAATTAGTCATTTTGATGGTATGCACTATACTTTTAGACTAATTGGGATATAGTGTGGTGAAAGGATATTAATTACATGGTAGCATTGTCATTGATGGGTATGATCTACCATATGACTTTCTTATTCACTTGGGTGGTTATGATGCATTGCTAAACGCCACCCATGATCTATAAGTGTGAATTGATTAATTGGTGAATTAATGATAAATTAAAGTGTTTAATTTATCTAGCTCAATTAATGAGTTATAATTTATACTTATTGCCAACTTGAATGGAACCTAATGGGTCACACACATAAAGAACAAAATCTTTGGGTTAAAATGTAATTAAGACAAGTATGAGATACTTATGGGGTTAATTTATGAGATAAATTAACTTAAGGGACTTATTTATAAATATTCTAAGTCTTGTAGGAAATTGGTTTCTTAAAAGAAATAAAGTAACTAATTTGTTTCCTTATGGAATAGATTTCCTAAAGGAGAAGGTTTAGCTTAAAGTAAGTTACCTAAACCTTCTTGGTTTCCAATTAGCTTTATTTCCTAAAAGACTAGAATACTTCCTCTATAAATAGGTCCATGCTTTGACTCTTGAATTATTATTGCAACACAAAAAGAAAACTAGTGAGAGAAAAATTGAAGATAGAAAAAGCATGCCACTTTCTCTCTCTTTGCATCTCTCTCTCTCTCTCCTAATTGTTAGGTTTGCCTTCATCTTGTGTTCTTAAATAATTCAAGAGAGCAAGCACTCAAAAGTCAAAGCAAGCAAGCCTGCAAGGTTCCCAAAGAAGTTGTTCGTGTGGATATCGTTAGAGGCTCTACTCTTGGAGGGCTGTTTGTGGTAGATTTAACCTCTTCTACGAAGGATCTTTGCCCAGTAGCATAGAAATCTTTTGTGCTTGAAATAATCTTCATGCAAACCCCCTTTGTTAATTATATAGATATGTCAATGAGATCCATGGTTAAGGTAATAAATTTTTATTTTTCCGCTGCGTTACCTATGCTATTACCTTACAGATGGTCTCTTTGCTATCTATTAGAGGATATTCGTATCCATTTAAGGAAGCCTGGATGTACTGTTGGACATATTTTTAGACAAGCAAATGCAACTGCAGATTCTTTGGCATTTTTTCTATTGCGAATTTACCTGGTTCAATATGTAAAGTACAAAATTTAGACAAGTTGGGTATCCCCCAAATTTGTGTGTCTAATTCTAGAGATTAGAGTTATTTGACGATATATTTGTAAGGGAGTAGTACTCCTTATTTATGGTTTTTTAATTATTTTTCTTGTACTGGAGGTTTTGGCCTAGTCCCCCTCCTATCTTGTTCTTTCATTTTTATTATTGTTAATAAAATTTGGGGCTAGCTTCCTGACGTGTGCACGGTTGCGTTGCCAAGAAAGTCTTGGATTTCAGGTATGCAACTCGTTGAACTCAAGACCTCGTTTGATTCGTGAACCAAGGAACCCTTGACGTGGAGCTTGTTTTGCCTTGAATCTCCCTTGAAGATGAGCACACCTAAGAACAACTAGACTTAGACCAAGTTGAGCGAGTTCAATCGTCTAACCTAATTAACTCTAAGACTTGATCAAAAACATCAAGAAAACTCTAAGCGAATTGGTGGTCGCCACAAGCAAGCTTGATAAGACCAAGAGTAGTTCTAAATTGACAAAGAACCAAGAAAATTCTCTCAATAGAGAAAACACACGATTTTTTCTGAATAATTCTTGTTTTTTTTTAAATTCGTAACTAATGAGAGGCCTATAAATAGGCTTACATAGAACATTCTAGACTTGAAGATTTAAGCAACTTCTAAGTCTATACCCATAAACTAATAATAATACTTAGCTAAAACACAAATATAGAAGAATTCTAATAAGTAAACTAACTAAAAACTACAAAAATTCGTCAAAATCACATCATGGGCTAGGACATCCTTCATTAAGCTCCATTGGGACCTCCATTTAGCAACTTCAAGGGCCCTCCAAGCAAGTCCAAGTGACCAGTCCCTTGTAAGATTGTTTTGGACAGCTTAATATCTTCTTTTGAGCTTTCTTTGTAGATGAACTTGATCCACAACCAATGCTTGAATTCTTGGCCCAACGTGATAGCTTGAACATTGCAAATTTCAAGCTTGTGACTAAATTCAAAATCATGTAACTTTACAATCCAGCCACCTTGTTCAAATGTTCCATGCATGATTATCACTCCTTTAAGCTTTTCTTGATCCATATAAATGGCCTCTTCAACCCCTCCAAGTATAAACCCAAGTCCAAATGTATGCGCTCCTTGGATCACATCAATCCCTCCTTCCTTGAAAAGATTCGTCCTCGAATCTGCGAGTTCATAAAAACTACTATTAGTAACTAAAGGATTGATAAATGAGCAAGTATAACCACCAGGAATATTAAGCACATAAAAATCGGATGGCATATTGCAAGAATAGACACAAGTACTTAAAGACTTATTACTCTTGCAAGATGAAACAAAATAAAACTCAAAAACACACATAGATGATGTAAAGACAGTTTGAAGTTTAAAGACAACAAACATGTCAAGATGAGTAATATCTTTAAAAACATGCAAAAGAATTAAAATATATGAATGATCAACAAGAAAAACATGAGGTTTAGCACCTATATAACTAAGAATGGACTCAAAATAACACTCACTAACAAGATAGAAATCATGATCAAATAAAGACATGTATGACCAGAATCTAAGTAGAAACTACTAACTACAAGTAAGTGTAGAAAACGTGAATCATGAAGATAACATGCAATAATTCTGAATGAACTATGCAAAACTAAACCATAGAACATGGAAAATATCATCATTCAACTCACTAGAATAATTCAAACGATATAACAAAAACACATGAACTATTGTCACAAACTATAACACTAGAACACTTTAGAATGAACTTAACCTATGACAAAAACGAATTTTAGAGGTAAAACACTTAGGATAAACACAATTGAAAATCATTTATATGGACTCCCTATAATTCGTGTATAAGGACAACACAAAACATAAACATTACCACTAACTAGAACAACAAAATGACTTACATGATGTAATATAGACTCAAGAATCTGAAAAATTATCAAAAACTAAATCACCAAAACGTATAGAGGCAGCATGTATAAACAAATACAAGATCCCTAATACAAGTATTATGGCATGGAAAATCACATAAAACATGTTGAAATTCGTCCAAACATTGATGCAAAAATATAGGAGAACTTCTAAGACAGATTGCACTAGATGAAACTAAACAACTTAGATGCAAAACATAACTACCTACCCTAATAGAATAAACACATAAGATAGAATTAAGATGCAAACTTAAAGCTATTAGAACATAAAAACTTATGCCACAAATCAGTTGAATTCCAGCAAATCTTGCTGAAGTATTGTGGCGCTTGACAAGGTTGTAGCAATTCCTTCTCCACGATTTGCTTTCTTTGCTCAAGTGAAGGAATTCGAACACCTAAACAGCATGTATGTGGCATTTTTCTTTGAAGTATTAACCTGCAATAACTACCACAAAAACACTAGGAAAAGATAGGTTAAGAGAGTTAGCAAAGTACACTTCTTCTTTGGAGTACATGAATACAAGAGTTAAAGGTCTAACTAGCATAACACTCTTGCTCTTTTCTCTCTTCCCAATATCACGGATGGCCACTTTTCTCTCTTTGGATCCACCAATTTACATCCCTTCAAGGTTGGTTCGTGACTTTTTATTGGAACCATCATCCAGTACATTCCACTCTTTGGTGCTCCACACGATTTACTAATCCTTCTTTTGATGATTAGCCACTTGCTAGTTGACTTTGTTCCTCCCTTGTTTTGAATTCTCTTGCAATCCTCACTTGATCAGCATGTGCTTCAGATGGTACAATAGAACCCAAAGTCACCTTACGTCCATTCCACATGAAAGAGTACCAATTTTTGAAGCCATCATAGGTCACCCTCCTATCGAATTGCCATGGACGCCCACGAAGAATATGGCATGCTTGCATATGAACCACGTCACATCATACTTAATCATTATACTTGTTGATGGAGAATGGCACCAACACTTGCTTGGTCACCTTCATGTCTCCAGTTTCAGCTAACCAATGCAACTTATATGGCTTGGGATGTCTCTTTGTTTCAAGCCCCAATTTATCTACAAACAAAGTAGAAGCAACATTAGTACATGAACCACTATCAATAATCATGCTACATACCTTGTTTTGTACGGTACACCTAGTGTGGAAGATATGATCTCTTTGAATGTTCTCCTCATCCTCCATAGGTGCACCACTAAGTGCTCTCCTTGTCACCAAAATCTCTCCATGGTCGCCTCCCCAATGAGTTTCTTCGTCCTCACTTCCTCCTTCCAATGGAGGCATTTCCTCATAGATCTCAGCTCTCATTATAGGTATCTTTCTCTCAAAATCACCAACAATGGCTTCCCTAAACAATTTAAGATCATTTTTTGAGTCTTGTGGAATTGCCATTATGCTCTAAAAACCTGCAAGAAAAATTGTTAGAAACAACAAAGAAAATAGACAAGAATATGTGAAACACTCCCTTAATATTTGGCACTCGCTTCCCTCAAGTAGATTGGCTTTTACCCTCAAATGAGCTCACCACTAGGCCTTTTCCACTCAAAGAATCTTCTTGTAGGCTCTTTGATGAAGAACCAGCTCCATCAATCCCACCAAGGACCTATAGTAACCTCAACTTGTAAAGAGTAAATGTAAAGGCCAAGAAAAATTAGCTTAGAGTCTTTTTGATCAAGAGAATAAATCAAAGAATGAATAAGAATCAAGAATTGACACAAAATAGACACCCTAATGTGTGGTATAATTGTGTAAAAATTCTTGATTTTTAATGTTCTCTTGAAAAATAATAATATTCTTGTGCAAAAAAGTAAAAACTCCAACAATCCTATAAGGAGTGGGAAAGAAATTCCTTTCCAAAATGAATTCTTAAACAAATAATAATTAAAAACCAACACACAACCAATTAGGAAACACCAAACCATGGTCAAACACTGCCCAAACAGCTGGAAAACACGAAAAAAATAAAAAGGAAACAAGGTGTAACCGCCATTTGCCAAAAAGAAAAAGGAAACTACTTGTTTGTAGAATAAGTTTCCAAATCCTCTTTGTAACTACTTTCCTTTTCCCAATGGGTTTCTCAAAGACAAATAACTTCAATATAAACCCAACTAACACCCTTTTAACCCTTTTAAACACCAGAATTTCGGCAAAAATCGCAGCCAAAATTCGTCCAAAAATTAAAACGAATTTCAGCAACTATTATGCAAGAAAACCCTATCAAAACCCTGGTTTATGAAGAAGACCCTTTGACCAACACTTTAAGGCTTCAAGAACTTCAAGATTTGATCAAGAAAGTCCAAGAAATTAGCCAAAAACTTCATGAAATCAGTCGAGTAATCTTCAGCAACACAAACACTTCAAGAACTCAAGAACAAGTTGGTGCAAATTCAAGAAACTAGCAAAGTAAGTTCAAGAACTTCAAGAACTTGTATCTAAACACCAAGAAACTTCAATAAATCATTGAATAAAGATTTGTGCACGGTTTTTGTTTGTTGTGCACTCCTTTTTACTCTCTTTTTCTTTTTTCTTTGTGCTTTGTCTTTTTCTTTCTCTTCTTCCCTTTTGCACGACTTTTCTTCTCTTTTCTTCACACGATTTTTTTTTTATTTTTTTTACACGATTTTTTTTATTTTTTTTTCAAGCAAGAACTCAAAAATAACTCAAATAAATTTCCAAGAAAATTGGTTGTATGAATTTTTATGTTCAAGAAACCCTTTTCTTGCAAATTTTTGACACAAGAAATTCAAGAAAAACACCAAAAACAATCAAGAATCACAAAATACCACACAAGACCTAGAATTCTTGATTGAAAAGCAACGAAGAACAACTCTAATGAACCTAGGGCATGAATTTCACAAAGAAAACAACGAGAAAAATTGTAGAAATTTTTAAGGAACGAAAATAGAAAGAAAGCTAGACACAAGAAAATAACTTGTTGTCCAGGCTCGAAGCTCTTTGACAACGACTCAAAGAAAGAAAAACAAATTTGATACAAGTTGCTTAACTAGGCTCAAAGCTCTTTGATAAACAACAAAAAAAAGCAAAAAAGGATATATCTGAATTTTTCCAAAGGAAAAATTGGATTGGAAAAAGATGAAAAAAAATCCAAGAAGATGGCTCTGATACCACTTGACGTGCACACGGTTGCATTGCCAAGAAAGTCTTGGATTTCAGGTATGCAACTCGTTGAACTCAAGACCTTATTTGATTTGTGAATCAAGGAACTCTTGACGTGGACTTGTTTTGCCTTGAATTCTTCCCTTAAAGATGAACATGCCTAAGAACAACCAGAATTAGACCAAGTTGAGCAAGTTCAATCGTCTAACCTAATTAACTCTAAGACTTGATCAAATACTCAAGAAAAACTCTAAGCGAAGTTGGTGGTCGCCACAAGCAAGCTTGATAAGACCAAGAGTAGTTCTTAATCGACAAAGAACCAAGAAAATTTTGTCAATAGAGAAAACACACGATTTTTCTGAATAATTCTTGTTTTTCTTTAAAATTCGTAACTAATAAGAGGCCTATAAATAGGCTTACAGAGAACATTCTATACTTGAAGATTTAAGCAACTTCTAAGTCTATACCTAAACTAATAGTAATACTTAGCTAAAAACACAAATATAGAAGAATTCTAATGAGATAAAATAACTAAAAACATAAAAACTATAAAAATTCGTCCAAAATCACATCATGGGCTAGACATCCTTCATTAAGCTCCATTGGGCCTCCATTTAGCAACTTCAAGGGCCCTCCAAGCAAGTCCAACTGACCAGCCCCTTGTAAGATTGTTTTGGACAGCTTAATATCTTCTTTTGGGCCTTCTTTGTAGATGAACGTGATCCACAACCAATGCTTGAATCCTTGGCCCAATGTGACAGCTTGAACATTGCAAATTTCAATCTTGTGACTAAATTCTAAATCATGTAACTTTACAATCTAGCCACCTTGTTCAAATGTTCCATGCATGATTATCACTCCTTTAAGCTTTTCTTGATCCATATAAATGGTCTCTTCAAGCCTTCCTAGTATAAGCCCAAGTCCAAATGTATGCGCTCCTTGGATCACATCACTTCCCCTTCCCGTGTATGGGGTTTTTGCAAAATATATATATATATATATATATATGGGTAATCAAGTAGTTTTTATACTTCAAGATCTTGTCATAAAAGAGGGATGTATGTATGAGTTATTCTCATGAACAACATGAAATTGTCTTTTGACGCGAAGATCGACATTTTTAGATGATGCCCCCCGGTTACTCAACATTTCATTCATTTTGCATTTTTACACTTTATACTTAAAAATGAAAATTGTCTTTTGACGGAAAGATCGACATTTTTAGATGAAAATCCATGGTTACTCAACAATTTTTAATCTTCAATTTGCTTTGCACATACTCTTAATTCTAAGTACCATTTGATGCAAAAATGGACATTTTCTGATGAAAAATCCTGGTTACTAAGTACTAGGATCATTGGAGTAATTGAAATTTCACCCTTGCTTTATTTTTATCTTTTTCCCCTTTTCCTTTCAAATTTCAAAAGCATAACAAACTCCCTCTTAAACTAATAATCGTAAAGCACTTTTACTACTTAACTATCATTTAATTTGTAAAATCGAATAAAGAAAAGAAATTTAATAACAACATGTAAAATTTTAGGCACAATTTCTCCTACTTTACCTAATATACTTCCTTAAAACAAAAACTATCAGTTACATAATAATTATTACTACTTTTTTGGTCAAATTTTTTTAGAAATTACATGGTGGAATTAATTCAACATGTAGAAGAATTGATAAGCTTAAAATTTTGAAAGAACTAAAATTGGTCAAGAAAGCTTATCGAACTTAGGGGATTTAAAAATTTTAGAAAATGTGCTTGGAAATCAAATAAATTGGAAAATTTTTGAAAAATTTTGGCAGTGTTTCCCTATAAATGGACCAAACTCCCTGCCAAACAAAACACATTTTCAATTTTCGAACTAATAGCAAACAAATTCCAAGACAAACAATCTCAAATAACATTATAATCATAACATATGATGTGCACACAGTTGCGTTGCCAAGAAAGTCTTGGATTTTAGGTATGCAACTCGTTGAACTCAAGACCTCGTTTGATTCGTAAACCAAGGAACCCTTGACGTGGAGTTATTTTGCCTTGAATCTTGCCTTGAAAATGAGCACGCCTAAGAACAACTAGAATTAGACCAAGTTGAGCGAGTTTAATCGTCTAACCTAATTAACTCTAAGACTTGATCAAAAACACTAGAAAAGTCGCCACAAGCAAGCTTGATAAGACCAAGAGTAGTTCTTAATCGACAAAGAACCAAGAAAATTATCACAATAGAGAAAACACACGATTTTTCTGAATAATTCTTGTTAAAATTCGTAACTAATGAGAGGCCTATAAATAGGCTTACATAGAACATTCTAGACTTGAAGATTTAAGCAACTTCTAAGTCTATACCTAAATTAATAATAATGCTTAGCTAAAAACACAAATATAGAAGAATTCTAATAAGTTAAACTAACTAAAAACATAAAAGCTATAAAAATTCATCCAAAATCACATCATGGGCTAGACATCCTTCATTAAGCTCCATTGGACCTCCATTTAGCAATTTCAAGGGCCCTCCAAGCAAGTCCAAGTAACCAGCCTGTTGTAAGATTATTTTGGATAGCTTAACAACTTCTTTTGAGCCTTCTTTATAGATGAACTTGATCCATAGCCATTGCTTGAAATCTTGGCCCAATATGTTAGCATACTCATTGTGAACTTCAAACTTGATCTCAAGCTCAAACTTGCGTGTAGCAATAAACCAACAGCCATGTTTATCTATTTTAGCCATGAATAACTCCAATTTGAGCTCCTCTCGAACCATGTAAGCTTCCTCATTAAGTCCACCAAACAAAAGTCCAAGTGTAAATCGTGTAGGTGCTCCTTGGATCACATCAACATAAGCCTTACTTCTCCCCCCCTTCCCACTTGAAACACACATTGTTCTCAATGTGTTAAAGAAGGAAGTAGAAGAAGAGAAAGTAAAGGGTGTAAAACACTAAATCTTTGTTATAATGAAATTTGAATAGTTCGAATACGTTATCTTGACCTTGATCATCACAATTTAACTAAGAGTAATATCATAGTAAACTCCATTAGTTCTTCCTAAAATAGATAAAAGTCAATTACATAATGGATATAAATATGTCTTAAAACAAAATAAAAGTGAGAACACCTAAGAAAATTAAAACAGTGGAGGATGGTCATGATATTCCTTCTAGCTACGCTCCAAGTACTGCAGTTGTCCATCCATTGTATCAAGTCTTTGATTGAGGGACTACATATACTCCCATTGCTCATTCCTTAGGTTGCCAATTTCATCAAAAAGTCGCTATCACGGAGGATGAGAAGTAGAAGCAGATGGTCTGGCTTGGAATGATTATTCCTTGGGTTCTTCTTGCTGATCTTCTTCTTGAGGTGCTTCATCTTGTTGAGGGTGTGTAGACACCAAATTTTGACACACCATTTATTTTTCAAACATTGGGGGGAATGTTTACATTTTTGGGCCAAATTCTAACTTTTCAATAATCTTGGGGGTAAAATAGTAATTTTTCTCTATAAATATTTTTTTTCCATTAGCTTTTGGGGGTTTTAAATTCATATTTTTTCTTTCATGCGAATTTGTTAATTTTTTATAATTTTACTAGATTTAATTGGTATTCTTTTATATTTTTACCAGCACAAGGGCAAAATAGTAATTTTGTGTCGCGAACACCATTTTAGCTCATTTTAGGTTCCAAATTTATTTTTCTAATTCTTTAAGCATGCTTCTAAATTTTCTTAATTTTTTCGGAGACGATTGCTATTTTTTCTGTAAATACTGCATTCAAGGGTAAAATCATCATTTTACAATTTAAATTCATTTTTTCTCCAATTTTGAGTCATAAATGCATTTCCTAGGGTTTTAAGCTTATTTTCAATTTTTGGTAATTTTTCAAGGTCAATAGCTATTTTTCTATGAATTTTCATTGTCCAAGGGCAAAATCGTCATTTTATAGTTAAAATTCATTTTTTGTCAATTTTTGAGTCATGGATGCATTTCCTAGGGTTTTAAAATTATTTTTAATTTTTTGTAATTTTTCAAAATCAATAGCTATTTTTTGTGTATTTTTTGTTGGACATGGGCGAAATCGTCATTTCACACCCCGAGCGTGTTTTTGTCAGCTTTAAGCTCTAACTTTTATTTTTGAAATCTACTTTGAATTTCTTTTGAAGATTTTAGAGATTGCTATCATTTCTTTGTATTAATTTTTAATTTTTTGGGGTTAAAAATATTTTTTAAACAAAATTAATATTTTTATTACCGGTGGCATTTTTGTTATTTTGTAGTAGTCTTGGTGACAAAGACAACTAGCCCTATAAATACCCCCTTTAATCAGCAAAAAACTATGGAGAAAAAAGGCAAACCCTAAAAACACATACATGTTCCTCCATTTTTAGATCAAAACACACATATTCAAACACAAAAAAAAAAAAAACACACACACACACTAAAAAGAGGGCCATTGTTTCTCATTTTCTCATCACTGTTCATCATCAGATTCGCTACAATTTCCAAAGGTAATACCTTACTTTTTTGTTTTCTTTCGTGCTGGATTCATTTCATTCTTTTTCATTTTTGCTACAAACATCTGATTGAATTTTGGTTGAATTTTAGACGTTTTATCTGGGTTTGGCTTGTTGTTTTTCTGGTTTTTTCTTTTGGTTTGAGTTTTTCTGTTTTTCCTTCCATTTCCACCATGATTGTCTCCCTCTCCCTTCTCCATCACCTGAACCACCTTAATCGAACCACCATCCTCCCACCGTTCACAGCCAACAACAACCCAAACACACCAATCAGCCACCAAAGCTCCACCTAAATCACTACATCACAGCCATAAAACCATCCAAACCCATAGCTAAAGCCACCCGAATCACCAACCTCCCAATTCAGCCTCGTTTCAGTCATCAACAAACTTCAATCACATTGAAACCACACGCCAATCTCCCTTCACAGCCACACAACCTGAACCAACAGAACACCCCACAGCCCCCTCCTCAATTGTAAACACTTTTAACAGCAAGCCATAAACAATCACCACAGCAAGACCATCGCTCACCAGAAGTCATAGCAACCAAACCTCAGTCCCAATGACCACCTAAGCCCACTATAAACCTACAAGAAAATTCCCAATCATCAACTACTGTCCACCCGAATCGACCGCAATACCTCCATGCCCATCACCAGTCAATCTCACGGAGCCGCCCATCCAACCATAGCCCCACTCCTTAATCACTTACCTGCAAAAGAAAGAACAATAACACACAAATAGACCTCCACGACCCCCAGCCACTTTTGTGTTTGCCAATTTCACCAAAATCACCTCCTAAACCAACAACCATAAAAAAGCCAAAACCACGTTTCCATCAGTATCACAAACATCACCTACAAAATCAAAAATCCATCAACATGCGCAAAATATTCAAAAAAAAAAAAAAAAGAAAGTCCATTCCTACTCTATAACCCAACTGTCAACCTCCAACTTCTCGCTTCCTAATCAACCAGAAATCACAATCTGTCCAACCAATGCCCATGACTTGCAAAAGAAGCAAATAACAAGACCGAAAAGCCTTCAAGAACTGTGATCCCAAAGCTCCAATTTCCCGCTACCCATAGTCAATTCACCACCATCCTCCAAGCCCCACCTGTGAAAAATAGCAATCCATAGCCCCCCCTTTGTTGATTTTGAAATCGGACCGAAACAGAGAGAAATTGAGAGAAAGCTGAGGAAGCGAAGAAAGCAGAAAAAGGGAAAATCGGAGGGAAACAGAGAGGGATCAGGTGAAATAGATTGGCTGGAGAGAGGGAGAAGAGAACAAGTGAGAAGAGAAAGAGAGAAACAGAGGGTGTAAGAGATAAGAAACAGCAAGAGACCGGAGAGAAAGAAAGGAAAAAGAGAGAGGGAGATCGGACAACGAAGGAAAAGAGTGAGCAGCAGAGAGGAACAGAGAAGGTGAATGAAAAAGACAATTAGAAAGAGAGAAAATAGAAATGGGGAAAGGAGAGCCATTGGAGAAAATAGAAGAAATAGAGAAAGAGAGGAGGGAGAAGAAGAACGCAAGAGAAAGAATCAGAAAATACAGGGAGAAAGAGGGGGAACAGAAAGAGAGCAATAAAAGCGAGAGAAAGAAAGTTGGGGAAGAGGGAAGGAGAGAGAGAGAGATAGTGAGAGGGAGTTCTGTTTTCTGGAAGAAAGAACCGATTGGGGAGGGGAATTTTTATTGACATGTTTTTCTTTTGTTAGTTTTAGTTCTAGTTTACATGTATTTTAATCTATTTAAGATTTTGTTTTACTTTATGCCTGAATTAGTGATTAGTCTGGATTAGTAAGATTTTAGTTAATTAAGTTAATTTAATTCATGTTTTGGCATTTTTTTAATTTTGTTTAGTTTAGTTTCAAGAAGTATTTTAGATTAGTGTAATTTCCTTTTTAGTTATTTTATAATAAATTAAATAGTTATGCTTTATTTGCTTTCCTTGAGTATTATCAAATGGTCCCAAAACTGTTCTACAACATGTATTTAAGTCCTCCATAATTTTAGATTGGCCCCCTTAGCTTTAGTTTCTTTCAATTAAGTCCTAATTAATTGCAATTAAGTTTATGATGGCTGAAATTTGCATTTTGTACCCCTTATTTTGCTGCAATTTACTGTTTTGTCCCCTAATTGCTTTGTTTTGCATCATGACCCTTTGATTAGTTTTCATTTCTACCCCCTTAGACTTGTGTGAATTTTTTATTTTTACCCCTTAAGTTTTTATAGAATTTTATTTTTAGTCCCCTTTGTTGTTAGACTTTACATTTTTTCCAATTTGTTAATACTTACATATTTTAGTCTTTATTTCTTTATATCAAGGTTCCTTGACTTGTTTGTTAATTTTGATTAGTATTGATACTGGGTCTTCAAAGAGGTATTCCTATTTTCCGTTAATTTTCTTTATGTGCTCCAATGTGCCTTACGTGATTTTTATGCATTTTTATTCATATATTTCCTATGTTGCATGCTCTTTGTTTATTTATTTCTTTTTTGCTATTTAAAATTTTAAGTTTTATTATTTCTTCATTATTATTTTGGCAAAAGTGTAATATTTTTTTGTATTTAGCTAGTCAATGTAATAATTAGGTTACATTTCTCATATTTGAGCAAAATTTTGTATTTAGATAGCAAATGTAAAGTTTTCACTTTTTTTTCCCCTTAAATTGTAAGCTAAATTCCCAAGCGTAATAGTTAGGGTTATGTGCTTTTGCGTGTTTGTGTGCTTACGTGTTTTATCGCTTTTAATTAGAATTTTTGCATCTAGAATAGTATGATTACGTGTTATGTGCTCCTATGTGATCTTATATGTCTTTATATGTTTAATTTGCTTTTTAATTTATGCCTTACTATTTAATTCATGTTCTATGTTATTTCGTCACCACACTAGTCCAACGCTAGTTATGAATTTTTCTCATTTTCTCACTAGTCCAATGCTAGTGGGGATCCCTAGAAAGGGCTAGTACAAGGCTAGACCCTTAGGGCATTTTAGTGCTAGGTGCACTCGCATGCATTTCACATCTCATTTCACACACTTTTAATTTTCTTTCCATTTGGCATAATTTACTATTATTATTATTATTATTTTGACACATCTTTAAATGCATGACATCTAAGTTGCATTTCACTTAGACTTTTAGGACATTTGTTTGATGACTAGAGATAGTCGTCTACTCACATGGGAAGCGGTGGCATACAGGCCGTCCCCCCCCGTAAGTAGAAACATTCAGTCATGAGATAATAGTCCCTCGTACCCATCATGTTGCATACCCACTTTCTTTCTTCACTTACTATATATTATTATTTTCTTTTCTTTTGCATCGTATTTTGCATAGACACTTGTGACTCCCTCGAGGTCTCGACTCAGGTTTCGCAATTAATGCGATAATTCCAACCAAGTCTCGATAGAACATGCCGACCCTCCCGATATTCACATTTAGACTTAGGATTTGCATTCATTTAGATACATTCAAACTTAGGGTTAATTTAAAAAATTTTGATTAAACCTCACAACTAGCCTCGGCTAGGTTGAAAGGGTGCCTTGGGCGCAAGCCTTTGCCTTCCCTTTCTTCAAATGTGACTCCTAGACCTTTTTCTCTTATTTTTCATAGACTGGAGTCAAAAAAGGGTTTTAAATAATTTTTCTAAAATTTTATTTTTTGTTTTGTTTAAACGATTTTTTCGAGTGACTTTGTACACCCTAACTCAGTACCAAGTGGTGACGCCATTTTTCAAAATAAAACCCTTTTTCAAAATTAGTTGGCCAAAACTGTCGCACTTTTTTAGTCCTGGCCTTATTTTCTTTTAAAATACCATTTTTTACTAAATAACACATTTTCACTAAAACACGATTTTTTCTCACATACGTATGGTTTTCTCTAAACTCTATCTTTTTAAAAAGGGTCACCAGATCGGATCGTCTTTTCGGGACGCAACAGTCACGACCCCACTAGTACACCTTTTATTTATGATGTTTTAGGACACGACAGGGTGAACACGAATTTGGCCAAGGATAGCAGGGCCCCTTAGTTTACGGTGACAGAGTAGTGATACAGTGATGATATCAGTGGGCTAAACAAGAATAGCAGTCTCCCCTTGTCTGTTGACCCCACAGACCTCGAAAATCCAGAGCAAGTTTCTACTGCACTAGATCTGCCCACTGTGCACATATAGCTAATGATAATACTAGGCAAAGGAATTTTATGCAAGTCCTCACCTTGCCCATATATCATCTTATCCAATAGATATACATCCGCATTGCACACCTTATTTCCACTACTTCTCTTTGGCATAACATTATGCGCAAAAACATAAATAATAATATGATGAAAGGGGTCAAATCTTCTTGCCAGTAGTCCAAACCTCTCACTGACTCCATGCCTTGTAAATTCAGTAGACACTCGGAAGCGCCTCTTTGTTTCCTTATATCCCATGTATGCTTTTCCCATTGGAACTCTTTTCTATATTCCACATCATTCCCTACATCTCTACATTGAAGAAGTGCTGCAATGTGGCCCCTTGTGAATACTATTCTTGTCCCACAAACCGTAGTTTCAAAAAATTGACCCACTATGGCCTTCCTTATCTTCCATATTTGTGTAGAATTCCTTCACAAGATTTGGGAAGATGTTTTGTGGCAAGTGAATAATTGGCACCCATCCCATTCTTTCAAACTGTTCATCGAATTGGAAGAGTTGAGACACATTTTCTATTATAGTCTTCTCCTTAATTAAGTCTTTGTGTTCCTGTTCATTGTGCCATTGCTCATTCTTCAAGGATGTGAACCAACGAGTATCAAATTGTGGAACATCCTCTTCCTCTAGATATGAAATCCTAGCTCTTGCCCGTTTTCTAGACATGTTCACTTAAAACCAACATCAAAGGTAAAATTAAACAAGGCTAAGAATAAGAAATGCAAACAAAAATTATACTTAATTATCCTTCATATGCATCAAACACTCCAGTGTGCTAATTAACATTCATGAATTATCAAAATGAAAACGTGAAAGTAAGTTTGAATCATTGGATCAAAGAAGGATTGGAAATAAGGAAAACCATGATATTCATTTGATACAACTAAAAATGCTCAATTCATGGTTTAGAATCCATATTGAAGCTTTCAAATACTCACATGTTATCTATTTACCTCAAGTTCTTCATGTATGTTCAAGGAACAAAATGTGAGTAAAATGGTCAATTCATGTAATTTGGCTTCATCTGCAAAGTTCAACTTCTTTTAAGATTCAAACAATTCATTGAAGGTAATTGAGACCAACATATTCCATCAAAGCACTCTTGTTCATGCTTTTATGAATTTCTTAAGCAAATGCTAGACACCAATGTTACTTGATTCAATCATTCAAGCATGTTCAATTGATCATCATTTGATTGAATTTAGCTTTACATTATTGTCAAAATGTAAAAGACACAAGTTCACAAGTTACCCTAAAATTACAAATTGATCTATCAAAAAATCTATAATTTATGTCAAAATTGCTCAAAATAGGCATTACCCATGTTCAAACTAGTGCAAATAATCCAATTTAACTATCAAAATGATCAAACAATCTCAACTATAATCAATGGAAAATTCCGGTATAATTAAAGCATGAAGAAAATGGAAAGCTTAAATTCAAGGATCAAGCCATGGAACTTACCTCAAATGATCTTTAGAAGGCCCCAATAAGTAGTAGGAATGTAGATTTGAACTCTAATTAGCTCAAATGAAGCGCAAAATAAAGAAATCCTTGGGTTTATCCGTATAATCTGAAATTTTCCTTTTTTTCACTCATTTTTGCTATTTAATGTTGTTAAAATGATGTTTTGTGAAGTGTTTATGGTGAGATTTGATCAAATAATGGATGGGTGCATGAGATTAGAAGGATTAGGGGTGAGGGAGTTGAGAGAAAGTGCAGAAAATGTGAAACAGACATCCTTGCTCGAAGCTGCTATTTATTGCTCGTTTCTAGTCAGGATCCACAGGTTGGATCCGCAAGTTAGCTGACCTGCGGATTCTAGAGGCCTAACTCGCAGATGCGTCCCAGGAGTTTGCTCCAGAAAACTGTGTTGCAGGCTAATTTTTTAGCCATTTTGCTTGTTGAATTCAACTAGGTATGCTTCTTATTTTTGTCAAGCAACTTTATAAACATGTAATCATGTCAACAAACTTTGAAATAACGCCTTTAACTCATCCAAAACATCAACATATATAAAATGAGAATCGATCAAGGTAGCTCACCTAGTAAACCTGAAACTTTGATTTTCAATATGAACTTGAAATTCAAAATTTTATTTTCAAGTTTTTGACCAATCCAACATTTCAAACATGTTTCTAATGTTAAAACAAAGTTGTTCGTATGAGGCATTACACACATCCAAATTGCAGAATCAAAATCTCAAAGAATTTCGAATGATGAATAGTGACCTTTGAACTCAATACCTCAATTTAATTCTTTGCATAATTCCAACTTCTCAAACACTTTAAACATGTTTCAAATGATTAAAAAAAAACTTGCTCAAAATCAGTTTGTGCGTCCATTGTCCCTAAATTACACACGACAACTACATTGTTCATTTGAACTTCATTCATGAATAGTAAACCAATGGAATGATGATAACTTTGCACTTCAAATCAGCAAATTGGTTTCTTTGTTCCTTTAAACCACAAAATCACTTCAAACACATTTCATATGATAAAACAAAGATGTCTAACTCTTCTAAGCGCATGGAAACTCAAGAGATATGAAACGTCGATGTCATGCCCCATTTTGAAAAGGGAGAAAAATAAATAAGAGGAAAAAAATGGTTTTTTAAAAAAAAAGGTATTTAGAAAATAATTTTTACTTTTTTGAAAGAAAAACAACAAAAGGGCTAACACTTTTAAAAGTTGTGACAATTTTGGCCAAAACCAAAGTCTGAAAAAGGATTTTTATAAAAAGAAAGGAGTCGCCACTTGGTATTGAGTTTTGGTGTACTAAGTCACCGAAAAATATTTTATTATAAAAGGTAAGAAAATCAAGAATACTTTCTTTAGCAAATATTTTTGAGAAAAATGTAAGAAAAACTAGAAAACCTTTTTTAGACAACTCTAGGTCATTAAAAACGAGAGAAAAATGGGTTTGGGAGTACAGTTGTAGAAAGAGAAGGCAAAGGTTTACACCTACGGCACCCTTTCAAGCTAGCCGAGGCTAGTGGCAAGGTTTAGTCAAAATTTTCCTAATATAACCTTAAATTCTATCACATTTGGATGTAACTATATGGATGCAAATGTATACCTAAAAGAGATATTGAAAGGGACAAAAATATCCCTTTGAAGTTAAATTGGAATTATCGCATTAATTGCAAAACTCAAAAAGAAACCTCGAAGGGGTCACGAGTGATGCAAAATGAGACTAAAAATAAAATAAAATAAAATAAAATAGATTTTATATAGATATAAGTGATCAAGGAAAGGGAATGCAATATGACAGGAATGAAGACTCATGACAAAATATTCCTTCTTACAGAGGGATAAGTAGCGTGCTAAGGCTAGGGAAACTATATTCACTATTCCTATGTTCGAAAGGTGGACTTTTCCTAACCTAGGCAAGCAAATGACCTATCTATCCTAAAATTCTACATGAAATGCACTTTAAGTGTCATGCATTATATATTTATAGGGAAAAGGGATATGATAAGGGAAAATAACATGTAAATGAAAGAAAGTCCTAAAAATAGAAAAATGCATGTAAGTGAAATGGAATGCATACAAGGGATGAGATTAATGCAAAAGAGGGCCTAACAGTCTAGCGTTGGATTAGCCTGTATCTACAAACCTTCAATAGCATTGAAATGAGAATGAACCACAAATAGCGTTGGACTAGTGTGGCAATGATACACACATACCATAATAAAGCAAATGAAAAATATAGATGAAAACAATAAGCACATAGGAGCAGATAATAGCACATAGTACAAAAGCATAATTTTCTAGATGCAAAGTCCTAAGAAAAGCAAGTAAAACACATAAGCACATAAGCACATAGGACACAAAAGCCCTAACTATTACACCGGGAAACCTAATTACAATCTAGAAGGGGAAAAAAAAGAAAATGACCTATCTAACTTATCTATTACATTTGTTATCTAAACTTAAATATTTACTGACTAATAAAATATGAAAAACATAACCTATCTATTACATTGACTATCTAAATACAAAATTTACAAAAATAGCAAAAATACCTTTCTATTACACTTTTCAAAGCAATAAAAATCAAACTCAATAGATAACATAATGTAATAAATACTCAAACTAGCATACAATACGAGGAACACATAAAGAAAATGTATAAAGAAAAAAACGCATTGAAGTCCATTGGAGCACATAGAGAAATTAACGGGTAATAGAGGTATCTCTCTCTTGAAGACAAGACACAAATGCTATAATTATGAACAAACACGTCAAGGTATGACTATTTAGATAAAATAAAGCATAAAATGTAACTACTAATAAACTGGGGGTAAAATATAAATCTTAGCAAAGTAGGGGGCACGAATAGCAACTTCAAGCAAATTAGGGGACAAAATCATAAATTCGAACAAATTCAAGGTGTAACGATGCAAATTAAAGCAAGTTGGGTGTAAAATAATAAATTTCAACAAATGTGGGGTAAATTTGTAAATTAAAGTAAACTAAGGGCTGAAATAAAAATTCCCGCAACTTCAAAGGGCCTAATTACAAACTAAGAACCTAATTGAAAGAACATGAAATCTAGGTGGTCAATCTATAAAAATTAGGGACCTAATTGCATAAAATAGGAAGTCTTTAAAGGCAAAATTGATCACACTAAAGAAAACAAGGGCTAAGACATATATATCCACTTTAATAATAAAACAATAACCAATAATACAAGATGCCAAAATAAAACTAAAACTAAATTAATTAACTGAATTAGTTTTGTTAATGGTGCTGATTGCTCAATAAAACACTTCGTGTGATGAAACAGAGAGGGCGGCCTGCAATTTTTATGCAATTAGGTCCCTAATTTTTATAGATGAGGATGGAATAGAGAGGGCGGCCTACAATTTTTTCTCAAAGTTATTTACAGCTGAACGTTCATGTGATGAAACAGCTTACAAACACATTCCCAAGCTTCTAACTGAGGAAGATCAATGCTGGTTGGAGGAGATTCCTTCAAAAGAAGAGGTTAGAAGGGTAGTTTTTTCAATGGATGGGGATAGTGCCCCGGGTCCGGATGGCTTCACTGGTAAATTTTTTACGAGGGCCTGGGAAATTATAGCTGAAGATGTTTACAGGGCAGTCTTGGCTTTTTTCTATGGTGAAGAATTACCAAAAAGTGTTACTTCTACACTTTTGGTCTTAATTCCTAAATGCTCTCATCCTCAAGATTTTACTCAGTTCAGATCGATCAGCTTGTGTAATTTTCTTAATAAGATAGTCTCTCGTTTGCTAGCAGATAGATTGGCTTTAGTTTTGTCGAAGATTATTTCTCCTCAACAGAGTGGGTTTGTTAAGGGAAGACAGCTTGCTGAGAACTATTTATTAGCTCAAGAATTGGTGTCCGGAATCCAACGAAAGAATAGGGGTGGAAATATTGTAATGAAGATTGATATGGCCAAAGCATATGATAGAGTCTCTTGGCCTTATTTGATGGGCATCATGAGGGCTTTTGGATTCGGAGAACAGTGGATTGATAGGATCTGGCGGCTGGTATCCAATTGTTGGTTCTCTATCATTATCAATGGTGCAGCTAAGGGTTTCTTTAGAGCTTCCCGGGGATTGAGGCAGGGAGACCCTATCTCTCCTGCCTTATTTATTATTGCTGCAGAGGGTCTGTCCAGAGCTCTAAATGATTTGTCTTCTAGTCGAAGTTTTATTCCTTATAGTGTTCCTCCTCATTGCCCTATTATTACTCATCTGGGGTTTGCAGATGATTTAATAGTATTTGCAGGTGGTGATAAATGGACATTGGGTTTGATCATGGAGGTGTTGAAATCCTATGAAAGATGTTCAGGCCAGATGATTAATGCTTCTAAAAGTGGTTTTTTTCTATCATCCTTCCACTCCTCAAAATCGCATCTCTATATATCAACGGGTAACTGGGTTCATAAGGAAACATTTCCCTGTCAGATATTTAGGGTGTCCTTTGTTTTGTGGTCGTAGTAAGTCTATATATTTTGTTGACATGATTCGATCAGTTGCCAAACGGATATTGGGATGGAGTCATCGGATCTTATCCTTTGGTGGGAAACTGATCTTGATTAAACACGTACTATCTTCCATTCCTTTACATACACTTGCTATTTCTTCTCCTCCTAAAGGTGTATACATGCAGTTGGAAAGTTTGTTTGCCGAGTTTCTTTGGAAATCTGATGAAGTTGAGTCTAGGCATCATTGGATCAAATGGAGGAGTATGTGTCTTCCGACTGAGGAAGGTAGAGTGGGCATTAGGTCTCTACAGGAAGTGCACATGGCAGTGTCTATGAAATTATGGTGGATGTTCAGAAAGCAAGCTTCTCTTTGGGCGAATTTTATGAGGGTAAAGTATTGTAAAGCTAAACATCCTTTAAAAGTTCAATTTTCGGTTAGAGATTCTGCAACATGGAAAAGAATGTTATCTGTTCGTGAATCTACAGAACCAAATATTATTTGGCTCTTAAATAATGGTGATGTTGACTTTTGGAATGATAATTGGATAGGAAAAGGATTGCTCTTGATGCAAGGCCAACCTGGTGGAGAGTCAAGGGTGCGGGACTACATAGTGAATGAGTGGTGGGATGAATCAAAGCTAAAACAATGCTTGCCTAATGCCTTGGTACAGGAAATCATAAGCATGGATGTACCTAATGGTGATAAAAAGGATGATATTATTTGGAGCTTATCGTTATCTGGGGAGTTTACATTATCTTCTGCCTGTGAATCTATTCGTAGTTCACAGAATAGGAGCTTTATTTTTCGACATTGTTGGAATGGAAGAATACCTATCAAAATCTCATTTTTTTCTTCTTCGGCTTATTCTTAAAAGAATTGCGGTTGCTGATGTTATTCAAAAATTTGGAATTCAAGGGCCTTCACGGTGTTTCTGTTGTGATAGACACTCAGTGGAGGCTATTGAACATATTTTCAGCTGGGGTGACAATCTTGCAAAGATCTGGGATTTCTTTGGTAGACCAGTTGGGATTATTTCTAATTTGGAGTTAAGAATGAGGCTTATGCAATGGTGGACAGCTTCTTCTACCAATGGGAGGGTTCAGTTTTTGCAACATATCACTCCTGTGTTTATTCTCTGGAATTTGTGGAAGGCTAGAAATGAGTGGCTTTACTAGGACATTTCTCAGGACTGGGTTAAAATATCAGGGAGAATCTTTATTGATATTAAACTTAGCTATGAGCTTAAATTTAAGTGTAAATATGTTGCTAACTCTTGGCCTGAATTGTTTTGGTATGTCTCTCAGTTTAAATAGGTTATCCATGTGGAGCGTGTTAAATGGAGGCCTCCAGATCAATGCCTCAAACTGAATACTGATGGTTGCTCAAAAGGTAACCCAGGTGAATGTGGAGGAGGGGGAATACTAAGAAATCAACAGGGGAAAATGATTTTGGCTTTTGCTACTAATTTTGGATTGGGTACAAGCTTTGAAGTAGAATTTCAAGCTCTGCTACTTGGGATCCAAATTTGTGCTTCAAGAGGATATAATAATTTGGATGTGGAGTCTGATTCTTCTGTTTTAATTAACATTATTAAGGACAAGATTGCCTGCCCGTGGAAGGTGAGAAAGCTATACCAGAAAATTACAAAGCTCAAAACTTAATGGAAGGAAATTACTCACTGTCTTCGACAAGCGAACATTCTAGCTGATATGTTGGCAAATGTAGGGGTACGACTACAGTCAACCTGCATTTTCACATCCTTTCAAGATCTTCTAAAAGAGGTTCGAGGAGCCCTTAGAGTTGACCAATTGGGTTTCCCAAGTTTTAGATATAGAAAGTCTAAATTTTAGTTTTGCTTTATATTAATGTAAAGGAAGTGGTACTTCCATTTATTGGCTCCTTTATTTTCTAATTTACTTAGCATTTTCATATATGTAATAATTGAGGTAAGGTCTAGTCCCCCTCTTGTTTATTTGTGCTATTATTAATAAAATTTGGGAGTGGCACCCCCCCTGTGTACAGGGTTAGCCAATAAAATTAAAAAAAAAACACTTCGTAAAACTAAACAAATTAATAACCAAATGATTAAACTAATTGTACTATTAAACTGAAAGAACTAATAAATAAGTAAACAAACAAACTAAATGACAAATATAAACAAATTAATGAAAGAATACCACTAACCCATAATAAACCCAATTTGTTTGCTTCATCAACCCAAAAATCCACAGTCGACTTTCAGTTGTAGAAAAAGAAATTTCCCCCAATTCATCACCTGCAAACCGAAAAAAACCCAATACATCTGAACTTCAATTTCCAATTCCAAAATCAACTTTGCTTTCCAATCCCAAAATCAATTTTCCCTTTTTCCTTTTCTACTAATCAACTTAAGCCACAAAATAAAATTACCAAACTCTATGCCCTAATCCCCAATTTCTATCAACTAAGAGCTTCAAGGATCCAAACCTCCAAAAACTTAAAAAAAATCACTTAAAATCAAAACTCAAAATCTCAAACTCCAAATTCCATGCAAATATCAACTATATCCAAAAGTATTTATGATGTGATCCACCCCGAGACCCCTCGTTAATCACCGAATAGAAACCTTCACAACAATCGCCAACCACAGGGACAACCCTCCCAAAGGATTGTTCTTGTGTATCTAGAAACAATCTAATCCCAATTCTACGCAAGAATTAAAATGAGATTAATAATGGATCCCAAACCCTAACCCCACACGTTGGTTTGAACTTAAGGATATCGAAATAACTCATGAATTACTCATAGAATTACAAGTCTCACAAAGAGAGCTAAAGAGGAAAAAACCTCAATACTTACTTCAATCATAATGTCTAAAGAATGATAGAAATTAGCCTTATATAGGCAAAAACACCCTAAACAATTGATATGGTAAATAACTAATCTATTACATGTCAAAAACTAAGCAAAAATGCCAAAAATAAATAAAATCGTAAAGTTGTGGATCAAAGCCGCGGGGTAGGCCATGGAACGGCCTTTGGTGCGGCCTTCATCAAAACATGATCTCGTCTTGGCAAAGATTTTGACAAAGGCCGTGGGGAACGCCGTGGCGCGGCCTTTCCTGCTGCCTTCATAAAAAAACTTTCTGATGGCCTTTTCTACGCATCTTCTTCTCAACTTTTGCAAGTGTACTCGTTCTAGCCTTAGATGGCCTCTTTCTCTTGCTCCTTTTGACCATCCTTGATGCCTCTAAACCTCTATTTTGGGTTGGTAAGGCCCTTTGCTTTGGCGATGTCCTAGCGATGACTCGTATGCCTCTATCTACTTGAGCTTTCGCTGCTTGGTTCGTATCATTCCCCTCCTCTCCAAGAAGATTCGTCTCGAATTTTCCTTCTTCATGACTCCAACTGAGGGAAGATCATGCACATGTACAGAAGAAAAATGTTGAAAAGAAAAATGAGAATTAATTGAAGTTTCCTTCACCATCTTCTTCTTCCCCTTCGCAACCTCAAGCTCCTTAACTAGCTTCACGTGGTCCTTCAGAGCTTCCACTGGCACCAATGGCACAAGAGTAATGTCTTTCCCATGCCACATAAATGAGTGCTAGTTCGTGAACTCTTCATAGATCACTCGGCACTCAAATTGTCATGGTCGGCCCAAAAGGAAGTGGCATGCTCCCATGGGTGCCACATCACATAGGACTACATCTCTGTAAGCTCCAATAGTGAACTCGACCTTGACTTGCTTTGTCACCCTAAGCTCACCAGTATCCCTCACCCACTGCAGTTTGTAAGGCTTAGGATGCTTCATTGTTTTCAGACCAAGCTCTTCTACTAATAACGAATTCACAAGGTTAGTGCAACTACCCGAGTCAATAGAAATGCTACTTATCTTGTCCCCAATAAAACACCAAGTGTGGAAGATTAATTCTCTCTGCAAGTCAAGCCCAGTTTACTTTGGCAGCTCATCTGAAACTTTTCTTGCAAATAGAAGCTCGCCTTTGTCAACTTCACAACTAATAGGACCTTCACTGTCATTACCTCCCTCCAATGGTGGCATCTGCTCATCATTTGAAGAAGCACCTTCTAAGTCTCCTCTATCTAATATGATTAAGGTCCTAGTGTGAGGATACTAGGATGCCACGTGACCACGTCCCCAGCACATGAAGCATTGGATGTCACGAGTCCTCATAGGTACCTTTATCTGCCCTTCGTCGTCACCCGTGCCCTCCTTTGGCCTGACAACATTGTAGACACTGATATTTTAGTTTAATTTAATTAGTCAAGATTAAACAAATTAAATTAGTCTTGATTAATTTAAATTAAATTAAAGTCATTTTATAAGTTCATTTATATTTGGACTTATAAGTTGGACCATCAGCATGGGCCTCAAGTTCAAGTATAATGTCCATTAAATTAAAAGTGAATTAATTTTGTTAATTCACATTGAACTCTTTGGGTCGACCCATTAATTCAAGTCCACTTTAATGGGTTTCTTAAGCCACAAGTAATCCAAGTTGGTGGAGAATTCTAGAGAGTTTCCTTGTAAGCCAATTGAACCCTAATTTTGGCTATAAATAAGGGCTCTCTTCACTCAAGTCGAGATATGACAAATTCTCCAAAGGCTTAGAGAAAGCTCTACCAAATTCTCTAGAAATTTCTCTTCTTCAAGTCTCTCAAATCCAAGTTCAAGTGCAAATCAAGACCTCAAGTCCAAGTTCAAATTCAACCAAGTTCTTGTGTTCGTGTTGAAGATTCGAAGATTCAAGATTCAAGTGTTCGAGACGATAAAATCAAATCAACTGTTTCCTATGAAGAATCCGATTTTAATTCAAGAACAAGCCTTTTTTGGGCCCTTGAATTAATTGTTCACGAAGAGAAGAATCAGGGGATAATTTCTCTTATAAAGAAATTTATTCGGAGATTGTCACTTTTTATTTTGAAATTAATAAATTTAATTTGTGCAATTTTTCTGTCTTTTATTCGCAGACACGAAATTTGTTGCTACAAACATCTCTTGGCCTCATGTTTTCTCAATCCTCTCATTCCATGGACGGTCTATCCTATCATCTTGACCACCCATAGGAGGAGCCTGTACCATCTCTCCTCCTAGCTTTGAGCTGCTTCTCTACTATCTCAGTTTTTGAACCAAGTCATCAATATCAACATAGGATTGCAACTTCACCTTGTCTCTGATTGCCTGATTTAGACCAGCTAGGAATCTAGCTATTGTGGCCTCCAGTCTTCTACTACATTTGCACGAATCATTGCCAACTCCATATCTTTGTAGTAGTCATCCACATTATGAACCTTGTGACATGGATTGTAGCCTCTGGTGTAGCTCTCTCTATAATAGTGGCTAGCTACGAACCTCTTCTACATGAATGTCTTCATTTCATCCCATGTACAGACAGGTCGCTCTCCATATCTCCTTTTAGTGGTAGCCAATTGGTCCCACCACACACTAGCATAATCAGAGAACTCTACTCCAGCCAACTTCACCTTTTTCTCCTCAGAGTAGTAGTGGCAGTCAAACACATGCTCCATATTTCGTTCCCATTTCAGGTAGAGCCTGGATCGTTTCGACCTTGAAAGGATGGGATCTTCATCTTGATGCTCCTAATATTGCTATCACGAGTATGCTCTCCTCATCTGTGCCTCCTATCAGCCACCCCTTCATCATTAGAACCTTCTAATTCTAATATTTGTGACTTCCTGTGACTTCTACGGTTGCTGCTTGACTTAGAGTATGAATAATCACGTCTTTCCCTTTGCGCACACACAGCTTCCTGATATGTGCCACGATGACATAGTTTTTTCTTAGGATTTAGATGTAGGTTTGTAGAGATCTTTAGTTATTTTATCACCTATTTGTTTAGTTTTCTCTACTTAGAGTCCTTGAGTGTGATTATTATTCATTTGGTTGTTTCTGGTATGTTTGATAGGATTTCCACTTATATATATGCTAATCGAGGTCAACTTGTGATCACCGCACTTAATTCACAACCAGATTCAAAGTTGATCCCTCAAGTGGAGTGTTGAACATGCCAAGTGAAGTTCTTAAGGAAGAATTATAGCTTTTGACCAAGGCCGCGGGCAAGGCCGCCCCTCGGCCTTCCCACGGCTGAGGTTAGAATGATAGCCCAAGGAAGCTAAAGAAAAGAAAACTTTCTGACCAAGGCCGCTGGCAAGGCCGCCCCTCGGCCTTCCCATGGCTGAGGTTAGAATGATAGCCCAAGAAAGCTAAAGAAAAGAAAACTTTCTGACCAAGACCGTAGGCAAGGCCACTTCTAACAAAGGCCATGGGCAAGGCTGCCCCTCGGCCTTCCCAACGGGCAAGGTTAGAATGATAGCCAAAGGAAGTAGAAGAAAAGAAAACTTTCTGACCAAGGCCACAGGCAAGGCTGCGCCACGGCCTTCCCCACAGCCTAGGTCAAAAGGTCCGTCCGGAAAAGCAAAACAAAGGCAGAGCTTCTGATGGAGGCCTTCCCCATGGCCTAATTGCTGTAGTTGCTAACTGGCGCATTTTGACAAGATTTTGAGGGATTTGAATAGGGGGATTCAATTGGCAACAAGAGAGACGGGAAGAATAGGGCTTCTAGACTTCAAAGGAGAGAACGAGTGAAAGAAGCACCAAGCAAGAAGCAAGGGTTTCAAGACTCCACCCTCCAACGAATCAAGAAGGACACTTGCAAGGATTCTAAGTAAGAGGATTGCAGCAATAAAAGAAGGGGGATCTCCACAATAGCACTTAAACACTCAAATTCACCATGAGAATGGGTTTTATTGTTCTTCCTTTGTTGATTGTTAAATTTTCTTTTTCCATTATGAACTAATTTGTTATGAACCTAGATGCGTTGAACCCTAGTTTACTTGCTGTGGATTGATTCAGTTTGGTTAATGAAAATTACCCCTTTTACCTAGATTTATTTGTGAATTAATTTGTTTGATTGAATTGAGTTGTGCATGCTCTTTTCTAATCCATGATTTCAACGTAAGTAATTGAGAAATTACTTAGTTGAATTGAATCACTTTACAAATAAAAAGGCCTGCAAGAATCACTAGAGATAGGATGGCTTAGGTCTTCCCAAGTTAGATTCAAACCTAACTCATTTTGTGAAATTCATATTTCTGAATCATTCATTTAGGGTTTTAGTGAAGAAGAGATTCTCACTAATCAACTATGAGGATAGGGAGTATAATCCTTGAAAAGGTTATACGCCATAAAAGGGATTTTTTTTGGTCTAGGAAAATTGGTAACTTAATTGACCATGAATTGAAATACTACGAGAACGACTGATGCGTATCTTTTGAACTATACCAAAGAACTCTAGGCAAGTGCACCTATCGCTTCGTAGTATAGTATATAAGAGCACCGAATATCGTCCCACAAGGACTGGCAAATACTAGTAATTACTTGAGTTCTATTATCTAACCTAATGAACGCAATTGGACTTTTTAAAGTAAGAAACTAAGGAAAGTGTTATCTAATCCACTAAAGTTAAAAGGGAACGATAAAGGAGAGTGAGAAGTAATCAACAAGAATGACAAAATAAGTCTAGATATGGTATCCCCCAATTGCATAATCAATGAACGAATTCCGGGCAAATGCTATTACCTAAACTTGACCTTGACCCAGAGTCCCAAAATTAGATCGTAACCTTTCTCAAGAGATACAATCCCTATCCTCTTGGTTGCTCAATTGGAATCTCTTCACAATTAACCCCCCAATTAGAAGCCTTAGGATTAATGGACTCTAATTGATAAGTGTTAAAGTGAACTAGTTTTTTAGGTTAGGTTTTTAGGGTTTTCTATGAGTTTTTCTCTAGTTCTTAGCTATTTCTTCTCTTTTATGATTTTAATGCCAAATTGTGTAAATGTATGATTTAAAAGTGTTTTTACACCATTTTGTAGGGTTTTGATAGCTTCAACTCGATTTCAATTGATTGGAGTGCAATGAAGAAATAGGCGAAGAAGAATTGGAATGGAAACAGTTTGGCAGCTTGGACATATTTCAGTATTTTGGTCATATCTAGAGCTAGAGACATTGGATTGGGATGAATCTTGAATTATTTTGAAGCTAAGACAATTTTCTACAATTCATACAAGACATCAAAGTCTAGTTCTCACGTTTCAATGGTCAAAATCCCAAGTTACTGAAGCACATTTGCACTGCAAGGCTGTTCCGACCAGTTCTTAGTATTTTGAGTATATCTCTGGCTACAGAGCTCTAAATGACGTGATTTTTGATGTTTTGGAAATCTATCTCAAGGGGCTACAACTTTTGTGTTTTAAAGAAAAGCTAATTCGGCTGCCTTTGAGGCCAAATCGGACGTAGACAAACCACGTGACAACCCGCACGCGATTTGTGCTGCGGTTTCCATTCAGAAGTTAAGTGAACAACCCGCGCGACAACCCGCGCGCGGTTTATGCCGCGGTTTCTTCACAGAATCTGCAGCGTATTTAGCAGCTGAACTGGCCATTTTGACGGAATATAGAACCCTAACTCTAGAGAAAACACACACACGCCGCACACACCTCAAAAACACATATTTTGCATATCTAGAGTGATGTAGGGAGGAGAAAGCAAGAGTAGAGGGACAACTCAAGGGCTTCAATGGTGAAAGCAAGAAGATTTTATCAAGATGCAAGGGAGGATTCAAGGGGGCTGCATGAGAATGAGCTTTCTCTTTCTTTCTTGTCTTTTGTTAATTGTATTCTTGTAATTATGAATTGAGTTTATGATTTAGATGGGATGAACCCTAAATTCTTATGTCTATAATTTTATTCTTGGCTTAATGAAAGACCCACTTTGTTCTTAGATTTATTCATGAGTTTATTTGTGTTTTGGATTGGGATTTGCATGCATCCTTCAATTCAAGTATTGATTTTGTATGGGTATATCGAGAGATTGCACATATGATTAGATCACTTTATGAATAGAGAGAACTTGAATGAATTGCTAGAGATAGGATTACATGAGTTCTTCCTAAGTTGAGTTTTAGGATTAAAGCTCAACTACAAATAGAGTCCATTGATTAGAAATTGCATCTTTTAGGGGTTTTAATTGAGAAGAGATTCCAATTAATCAACCGAGAAGGTAGGAATTGTTTCACTTGAGAAAGGATATAATTCACATTAGGGATTCTAGGGTCTAAGCAATTGGGTTAATCATTAATCAAGTTAGAGTCTTGGCATGTTGGTTTAGGGGAATTCTTCATCTAAATTCACCTCTACTTTTGTCCATTCTCTCTACTAAATTCTATATTGTCATTTAGTTAGATAATTAGTTTTAGCTAATTTGTATTTTCATTTAATTCGTCATTCACTTTGTGAGGTTAGATAATAGAAAGAAGTTAGTACTAGTACTCACATAGTCCCTGAGAGATCGACACTCGGTACTCCTGTACACTATACTACTAGGAACGATAGATGCACTTGCCTAAAGTATCCATAGTATAGCGAAACGGATATCACTAATTCATTAAGTTCTTTCCAACACTTAACGATTGGGCAATTCATGGAACCCTATCTCTAGTGATTCATTCAAATTGCCTTAATTTGTGAAATGGTCTAGTCATACGTGCAATTTCTCAATATACCCATACGAAACCAGCCATAGAATCAAGAATGCATGCAAAATCTCAATTCCATTAAACATGAATAATCACAAATTAATCCAAATCAAGAGAGTGAATAGCATAAACCAACAATCGGTCAATTGATTACACAAATGGGTTCAACCAAATCTAGACTACTAGTGTTTACTCCATAAAAATCAAAGAAACTACATTAATTAACAAAGGAAAACTGTAAAAACTCATTGTAGTTGAAGTTCTTCAATCTCCCTCTGATAAATGTTTTGCAATTTCTTCTAGGTAGAGAAGATTCAAGCCTCTTCTTTGTCCCTTGAAGCTTCTTCCTCTTCTCCCTTTGATATCCCCTTCAAAGAACCTTTTTTTTCTTTTTTTCCTCCCAAGAAACCCTAGGAGAAAGATAGGTTTTTGAATCATCCGTCCTAGCACTCATATCAACAGTTAAAATGGTGCAGAATCGCGACCAGGAATCGCACGCGTGTCTGCCCGTTGATCTTCCGCGGTTACTAAAAATCTCGAGGAACCGCAGATGGGTCCGATGCACAACCGCGCGCGGTTGGTCACGCGGTTGATCGTCTTAGCGCTGTCCAACGCACTCTCGCACGGTTTAACCCGCGTTTGCTCTCAGGGTGGAACCCGCGTCTGAAACTGCGCGCGGTTGATCTCGCGGTTGACCTGTGCAGAAGCCGCGCGATAGAACCGCGCGCGTTTTCTTCGAGCTTGTCCGCGGTTCCCTTTTCTTCTCATGCCTTTTTCTCCAATTCTGACCACGATCCTATCCTTGATCTTTTCACCTGCACAAACTTCATAAATGAGTGCACGTACATTGCTCTATTTTGCTCCAATATGAAATTCAATAGGCAACAAGAAGTAAGTCTAGAAAATAGCTGGTTTTACCCAAAATTACTAGATAAAAGTACTAAAATACCTACGCAAACCACCACTTAGACACTCTAAAACATGTGTAAGAAAAACTATTATCAACTTCCCCCATACTTAAGCCGTTGCTTGTCCTCAAGCAATTAGTCTATACAAACCCAACAACCGACTTAGAAGGGGCACTTAAGCAATCTAATTCAAAGAACACTTTCTCCAAAAAGAACTACACGGACACATATCATACCATCATTCTTTCATTCAAAGTACTCATAATACAAGGGGAAGTAAGAGCAATTATACATTGAATTTAGTAGTTTCAACGCGATATTTTCACCCTACTCAATCTTTGCTAGTAAATGAGTTCCATACGTAGCAATTAACACACAAGAGAGCCCGGTTAACAACAATAGTTACTGAAAGAACTTATCTCTTCACCTTGAGTTGGGCCTTTCATTGAGTCATGAAGTACTCTTTTGACGCGAAGATCGACACTTTGAGGTGAAGACCCCCGGTTACTCGAGACTTCATTTGCTCAACTTGCTATGCATACTCATAATTTTGATGACTTTTGACGCGAAAATCGACATTGTTAAATGAAGATTCCCGGTTACTCGACACCAAAACTAGCGGAGTAACCCCCAAACTCGCACTTTTTTTTTTTAATCCTGCAAATTGTGTGCCATCACCCTATATGTTCATCAATTAACCTGCAATAATCGAGTAGGGTCTAAATATCCCATTAACTTCATTGAATTCTCACATAATTACTCAACTTCACCTAATATACTTTCCCAAAGTAAAAGACTACCAATGGTGCGATAGTGACCCGTAGTTTTCTTTTTCAAAAGTTTCTAAGAAAGGACCTGGATAAGATGCACCTTGAAATCTGAAAAAGTTGATGAGTTACTTGAAAAAAAAATTTGACAGAGTCTCCCCTAAAATAGGATTAACTCCCTGTCAATCAAAAAATTCAACCAAAGCAAAATTCACCAATATAACACATCTCAATGCCAAACAATATTACCACATTTTATTCCCTCCCCCATACTTAAGATTTACATTGTCCTCAATGTACGAGAAAGATAGAACAAAATAGCGAAAAAGAAATAGATATGAATAAAGAAACTAATACCCCCCTTTTTCGCACAGTAAGATGCCTTGGTCTAGATGAAGACTATAGCCTTGCCACCCTGGTGATGAGAGGCGTTCAACTGCAGCCACATGTATTTCGAGTAGTCTAAGTAGTGTTAGGACAAAAGAAAAAATAATAAATTGAAAATGTACGGAAAGTCAAAACAGGAAATAGATAAAAAGAAATAAAAGTCTAGGTAGTTATAATTACAGGCCAAATTAAAGAAGTCAAGTAAAGTAAAGTAAAGAACACAAAGAAAGTACAGATCCAAACACAATAAGTAGGAAAAACGGGTAAGCGGGCCTAGGCATCTCCGAGATTGCCTCCTAGATCTCCCCCAAAACCTCCCTCATGTGGGCTACCCTGTGGTGGAGGAGGCTGTGCCTGATAAAAAGTCTGGTGCTGTTGGAGTGCTCGAATCATCTCTAACTGCTCGTCTAATCTACTCACCATCCGAGCCTCCATCCCCATCATATCACTACGCAGGCTAGCCTCCATCATATCCACTCTCCCCATCAACCTAGTCTCCACTGTGTCCAGAGCTCCTTGCAACCTATCCTAGTCAAATGGGGCAGCGGATGGTGAGTCACGTGGGGCACGTGCCCGGCGAGCTGGTGTTCTTGAAGAGGATGGCCCTGCTTCTTCTATGTCCGTGCCTCCTTCTTCTTCGTCTCACCCTTCTTCCATCTCGCTCTGTAGGAGTGGGCGTCCAATAATGGTGGAAATAAGCTGAGCGTCCAATTTGAACTTCACTAGTGTGGCAGTGTTGACATAATCTTTTGATGCCATTCCTATTGCCTCGGCACCTGTGAAGTCAACTTGTGCTTCTTGAAAGAGACGAGTGAGTAAGCGAGGAAGTCCGAGGCAATTGTAACCTTTCTTTCCCCTGGCTACATTCCTCATATAAGATATCCATATGCTGGGCAAGGGAAGCTTGCGTTTGTCTGAATTGCTGCCAAAGAAGATGAGCTCCAGTGGATACATATCGGAAGAACGCACCTCATTCTTACTACTCTTTCTTGGGACCACATTACAGCCAAAAATATACAACAAGATATGCTGTAGAGGCTGAAACTTGTTGGCCAGAATCTTCTGCTCTCTTATCCTTCTAAATTTAACCGGACGCACGTTGAACTTTGCAGCTGCATTGTGTAGTGTCCAAGTTGAGTTGACATAGAAAGCTTTCTTCATATCCACGTCTCGCCCTTCGTTCCAGCACTGAAGGATATCAGCTATGGTTTCCCGATAAATTTGCATCCGAACACCCCTCACCGTGGACTCGATATAATTCCCACTGTATTTATCTTTTTCCACAACATTGGCATAGAATTCTCTGACCAGCTCGGGGTAAATGACTTCTGGGAGACTAAGAATGGGGTGCCATCCTATCTGGCTAAGGTGATCGGAGAGATGGAAGTAAGCCTCTATCTTCGGTACCACGCTTTTCTCTTTTAGAATTTGCTTTCCTCGGCTAGCTTCATACCAACGCTGGTTCTCCAAAGAGGTGAATCGCGTATCATCATATCCTTGTGCTTGTCTGGATCCGGACCCACTGGTAGAACCAACATTCCTCCTCTTCCTTGATGATGAGGCCATTTTTCTCCTGAAAAGGTTTGTTTCCATGATTAAGTTCCAAATAAAGACTCACTCGTTTCCACATTAACACTAATCACACACACAAGTGTTTAAGCAAACCATCACATGTAAGTTAAATCACACTTGGTTCGATCAATCCCTATGTCACTTACTTAGCAATTTCTACTGTAAGAAATGCCATGATCACACCACATTCAAGAAATTGCTCACTATCATAGAATGTCCAATTACCAAGTAATTTGCACGATAACAAAATCACCAAATAATCACTCTATAAAAATGTAACCTTATCTCACTCAATTGCTAGTCAATTCAAACATGTATAACACAATTTCAAACCAAAATTACTAACATTAAGCACCATTGGCTAAAATTCCCACCTTTAATCATATATCTCGAAATGAGACTAAAAATTGACAAACTTATGCTTTGAATTTAACTGAGCATACATAAATATGAGAAATTACTGTCAAATTAACCCATTAAATTAACCCAATATTCACCATAATATTCTCACAATAATCTAAGAGAAATTGCATAAATTAGTCAATTATTACCTCAAATGCAATGAAATAAACAAAAGATTAGTGGGCTTACCTAATAGAAGCACAACTTGTAGTAAAGGTGAGATTTTTTTCCTTTGGAAGATTAGTTCCTCCAAAAACCTACTCTTTTGCCCAAAAGAACTCCAGCAAAATTCGCACAAACTAAAAGAAGGGGTTGAATGTGATGTGTGTGCAGTGTTTAGGGTTGAAAAATGGTGAAAATTAAGGGAATGGGGGTTGGGGTTTTCCGTGCGTGAGAGAGAGAGGAAGGGGAAGAGGGAAAAAGAAGGAGGGGAATGGGAGAAAAGGGTTGCGTCTGTTCAATTTTTTTTCAAAACCCGAACAGAACCCTCGCGCGTTTCATTAGGATGTTACGCGGTTTCTTGCGCGGTTTCTTTGTAGAACATTCTGTGGACAACCCGCGTGATAACCCGCGCGCGGGTGGTCACACGGTTTGTCACATGCAGAAACGTTCAAGAGGCAAACGCGCGAGGGTGCACGCACGGTTCCTCGTTTGAAAAATCAGAACTCTCTGGACACGAACCATGGATGAAACCGCGCGCGTTTCTATCTGCGGTTTATAAAATGAAAATGAAACGTTGAGAAAACGCGCGAGGTTCCTTGTGCGGTTTAATTGGCAAGGTTTCTAGACGCAACTCGCGTGATGACCCGCGCGCGGGTAATAACGCGGTTTGTTTCCCGCGCGCATAAGCGCGGATGTTCTTGCCTGCGCGTTTCAATAACCAAACTTTCTGGACACGAACCGTGGATGAAACTGCGCATGATTTCATCCGCGGTTCTTGTCCAGAAGAAACAGATCGAAAATAAGGCAATGAACAACACTTAGTCAAATTTTCATCCAATGATACCCACTCCTAGTTCTCCTAAACACAGATATATGTCTCACACTCTCAAACAGGCACAATGGCAATTTCAACCAGTGAAAAATAAGAAATTTAAGCGCAATTCAATGACTCTATCAACTAGTTGGTGTACTTCCCTTTTTTTTTTTTTTCGACTTATATCCCTTGCGTAGTGGTGAGCCTTAATTTCTCCAAATTGACCTGCAACCAAACAAGAACCACTTTCACTATCAACACAGTAAAGGTTATTCCAAGGAAAGAAAAAAATAAATAAATAAATAAAAAAGAACACTAAAAATTGGGTTGCCTCCCAATAAGCGCTATGTTTAACGTCGTTAGCTCGACGTTCTTCAAGCAATTTATGATTGAAGATTACTGAGGTAGAGAACCTCCTTCCGTGACTCTTCCATATCTTGGCCTAGGTATGGTTTCAGCCTTTGTCCATTAACCTTGAACGTCCCCTTTTCCTTGTGTGTAACCTCTACAACACCAAAGGGAAGAACTTCGTTAACCACAAAAGGACCGGACCATCTCGATTTCAACTTACCTGGAAAAAGATGAAGTCTTGAGTTGAATAGCAGCACTTTGTCTCCCGGCTTGAATTCCTTGGGATGCTCAATATTCTTGTCATGCCACGCTTTCGTCCTCTCTTTATAAACTCTTGAATTCTCATAAGCCTCACGACGCCATTCCTCAAGTTCATTAAATTGCAAGATCCTCTTCTCACCTGCACATTGTAAGTCAAAATTCAGAAATTTAATGGCCCAATAAGCTTTATGCTCAAGTTCCACCGGTAAGTGACAAGACTTCCCATAAACTAATCTAAAAGGTGTCGTTCCTATGGGTGTCTTGTAAGCGGTTCTATGGGCCCACAAAGCATCATCCAACTTCAAAGACCAATCTTTTCGAGAACGCTCTACGGTCTTTTCTAAGATCCTCTTCAATTCCCTATTGGTTACCTCGACTTGGCCACTCGTTTGGGGATGGTAAGGGGTAGCTAACTTGTGTGTAACACCATACCTAGTTAACACCTTTTCCATTTGTTGGTTACAAAAGTGGGTACCCCTATCACTTATAATTGCTCTAGGAGTGCCAAAGCGGGTAAACAATCATTTAAGGAATTTAACAACCACTCTAGCATCATTGGTAGGGAGGGCTTGAGCCTCTACCCATTTAGAGACATAATCTACCGCTACTAGGATGTACTTATTCCCATACGACACGGGAAAGGGCCCCATAAAGTCGATGCCCCAAACATCAAAAATTTCACAAACTAATATGCCCGACTGGGGCATCTCATCTCTATGAGAGATATTACCTGAACGCTGGCAACTATCACATTGCTCCACATACCTCTTAGCATCTTTAAATATCGTGGGCCAAAAGAAACCTGAATCCAATACTTTTCGGGCTGTCCCATTAGCATGATAATGACCTCCTGCCGGCCCCGCATGACAATGCTTCAAAATCAACTCGATCTCTGAGTTAGCCACACACCTTCGAATGATATGATCTGCATAGATGCGAAATAGATATGGGTCTTCCCAAAGATAGTATCTTAATTCAGAGAAGAATTTCTTCTTCTCCTGATACGTCATCCCCTTGGGAAGAACCCGCGAAGCTAAATAGTTAGCTATGTCTGCAAACCAAGGTACATGAACATAAGAAGAAGAAATTGCATAAAATCTCTCATCAGGGAAATCATCACTGATTCCTCCTTCAATTAAGTCCTTTTCTCCATCATTCTCTAGACGGGAGAGGTGGTCCACTGCCAAATTTTCCGCTCCCTTCTTGTCTTTAATTTCAATATCGAACTCCTGCAACAACAAAATCCATCTAATGAGTCTTGGTTTAGCATCATTTTTGCTTAAAAGATATTTGAGTGCTGAGTGATCTATGTGCACTATAACTTTAGACAAGATAAGGTATGATCTAAATTTATCAAAAGCAAACACTATCGCAAGCAATTCCTTCTCCGTTGTGGTGTAGTTTTCTTGAGCCGCCGTCAAGGTTTTGCTTGCATAGTAGATAGGTCGAAAGTGCCTATCCCTTCTTTGTCCAAGTATTGCTCCAACTGAAACATCACTAGCATCACACATGATCTCAAAAGGTAAAGACCAATCAGGAGCAACTATGATCGGGGAGTGGGTCAATTTTTCTTTCAAAATTCTAAAAGCACTCATACAATTGTCATCAAAATCAAAGACCACATCCTTTTCAAGCAATTTGGTTAGAGGTTTAGTTATCTTTGAAAAATCTTTTATAAACCTTCTATAAAACCCCGCATGCCCAAGGAAGCTTCTTATTGCCTTAACTGAAGTCGGTGGGGGCAATTTCTCTATAACCTCTATTTTTGCTCTATCCACTTCTATGCCTTTTTTAGAAATTTTATGTCCCAAAACAATCCCCTCTTGAATCATAAAGTGACATTTCTCCCAATTAAGCACCAAATTTGTTTCCTCACATCTTTCTAGCACTCTCTTCAAATTTTTCAAACACAAGTCAAAGGAATCACCAAAAATAGAAAAGTCATCCATAAATACCTCCATGATGTCCTCAACTAATTCATTGAAAATGGCTAACATGCACCTTTGAAACGTGGCCGGTGCGTTACACAACCCAAAGGGCATCCGGTGATATGCGAAGGTGCCATAGGGGCAAGTGAACGTTGTCTTCTCTTGGTCTTCCGGTGCTATGGGAATTTGAAAATACCCCGACAGTCCATCCAAAAAGTAGTAGTACTCATGGCCAGCCAACCTCTCGAGCATTTGATCGATGAAGGGCAAAGGGAAATGATCTTTCCGGGTAGCATCATTGAGCTTTCTATAGTCGATGCAGACTCTCCAACCCGTGACGGTTCTCATCGGGATCAGCTCATTCTTCTCATTTGGTACCAACTAGGATGAGTATACAGTTGGCAGACCGCTCTATTAAATATCCTAAGGACATCATAGAGGATGTTTTGGTCAAAATAGATAAATTCATTTTTCCTGTGGATTTTGTCATACTAGATATGAAAGATAATCTAGAGATCCCTCTAATCCTAGGACGACCTTTCCTGGCCACTACTAAAGCCTTGATAGATGTTCATGCAGGGAAGTCGACTCTTAGAGTAGAGGATGAGGAAGTGGTCTTCAGGATACCTGAAGCCATGAGACATTCTTTGGATAGGGATGATACATGTTTTTATGCAAATAGTACTGACATCGAGACATTTTCTATTTTGCAGGAGATTTTTATAGATGATGCATTGGAATCATGTATCACTCATGGGGAGAGTTCATTCTTCGACTTAGAAATCAAGGAGTAGGTGGCCCACTTGGAAGCTAAGGAACCAATGAGGATAATCAAGCCGTTTGAAGAGTGAGACAGAACAAGTAGAGGTGGTCTTAAGCCTTCAATTGAGGACCCCCCTGAACTGGAGTTGAAGAGATTACCCAACCATTTGGAATATGGATTTCTGGCGGAAAATTCAAAATTGTCAGTAATCATAGCATTAGGACTAGAAGAACAGAAGAAGGAAAGGCTACTTCAAGTGTTGAAGGAGCACAAGAAGGCGATTGCATGGAAGATATCTGACATCAAGAGTATCAGCCCCTCCTTCTGCACTCATAAGATTCTACTTGGAGATGATTTCAAGCTGGTAGTACAACCCCAAAGGAGGTTAAATCTGAACATAAAGGAGGTGGTGAAGGCAGAGGTAATTAAACTACTTGACGTAGGGGTGATTTATCCTACTTTTGACAGTTCTTGGGTGAGCCCTGTATAGGTAGTATCAAAAAAAAAAAAAAAGGCATGAGGGTAGTGCCAAACGAGAAGAATGACCTCATTCCGATGAGGACCGTCACTGGATGAAGAGTTTGCAAGACTACAAAAAGTTGAACAATGCTGCCCGCAAGGATCACTTCCCGTTACCCTTCATTGATCAGATGTTAGAGCGACTCTTTAGGCACGAGAATTATTGCTTCCTGGATGGACTATCAGGGTACTTCCAAATCCCAATGGTCCCTGAAGATCAAGAAAATATGACCTTCACCTACCCATATGGCACTTTTGCATACCGAATGATGCCCTTTGGACTTTGCAATGCACCAGTAATATTTTAGAGATGCATGGTAGCCATATTTCATGACCTAGTCGAGGACATCATGGAGGTATTTATGGACGATTTTTCTATTTTTGGTGATTCCTTTGACTTGTGTCTCATTAATTTCAATAGGGTACTTAGAAGGTGTAAGGAAATCAATCTAGTGCTAAATTGGGAAAAATGCCATTTAATGATTCAAGAAGGCATAGTATTAGGTCATAAAATTTCAAAGAAAGGCATTGAAGTAAATAGGGCAAAAGTAGAAACCATAGAAAATTTGCCACCACCTACTTTAGTTAAGGCAATTAAGAGCTTTCTTGGACATACTGGTTTTAATAGAAGGTTTACCAAAGATTTTTCCAAGATAGCCAGACCTTTAACAAAATTTCTAGAAAAGGATGTTTCCTTTGATTTTGATCATGATTGCCTGAATGCCTTTTCTATCTTAAAAGAGAAATTGACTCACTCCCCAATTGTGGTAACACCTTATTGGTCTTTACCTTTTGAACTAATATGCGATGTTAGTGATTTTACAGTGGGTGCAGTACTTGTACAGAGGAAGGATAGGCATTTTCATCCTATCTACTACGTGAGCAAAACTCCGACTGATGCTCAGTGAATTATACCACAATAGAGAAAGAGCTACTCGTGATAGTTTATACTTTTGATAATTTAGATCCTATCTTATTATGTCTAAAGTTTTTGTATACACTGATCACTCTGCACTTAGGTATCTTTTGAGTAAGAACGATGCTAAGCCTAGACTAATTAGACGAGTGTTATTGCTGTAGGAGTTTGACATTGAGATCAAGGACAAGAAAGGCGCAGAGAATCTGGCAGCAGATCACCTTTCTCACCTTGGGAATAACCAACTGGAAGATCCACACGAGGGAGAAATCAATGAGGAATTCCCTGATGAGAGGCTCTATACCTTTTCTTTTTCCTATCCTCATACTCCGTGGTTTGCTAATATAGCTAATTATTTAGCTTCACGGGTTCTCCCCAAGGAAATGACTCATCAGAAGAAGAAGAAATTCTTCTCTGATTTGAAACATTACTTATAGGATGACCCTTATTTGTTTAAGATTTGTGCAGATCATATCATACGGAGGTGTGTGGACTATCCTGAGGCGGAGGACATTCTAGAGCATTGTCACAAGGGGCCTGCTGGGGGTCATTACCAAGCTAATGGGATGGCAAGAAAGATCCTTGAGACAGGTTTCTACTGGCCTACTTTGTTTAAAGATGCTAGAAGGTATGTTGAGAAATGTGATGAGTGTCAAAGATCAGGTAACCTCTCTCGTAGGGATGAAATGCCCCAATTTGTTATTCGTGAATGTGAAATATTTGATTTATGGGGGATAGATTTCATGGAGCTTTTCTAGTATCCTTTGGGAATAAATATGTTTTAGTGGAAGTTGACTACGTCTCTAAGTGGGTGGAGGATCAAGCTTTACCTACGAATGATGCTAGGCTAGTGGCGAAATTTCTAAGAAAACTGTTCACACGATTTGGCACACCACGAGCAATAATCAGTGATAGGGGCACTCACTTTTGTAACCAACAATTTGAAAAAGTGCTCAGTAGGTTTGGTGTGACTCACAAAGTAGCTACCCCGTATCACCCATAGAGTAGTGGTTAGGTTGAAGTAACAAATAGAGAATTGAAGAGAATACTAGAAAAAATAGTTAAGCACTCTAGGAAGGACTGGTCTATTAAGCTAGATGATGCATTATAGGCCTATAGGATAGCCTACAAGACTCCTATAGGAACTACTCCTTATAGACTAGTTTACGAGAAATCCTGTAACTTACCTGTGGAGTTAGAACATAAGGCTTATTAGGCGATTAAGAGCCTTAACTTTAATCTTAATTGTACAGGTGAGAAAAGGAAGCTTCAGCTAAATGAACTCGATGAGTGGCGTCAAGAAGCTTATGAAAGTATAAGGATTTATAAGGAAAAGATAAAGGCAATGCATGATCGCAATATCAAGCAGCCGAAGGAGTTCCAGCCCGGAGACCAAGTCTTGCTTTTTAATTCTAGACTTCACCTCTTTCTAGGTAAACTTAAGTCTAGATGGTCTGAACCGTTTGTAGTTAACCAAGTTTTCCCTTATGGTGTTGTAGAAATCACACACAAGGACAAGGGGACATTCAAAGTCAACAGACATCGACTCAAGTACTACCTTGGAGGAGACTTTAATGATCATGTGAGGGAGGATCACTGCCTCTATGACCCAAATTAATGAACACCCATTGAACGTCGAGCTAATGATGCTAAACAAAGCGCTGGTTGGGAGGCAACCCAATATTTTAGTACTATTTCTCTTTGGTATTTAAAAAAATTTAATTTATTTGCATTAGGTTAATATAATTTTGTTAATAATGTGTTATTGAGTCTTTGACTTGTCCAACGAAAAAAAAAGGGGAATGTTTTAATTGGGGGATGAGTACATGAAACACTACATTCAAGGGAGTTCAATTTTCCTTTATGCATGTTTTTCTAGTGATTAGTACTGAATTTCCATGATGCAAGCACCCACTAGAACATCAAAGTGTTAGGTAGGAGTTTGGAGGTTGATTTGGAGTGAAGAATCACAAATTTTAAGCCTTCTGACCAAGGCCGCGGGAAAGGCCGCGCCACGGCCTTCCCTATGGCCAAGGTTAGAGGCCAAACTCAGTCTCACTTTTGTTTACGCACAATCTAACGAAGGTCGCAGGAAAGGCTACGCTGCGCCTACCCCGCGCCTCGTCCAGATTTTGCGAAAAAGGGTTTCCTCATGCTCAAATTTTCAAAACCTCTTTATCTTCTTTCTTTTCCTTGGCAAAAACTTCTGTCTTCCACTCTCAAATCCTTCTTCCTACACTCTCATCTACCCTTTAATCCTAAAAAGCATCATCCCCCACTCCATTGCAATCGATTTATCTGTGGATTTGGAGGAGAAGGAAAGGATTTCTCAAAGTGTTCAAGCACTTCACCCATTTAGTCACTTTGGTTAATCTAGCACTTTTTCACCTAAATTTTGAAGGTATAATTGATCACTTTCAAATCTTCCTATTTTATTTAGTCTCATTATTAATTTTTTATGGCCAAATACATCCAATTTACAAACTTTTCTTGGACTAAGAATAGTCAAATTTGAATGCCAGTATTTTTAGTTCATATTTTGAGTTAGATAGCTTATTTTGGATGTCAATTATATGCTTTGAGATTGAATAAAGAATGGGCTCCATGAATTAGAGGCTAATTGTTGAGATTTGATGATTATACCCTTACATATCTTTGTTACTTATATGTTTAATTTGGGTTTTGAAGTTTGATGAGTATTCTCAATTTGAAGTTGAAGTGGCTGAGAAAGGCTTTGAAGGAGTGGAATAAGACTTGTTTTGGGATTGTTTTTAACAGTGTGAAAGTGGCAGAGCAAAAGCTAATTGATGTTGAGCAAGAAGTTGAGCAAGACTGTTCAGATGATGCCTTGTCCAGGTTGTTGAGTGCACAGAATGATCTTCAAAATCAACTAGCTGTTGAAGAGAGATTGTGGAAGCAGAAATCCCATGTCAAGTGTGTGACAGCCCCACCTTACCCAGAGGCGCACCAAAGGGCTTAGCGGACTGCCTGCCTAGCTCTCGCCAGGACTCACTCAAACACGCACTCAGCACATACACGTATAGTTAACCCAAAATGGATTACATTCACATAGTTCAACTTAAGATACAAAAGTCACTAAAAGGTACATACCATGTACTACAAGTTTCCGTGTCCAAAATATACATATTATTTACAATGGTAACCAATCAACTAGGTTGACCAAAATACAAAACAAAAGTCTACTATAACTAAATTCGCCATTCCCAGCTTTAAGAGTGAGAAATCCCTGAGTAAAGAAAACAAATGAAGGAATGAGCTATAATAGCCCAGTGAGTGTCCAAATCATGCAAGCAGTCAAAAATCTACTATTTCAGAAAAATAAAATAATCTAACAAGATATTTAATTAGCACATGAACAAATAATTAAACAATTAGTCAATGGCGGATACAGGGTTCAACCCCGGGAGCAAGCTCAACTGCAGGAGAAACAAGTACCGAATATATAAACAAGGCATTGGGACCGAGATAATAGCTCAGGTCCGTGCCAAAGTCATACCGGTATTATCAAGCAAGACCCTAACCACCACACCTTATAACCTCCTAACATGCTACCACATCCAGGGAGTAACCTCGACCTTGGAGGGCCAACTCACAAGAAAGTTCAACCCGGAGTTGGCCTCTTAGAGGATTAACAACTTATGAGGGAATGAACATCACGCCCTAAAACACCCAGCACCTTATATCCTCCCACGCTCGTTCAAGTTGACTATCCGTGAACTAACAGTGAAATTAGTCACGGAAGTCTCAAACACAAGTAACACATTTAATCATGAAAACAAGTAGCACGTTGTGGAATAGATGCGATAAAGTACACATCTTTCCTCAAATAGCACATTTTTATCTCATAATATTTGCAATCAAAGCATAATATTTACAAATGAAATATCACGTTACATGCATCATGCACACATAAAGACACTCACCTGAAATGCCTACGAAAATATTTCGTAAAAAGGTCGGGTCTCACTTTCAGGTCCTGAAATAAAAAAATAATCTAATGAAATCTAGATTTAAACTCTAATTAGCTTAGTAAGAAAAATCAAGAAATATTTCCCCCTTTTTTTTCTAAGGTTTTTGTTTTAGGGTTTTTGTTTTAGGGTTTAGGGTTTAGGGTTACATTCTAGGGTTTTCATTTTAGGGTTTTCTAACAAAATTTTGGCATTTTTTCCCCTTAAATTCGGCCCTTCCAACTTGGTTTTTCACCAAGATTTCAATCATCAAATCCACAATTCAATAAGTTCTACAATTTCCAAGTTCAATCCAAGCTCAAATTCAATCAAATTTCCACCAAAATTCAAGGATTTAGCTTCAAGAACCTTCAACCATTCAACATGTAGCTCATGAAATTTCAAGGTTTATATGCTATCTACTACCCAATCTACCCAAGAAACATTATTTCTAACAAGTCATACTTCACTTTAGGCATGAATCTTCAAGTTAAAAATCATAAGAACTCATGATTAAACTAGTGCAAAATACTAATTAAACTTGAAATTAATGTTTAAAGCTTGTAGTAGATACCTTAAACAAGCCTAAAAATTTGCTTAGAAGGTAGGGAAACCCACTTCCTATGGTGAAATTTGCCCAAAGTTTGAAGGAAATGCTCCAAGAAGTTGAGAGAAATATGAGAGAAAAGGAGAGAGAGCAAGGCCGGCCAAGTAAAATGAAAAGAGAAGGAAATAGTCTAGGAAAATAGAGAAGAAATAATGGAAAAGTTGGGAGAAAGATTAACCAATAAAAATATTACAAGAAGCAAGTTAGGCTTTAGGCTTTGTAGGCATTAGTGGTAAACTTGTTTTAATTTAATTGGTGACACAAGAAAGATCTCTTCCACCTAGTAATTAATAATATTATGACATAAATATTAAAGTAAAAGAGAAGAAATAAAGAGAAGGGACATCCGGCCATGAGGGAAAGAAAGGAGAGAAAAATTCGGCCAAAGGAAAAAAAAAGAAAAGAAAGAAGAATTTTCGGCCAAGGAAGAAGAAAAGAGAGAAATAAAAATTCTGCCAAGAAGAGAAAATAAAACAAGTGAATAGTGAAATTTTTGAGAAAAATGAGCTAAAGTTTAAGTAGTAAAAAAAAACTAGAAATAGTAATATAACTAGTTAAAATGAAACACTATGAAAACCTAATGATCTAATGAATTTAATCCAAATTTAATTCTTAGGTTTTCTACTCAATGAGGAAAGAAACTTAGTTAATTAACCTAATTAACTTAAGAAATCCTCCAACTAATAAATCAAGAGTTAATGCTAGATTTCAAATGAAAGAATTTTTCTTTTAAGTACGTTTTAGGGTTTTTTTTCTACCATTACCATTATTATTTTGAGCTACATATAAACATACATGAATAAAATAGTTTCATATGAATTTCTAGGGTGTCACAAAGTGGCTAAAGGAATGGGATAGAAACACCAAGTACTTTCACTCAGTTGTTAAGCAACGTAGGATACAGGCCACTATCCACCGAATTATGGATGTATCAAATCAGTGGATTTGTTCAGATGATTTGATAGGAAAGGAGGCTGTTAATTATTTTCAACAGTTATTTACGACTGAGGATATTCGTAGTGATTGGGAGCTATTGAAGGTTATTCCGAAGCTCTTCACAAAGGCTGAGAATTCCATGCTTGAAGAAATTCCATAAATAGAGGAGGTACAAGGGACTGTGATGAAAATGGATGATGACAGTGCCGCAGGGCCAGATGGGTTTACTGGTGCATTTTTTAAGGCTACATGGGACATTATTGGTGATGATGTGTATCAGGCTGTCCTAAGTTTTTTTTGCAGGTACAGAGTTGCCTCGGAGTATCACTTCAACTTCCATTGTTCTTTTGCCTAAAGTTCAGTTCCCCCAGAGGTTTTCAGAGTTCTGACCAATCAGTTTGTGTAATTTTATAAACAAAATTTTCTCAAGGATTCTAACAGACCGGTTATCTTGCTTGTTACCCAATATCATTTCTCCTTAGCAAAGTGGCTTTGTGAAGGGTCGGGTCATCTCTGATAATTTTTTATTGGCTCAGGAGTTAGTTGCAGGCATTGGGAAGAAGAATTATGGGGGAAATGTAGTGATGAAGTTGGATATGATGAAAGCTTATGATAGCGTTTCATGGTTTTTTTTACTCAAGGTGTTGAGAGCATTTGGTTTTGGAGAAAGGTGGATAGACATGATCTGGAGAATTATTTCTAACAATTGGTTTTCTGTTATTGTTAATGGAGATTCAATTGGTTTCTTTCATTCATCACGTGGTCTTCGTCAAGGTGATCCACTATCTCCTGCCTTGTTCATCATTGGAGCTGAGGTCTTATCTCGAGCCTTGAATGGTTTGGTGCTGAAAAGGTCCTTTACAAGTTATACAGTTCCCAGGGGATGTCCTTAGATAACACACTTGGCGTATGCTGATGACATTTTTATTTTTTTCAGGAGCTTCTGCTAGATCTGTGAGGATAGTTATGTCAGTCTTGGGGGAGTATGAAACGGTGTCTGGGCAGCTGCTTAATAAAGGTAAAAGTTGTTTTTTGACTCATAATAGGTTGCCTATACAGAGAAAACAATAGGTAATGAGGATTACTGGTTTTTCACAAAAATCATTTCCTGTTAAATACTTGGGGTGTCCTTTGTACGTGGGTAGGAGGAAAGCTAAATATTTTTCTGAGTTAGCTAACTCTGTGATTTCACGTATTTCTTATTGGAAGAATAATTATTTGTCTCAGGGTGGAAGATTGATATTGTTTAAAAATGTTCTAGCTTCACTTCTCATTCATTTGTTGGTTGCTACCTATCCTACTAAGGGTGCAATAAATTTGGTGGAGCGTACTTTTGCGAGGTTCTTCTGGTCAGGTGCTATGGAGCGGGATCAATATCATTGGATGAAATGGAGGGCCTTGTGTTTTCCAACTGAAGAAGGGGGTGTTGGTTTAAGGGCTTTGCCAGAGGTGTACTCGGCCTTCTCCATCAAGCTATGGTGGCGTTTTCGAGTTCAATGTTAATTGTGGTCTGAGTTTTTGAGAAAGAAGTATTGCTCCAACGGTCAGCCTAATTTAGTTAAGCTATCCATATTTTCCACTATTACTTGGAAAAGGATGATGTGGGTAAGAGGGATAGCTGAATCCTATATTTATTGGGTTCTAAGGGATGGGAAATGCAGCTTCTGGTTTGATAATTGGCTTGGCTCAGGTCCATTGTGTTGGAGAACAAACAATCATTCTAGTCATAAGGTGAATGATTTTGTGAAGAATGGTACATGGAATTATGATATGTTGAGAGAGTGGTTGCCTTTAAATATTGTGCAGGAGATCCTCTAGTAAGCCAGTCCTTTAGCCTCATCACCAGATTTGTGTATTTGGTCTCTCTCAAACAGAGGTAATTTTTCTGTGGCTTCTACTTTTCAGTTAGTTCGTACAATGAAGAGTAGATCTTGGTTTTTTGATAGGCTATGTGTTTCCCAAGTCCCATTAAGAATCTCATTCTTTATGTTAAGACTGGTTTGCCAGAAATTGCCATTGCAGGATGTTCTTTGGAGGATGGGGTTCTCTGGTCCTTCAAAATGTTGGTGTTGTGTTGTGGCACAATGTGAATCCATTAAGCACTTGTTTTTGACTGGGGATGCAGCATCTTTAATTTGGCAGAGATTTTGTACCACATTTAAGGTCACTCATAATGACACATTTGTTAGGGCTTGTTTAGCTAGTTGGTGGTTTAAATCATCTAGAACTAAATATATGGACTTTTGTTACATGTTACACCACTCATCATTTTTTGGCACATTTGGAGGGCTCGGAATTCTACTTTGTTTGCAAGTGTACAGATGAAGTGGAGATCTATTTGTGTTGCAATTATGAGAGAGGTCAAAGCTATTTTTCATATCAAGTTTCCAAAGGTGCTGCCACTCAACCTGGGGTGGCATGAATTCTTGGGAGCAATTTCTGTGGTTAAGGTGACAAAATCAGGCAAATGGATCAAATGGTTAAAGCCTCTTCAAGGTCATTATCTGCTAAATACTAATGGTTGTTCTAAAGGGAATCCAAGTACTAGTGGTGGTGGAGGGATTTTACGTGATGATCAAGGCAACTTGGTTTTGGCATTTTCTTGCTTCTTTGGGCACTCAACAAGTATGCAGGTAGAAGTTAAAGCTCTACTTTATGGTTTGCAGCTGTGTGAACAGAATGGGTACGTGAATGTAGATGTTCAATTGGACTCAAAGGTTTTAGTAGATATTATTGGGCAAGGTGTAAGACATCCTTGGTCAATAATACTAGAAGTTGAGCAGCTGAGATCATTTTCATTGAGGTCCATTTCTCATTGTTTTAGACAGGCAAATAGAGTAGCAGACTTACTTGCAAACATAGGTTGTGATTATCTTGGTACTTCCATTTATTTATCAATGCATGATTTGCTGAGATTAGTTTTGGGAGAATTTAAAATGGATAGGTTAGGTATGCCTTCATTTAGACCTGGATAGTAATTCTTGTATTTTTTGGAGGTAAGGTTTATGTCCCCCTCCTTGTTCTTTTTATTTTATTAATAAAATTTGGGGCTGACATCCCTCCCCCATGTACGGGGTTTGCTATAAAAAAATGTTTAATTTGGGTTTTGATTATTGAATTTCATGATATGCAATAGAGCCTATTAGTTATAGGTGATGAATGGATGATGAGTCTTGGGCAATGTAGTCTCTATGTGATGAATTTTCAATTTAGTTGTCCTTATTCCTTGGGATTGATAATTTTAGTAAGAATGGAGATATTTCATGGATTCTTAATTGAAAAATGTTCTTGGGATATTAACTAGTTTGATAATGTGCATTTGAAAGACTACATGGGATTTTGAAGCTAATTTAGCAGCAATAACTCTTGTATGCATATTCTTTCTGTGAGAGTATTAATTTGACTAGTTACTCTTCTGTTACTCAAGGACTACTCAGTTTTTATCTCCTATCATATGTAACTGATAATCCCAATGATTGGAGGATTTAATCTGGATATGAATGTGGTGTTAATGCCAAATGGGATTCTCAGGACCGGATGTTATTGTACAGAATGGGTATCTCTTTGGCATACCTATAGCACCATTGATACATATTTATTTTTCTTTATGAAGGATAATGTCAAGAACAAAGATGGCAGGCGGCCCTTCGAGGTCTATGTGGCCCAAGAGGCAAAGAGAGGAAGGTTCCTTATCCCAACCACCTCACCAACCACCTCGTGAACCCACATATGATGCATCCAAGTTCACATCATTGGAGAATCAGCTGTAAGGTAATAAGGGAAGCAACACAGCAAAAAATTTAAAAATTTATTACCTTAGTCATAGATCTCTTTGATGTAATCTATACAATTAAAGAGTGTTTAGCACAAATACCTCAAGCATAGAAGGTTTCGATGCTTCAAAGGGCAAGATCCTATTCGATGAAGGTGTTGATCTACCATGAAAAACCCTCCAAGTGTTGAGCCTCCAACGGTATGCACACGAACACAATCTTTAGGAATCTTTGGGCTTGCTTGCCTTGCCTTTTGAGTGCTAGCTCCCTTGAATATCATGAAGAACACAAGAACAAGAAGAAAGAAGAAGATGAAACCCTAACAATTAGGGAAGGAGGTGGTGTTTTTCTTGGAGAAGAAAATCGCCTCTCACAATTTTTCTCTCTCTACATTTTGTTTTGTGTTTCATCAATCTATCAAGAGTCAAGGCATGGACTTATTTATAGATGTAGTATCCTAGTCCTTAAAGAAACAAGAGCAATTGGAAACCAAGAAGGTTTAGGAAGCTTACCTTAAACTAATCCTTTAGGAAACCTATTCTAAAAAGAAACCAAATAGCTTCTTAATTCCTTTTAGGAAACTAATTTCCATCAAGATTTAGAATATTTATAATTAAGTCCTTTAAGTTAATTTATCACATAAATTAACCCCATAAGTATCTTACACTTATCTTAATAACAATTTAACCTAAAGACCATGTTCTTATTGTGTGTAACCCATTAGGTTCCATTCACGTTGGCACTAAGTACAAATTATAACTCATTAATTAATTAATTAAGAGCTAGATAAATTAAACACTTTAATTTATCATTAATTCACTAATTAATTAATTTGCACTTATAGATCATGAGTGGCGTCTAGCAATGCATCATGACCACCCAAGTGAATAGAAAAGTCATATGGTAGACTACACCTATCAATGACAATGTTACCGGGTAACTAATATCCTTTCACCACACAAGATCCCAATTAATCTAAGAGTGTAGTGCACACTCTTTAAATGACTAATTAATGATTTCTTGTTCCCGAAATATAACTTTCCATAAAAGTATAACCTTGAAACTCTTTCAAGTCATACTTTCACTTTTGCACAAAAGATTGTTTAAGTTATGTTTCAACAAGTGGCCAATCCGGGATATACTCTCCTTTAATAAGGAGTGGTGAATCCTATATTGATTACTCACTATCCTTCCATGCTTCATACTATACCCAATCTCTACCATATGGGCTACTCTTTATGAGCACCAAGCAATAGAGTCAAAGCATAGCAATCCACACTCAAGATACCATGGTAATCTCTAAGTCTAAGGATCACTTACACCATTGCCATTAAGAATATAATTCATTAGCACTATGAATAGTAACTCTTGGCGGATCAATCCAATGAACTTGTTCTCTAACAAGCATCCACGTTCCAGCTTAGGTGTTACACACCATAGTTGATGAGATCAACTACTACTTACCATAAGTAGAGGCAAAGTGTGTGCTAGTCTTCCCGTATTTAATGATGTCCAATCTCATTAATACTATGACTAGGGATATTTAAGAATATAACTTTATATGTAATAAGAGTCTCATCATTGTAACTCTTACAATCTCTTGTACACAATTAATATTCTTTGGACTTTATCAAATAAACAAGTAATATAAATAACAATTATTAAATGACAAAGAAAATGCCACACATATATGTATAACACGAAATAAGCGTAATAAAAATCTCAAAACCAACTTGGTTTTAGGGCATACACTAACAAACTCTCACTTGCACTCAAACCAGTCACCTATAGGTTTTAGGCTATAAGCATGACTATCATGCCTATTCTGGGTCAAGGCCATGGTGAAAGGATTAGTGACTTTAACCTTGTGGGAACCTCCTCTATCTTTTCATCATTTGACCCAAACTATTTCCATAAATAGATGGTGGCACCTAAATACACTTTAGGATCATGGATGAGACTTTAGTTCCTTGATTAAGTGATGGCACAATTGTTTTCATAAAACAATAGAAGGAACTATTCTGTGTCCAACAAAGAATCTCTTGATCCATAGTAACTTCTAAAGCTACCATGTACTCGCCTTTGTTGTAGAATATGTTGTAGTGTCACCACAAAATGCTTTTATCCACTACAGTTCAACGTGAACACCAATTCATCTCATGATTTACTTGTCATCCCTATTGGATTAAAAAGCTTGTATCTTTAAATCCCACACTTCCTAAGTGCAATCTCCATAGTCAAGAATAGTCTTTTAGTGCTTCTCGAGTGCTTAAGAATATTCTTTGATAACCATCTAGTGACACTCACTAGAATTGCTCGTAACACTTAAAGATAGGAGACATCGGGTCTCGTACATAGTATAGCATATACAAATAGAACACACTGCAAAAGCATACGGGATCTATTAATGCTATCAATCTCAACAAGTGTCAAAGACACATGTCTCTCGAAAGAGTAATCTCCTATCACATAGGTAAAACCCCTTCTTCGATTACACTATGCTAAACCCTTTAGCATCTAGCCTATGTACTTGGATCTAGTGAGGACCAAACAACCTCTTGGATCTATCTATATAGATCTTAATTCCCAGATTAGAGATCGCCTCTCCTTTATTAAGAAATTCTTGGACAACCATATCTTTACCTTTAAAGTATGTTGTTTCCATCAACGATATGTCATCCACATATAGTATCAAGAAAACTGACAACGCTCCCACTCAACTTTACATGTACACAAAGCTTGTCTTGTTTTCGAGAAAATCAAACTTCTTTGATTATCTCATCAAAACAAATGCTCCAACACCTTGACACTTGCAAGAGTCCATGAATGGACCCTTAAAGCTTGCATACCTTATGACCATCAATGGAAGTGAAAATCCAAGGAATGTGTCATATACATACCTTTAATTCCCGTTAAGGAATGGAGTCTTCATATCCATTTGTACATAGCCATAAATAGCAACTATTGCAAGTAAAATCTTAAATGGATTTAAGCATGGTCAATGGTGAATGGTTTCTTTCAAAGTCAAGCCTTCGAATTGAATCCTTTTCCATTAACCTTGCTTTATAGGTAACTACTATTACCATCCATGTCTAGTCTTTCTTTAAAGACCTACTTGCACCCTATGGGTTTTATCCCATTTAGGTGACTTGAGCAAGGTCTACACCTTGTTCTTGTACATGGAATCCATTTTGGATTTTATGGCATCTTGCCACGTCAAGGAGTCTACATTAGACAAAGCCTCTTCGTGACTAGTAGGTTTGTCATCATATATGACTAGTACATTATTGCTCTTGCTAATGAGAAATCTATATCTCTCATGTGTGAGAAATCTATATTTCTCAAGAGTATAACGCACTCTACCAGTCTTTTGAAGATTTTGTGTATATTTGAGCTTCCGTTGCGCCTCATCAACATGTAGCGTAAGCTCTAGTTCCAACTATTGATCTATGTCAGCTTGCAGTTCTTGAACCTTTCAAGTTCTATCTTGCTCCCTATGTCTCTTTTAAGAATAAACTATTTTTCTAGAAAAAAGACATTTCTTGAGACAAACATTTTTCTCAAGGGGATTATAGAAGTGATATCTATTGTTTTCACAAGGATATCCCACAAATAGACATTTGTCGAACATGGTTGAGTGTATAGGAGTTGGTGCTCTAAGACAAGAACCCCTAAAATGAGGTTAGGAATTGTAGTATGGCTCATCATGGTTTGCGCCATATCTCATAGGGTACAACTTCTCCTCTTTCACACATCATCAACAATGGTGTGTCAAGTGGAGACATTGAGAAAGAATCACATTCTTCTTTAATTATTTTGAAACACTTGACATTGAGTATTATCCACATAGATCAAATCTTTAGTAGTTTTAATACTCTTGTCAACTTGTTTTTCTTACTTCAATCCTAATGACTTTGAACACTTCAAAGGCCATGGATTTGTGTATCATAAGATACATGTAATCATATTCCATATGATCATCCATGAAAGTGACGAAGTATGATAAACAACCTTCTAGCATGGATCGACATTGGGCCAAAAACATCTATATGTTAAAGCCTATGAAGATCACTAGCACTTTCACCTTTTATGATAAAAGGTGTTTGGGTCATCTCTCAAAGTAAATGAGAATCGCATGTCTCAAACAATTCATAATTGAATGAGTCCAAGTACACAACTATTATGTAATTTGGAAGTCGCGTTTCTCATTCACATGACCAAGTCTATAATGCCAGAAGGATAGTTGTTTCAAAATATAGAGTTTTTGTCTATGTTTGAGAATGGACTTATTAAGGTCTAGAATTTGTAAAACGTTGTATTAATGATCCAATACCACAAAGAACACCATTACGTAAAAGAATAGTATATATTCTCTTTTGTAATGGTAAATCTTTCCACATTTAATGTGAATTGATTTCAAGTTCCTTTTAAGTATTAGAAACACAATAACAATGTTTTAAATTCTAGAAGAAGCCCAGTTGGTAAAGAGTGCATAAGTCTCTACGGCTAGTGTAGCAACTCTTGCTCCATTCATCACATGTAGTTTGACTTTCTCTCTTGCTTATTGTCTACCATGCTTAAGATCTTTGCATATTTTTACAAATATGGTATCCACATCCAGTATCTTATACCCAATGGTCTAATTAGTAGATGAATTTATCTCAAACATAAACATACTTAGAAGTAGAAGCATTCACTAGGCCTCTTTAACTTCTTAGTATTCGAAACGAGCCTTACAATTCTCTTTCCAATAGAATTGGAAACATGTGCCCTTAGACTTGTCCATTTTGATCGCACCTTTAAGCTTTGTCATAGCTACTCGAGTCTTCTCAAGACCACGCTAGGATTTTCCTTTAACAAGCAATAAAGTGCCCCTTTCTTCCTTGATAGACTACTCCTTAGATATCTCATATCTAATGGTTCCTAGATTGCGTATCAACAACTCTTTGAGATGCACAATCATAGACAAAAAGATCTATCAATTTGTGCTACTTTTATAGCTTAGGAATTATAGATGACATTATGATATAAGTAGCAATATCATTATCATCTTTTATGCATCTTGTATGCACATTGTTTCCTAACTATAATTGTCACTATAGGACAGGTGGAAGTGGGTATCAAGGACATAGCCAAATGTGCTTAAGAACTATTCTCAAGTCTTACACTAGTCCAAGAAAATCGTATATAAATGGAGATATAGGGTGATAAGTGTGTTCATGTGTACATGCATTCTACAACAAGTGAAAAGATAGTACAAGTATTTGTTTCATGTTACTAATTGCAAACCAAAAATGTGGGCTTCTAATTTATTTGGTTTGCTCCCACTATTTTACTTCAAATCAATAACCCTCAATCTATTGCATTTGGGAATCCATTGGAGACTTCCTAGTGGGCTAGGATCCCATCTAATTAACTTTGGATTTGACGGAGGCCAATGCCCCAAAGGTAACTTCGATTAGGTAGATAACTTTTATCAATCACAACTCTTGTGACTCCTAGATAGTTGGGTATCAACTCTTGATATTCACATCTTATGTGTTGCCCAACATTGCCTCAAAAATATCATAACATTGACAGAGGCCAAACTTCGTTATGTATTTTTGTTAAGTCATACCCATTATTTAGAGATCACATCTCATAGCAAAAACATATTCCAAGTAAGGTGACCTTGACGGAGGCCAACGTGTCAACACTTAATAGGAACTCTTCGTTTTTGCTATAATAATGGAAGGAAACTTATATATTGACTTAATATCGCCTCAAAAACACCATAACCTTGATGGAGACCAACAAGTTGAATATTTTTGTTAAGTCTTACCCATTATTTGGAGATCATATCTCATAGTAAAAAACATGCTCTAGGTAAGGTGACCTTAACGGAGGCCAACGTGTCAACACTTAGCAAGAACTATGATTTTTACTATAATAATGGAAGGCTAGTGACTTAATATTTTATTTGAGGGATTTTATTTTAATTATACAATATATAGTCTCATCATAGCATGTAATTAAAATATATCGACATATAAAATAAAAATATGCACAATAAACCGTGGATAATTATGGACTTTACTAAGATATTTTCCTTGAGCCTTAGGGAAAATATACGATCAAATTCCTAAGGGACGTGATCAACTCCTTGACTGCATTCCTTGGGAGGTCTTCAACTCTTGATGAGCCTCCATGGTTGCTCCTTGGTGCCATCTCCATCTTCTTTGTACACTACACATGTAATTCTAATCTAAACAATTTAGAAAATTAAACCTAACCCTAACCTCTACTATGTACATTACATGTATTGATTAAGAAACCTCGAGTTACATTCGAGGGGAGTTAGGTGATATGAGAATTACATGAGAATAATAGAGAAGGCAAGGACACACAGGCCCTATTTTAAAAACCAATACAAGCCAACCATCAAAATAATAAAAATTTAACCATTCAATCACATTGGTCGTAGTCCATAATCATCCACCATGCCATCATATTATTTAACAATTAAATAATATAAACTTTTATTTAATTCAAATCATAAATCACATGGTCTAATCAAATTAGATTAATATCCTTGAATTATTCGTCTCAAAAATGCTAAAGAAGGTTTATGCTTTCCAAAATTGTCTTTCCAAATTTTAACACTTAAAATTGAAAAGATTTTTTCTAAAATCAACTTTCCAAATTTTAACAATTAAAATTGGAAAGAGTTTTTCACAAAAATTCACACAAAAACACATTTTTCCAAAAAATAAAAATTTTCTCGCTAGGGTTCTGCCTTGAGCCGTGGGTACACTACCCGCGGCTCGTGCCAATGGCTCTCAAATAGACTTGAGCCGCAGGTACCAGAGATGGGTAAATCACCCACGACTGAGCCCATGGCTCAAACTTTGAAAAATACGATCTCTTAGCCGTGGGTTCAGCTGCAAGCAAACACCCACGGCTCAGCCCACGGCTGGCCTTTTGCAACTTGCGAAAAACAATTTTTCTTGATGTTTTTCAAAACTCTTTTGAACCAAAACGTGTTAAAACCCTTTTAGCACTTAAAATTGGTTTAGAAACCATAAATACAACCTTAAGAACTCATCTTAATTATTTAAAACACTTTTAAACAATTAAGAACTTATCTTAAAAATCAAACTCCTTGATTTTTCTAAAACAATTTTTGAGACAAAATTCATCAAGAACAAACCATCCATATTTATGACAATTAAATAAATACAAATTATATAGATATAATCAAAGTAGGATCTGATACCACTGTAAGGTAATAAGGGGAGTAACGTAGCGGAAAATTTAAAAATTTATTACCTTAGTCATGGATCTCTTTGATGTAATCTATACAATTAAAGGGTGTTTAGCACAAATACCTCAAGCATAGAAGGTTTCTATGCTTCAAAGAGCAAGATCCTATTAGATGAAGGTGTTGATCTACCATGAAAAACCCTCCAAGTGTCGCCTCCAACGGTATCCACACGAACACGATCTTTAGGAACCTTTGGGCTTGCTTGCCTTGCCTTTTGAGTGCTAGCTCCCTTGAATATCATGAAGAACACAAGAACAAGAAGAAAGAAGAAGATGAAACCCTAACAATTAGGGAAGGAGGTGGCATTTTTCTTGGAGAAGAAAATCGCCTCTCACAATATTTCTCTCTCTAAATTTTATCATGTGTTTCATCAATCTATCAAGAGTCAAGGCATGGACTTATTTATAGATGTAGTATCTTAGTCTTTAAGAAAACAAGAGTAATTGGAAACCAAGAAGGTTTAGGAAGCTTACCTTAAGCTAATCCCATTCCTTTAGGAAACCTATTCCAAAAGGAAACCAAATAGTTTCTTAATTCCTTTTAGGAAACTAATTTTCATCAAGATTTAGAATATTTATAATTAAGTCCTTTAAGTTAATTTATCACATAAATTAACCCCATAAGTATCTTATACTTATCTTAATAACAATTGAACCTAAAGACCATGTTCTTATTGTGTGTGACCCATTAGGTTCCATTCACATTGGCAATAAGTACAAATTATAACTCATTAATTAATTAATTAAGAGCTAGATAAATTAAACACTTCAATTTATCATTAATTCACTAATTAATTAATTTGCACTTATAGATCATGAGTGGCGTCTAGCAATGCATCATGACTACCCAAGTGAATAGGAAAGTCATATGGTAGACTACACCTATCAATGACAATGTTATTGTGTAACTAATATCCTTTCACCACACTATATCCTAATTAATCTAAGAGTGTAGTGTGCACTCTTTAAATGACTAATTAATGATTTTTTGTTCCCAAAATATAACTTTCCATAAAAGTATAACCTTGAAACTCTTTCAAGTCATACTTTCACTTTTGCGCAAAAGATTCTTTAAGTTATATTTCAACAAGTGGCCAATCCGGGATATACTCTCCTTAATAAGGAGTGGTGAATCCTATATTGATTACTCACTATCCTTCCATGTTTCATACTATACCCAATCTCTACCGTATGGGCTACTCTTTTACGAGCACCGAATAGAGTCAAAGCATAGCAATCCACACTCAAGATACCATGGTAATCTCAAGTCTAAGGATCACTTACACCATTGCCATTAAGAGTACAATTCATTAGCACTATGAATAGTAACTCTTGGCAGATCAATCCAATGAACTTGTTCTCTAACAAGCATCCACGTACCAGCTTAGGTGTCACACACCGTAGTTGATGAGATCAACTATTACTTACCATAAGTAGAGGCAAAGTATGTGCTAGTCTTCTCGTATTTAATGATGTCCAATCTCATTAATACTACGGCTAGGGATATTTAAGAATATAACTTTATATGTAATAAGAGTCTCATCATTGTAACTCTTACAATCTCTTATACATAGTTAATATTCTTTGGACTTTATCAAATAAACAAGTAATATAAATAATAAGTATTAAATGACAAAGAAAATGCCACATATATAAGTATTACACGAAATAAGTGCGATAAAAATTTCAAAAACCAACTTGGTTTTAGGGCATACACTAACATCAGCAATGGTATTTGGAGCACGTGCATAATGAGATCATCATTGAGAAGGATGTAGCTGAGAATGTGGATGCCTACCTCCACCTCACGGAGATGTTTGCCAAGTTGGGTTGGGATGGACTGTTGAGGCTGCCAAAGTATTATTATCCTGACCTCGTCAAAGAATTTCATGCCAACATAGAAGACAATGACAAGTATGGAGGTTCTTACTTGGTAACCATAGTACGGGGTCAAAGAATATTTCTGACACGGCGGGACCTGGCTAGAATATTACAATGCCCCGACAGTGATACTGAGGTGGTGTACAAGGGAAAGTTCAAATGGTTAGGGGCATGGACACCACAAAAGGCTGGTAATAGATTCAATGTCACGGAGCAGTTCGCCCGAAGAGGAACCAAAAGATTCTTCAAAGCTAATGATTTTGTCGTCCCCTATCATGTCGTGATTTTCATCTTTGCCCACAATGTCTTGCCAAAGAGAAGCGAGAAAAATGAATGCCGATACAGTGACATCTACTTCCTAGATAAAATGATCCACGGCACACAGGTTTGTGAAATGAAAATCGACACCCCGCTTTGTTGTTATGTGATTGGCCACATAGGGAATGTGGCCAATCCAAGCGGTGTCAAATCCTGCTTCGGATATCCTCAACTCCTGTCCCTTATTTTTGAAGCCTATGGAGTCCCATTGGAGGGTCAAACAAAAAGGAGCACCGACCACAGAGACACAGTATCTATTGCATGCCTGCGAGTTGTAGATACTAAATTTTGACACACCATTTATTTTTCAAACATTAGGGGCTTGTTTATATTTTTTGGATCAAATTTTAATTTTTCAATAAAAAGGGGAAGAAAATTAGTAATTTCGAGGGCAAAATAGTAATTTTTAACTATAACTATGTTTCATTAGTTTTGAACTTTTAAATTCATACTTTGTACTTTCATACGTATTTTTTTAATTTCTGTGATTTTTTTTGGATTTGACTAGTATTTTTCTATATTTATCCAGCACAGGGGTAAAATGGTAATTTTGCCTCGCGAATACCATTTCACCCATTTTTTAGTATCAAATTTATTTTTTAAGTTTGTAAGCATGTTTTTAAATTTTCTTGATTTTTTTGGGGACGATCACTATTTTTTCTATAAATATCGCGTGTAGGGGCAAAATTGTCATTTCACATTCCAAACTCATTTTTAACCAATTTTTGGGTCCCAAATTCATTTTTAGGTTTTTAAGCATGTTTCTAAGTTTTTCTAACTTTTTTCGAGGTGAATTTCTATTAACAAATTTATTATTCACATTTTTCTTAATTTTTTCCATTTTTACGAGAGAAAATAGATTTTTAATGTTTTTTTAAGGGTAAAGTTGTAATATTGGTAGTCAAGGGCATTTTGGTCTTTTAGTCAGTTCTTGGAAGATAAGTCTTTGTGCACTATAAATGCCCCAACTTGGCGATTAAAAAAAGGGGAGTTGAAATAAATAAAAAGAGGGTCTAGAGAGATTTTTTAGCTTTTCTAAGTTTTTAGTTTTACACCAAGAACACCAAAAATACACACTTTTCCTACATTTTTCTTCAAGTTTTCACCAAGAACACTAAGAGCACCTACTAGCTTTTAGTACATCTTCTAGCCTACACCTAGAACACCTAGAACACCTAGAACACACACTAGTGTATCTTTAAGCCTACACCTAGAACACCTAGAACACACACTAGTATATCTTCAACTTACACCTAGAACACCTAGAACACACACTAGTGTATCTTCAAGCCTACACCTAGAACACCAACAAAACACACTTCTTATTCACTTTCTCTCTCATGCACTACACACACTCTTCCACACACTTATTCACTTTCTCTCTCACACACTATAGACACTCTTTCACACACTTATCACACTTTCACTCTTACATACTACACACAGTCTTCTACACACTTCTTCCACTTTCTCTCTCGCACACACACGGCCAAAACACACACACAAACACATTCTCTCTTCTTCTTCTCACACTACATATACACATCTGCACACACAACTTCACACACAAAGCACACACTTACACACAGCAACCCACGCACACGCATACACATCCACACACACATTGCATACAAAACACACAAAGGTACATAGTCAGAATCATGCAGAACAAAAACACACACACAAACACAAAATCACAATCAAGCATTCACAGTCTCACTGATAAGTGCTAAAGTGTAGTAGTTTTTAGTTGGTTTTTAGACTAGGTTTTTAGGGTTTTTTATGGATTTTCCTCTAGTTCTTAGCTATTTCTTCTTATTTTTGAGTTTAATAGTTAAATCGTGTGTTAAAGATAATTATTTGCATTATTCTTGTGTTTTCATAGGGTTTGTACATTGTGTCACCAATTTGGATGATATTTTAAGATGATTTAAAGTTGGTGATGAGTTGAAGTCAAGAAACGCTCAAATTGGTGCAAAGAATCAATGGTAGAACAAGAATGGGAAAGAAATGGATTTGCAGCTCGGACATGTTTCAGTATTTTGGTAATAACTCCAGATAGAGATATTGGATTGAGATGATTCTTGAGCCATTTTAAAGCTAAGATGATGTTCTACAATTCATATGCAGACATCCAAGTCCAGTTCTCACGTTTCGATGGTCCAATTTCCAAGTTACTGAAGCACATCTATCCTGTGAGGCAGTTCCGACCAGTTCCCAGTATTTTGACTATATCTCGAGCTACAAAGCTTCAAATGACTTGATTTTTATTGTTTTGGAAAGCTATCGCAAGGGGATACAGCTTTCGTGTTTTGAGGAAAAGTTAATTCTGCCGTCTTCAAGGTCAAATCTGACATGGAAGTAAAAATTGAGCTTCTGTCCGCATCCGCGACGTCTCCCGCAGCGCGGATGATGCCGCGGATGGGATCAGAAAGTCACGTATTCCATCCATGGACGCGGCCGTGGCGCGGATGGCGCCGCGGCTCAGTCACGAAAACCTGTGATTTTTTTTGTTTTGGGAGGAATCTTTTAAAGGAAGAACCCTACCTCTTGGGAAGGTATTACACACGCACCAAAGACATCAAAAACACACTTTTGCACACATCTAGAGAGATGTAGAGAGGAAAAAGCAAGAGTAGGGGACAACTCAAGGGCTTCAATGGTGGAAAGCAAGAAGGTTTTATCAAGATGCAAGGGAGGATTCAAGAGGGCTGCATGAGAATGAGCTTTCTCTTTCTTTCTTGTCTTTTGTTAATTGTATTCTTGTACTTATGAATTGGGTTGTTTATGATTTAGATGGGATGAACTCTAAATTCTTATGTCTATGATTTCATTCTTTGTTTAATAAGAAGACCCACTTTGTTTTAGATTTATTCTTGAGTTTATTGGCTATTGAATTGGGATTTGCATGCTTCCTTAGATTCAATATTGATTTCATATAGTTGGATTGAGAAATCACCTATTTGATTAGATCATCTCTTGAATAAAGAGGCTTTCATGGGTTGCTAGAGATAGAATCACATAAGTCTCCCCGGTTAGATTCAAACCTAACCAAAACCATAGAATCCATAGAAACTTAATGCTTCTCTTTGGGGTTTTGATTGAGAAGAGATTCCAATCAATCAACCAAGGGGATAGGGGGTTAATACTTGAGAAAGATTGAACCTAATTAAGGGATTCTAGGGTCTAAGTGATTGGGTTATTCATTAATCAAGGTATAGTCTTAGCATGCTTGATTTAGGGTATTCTTCATCTTGATTCGCCTCTACTTTTATCCATTTTCTCTACTGACTTCTAGATTGTGGTTTGATTATGTAATTCATTTAGTTAATTTGTATTTTCAATTAATTTGCCATTCACTTTGTGAGGTTAGATAATAAAAAGAAGGTTAGTACTAGTACTCACATAGTCCCTGTGGGATCGACACTCGGTACTCTTGTACACTGTACTACTAGGAACGATAGGTGCACTTGCCTAAAGTATCCATAGTATAGCGAAATGGACTACCACTCACACATACACAAACCCCACTCGCATACACCAAAATACACACAAACGCACACACCAAACACACATTTCACAAACAAATCACACACTGTACACACGTTCTTCATACACAAGCATTGTAAGGTAATAAGGGGAGTAACGCAGCGGAAAATTTAAAAATTTATTACCTTAGCCATGGATCTCTTTGATGTAATCTATACGATTAAAGGGTGTTTAGCACAAATACCTCAAGCATAGAAGGTTTCTATGCTTCAAAGGGCAAGATCCTATTCGATGAAGGTGTTGATCTACCATGAAAAGCTCTCCAAGTGTCGAGCCTCCAACGGTATCCACACGAACATGATCTTTATGAACCTTTGGGCTTGCTTGCCTTGCCTTTTGAGTGCTAGCTCCCTTGAATGATTCATGAAGAACACAAGAAGAAGAAAGAAGTTGAAACCCTAACAATTAGGGAAGGAGGTGTGGCGTTTTACTTGGAAAAAAAAACGCCACCAAGCTCTCAATTTTTCTCTCTCTAAATTTTTGTGTTATGTTTCATCAATCTTCCAAGAGTCAAGGCATGGACTTATTTATAGATGTAGTATCCTAGTCTTTAAGGAAACAAGAGCAATTGGAAACCAAGAAGGTTTAGGAAGCTTGCCTTAAGCTAATCCTATTCCTTTAGGAAACCTAATTCCTAAAAGGAAACCAAATAGCTTCTTAATTCCTTTTAGGAAACTAATTTCCATCAAGACTTAGAATATTTATAATCAAGTCCTTTAAGTTAATTTATCACATAAATTAACCCCATAAGTATCTTATACTTATCTTAATAACAATTTAACCCAAAGACCATGTTCTTATTGTGTGTGACCCATTAGGTTCCATTCACGTTGGCAATAAGTACAAATTATAACTCATTAATTAATTAATTAAGAGCCAGATAAATTAACACTTTAATTTATCATTAATTCACTAATTAATTAATTTGCACTTATAGATCATGAGTGGCGTCTAGCAATGCATCATGACCACCCAAGTGAATAGGAAAGTCATATGGTAGACTACACCTATCAATGACAATGTTACCGTGTAATTAATATCCTTTCACCACACTATATCCCAATTAGTCTAAGAGTGTAGTGCGCACTCTTTAAATGACTAATTAATGATTTCTTGTTCCCGAAATATAACTTTCCATAAAAGTATAACCTTGAAACTCTGTCAAGTCATACTTTCACTTTTGCGCAAAAGATTCTTTAAGTCATATTTCAACAAGTGGCCAATCCGGGATATACTCTCCTATAATAAGGAGTGGTGAATCCTATATCGATTACTCACTATCCTTCCATGCTTCATACTATGCCCAATCTCTACCGTATGGGCTACTCTTTTACGAGCACCGAGCAATAGTGTCAAAGCATAGCAATCCACACTCAGGATGCCATGGTAATCTCAAGTCTAAGGATCACTTACACCATTGCCATTAAGAGTATAATTCATTAGCACTATGAATAGTAACTCTTGGCGGATCAATCCAATGAACTTGTTCTCTAACAAGCATCCACATACCAGCTTAGGTGTCACACGCCATAGTTGATGAGATCAACTACTACTTACCATAAGTAGAGGCAAAGTATGTGCTAGTCTCCCATATTAATGATGTCCAATCTCATTAATACTACGACTAGGGATATTTAAGAATATAACTTAATGTGTAATAAGAGTCTCATCATTGTAACTCTTACAATCTCTTATACACAGTTAATATTCTATGGACTTTATCAAATAAACAAGTAATATTAATAACAAGTATTAAATGACAAAGAAAATGCCACATATATAAGTATAACATGAAATAAGCGTAATAAAAATTCCAAAAACTAACTTGGTTTTAGGGCATACACTAACAAGCACAAACATAAGCACATCAGTGTCGCGTCCTAAATATCGTAAGATGTATGGTAGTGGGGTCATTGACTGTCGCATCCCGAAAAAATGGTACAGTCTCGGTGACCCTTTTCAAAAATAAAGGTTTTGGAAAAACTGTACGTGTGAGAAAAAAAAAATCAAATTTTAGTGACAAAAGTGTATTTTAAGGAAAATGGTATTTTAAAAGAAAACAAGGTCGGAACTAAAAGTGCGACAGTTTTGGCCAACTGATTTCTGAAAAATGGTTTTATTTTAAAAAATGGAGTCGCCACTTGGTACTAAGTTAGGGTGTACCAAGTCACCCAAAAAATCTTTTAACAAAACAAAAATAAACATTTTAGAAAAATATTTTAAAAACCCTTTTCTGACTTCGGTCTATGAAAAATGAGAGAAAAAGGTCCAGAAGTCACATTTGAAGAAAGGGAAGGCAAAGGCTTGCGCCTAAGGCACTCTTTCTACCTAGCCGAGGCTAGTTGCGAGGTTTAATCAAAATTTCCTAAATTAACAATAGATTCTATCGCGTTTGGATGCATCTAAATGAATGCAAATCCTAAGTCTAAATGTGAGTATCGGGAGGGTCAAAACCGAGTCAAGACCCCGAGGGAGTCACGAGTGTCTATGCAAAATGAAATGCAAAAAAAAAAGAAAAATAATAATATATAGTAAGTGAAGAAAGAAAGTGGGTATGCAACATAATGGGTACGGGGGACTAATATCTCGTGACTGGATGTTTCTAATCACGGAGGGGGAAATGGCATGTACGCCACCGCTTCCCACGTGAGTAGGCGACTATTTTTAGTCAGATCACAAAATGACCTAAATTCTAATTGAGATTGCAAACTAAATGTCATGCACTGAAGATGTGTAAAAAATAAATAAATAATAGTAATAATAATAATGAAAATTATGCAAAATGGAAAGAAAACTAAAAATGTGTGAAGTGGAATGTAAAAATGTACACGAATGCACCTAACACTAAAATGCCCTAAGGGTCTAGCATTGGACTAGCCCTTTCTAGGGATTCCCACTAGCGTTAAACTAGCGGGGAAACGATAAAGCCACAACTGGCGTTGGACTAGTGTGGTGACGGAATAACATAAAACATGAATTAAATAGCAAAGCATGTATTAAGAGCCAATTAAACATATAAAGGCATGTAAGGTCAAGTAGGAGCGCCTAACACAGTAAGCATAATATCTAGATGCAAAATCCTAAAGAAAGCGGTAAAACAAGTAAGCACGCAAGCACACAAAAGCACATGAGCCCTAACTATTACACCGGGGAAATTAAATACAATTTTAGGGGAAAAACAAAAAGTAAAAGTGTCGCGTCCTAAAAATCTAAAGTAAAAAGGGTGCTAGTGGGGTCGTTGACTGTCGCGTCCCGAAAAGGACGATCTGGTCTGAGATCCCTTTTGAAAAGATAGATTTTTGAAAAATGGTGCATGTGTGATAAAAATCAATTTTTTAGTTAAAAAATGTATTTTTAGAAAAAATGGAATTTTAAAAGAAAGTAAGGCCGAGACTAAAAATGCAACAGGTTTGGCCAACTAATTTTGAAAAAGGGTTTTATTTAAAAAATGGAGTCGCCACTTGGTACTGAGTTAGGGTGTACCAAGTCACCCTGAAAAATCATTTAATAAAACAAAAAGTAAAATTTAGAAAAATTATTAAAACCCTTTTCGACTCTGGTCTACGAAAAAACTGAGAGAAAAAGGTCTGGGAGTCACATTTGAAGAAAGGGAAGGCAAAGGCTTGCGCCTAAGGCACCCTTTCAACCTAGCCGAGGCTAGTTGCGAGGTTTAATCAAAATTTTCCTAATTTAACCCTAAGTTCCTATCGCTGTTTCAGATGTATCTATATGAATGCAAGTCCTAAAGTCTAAATGTGAATATCGAGAGGGTCGGCATGTTCCGTCGAGGCTTGGTCGGAATTATCGCATTAATTGCGAAACCCGAGTCGAGACCTTGAGGGAGTCACGAGTTTTTATGCAAAATGTGATGCAACAAGAAAAGAAAATAATAATATATAGTAAGTGAAGAAAGAAGGTAGGTATGCAACATGACGGGTACGGGAGACTAATAACTCGTGACTGAATATTTCTACTCACGGAGGGGGGAACGGCATGTACGCCATCGCTTCCCACGTGAGTAGACGACTATTTCTAGTCGAATCACACAAATGTTCTAATTTCTAAGTGAGATGCAACCTAGATATCATGCATTTTAAAAATGTGTCAAAATAATAATAATAATAATAATACTAATAATAATAATAATTAAATAAATAAATAAATAAATAAAATCATGCCAAATGGAAAGAAAACTAGAACTGTGTGAAATATGAAATGCACACGAATGCACTTAACACTAAAATGTCCTAAGGGTCTAGCGTTGGGCTAGCCCGTTCTAAAAATCCCACTAGCGTTGGACTAGCGGGAAAAGAATGAACCCACAACTAGCGTTGGACTAGTGTGGTGACGGAATATCATAAATCATGAATTAAATATTAAAGCATGAATTAAAAGTAAATTAAACGTATAAAACATATAAGATCACATAGGAGCACATAACACATAAGCATAATATTCTAGATGCAAAAATCCTAAGGAAAGCGGTAAAAGAAATAAACACATAAGCACGCAAAAGCAAATAAAACCTAACTATTACACCGGGGGACTTAATTTACAATTTAAAGGGGGGAATTTAAAATGTCCCTATCTATTACACTTTCTATCTAATTACACAATTTTTGCTAAAATATGAGAAAAATAATCCTAACTAGTACATTGACTAGCTAAATACAAAGATATTACATTTTTCGTCAAAATAATAAAATTTAAAATTAAATAGCGCAAAATAAATAAATGCGCAAAGAGTGCATAAAATAAGAAACGCATAAAAAATGCATAAAATATCACATTAGAGCACGTTGGAGCACATAAAAGAAAAATAATGAGAGATCGGGATACCTCTTTGAAGACCAGGTATCGAAGCTTAAAAACGAACGCACAAGTTAAAGGGATAACTATTTAATAAAATAAAGAGTAAAATACGAAATACTAACACATTAGAAGAACATATATTATAGCAAGTTAGAGGGGGAAAATAAAAGGTAGAATAAATTGGGGCCAAATAGTAAATTTAAACTAATTGGGACAAAAATTAAAAAAATCTAAACAAGTCTAAGGGCAAAAATATAATTAACGCAATATTGGAGGGCAAATAGTAAATTCTAACAATTAAGGGGACTAAAAATAAAATTCTGTAAGACTTGAGGGGTAAAATAAAAACACATAAATCTATGGGGTAGCAATGCAAAATTAAAGTAAATTGGGTGGAAACATTAAATTCGAGCAAAAAGAGGGGGGGCCAAATTGCACAATTTAAGAAAATGCAAGTGATACAATAACACTACCTAAGATCTTGGGGTCAAAACATAAATAACTATTCTTTGGTAAAATAATAATAATAAAAAAAGCTAAATTGAATCAAATAAATTAATTTGAGTATCCTAGGTTAATTAACCAATTACTTTAATTAACTAACTAAACTATCAATGCCAACTAATATAAACAAAACTAAATTAACTATTAGTCAGAATAAAGAAAAATACACCCACCAAATATTCCCAATTTCCAATCGATTTATTTTCTTCATTTATTATTATTATTTTTTCCTCACACGATTTTCTTTCTTTCTTCTTCTACTTTTCTCTGTTTTTCGTTTTCGTTTCTTCTCCACTATAGCCTCTCTAACCTCTGCTTCTCTCTTCTCTTGATCTCTCTCGTTCTCTCCTCTCATCTCTCTCTCTTCTCTTTCTTTTATATTTTTCTAGCCCTTTTTCTATCTCTCTTCTTCGTTCTTTCTTTCTTTTCTCTTTTCTGTCTTTTCTTCCTCCAATTTGCCCTAGGCACTCCGAATCCCTATTCTCCCTCTTGCCGCTTCTTTCATCACTACTGGTTCTTCATGTTTCTCTTTTCCGAAATCCCCTCTTTCTCTCTCAGTCTTTCTCTCTTTTTTCTCTGAATCGTTCCTTTCCTTCTTCTTCTCTTCCACCATTCTCTGTGTTCTGCCTCTCTGTTTCTCTACTTTCTTTTTGGTTTCTTACTCCCTTTCCTTCTCTCTAGTCCCTCTATCTGTCTTACTCTCTCATTCCCATCTTTCCATTTTCTCTTTCTCTCTCAGATTCTTCACTGGTTTTTTCTTGAATCCAAGCCCCCCTAAATTCTAAATCAGCATTCCTAAAAACAAATCCCTAAAATTTCTTGATTCCCAAAAGTATGGCCGTTAATTTAAGTGTGATAGTGATACGAATCCTGTGGCCATGATTCCTATCATTCAAGCTTCACCAATGGATATCATCATTTTGTGCAAATTGGAGGCGTCAAAGAGTTTAAATTATGGCAATGGAGCATGGAAGATGGCTTACTTAGCATCCACTCAAGGGGCCAAAGGCTGGGGGTCACGTTTTAGGTCTAAAGTGCGAGGACGGATTTTCAAAGGACAAGACCAGAAGCCAGTCGCAGACATTCTGTTGGAGGCCGCACCCCAGGCCGTCCCGCGGCCTTCCCCACGGATTGGATCAGAATGTGTGCCAAGGCCATAATTGCTTCTGACCAAGGCCGCGCCTAAGGCCGCCCAGCGGCCTTGCCCGCGGCCTTCATCTACACCTTGGAATTTTTATTGTTTTAATTAGTTTTAGTTTAATTTTTAGGTTTTATTTAATTAAAATTTTCCATATTTAGTTTTAGGGTTTGTACGCCTATATAAGGCTAACTATCGTCGTTTATTATTATTTTAAGTTAATGTTGAATTATGATTTGATCAATGGAAATTGATTTTCTCCCTTTGAGGGATTTCGTTAGTTCTTGAGATGAGAACTATCTTTGCCTTTTCAAGAGCGATTCTTGTGAGGTTTACTTTATACCTTACGTTCTATCCAACAGGTTTGGGTGGGGTTTAGGGTTTCCCCTCTTGTTAGATTCAAACGGTTTCATTCCACGGGGTTGGATTGGGGTCGAGTGATTCAATGAGAGTTTGTATTATTTGATAATTTGGTCCAATTTTGCGGGAGGGATTGGATTGTATTATCACCCTGATCTTCAAGACAGTCCTTTGGGGATGTTCCTGTGACACACGAAAAGGGAGACCAACCCGGATCGTGTCAAATAGTCGATCTGATCCGATAGGAATGGGTCTGTCTTGGTGAAATTGAATTGATAGGGTGCTGATTTTGGGTATTTTGTGGTTCTGTTGTTGTTTTCTGCAGGTTGTCAATGGTGGTAGGGGAGCTACGGTGGTGGTAATTTTTGCTTTGACCGTGTATTTGTGTGATGTGTGTGTGTGATTGAAAGGTCAGTGTGATATGTGTGATTGAATGTGCGTGTGATGTATGCATGTTGTATTTTGCTGGTTTGCTGATTCAATTTGGTGGTGAGGACAATTTTGGGTTTCTGCAATTGGTTGGCGGTTGTAGTGGTGGAGGGCAGTGAGAGAGTGGTGGTGGGGTTGTTTGAGATTATGAATGATTGCTAGACAGTGGTGGTTACAGCAGGGTCAAGGTGTGTAGGGCATTGGGTTGAATTGGAGGTTGTTCTGATATCTAATATGCGTGGATGTAAGTGGTTATAATGACCGTTTGTGATGGTTTTGATAGAGGAGATTGCTTTGGGAACTGACAGGGGACGAGTTGGTGAAAGGGCTAAATTGGTGCTGTCTTAACTGGGATTGTGACTGCTTTTGCAGGCTGAAAAAATGGTGGTCTGCATACTATGGTAGGTTTTGGTTTGCAGAGATTGGCTTTACTTGGTGAGAACCTGATAGGGCTGTGAGGAGGGCAGTCGTGTTTTGCTGGATTTATTGGTTGATTATGCATGGGTTTGCGGGTGGTTGTCAATGATTAATTGCTATTTCCTGTAGGTTTGAGGGATATGTGTGGTGGTTTTCTGGTATTTGGTTTTCGTGTTTGTGTAGCTTCTGCAGGTTACAGTGGGTTTAGGAGGTGGCGGTTTGGATGTACTGGTTGCAGGTTACAGATGATTGGAGGGGACTGTTTTGGTGGTGAAGGAGGCAGTGGTGGTATGACTGGTGGCAGGTGGTTTTCTAGGGGTTGTATTGTGGTTGGTTTTGAGAAAATTGCTGGTGGAGTAGGGGTGGTAGACGATGAAGGAAGAACAAGAACAAAACCAGAAAAATGACTAAAAAAAATTCAAGAAAGCAAAACCGAAAGTAAATCTAATAATTCCAGTAAAATTCTTCAACAAAACATATAAATTTAATCAAATTTGCCTAAAATGAAAGAAAATTCAATAAAATCAAAAGAAGAACTTACCTTTTGAAACCTCAAAAAATGATTTGATGAATAGTGTGTATGGGATGAACAATATTTGTTTGATGAACAGTAGATCAGCTCTTGAAGATGGCGGCTTAGTGTGTGTTCTTAGGTGTTTTGTGTGTGTTTTGATCTTTTATGGTAAAGTCAAAGTGTGTTTTAGGGTTTTTTCAGTTTTCATCCTCTTTTCTGCTGATTAGGGAGAGTATTTATAGGCCACTTGTCTTGTTGGCCAAGAATGCTGTAAAATAACGAGAATGCCACCAAGTATTAAAAAATGTTAATTTTATTAAAAAAATATATTTTTAACCCTAAAAATTAAAATTAATACAAGAAATGTGACAGTGATCTCTAAATTTTCAAAAATAATCCACGATAGATTTAAAAAATAAAAACTGGAGCTCAAAATTGATAAAAACGTGCTCGGGGTGTAAAATGGCGGTTTTGCCCCTAGATAATGAAAATTCATAGAAAAATAGTTATCGTCTTCAAAAGATTATCAAAAATTACAAATAAGCTTAAAACACTAGAAAATGCATTTTTCACTCAAAATTTGTGAAAAATGAATTTAATTTGTAAAATGACGATTTTGCCATTGGGCAAATGAAAATTCACAAAAAAATAGTTATTGTCCTCAAAAAACTATCAAAAATTAGAAATAAGCTTAAAACACTAGAAAGTTCAATTTCAGCTCAAAATTGGTGAAAAATGAATTTAATTTGTAAAATGACAATTTTGCCCTTGGGCAATGAAAATTCACAGAAAAATAGTTATCATCTCTGAAAAAATCAAGAAAATTAAGAAACATGCTTAAAGAATTAAAAAAATGAATTTGGAACTAAAAATGAGCTAAAATGGTATTCTTGGGGTGAAATTACTATTTTGCCCTCGTGGTGGTAAAAATATAAAGAATATTAATTAAATCCAGAAAAATTATAAAAAAATGACAAATTCACATGACAATAAAAATATGAATTTAAAACCCCCAAAAAGCTGACAGAAAAATATTTATAGATAAAATTACTATTTTGCCCCCCCAAATTATTAAAAAAATAAATAAAATTTGTCCCAAAAAGTGCAAACATGCCCTTCCCATGTTTGAAAATAAATGGTGTGTCAAAATTTGGTGTCTACAAAAAGTTGCCTATCTATTACATTTGCTATCTAAATACAAAAATGTTTGTAAACAATACATAAAAAAGAAAATAATCTAATTATTACATTGGCTAGCTAAATACAAAAATATTACATTTTTGTAAAAATAATAAAATTCAAAAATTAAATAACTTAAAATAAATAAATATGCAAAAAGCATATATATAAAAAAAATAAGAAACATATGAAAAAGATGCAGAATAAATCACATAGGGACACATTGGAGCACATAAAGATGAAATTAATGAGAAATAGATATACCTCTTTGAAGATCCGGTACAAAATTCTAAGAAAATGAACACACAAGTCAAGGTATCTCGATATAAAGAATAAATACGAGACACTAAATAAATTGAGAGTAAAATGTAAAATTTAGCAACCAAGGGGACTAAAATCAAGCTCCATAAAACTTAAAGGGGTTAAAATTGAATGTTAAAGCAAATCTAAGAGGGCACAAATTAAAGTGAAATGGAGGGACAAAGCAATAAAATTCAACAAAAGCGGGCCAAATTGCAATTGAGGGACCTAATTGAACGAAGCTAAATCTAGTGGGGACAATCTGCAATTATTAAGGACCTAAAACGTAGAAGACCAGAAGTTCTTGAGGTGTACCCATGGTATTCCAAAGATTAAGGATTTAAAATAAATTTACAACAATTATAAAACAGAAAGTTAAATTCTAAAATAAAAGAAACCATATTGATTAAACAAACTAAATCACTTAATTTAACTTCAACTATCAACTAAATTAATCAAAACCCAATTCATTAACTGAAAAATACTAATAATAACAATTTAAAAAAAAACTAATACAAGAAAAACACTGAAATTAAACTACCTCTTTTTACCTAGTCTCTCGTTCTCTCTCTCCTCCTTCTTCCTCTAATTTCTTCTCCTTTCCCCCCCATTTCTGGTTTTCCTTTTCCTTCTTCTTTTGTTCTTCTCCTTCTTTACTTTCTTTTCTCCCCAGTTTTTCTCCTCCCTCTCCCTATTCTTTTCTGCTTTTTTCTTTCTAGTTATCTGACTCCCTCTCTGCTCTCTATTTCTCTTTTCTACTGATTTCTCAGCTTCTCTCTTTCTCTCTCGCTTTTAGCTTCTCTGCAATCTCTCTCTCTTCTTTTTTTTCGATTTCAGCCTCTCTTTCCCAGTTCTCTCTATTCATTTCTTTCTCCGTTCTCTCTCAAAAATGAACCGAGACAAACTCCCCTAATTTCTAAATTCTCTCCTAACTGGATATTCCCATCCAAATTCTCCAATATAATCAAGAAAAGGTACATGGAGAAACTCTCCAATTAGATAATACTCTAAAAGTATAGTGCATACTATTAAATGACTAATTTATATTTTCTTGTTCCAGAAATATAACTCTCCATGATGTATAACCTTGAAAATACTTCCAAGTTATACTATCACTTCTGCAGAAGATTTGTGAGTTAATATTTCCAACAAGTGGCCATAAAGGGATATACTCTCCTATTAAGGAGTGGAGAATCCTATATTGATTACTCACTATCTTTCCATGCTTCAAACTATACCCATTCTCTAACCTATGGGCTACCCTTTTACGGGCACCGAGGAATAGAGTCAAAGTATAGCAATCCACACTCAAGATACTATGGTAATCTCAAGTCAAAGGATCACTTACACCATTGCCATTAAGAGTTCAACCATTGGCACTATAGTTGAAACTCTTGGCGGATCAATCCAATGAACTTGTTCTGAAACAAGCATCCACATACTAGCTTAAGTGTCATGCACACCATAGTCAATGAGATCAACTACTACTTACCATAAGTAGAGGCAAAGTATGTGCTAGTCTATCCACATTAATGATGTCCAATCTCATTAATACTATAACTAGGGATATTTAAGAATATGACTTTATGTATTAGAGTCTCATAATTGTAACCCTCACAATCTTTAATACACAGTCAATATTCTAAAGACTTTATCAATCAAACAAGTAACATGCAAATACAAGTATAGATGACAAAAAAAAAATACCACATGGATAAATATAACATAAATAAGTGTAAATACAAAACATCTTAAACCATCTTGGTTTTAGGGCATAGACTAACAAGAATTTGGTGGCTTTGTGACAGTCTAGGTTACTTCTGTTATGTTGTTATTTTCTTTGCAGGTGATGGATGGTGATAGGGCTAGGTAGCAGGGTGGTTGGGTTGTGGATGCTTTGCTTTGTTGATCATGGTTTAGGTATTGGTGGTGCCATGGCCGTTGATAGTAGGTTGGGGAAAATTTCTGTGATTGGCATTGTGCAGTTGAGTTTTTTGGTTTGGCAGGGAGTTGAAGAAGGCAAATGGTGGTGAGGCTCTGGTGGTAATGACGTGGGTCTGGTGGGTATTGGATAGAAATATAGTGGAAATTGGATGGCTGTGGTGGTTTTGGATGTTGGTTGAATGAGGTTGACTTGTAGCCAATTCTAGGTCAGGTTGTATCGCTTGAGATTTGTGAACTGATGGTCTTTGGTGGTGATTTGCATGAATTTGTGCATGTAATTGTGTATTGCTTATGCGTGTGTTTGAGTGTCCGCTTTGCTTGAAGTGTGCACGAGTCTGTGTGTTTGTGTATGTAAATATGTATGGATGAACTATGAGTGTGTGTTTGTGACTGTGTGAGAGAGAGTGATGAGTGTGTGTAGTATGTGTGAGAGAGTGAGTGTGTGTAGTGTGTGAGAGAGAGTGAGTGTGTGTAGTGTGTGAGAGAGAAAGGTGAATATGTATGTAGTGTGTGTAGTGTGTGTGAGAGAGAGTGAACAAGAAGTGTTTGTAGCGTGTGGGAGAGAGTGAGAATGTGTGTAGTATGTGAGAGAGAAAGGTGAATATGTATGTAGTGTGTAAGAGAGAGTGAGAGTGTATGTAGTGTGTGAGAGAGAAAGGTGAATATGTGTGTAGTGTGTGAGAGAGAAAAATGAATATGTATGTAGTATGTGTAGTGTGTGTGAGAGAGAGTGAACAAGAAGCGTGTGTTCTTAGTGTTCTACGTGTAGATTGAAGATGTACTAGTTTGTGTTCTAGGTGTTCTAGGTGAAAACTTGAAGATACACTAGTTTGTGTTCTAGGTGTTCTAGGTGAAAATTTGAAGATACACTAGTGTGTGTTCTTGGTGTTCTTGGTGAAATACAAAAACTAAAAACTAAGAAAACTAAAAACTCTACCTAGGTTTTTTTTTCCTCTTTTTTTAATTCCAAGTGGGGGTGTTTGATAAGTGCTAAAGTGTACTAGTTTTTAGTAGGTTTTTAGGGTTTTTTATGGGTTTCTCCTCTAGTTCTTAGCTATTTATTCTCATTTGTGATTTTTATGTCAATTTGTGTAAATGTGTGATCTACATATATTTTCGTGCTATTTTGTAGGTTTTTGATAGCTTCGTCATCGAATTTAATCAATTGAAGTTGCAAAGACAGAGTTTGGATAGTTGATTCAATGATGGAGGACGATTAGCGGAGTAAAACATGCCAAAATATGGAGCAAAGTCCAAGGGTTTTGAGCTACAAAGGCATTAGAGCTCTGGACCACAGTTGGAGGCGTGATTGGATGCAAAAGAAAAGTTTTTGACCTCAGCTGCACTCTTATCCCCACCACGGACTAAGCCGCGGCCAAGGTCAGAAGGTTGAGAGCCTCAGCCGCGGGCTGAGCCACACCCACGGCTCATCCAGCTGTGGGCACGGCTGGGACAGATGTGGGGGCGGCTCACTTATAGGATTGTGTTATTTTTTAGCAATAGAGTTGGCGTGAACGAGAAGACCAAGGGAGAACATTAAAAAGCAGAATAGGGGGTCTTCTCTAGGGCAACGAGGGATAAGAGAACACATTAGATAAAAGAAAGAGGCAAGAACAACGAGAGAAGAGGGGTAGCAACTACAGGACAATCTCTGCAGCAACACAAGCGAAGAATTGGTGGCTTCATGAGAATGAATTCTCCTATTTTTGCTTTGTTGTTTGTTGATCTTTTCTTCATAGTTATGAACTAAATAGCTTAGGAACTAGATGGGTTGAACCCTATTTCACTTATTATGGATCTTTTTCCTTGATTAATGAATGGAATTCTCTTTATTTGGATTTATTTGTGAATTTACTGCTTGATTGAATTGGGTATTTGCGTGCGACCTTTGATTTAATCATTGATTTCACTTAGGTTTATTGAGAAATAACCTAACTGATTAGATCCGTTCACAAATAATGAGACTTGCATGGGTTGCTAGAGATAGAACCACATAAGTCTTCCCAGGTAGATTCATACCTAACTCACATAATAGAATCTCTGAATTGTAACTTCATCTCTTTGGGGTTTTAATGGTAGAAGAGATTCTCATTAATCAACTAGAGAGATAAGGGTTATGATACTCGAGAGAGATCATGACCTAACACGATATCTATGCTAATCGAGGTCAACTTGTGATCACCGCACTTAATTCACCACCAGATTCAAAGTTGATCCTTTGAGTGGAGTGTTGAACATGCCAACTGAAGTTGTTATGAAAGAATTATAGCTTCTAACCAAGGCCGCCCCTGGGCCTTCCCTACAGCCAAGGTTAGAATGATAGCCCAAGGAAGCAGAAGAAAAGAAAACTTTCTGACCATGGCCGCGGGCGAGGCCACGCCACGGCCTTCCCCACGGCCTAGGTCAGAAGGTCTGTTCGGAGAAGCAAAACAAAGGTAGAGCTTCTGATGGAGGTTGTGGGGCCTTCCCAGCGGCCTAATTGCTGCAATTGCTAACTAACGCATTTTGACGAGATTTTGAGGGATTTTAATAGGGGATTCAATTGGCAACAGGATAGATGAGGAGAATAGGGCTTCTAGACTTCAAAGGAGAGAACGAGTGAAAGAAACACCAAGCAAGAAGCAAGGGTTTCAAGACTCCACCCTCCAACGAATCAAGAAGGACACTTGCAAGGATTTTAAGTAAGAGGATTGTAGCAATAAAGGAAGGCGGATCTCCACAACAACACTTGAAGACTCAAATTCACCATGAGAATGGGTTTTATTGTTCTTCCTTTGTTGATTGTTGAATTTTCTTATTCCATTATGAACTAATTTGTTATGAACGTAGATGGGTTGAACCCTAGTTTACTTGTTGTGGATTGATTCAGTTTGGTTAATGAAAGTTACTCTTTTTACCTAGATTTATTTGTGAATTAATTTGTTTGATTGGATTGAGTTGTGCACGCTCTTTTCTAATCCATGATTTGAACGTAAGTGATTGAGAAATTACTTAGTTGAATTGAATCACTTTACAAATAAAAAAACCTGCAAGAATCACTAGAGATAGGATGGCTTAGGTCTTCCCAAGTTAGATTCAAACCTAACTCATTTTGTAAAATCCACATTTCTGAATCATTCTTTTAGGGTTTTAGTGAAGCAGAGATTCTCACTAATCAACTAAGAGGATAAGGAGTATAATCCTTGAAAAAGGTTTATGCCATAAAAGGGATTTTTTGGGTCTAGGAAAATTGGTAACTTAATTGACCATAAATTGAAATACTACGAGGATGACTAGGGGCATTCCCAATCTAGGTTCTCTCTTGATTAATTGTTGAATTCAATTACGTAGTGTCCTAGTGTTATCCTATTTTGGTTAAATTAGATTAGTGTTTAGTTAATTTTACAATAATTGAATTAATTCTCATTCGATCTTTTTAAGGTTAAATAATAGAACAAGAGTTAGTACTAGTAATCATAGTCCTTGCGGGAAATGATACCTGATATTCACCTACACTATACTATAGAACAATAGGCATACTTGCCTAACGATCCGTAGTATATCTTGGTAGACATCACTTCCACTGCCTGTCTAATGCCCTACTAGATACTCGCATTAATTGTCTCAGCAAAATTTCTAAGGTCAAATGCCTTGGATTCTCTCTCGTTAGACATGACAAATTTTTGAGTAAAACAAATGGACATAATGGAAATAGGATATAGACTTAACTAAGGCAAGAATTATTATGACGAGAACACTACCCAACACTAACACTCACAACCCAAGACAAGAAAAAACAATTGGATAGAAATTTTTGAATGAACAGTAACTATGAATAATGACCTCTACAGTACCGATGAACAGTGATATGTTTTTTTTTTAACAATGGGATGGGACTTTTGATAATTTTTGTTAATGAATAATCAACAAATCACCAATAATCAATAGCTCAATCGACAAAGAGGCAAAAGATACAAACTTTTTAGGGTTTCTAGATGCCCTGAACTAAAGACAACACTAAAGAATGCAAAGAAAATCATAGAAATCGTTGAAATTGCAGAAAATTGCAGGAGTATTGTATGAAAATTGATTAATAATAATAAGAGTTACACAAAGCAACAATTTCCAGTCACGATAGCCAACAAAACACAAAGCCCACTAAAATTGAAAACCCTAGGAATGAAAGTTGCTCAAGAACAATAGGCGAACACAAGAAGTACAACAAAAAATTGACAAAAATAAAAAGGAAAAGATATATCTAATCTCAAGGAATCAGAATTCAAGAGATGGATTGAATACACCTAATACCAAGAACCCAGAAGCTCTAATACCAATTGATACGATCAGCTCCGAGATCCATTGTCAATCACCTAACGGGAACCTTCACAACGATCACCAACCACAGGGACAACCCTCCCAAAGGATCATTCTTGTGTATCTAGAAACAACCTAACCTCAATTTTACCCAAACATTGGAACGAGATTGATAACAGATTGCAAACTTTAACCCCATACGTTGGTTAGAACTCAAGGATATCGAAAGAACTCACGAATCACTCATAGAATTCACAAGTCTCACAAAGTGCACTAAAGAGGAAAAAACCTCTTCTTTTTTTTTTTAATGGCTAACCCCATACACGGGGAAGGGCACCACTCCTAAATTTTATTAATAAGTAGAGGGGGACATAAACCTTACCTCTATCCAAATTATTACAGCTTGAATAAAAGAGAAATAATAAACATGAAATATGGAGTACTACTCCATTTACATAAAAAATCTAAAGCTTACATTTCGTGTGACGAAAAGAAGGGAAGCCCCATTGATCTAACCTGATTGCACCCTTGACTTCATGTGGCAGAGATGAAAAAGTTGGGTAAAAAATGTTTGATTCCATTTTTAAACCCTCATTGGATAGGAGATCAGCTGGAACGTTGGCTTGTCTAAAACAATGTCGAGCAATCAAACCTAGTTGACAAAGTTTGTGAATTTTCCTGACCACTTTTTTAAGAGACCATGGACAAGCTGCACTCTCATTAAGAATATTAACCAAGGAAAGAGAATCGGATTCCAAACAGAAGCACACAATCCCTTGATCAATACACAACTGAATACCATGCAAAGCAGCCTTACATTCTGCTTCCAAACTAGAACCATAGCCAAAAGGAGATGCAAAACCAAAAATTACATGACCCTTACTATCTCTAAGAATACCACCACCCCCACAGTCACCCGGATTACCTTTGGAACAACCATCTATGTTTAACTTTAAACCAACAACTGGGGTAGCCCATTTCACCCTTTTTACCAATATCTGTTTTTTCCTGTGTGACATTTTAGCATACAACTCAGGCCATGTACAAGAAAAAATTTTCATATCAAACTTCAAATCAAAAGTCATTCGAATATCCTGAAAGACTTTTGAGGCAATGACCTCCCAGGAGTTTGATATACCATTGAAATACCACTCATTTTTAGCTTTCCAAATATGCCATGTGACAAACAAAGGAGTGATATAGTGCAAATAATAAATCAACTGATTAGGGAAAGGATGAATCCACCATTTCATCAGCCTTAATCTCACGGCACATTGGCTCTTATCTATACCCACTGGCCCCCCAAAAAAATTCCAGATAAAGGAAGGAATATGACCATAACTAAAAACATGATCAATCGATTCAAGAGAAGGGTTAGCACAACAAAAACACCAAGAGGGTCCTTGTGTTCCAAACTTTTGTAAAACATCAGCAAAAGGAAGTTTCCTATTCAAAAGTCTCAACTCGAAAAAAGAGATTTTAATAGGAACATGATCATCCCAACAATGTTTAAACAGGAAACTTTTAGATTTGGCTGTTCCAACCTTTTCAAAAGTAGTTCGAAAATACAAAATTTCCCGAGGAAGACTGACTCCAAACCATTTCATCCTTATTTGTATCAACAAGTGGATCTAAAGCAATGATTTCAGTCACAATCTCCTGTGGTAACACTTGTTGAAGCTTTAGGACATCCCACATGTTATTAGAAACAAACCTGCTGACTTGAGATTCAACTTGACCACCCTCAAAATTTGATAAAGACCTCGTGCACAACCAATTGTCATACCACATATTTACTTCACCATTGTTGAGCAGCCACTTGATGCCCTCTTCTGCAACATTTCTAACATCAAGCATCCTCCTCCAAGTAGCAGAATCAAAAGGCGATCTTTGTACTGGCAAAGGATGCTTCAGTTTACAATATTTAGCATACATAAAATCTGCCCAAAGAGATTGTTTGTTCCTAAATTTCCACCACAACTTTATTGACATTGCATCATAAACATCCTCCAAAGAACGAATGCCTATTCCTCCTTCCTCCAAAGGTAGGCACAACTTATTCCATGTAATCCAGTGATATTTAGATATATTATCCCTACTACCCCAAAGAAAGTTAGCCAGCACTTTTTCCAAAAACACAATAACTTTCTTTGGTGGAGATATTCTTGAAATGTGTAAAGGTATATAAGCTAGCACATGCTTAATAAGAATCAGCTTACCCCCCACTAATAAAAAACGATTTTGCCAGGCCTGCACCTTCTTCAAAATTGACTGCATTACACCTTCAAAGTATAGCACTTTCTTTCTTCTAGTAAAAAGAGGGAAACCCAGGTATTTAGTAGGAAAAGACATATGACCAAAACCTGTGACCTGCTTAATTGTTGCAATACGAGCTGGAGGAGTTTTAGGGTGACAGAAAAAACCACTCTTAGCCACATTAATACACTGCCCGAAATCCCTTGTATATTCCTGTAGCTTTTGCATAATCATTTGGATAGTCCTTCTATCAGCTCCTGAAAAAATAATAATATCATCAGCATAACCAAGATGGGAGATATTAGGGCAATATCTTGGAACACGGAAGGGGGAAAAACCACGCCTGAGAGGTAATAGATTTAAAGCCCTAGATAATCATTCTGCACCGATAATAAAAAGAGCTGGAGAGAGAGGGTCTCCTTGATGGAACCCACTAGAGGACTTGAAGAAACCCCTAGAAACCCCATTAATGAACACTGAGAACCAACAATTAGAGATCAGTCTCCAAATCATATCCACCCAACGTTCCCCAAACCCAAATGATCTCAACGCATTTGCCAAATATACCCAAGAAACCCTGTCATAAGCTTTAGTCATGTCAAGCTTTAAAGCAACATTGCCACCTCGATTTTTATTCCCCAAACCAGCAACCATTTCCATTGCTAACAAAAAATTCTTCGAAATGTGCCTACTATTCACAAAACCAGTCTAATTCAAAGAGATAATACGAGGCAAAAGATCAGACAATCTATCAGCTAGTAATCTTGAAATAATCTTATTAACGAAAGTACATAAGCTAATAGGTCTGAAGTCAGAAAAAACTGTAGGGCTTGTACACTTAGAAATCAACACTAGGAGAGTTGAAGAAAAACTCTTTGGAAGCTCCTCACCACAGAAGAAACTTATGACCACATTGAAGACATTCGTCCCTACAATGTCTCATGTAGATGTGAAAAACTTCACTGTGAAGCCATCTGGGCCAGCAGAGTTGTCACCATCCATCGAAAAAACCACTCGTTTAATTTCTTCCAAACTAGGGAACGCTTCCAACATATTACATTTTGCATCTGAAATTAAACTAGGAATATGAGAAAAAGACATAGCCCCACTTAACTCCTCTTGCATGAATAAGGAGGAAAAATATGAACAAGCTTCTTGAGAAATATGCTCCTCTCGGTCCAATCAACTCCCATTAGAATCCTTGATATGATGAATGGTTGATTTAGCTCGCTTTTCAGCAACAGTAGAATGGAAAAATTTTGAGTTTCTATCCCCTTCTTTCCACCATTTAATCCTAGCTTTCCGTCTCCAAAAATTATCTTCCACCGTGATGACCTTATTCAACAATGTCCTCGATGAATTCAACTGGTCTAGTGCCTCATCTGAACCTTCTTCATCATACCTACGTTCAGTTTCAGTAGCCCGAGCTTCCTTAACTGCAGCAAAAATATTTCCAAACTGCTCTCTAGACCAAACTTGTAAGGCCTTCTTAACAGCTTTAAGTTTGGCAGCTAGCATTAGTAACGGAGAGCCCATGAAACCACATACCAACGCTGTTTGATCCATTCCAGAAAGCCGGAGTGTGCAGTCCAGAAATTAAGGAACTAGAACATCTTAGGTTTATTTGCATGATGGACAACTCCTTTAACTAGGAGTGGAGCATGATCCGAAGGTTTTCTTGACAAATGTTGAACTAGAAAATCAAACCTGCTTTGCAGCAATGAGTGATTAAGAAGAAATCTATCTAACCTCTTACAAATTCTTACTCTTCCCTGCCTGTTGTTTGTCCATGTGAAAGGACTCCCCGTAAAGCCAACATCAACCACCTGAACCTCTTGCATGAACTCCAAAAATTCCACTGCTTAAGTCATGTGAAAAGGCCTCCCACCCTTTTTCTCCACAGCTCCAGAAATAACGTTAAAATCACCTCCAATCAACCAAGGAGTATCATCCACATTTTCTGACTTGAGAGCTTCCCCAAGGAATCTACGATCTGCCTTTAAGCATTTGCCATGAATAAAAGAAAGTTTACAAGTTGCAACAATGCATGTATTATTAATAGCTACAGAGATGTGTTGATCACTCTCACCAATCAACGAACAAGAAATGGCATTCTGAAAGAACAGCCATACCGATCCAGAACAATTCATCAAGCTTGAATCCATTCCCAATTTAACACGAAACTCATGAAATCTAGCCATGTCTACCTTAGGTTCCACGATAGCTATCATTTGTAGATTATACATACGTCTTAACTTTTTAAGTCTTTTGAAATTTGGAGGTCTAGCCATACCTCTAATATTCCAAAAAAGAAGATTCATCATTGAACTTTTGAGATAGGTGAAGAACCTGAAGACCGTATGTGAGAACGCAAGGTCCTATCAGAGATAACAGGAGGATGAACCACACCTTTATTCTTGTATCTTCTCACTTCTTTCCAGCCATCATTTGTTTCCTGGTTGATGTCGGCTTGATCCAAAATCACTTCCACCTCAACCAGTTTGTTTCGACCCCTCGGAGAAAGGCTACCAGAAACCGACTCCACTTCAGCTAACAAACCTCGAGAGATACCCTCTAGCTCTACATTATCATTCCTAATGTCATCAAATAAAGGCTCCCCTAGGATCATTACTTGGAGCTGCTGAGATATTTCTCGCTGTCTGATAGGTGTGTAATTAGGTCTAAAAATATAGCAAATAATCCAATTATATCACACACAAATAATCAAGTTATAAAACCTAATTACCCTATATACTGCAAGTGCACAGATCGTATTGAGTATAGGGCAACAGGGTCGATCCCACAGGGAAAAGGTTATTGAAGTACTAAGGCTTTATCGCTAACTTTATTATCTAAACAACCCAATAACAATGAGAAGAACAAAGTATAAAATAAACAACTAAAATAATTAACTCTACAGAATAACAATATATTCTTCCTTCGGTAGGTGCCATGGAAGAATTCAATGACTCCATTATTCAAGCCGGGTTATGTGCCTTGCCATTTGACGGGCCTCTTTTCACTTGGACAAATGGCAGAGTATGGCAACGATTAGATAGAACTTTGGCGAATAACTCATGGCAATTGGCCTTTCCTCATTCTAGGGTCTCGCATCTTCCCCGGGGCAGGTCTGATCGTTCACCTTTGTTAATCAAGGGGGATGACGTGGGTAGGAAGGCAGCAACATTTCGTTTCCAAAATATATGGTGCAAGCATGAATTCTTTCTTTCAACAGTCCGCAGTGCTTGGGAACAACCAGTATGGAGCTCTCCTTTACAGGTATTATGTCTGAAGCTTAAACGGACAGCACAGACCCTGAAGATATGGAATAAGGAAACGTTTGGCAATGTCGTTCGTAATGCCCAACATGCACTTGACAGGATGGAAGCTCTGGAAAAGATTTATGATGAACGTCGTATGGAAATGGATAGGCTACGTTGGAGTGAGGCTAGAGCTCAATAGAACCATCTTCGGAAGTTGGAATGTGATCTTTAGAGGCAAAAATTTGCTATCAAATGGATTTCTATAGGTGATGCAAACACAACCTTTTTCCATGCGGTGGTGAAACAACGACGGAATGATAATTTCATCAGCAGAATTAAAGAACCTTCAGGTGTTTGGATTGAGGAAATGGAGGGCATTAGACAGTCTGCCATTCTCTATTATCAATCTCTTTTTCAAGCAGATAGGGACATTGGTCTGAATAGAAATTTGCATTTTCATTTGCCGAAGATTTCGGATGTGATGAATCAGGAACTACAAGTCATACCTACTATGGAAGAGATTAAATCAGTGGTGTTTGCATTGGATGATCAGAGCTGTGCTGGGCCAGACGGCTTTGGAGCAGGGTTTTTTCAGTCTTGTTGGGAAATTATCAATCAAGATCTATATTTAGCCATAGACGATTTTTTCAAGGGAGCTCATATCCCTAGAGGTATGACTGCAACAATGCTGGTTTTGATTCCAAAAAAACAAGGCTCTATTCATTGGAAAGATTATCGACCGATTAGTCTTTGTAACATAAGTTCAAAAATTATCTCTAAGCTTTTTGCCAACAGATTTAACAAGATGTTACCAAAGATTATATCTCCTTGGCAGACAGGATTTGTTCCAGGAAGAGGCATCATGGATAATGTTCTTTTGGCCCAAGAACTTACAGCAGAGATAGATAAGAAGTTGGTAGACCCTAATTTAATCCTAAAATTAGACATGGAAAAGGCCTATGACAGGGTGGAATAGCCTTTTTTGTTGTTTATGTTGCGTTCTTTTGGTTTTGATGAATGGAGTGTTGATCTTATTTATAGATTGATTTCCAATAATTGGTTCTCTATTCTTATAAATGGTCAGCCTGCGGGGTTTTTTAGATCGTCACGTGGGGTTAGACAAGGTGACCCTTTGTCGCCTGGTCTCTTTTTGATTGCGGCTGAATATTTTGGCAGAGGAATAGAGTGGTTGTGTCAGCAACAGCCTCGTAGATGGTTTTCTTCTAAGGGTAGCCATGTCCCTTACTTAGCATTTGCTGATGACATGATTTTATTCACAAGGGCCAACAAGGAGGTCTTGGATGAGTTGAAGAATTTCTTTCTTCATTACGAGCAAGTGTCTGGTCAGAAAATTAATGTCTCAAAAAGTTCCTTCATTGCCTCTTCAAATATATCCCATTCGGTGGGTGCTATGGTGGAGAGGGCATTGGGTTTTGGCAAGAAACATCTTCCTTTTATTTATTTAGGCATTCCCATTGCCAAGGGGAAACCTAGAGCGATTTTATTTGATGGTATTCTCACAATGCTCAGAGCCAAACTGCATCATTGGAGTGGGAGATTTCTCTCGGCAGGAGGTAAGATTATTCTTCTAAGACATGTTTTGACTACAATGCCTTTCTATTTGTTTCAGATACTTCAGCCTCCTGGAAGAGTCATTATGGTGTTGGAGAGGATATTCAATGGCTTTTTATGGGATTCGGGGCCTACGGAAAAAAGGATTCATTGGTGTGCTTGGAATCATTTGTGTTATCCGGTGAAAGAAGGGGGTTTGGGATTCAGACGAATACATGATATGTTACAGGCTCTCTCAATAAAATTATGGTGGCGATTCCAATCACATAATACACCATGGGTAATCTTCATGCATAGCAAATATTGTAAGGATCAACACCCATTGGAAATGAAATGCCGATATCCTTCAGCTGCAATGAGGCGCCTCCTGTCAGTTCGGGACATAGCTGAAGAATACGTTAGATGGCAAATAGGAGAGGGGATGGTTGATTTTTGGAGGGATGGATGGGTTGGGGATGTTCCACTAAGTTATTTGGCAAACAGACATAATTTTCCTCATTTCCTAGTGGCTGAATTTTTTATGCAGGAGGGTTGGAACATGGCAAAATTAAGAGAATGGCTTCCTGAAGACATTGTTGTGAAGATAGCAGTCATCCCTATTGCACCAGCTGAAATAGATACAATTGTTTGGTCGTCTTCACAAGATGGTGATTTCACTCTGGCAGATGCTTGGGGGTTAGTCCGCCAAAGAAGAACAGAATCGGTGGTCACAAAGGCAATTTGGAGCAATTTTTTACCTATCAAAATGTCGTTTTTGACTTGGAAAGTCCTGAGGAACTATCTCCCAGTGGACTTGAATCTATTGAGATGAGGGATCTGTCTTACCTCAAGATGTGACTGCTGTGAAGAAAACCAGGAATCGCTGAATCATTTTTCCCTAGAGGGCCGCATTGCTGTGAAAGTATGGTCTCATTTTGCTAAGATATTTGGTGTTGGAAATAATAGGGCACTGTGTGTTGGAGCCTGGATCATGTCTTGGTTTATCTCTGCCCCAAAGACAAATCATATTCGGTGTATTATGCCTGTAGTAATTTTATGGTTTTTATGGAAGGCCCGTAATGCAGCTAGATTTCAAGGGAAACCCATTCGGGCTTTTATTGTTATAAGAGAGATTGTTTATTTCTTAAAACAGCTAGGGGCATCCTATCATTTTGATAGAAAGTTTGTGAAAGGTGATTTAAATTCCTGGGTTGCTCAATTTTTCCACATTAATAATTCAAAAAGAAGGAGGGTCTTGGTAGTTTACTGGAAAAAACTAGAACCTGGCTTCTTTAAGCTAAATACGGATGCTAGTGTTGTTAGAAATAAAAGTGCTGGTGGAGGAATACTTAGAGACCCGGATGGGAAATTAATTTTTGCTTTTTACAAAGAATTTGGGGAAGTGGATGTCATCCAGGCTGAATGTTGGGCACTTCTTCATGGGCTTGAACTCTGTAAGGAAAAGGGTATTGCCAATTTGATTGTAGAGGTAGACTCAGCTCTTTTGGTGCAGTTGATTGAGAAGAAAAGTTTGGGAAGGTGGTCGTTATGTCATGCATTGCGAAAAGTCAGATGTCTCATCAGTTCACAAGGGGCGTCAATATCTCATGTCTTCAGAGAGGGGAATGCTGCAGCGGACTCTTTGGTTTCCTGTGGTGCTGATCATTATCAGGTTTTTTCCTCATTAGATCATCTACCGACGAAAGTTAAAGCAATTGTTCAATCAAATAGGTTAGGATATCCATATATTCGGTCCTTTTCTGTAAGGGAATAGAATTCCCTATTTTTTTTTTTTGGTTGCTTTAAGTGTTTGTTTGATGGAGGTTTAGGCTATATCCCCCTCCTTTGTATTTCCTACGGGTTTAATATTAATAAAATTAAGGAGTGGCGCCCTCCCCCGTATACGGGGTTAGCCAATTAAAATATATATATAGAGGAAACTTGTAATCTTAAGACCCTAGGGAATAGATTCCACTAATGACCAAGCATAAGATTTAATGGATTAATTCATCCTATTCATTCTTGTATTGTTTAGGGTCGAATTCCAATTATACTTAACCTTCACTCTCGTGACAAGTTAATGATTACCTCCCTACTAGTTCTTTCCTACTCTCGTGGTAAATATACTAGTATTGGTTCATTAGCAACATGAATTTCCTAATTGACCCACCTAGGAGCACCACTACTCTCGTGTGACATGCAACCTAGACTTCAACTATTTCCTTTCCATCATTATTACCAACTCTCGTTGCATAATAACAACTAATAATTCATAGTTGGTGATAAAGCAACTACAAATCTACGCATTTCAAAATAGATAACAAACAAAAGCAAGATAGCATGAATAATCACAAACAAGTCATATGCATGAATTCATTAGTTTCCTCTAACCCTAGATTAACAATTTAGCACATATCCATGGTGGATTTCACATAAAAGATCAAAACTTTAATACACAAATCCATGTAAATCAAGAAAGAGGCAAAAATAGAATAAAGAAAACTTATTGATTGATGAACAAGTTCAAATCTTCTATTCTTCCTCCAATCTTGATGTGTACAAGAGAATCCTCCAAATAGCACTATTCTATAGAGAGATTTACTAATCTAAAGGGGTGGCTCTCTCAAAGGGAGAAAATCCCTCTAAGAGAGACCCTTGCTATTCTATGCTATGCTTTGCTTCTCTCTTGTGTTTCTAGCACTCCCAAAACCCTCCAGAGATGTAGTCTCACCATTCACAAAGAGTATGAATTGCCCCCTTGAAAGATAGCCCCAAAGTGCCTCAATATCGTATGTCTGTGCCCCAAACCCACGCCTAGAACCCGCGGCGAGGATACAGCCGCGGCTTCAATTAATAACTTTCTGACCATACCCGCAATGCGTACCCGCGACGTGGATTCAGCCGCGGGTTCGGCCAGAAATTTGGCCAAACTAGCTTTTGCTCTGAACATCAAAATTATATCCCTTTGAGATAGCTTTCCAGGAGCACAAAAATCAGGTCATTTGGAGTTGTGTACACAAAGATATGGTCAAAACATCGAGACCTGGTCGGAAGAGCAATGCTGCACAAGAATGCTTCAATAATGTGGCACTTTGACATTGTAAACGTGAGAATCAAACTTTGAGGTCTGCATAAGAATTGTGTATAATTCTCTTAGCTTTGAAATTTTTCAAAAATCATCTCAATTCAATGTCTCTAGCTCAAGATATTGCCAGAACACGGAAATATGTCGGTGCAGTCAAATCCTTTTCTCACCAATTCTTCTTCTACCATTGCTTCTTCATGCCACATCTTGGACCTATTCGTTCCCTACTTCTCATCAACTTCAAATCACTTCCAAGTAGTATTCAAATGTACTTCACTTGATCCAAGTTGATGATCGTTATAGCTAAAACCTGCGAAACACAATGAATTGCACATTAAACCATTCATTTGCACATTTTAGCTACAAAACTCAAGATTGGAAGAAATAGACATAAAAGTGACTATTGTTCATTATTTAAACCCTAAAAACTAGCCTAAAGTACTAATCTAGACACACTAAGAAATATGCAAACTAGACACTTATCAAACTCCCCCACACTTGAGCCATTGCTTGTCCTCAAGAAATTAAACATATAAAACCAACACAACGACTCAACTATAGTAAAAGCAACACATGCGTTTTCAAAATCACATTTTCAACAACTATGGAAAACCATCATGTAATTATTCATCTCATTTCAGATACTCATCATATGAAGCAAAAGAGAAAGAATTATACATCAATTGAATTAGCTCAATTCCATTTCTCTACGTTATTCGAAATTCATAAGCAAGTAGTGCTTATAACTAACAAGTACAACTATATGCCCATGATTAATTCACTTTTTATCACAACTAGGGTCTTCGCTTAATAAGCTTAGCCTTTCCTTGAGACATAAAGTTGCCTTTTGACGCGAAGATCGACATTGGCCAAATGAAGACCCCCGGTTACTCAGCACTTCATCTGCCCAAGTTGCTATGCATACTCATAGCTCTAGCACCTTTTCACGCAAAAGTCAACATTGGCCATATGAAGACTCCCGGTTACTCAGCACTAAAACCAGTGGAGTAGAACCTAAGCTCAATTATTTCTCTTTCTTCAAAAGATTTTCTCATTCAAAACACTATTCTCTTTTTTTCTTCATTTTTTTTCTCAAATAAGCTCATTTAGTCCCTTTTCCTTAATACCTTGCTAATCAAAGGCATAAGCCATACCCGTAAACCTCGTTCACTACTTAACTCATGAAGAAAAACAAATCAAATAGAAAAACTTTATTAAACTCACAAAAAATTTCAACATAATTCCTCCTACTTTACCTAATATACTTTCTCTAAAACAAAATTTCATAATTACACAACAAAAAATTCCCCAGTCTATTAAGAAAGAAATTCTCAAAACACATAAAATTATCTCAACTAGGGTAGAAGAATTTGATCACTAATAGTTGTAGAATTTAACCATTAAGCACTTTTGAATTGTTGGGCAAATTTTTTGAAAAACTTTGGCAAAAAAAAAAAAATGTTAGACAAATTGCAATTGGTACCCAAGCAATCATAACATTTAAAATGCAACCAATATTCTCTAAAAAACAAAAACCAAGCAATTCAAACACAACAATTACTACGATGAATAATATCCTAAACTTCCCCCCACACTTAAGATACACATTGTCCTCAATGTGTAAGAAGGAAAAATAAGATAAAATAACAAAAGATAAAGAAACATTACTCCCCTATTGTAACCATTGAAGTGTCTATCCATGATTGCCATGCATCCTTGATCCAATATCAACTATTAAAATCTGCAATGACTGTTAGTGTATGCCCTAAAACCAAGTTAGTTTTTGGGATTTTTATTACGCTTATTTCGTGTTATACTTATATATGTGGCATTTTCTTTGTCATTTAATACTTGTTATTAATATTACTTGTTTATTTGATAAAGTCCATAGAATATTAACTGTGTATAAGAGATTGTAAGAGTTACAATGATGAGACTCTTATTACACATTAAGTTATATTCTTAAACTATCCCTAGTCGTAGTATTAATGAGATTGGACTATCATTAATATGGGAAGACTAGCACATACTTTGCCTCTACTTATGGTAAGTAGTAGTTGATCTCGTCAACTATGGCGTGTGACACCTAAGCTGGTATGTGGATGCTTGTTAGAGAACAAGTTCATTGGATTGATCCGCCGAGAGTTACTATTCATAGTGCTAATGAATTATACTCTTAATGGCAATGGTGTAAGTGATCCTTAGACTTGAGATTACCATGGTATCCTGAGTGTGGATTGCTATGCTTTGACTCTATTGCTCGGTGCTCGTAAAAGAGTAGCCCATACGGTAGAGATTGGGTATAGTATGAAGCATGGAAGGATAGTGAGTAATCGATATAGGATTCACCACTCCTTATTATAGGAGAGTATATCCCGGATTGGCCACTTGTTGAAATATGACTTAAAGAATCTTTTGCGCAAAAGTGAAAGTATGACTTGAAAGAGTTTCAAGGTTATACTTTTATGGAAAGTTATATTTCGGGAACAAGAAATCATTAATTAGTCATTTAAAGAGTGCGCACTACACTCTTAGACTAATTGGGATATAGTGTGGTGAAAGGATATTAATTACACGATAACATTGTCATTGATAGGTGTAGTCTACCATATGACTTTCCTATTCACTTGGGTGGTCATGATGCATTGCTAGACGCCACTCATGATCTATAAGTGCAAATTAATTAATTAGTGAATTAATGATAAATTAAAGTGTTAATTTATCTGGCTCTTAATTAATTAATTAATGAGTTATAATTTGTACTTATTGCCAACGTGAATGGAACCTAATGGGTCACACACAATAAGAACATGGTCTTTGGGTTAAATTGTATTAAGATAAGTATAAGATACTTATGGGGTTAATTTATGTCATAAATTAACTTAAAGGACTTAATTATAAATATTCTAAGTCTTGATGGAAATTAGTTTCCTAAAAGGAATTAAGAAGCTATTTGGTTTCCTTTTGGAATAGGTTTCCTAAAGGAATAGGATTAGCTTAAGGTAAGCTTCCTAAACCTTCTTGGTTTCCAATTGCTCTTGTTTCCTTAAAAGACTAGGATACTACATCTATAAATAAGTCCATGCCTTGACTCTTGATTGATTGATGAAACATAACACAAAATTAGAGAGAGAGAAAAATTGAGAGCTTGGTGGCGGTTTTTCTCTCCAAGAAAAACGCCACACCTCCTTCCCTAATTGTTAGGGTTTCAACTTCTTTCTTCTTCTTGTGTTCTTCATGAATCATTCAAGGGAGCTAGCACTCAAAAGGCAAGGCAAGCAAGCCCAAAGGTTCCTAAAGATCATGTTCGTGTGGATACCGTTGGAGGCTCGACACTTGGAGGGCTTTTCATGGTAGATCAACACCTTCATCGAATAGGATCTTGCCCTTTGAAGCATAGAAACCTTCTATGCTTGAGGTATTTGTGCTAAACACCCTTTAATCGTATAGATTACATCAAAGAGATCCATGGCTAAGGTAATAAATTTTTAAATTTTCCACTGCGTTACTCCCCTTATTACCTTACAATGACAACATGTTAAACTAATATAAGCTCTACAAAACCATTAGTCACACAACCTAAACAATAGAAATAAAAACTAAATAAATCCTACTACTGCTTTAAATCCTAAAAAACCATAAAATAAATTAATGGCTGGGTTGCCTCCCAACAAGCGCTTTTTTTATAGTCTTCAGCCAGACTTTTCCATCAATTTTCACGTAACCCTTTGATGGAAAACATCAGAAGCCCACTTCTTCTTCTTCTTGGGCTTTGTGATCTCAACCGTTAGATATTTCTTCTTCTGAGCACCTTGCAACCTTGAATGCTTAAACCTTGGCGGCATCTCCACATCAATGAAAACACTGCTTTCCTCCATTAAGTTTTTAATCTCATGATCCTCCAGCTTCCTCTCATATATCATGGCATCATCAAGAAACTTTGCATAAGAAGGAACCTGCAAAATAGTATGACCACACGGAAGAGTAATATGCAGTGAATCACAAATGTTAACATAAAATGCTAGTTGTGACATAGGAGAAGTAATTGGAAGTGAGGCTTCTATTCCTTCAATTTGTCTTATAAAACTCTCATCCTCACTCACAATTCCTTCCTCACTCTCTTTTTCTTCCTCAGCATACTCATGTTCTTTTTGGACCCTAAGATTCATGTACACTGTGGTCAATTGGTCATATTTTTCATCCATAAGCTCAGATAATCCCTCAATGGCCAACTCACAATCAGGGTCTTGTACTACAGATGGAGATTCATTTACTTGTTCACCACTACAGAAGCTAACTGCTTTCACTTGCTCACTAGGATTTAACTCAATATCACTAAGTGGCTCATATCGGTACCTAATGTGCAAAGCTTCAACAATGTGGTTAAGTTGAGCCTCAAATTTTGTCACCATCGTTTCTAACCTTCCTAATGTTGCTTGAGCCAAATTCTCAAGTGCTAATTCCCACTCAGGCTTAGACTCGACAGGAGATGGATAAGATTGAAAACTAGGTTCCTCCCAAACAGGTTGTTGATGGTTCCAATTATTCTCCCATCCACAATATGGATGATCCCTCCGCCTCGGGTCATAGGTATTTGGGTAGGGGTCATATTGAGGATAATAGTAGTAATTATTATCATATTGTACCCGTATACAATTAAAACAATCATATGAATTATGATTTCTATCACAGTAAGTACAATAATCAACAATTACTTGAGAATAAGAAGAACCACCACCACATCGCACATTGACCAAGTTAACCAATTCACCCATCTGTGCTTTCAACGTATTAAGAATTTCACTTCTAGACATACCTGTAGATCTTCTCATGTTACCTCTTCCATTGGCCCAATCACCATAATATTCCTTTGCCATCTTCTTCAAATCAAAGTTGCACAATTGAGATCTCTTCTCCTTCCACCTACAAAAATAAGAAAAATTAAAAATAAAAAACAACAAGTTTAGAGTAATAAAGGTAGCTTTGGCCCTAGTATTCTTTCCTTTTCCCCGGCAACGGCGCCAAAAACTTGGTAGGCGTGTAATTAGGTCTAAAAATATAGCAAATAATCCAATTATATCACACACAAATAATCAAGTTATAAAACCTAATTACCCTATATACTACAAGTGCACAGATCGTATTGAGTATAGGGCAACAGGGTCAATCCCACAGGGAAAAGGTTATTGAAGTACTAAGGCTTTATCGCTAACTTTATTATCTAAACAACCCAATAACAATGAGAAGAACAAAGTATAAAATAAACAACTAAAATAATTAACTCTATAGAATAACAATATCTAGAGGAACTTGTAATCTTAAGACCCTAGGGAATAGATTCCACTAATGACCAAGCATAAGATTTAATGGATTAATTCATCCTATTCGTTCTTGTATTGTTTAGGGTCGAATTCCAATTATACTTAACCTTCACTCTCGTGACAAGTTAATGATTACCTCCCTACTAGTTCTTTCCTACTCTCGTGGTAAAGATACTAGTATTGGTTCATTAGCACATGAATTTCCTAATTGACCCACCTAGGAGCACCACTACTCTCGTGTGACATGCAACCTAGACTTCAACTATTTCCTTTCCATCATTATTACCAACTCTCGTTGCATAATAACAACTAATAATTCATAGTTGGTGATCAAGCAACTACAAATCTATGCATCCCAAAATAGAGAACAAACAAAGCAAGATAGCATGAATAATCACAAACAAGTCATATGCATGAATTCATTAGTTTCCTCTAACCCTAGATTAACAATTTAGCACATATCCCATGGTGGATTTCACATAAAAGATCAAAACTTTAATACACAAATCCATATAAATCAAGAAAGAGGCAAAAATAGAATAAAGAAAACTTATTGATTGATGAACAAGTTCAAATCTTCTATTCTTCCTCCAATCTTGATGTGTACAAGAGAATCCTCCAAATATGCACTATTCTATAGAGAGATTTACTAATCTAAAGGGGTGGCTCTCTCAAAGGGAGAAAATCTCTCTAAGAGAGACCCTTGCTATTCTATGCTATGCTCTGCTTCTCTCTTGTGTTTCTAGCACTCCCAAAACCCTCCAGAGATGTAGTCTCACCATTCACAAAGAGTATGAATTGCCCCCTTGAAAGATAGCCCCAAAGTGCCTCAAAATCGTATGTCTACACCCCGAACCCGCGCCTGGAACCCGCGGCGAGGATACAGCCGCGGCTTCAATTAATAACTTTCTGACCGTACCTACGATGCGTACCCGCGGTGCGGATTCAGCCGCGGGGTCGGTCAGCAATTTGGCCAAACTAGCTTTTACTCTAAACATGAAAATTATAGCCCTTTGAGTTAGCTTTCCAGGAGCACAAAAATTAGGTCATTTGGAGTTGTGTACAAAAAGATATGGCCAAAACATCGAGACGTTGTTGGAAGAGCAATGCTGCACAAGAATGCTTCAATAATGTGGCACTTTGACATTGTAAACGTGAGAATCAAACTTTGAGGTCTTCATAAGAATTGCATATAATTCTCTTAGCTTTGAAATTATTGAAAAATCATCTCAATTCAATGTCTCTAGCTCATGATATTGCCAGAACACGAAAATATGTCGGTGCAGTCAAATCCTTTTCTCACAAATTCTTCTTCTACCATTGCTTCTTCATGCCACATCTTGGACCTATTCGTTCCCTACTTCTCATCAACTTCAAATCACTTCCAAGTAGTATTCAAATGCACTTCACTTGATCCAAGTTGATGATCGTTATAGCTAAAACCTGCGAAACACAATGAATTGCACATTAAACCATTCATTTGCACATTTTAGCTACAAAACTCAAGATTGGAAGAAATAGACATAAAAGTGACTATTGTTCATTATTTAAACCCTAAAAACTAGCCTAAAGTACTAATCTAGACACACTAAGAAATATGCAAACTAGACACTTATCACTGTCCTTCACCCTGAGAGTCTGTTGCTGCTGATAAAATTTCCATTTCTGCCCCATTATCATGAGGCTCCACATTTTTGCCCATCAACGATGCAGACGCAACCAGTTTTGGAGAAACAGGATGTTCAAAGTTTTCAAAGTGATCTGGAACTTCAGTGCAACCACCTTGAGTGTTAAAATGAGACAAATTTTGATCCACTTGATTTCCAACTACCCCTTCACTGCCATCTTCACTTTGGTTTTGCTCCATTTGCTTCTGATCTGGGACCATTTGCTGCTCTAACTCCATCTGTCCCTTCTCCAACAGATTATTATCTGCCACAATTACAGGAACCTATTGAACCTTTGGGACATATTGAGGATTCGCTGTTTGTGCTTTTTTATTATCATCACCCATCCTTCCTTTAGCCGAGGGTTTGCACCAACGACATGTAGAAACATCATGTCCCTGCTTACAGCATTTCTGGCAATACAAGGGGAGATCTTCATATGCCACTTTCTGCCTAAAACCCCCCTCCCCTGCAGTGATCCAGACACATTCTGGTAGGTCCTTGGCAATATCCACATCCATGCAAACACGCGCTACATGAGGCCTGGACAATGTAGCCGTAGCAGCATCAATCTTCAGGGGGGAACCGATTGCGCAAGCAATTGAGAAGAGCGCTGCTTTATTGAAGAAATGGATCGGGAGGCCCTCTAATGCCACCCAGACCGGAGCATGGGTCGATTCCACATCAACCCTAAACTCAGGTGACCACTTAAAAACCTGCATAGGAAAGTCATGGACCATCCACAGCCCTTTAAGCCAACATCGATGGAAATCATCTTCTTGAGAAAATCTGATGAGGATATGCCTATGGTCAAGCAATCCCAACGAATGAATGCCTGAGAAACCAATGGTTGTGAAGGCCTTCCTGATTTGTTCCATGCTAGGACGTCCATGCGAAAATTTTCCAATCAATGCAAATTTGAAAGGAGAAGCAAGTTTCTGAATATCTTCATTGGAAAATCTGATTGCCAGTTCACCTTTGTATAGAGAAGTGGGCTTGATATTGAGAGGGGAATGTATTTTATTCAAAAGAACATTAGCAAATGATCTTTGTGTTTTCGATTGCTGCCCTTCAACCAAAGGCTGAAGGGCCTCCATGAAGAAACCTTAGTTCTTGTTCAAAACCGACAAGAGAGGGAAAATTTTAGAGAGAGAAAATTAAAATGGATAAGAACAACTCAAAGAGGAAAAAAACCTTGATACTTTTATTCAACTTCAATCATAATGTCTAAACAATGAAAGAAATTAGTCTTATATAGGCAAAAACACCCTAAACAACTGATATGGCGAATAAGTAGTATATTACATGTTAAAAACCAAGTAAAAAAGTAGAAAACAAATAAAATCATAAAGTTACGGACCAAGGCGATAGGGCAGGCCGTGAAACAACCTTCAGTGCGGCCTTCATCAAAACATCATCTCGTCTTGGCAAAGCTTCTGACGGAGGCCGTGAGGAAGGCCGTGGCGAGGCCTTTCCCGCAACCTTCATCAGAAACTTTCTGATGGCATTTTCTACTTATCTTCTTCTGAACTTTTGCAAGTATACTCATTCCAGCCTTGGATGGCCTTTTCCTCTTGCTTATTTTGACCATTCTTGACGTCTCTAAACCTCCATTTTGGGTTGCTAAGGCCCATTGCTTTAGCGATGTCTTAGCGACAACTCGAATGCCTCCATCTACTTGAGCTTTTACCACTTTGTTTGCATCATTCCCCTCCTCCTCAAGAAAATTCGTCCTCGAATCTTGCTTCTTCATGACTCCAACTGAGGGAACATCAAGCACCTGCACGGAAGAAATATGTGGAAGAGAAAAATGAGAATTAGTTGAAGTTGCCTTCACCTTCTTCTTCTTCCCCTTCGCAACCTCAACCTCCATAACTAGCTTCACGTGGTCCTTGGGAGCTTCCACTGGTGCCAGTAGCACAAGAGTAATGTCCTTTCCATGCCACACAAATGAGCACTGGTTCTTGAACCCGTCACAGACCACTCGGGGATCAAATTGCCATGATCGGCCCAAAAGTAAGTGGCACGCTCCCATGGGTGCTACATCGCATAGGACTACATCTCTGCAAGCTCCAGTAGTGAACTTGACCTCAACTTGCTTTGTCAACCTAAGCTCGCCACTATCCCTCACTCAATGCGGTCTATAAAGCTTGGGATGCTTTATTGTTTTCAGACCAAGTTCTTCTAGTAACAACGAATTCAAAAGATTAGTGCAACTACCAGAGTCAATGCAATGCTACTTACCTTGTCTCCAATAAAACACCGAATGTGGAAGATTAACTCTCTGCAAGTCAGGCCCAGTTTCCATAGGCAGCTCATCTGAAGCTTTTCTCACAAATGGAAGCTCGCCTTTGTTAGCTTCACAGCTAATAGGACCTTCACTATCACTACCTCCCTCGAATGGTGGCATCTTCTCATCATCTGAAGAAGCACCCTCTAAGTCTCCTCCATCTAACTTGATCATGGTCCTAGTGTTAGGCTATTGGTATGCCACGTGACCACGTCCCTAGTACTTGAAGCACTGGATGTCACGTGTCCTCATAGGTGCCTTCATTTGCCTTTTGCTATCACCTGTGTTAGTGTATGCCCTAAAACCAAGATGGTTTAAGGTGTTTTAAATTTACACTTATTTATGTTATATTTATTCATGTGGTATTTTTCTTTATCATCTATACTTGTATTTCCATGTTACTTGTTTAATTGATAAAGTCCTTAGAATATTGATTGTGTATTAGAGATTGTAAGGGGTTACAATTATGAGACTCTAATACATAAAGTCATATTCTTAAATATCCCTAGTCATAGTATTAATGAGACTGGACATCATTAATACGGATAGACTAGCACATACTTTGCCTCTACTTATGGTAAGTAGTAGTTGATCTCATTGACTATGGTGTGCGTGACACTTAAGCTGGTATGTGGATGCTTGTTTGAGAACAAGTTCATTGGGTTGATCCGCCAAGAGTTTTAACTATAGTGCCAATGGTTAAACTCTTAATGGCAATGGTGTAAGTGATCCTTTGACTTGAGATTACCATAGTATCTTGAGTGTGGATTGCTATACTTTGACTCTATTCCTCGGTGCCTGTAAAAGGGTAGCTCATAGGTTAGAGATTGGGTATATTTTGAAGCATGGAAAGATAGTGAGTAATCAATATAGGATTCACCACTCCTTAATAGGAGAGTATATCCCTATATGGCCACTTGTTGGAAATGTTAACTCATAAATCTTCTGCAGAAGTGATAGTATAACTTGGAAGTAGTTTCAAGGTTTTACATCATGGAGAGTTATATTTCCGGAACAAGAGAATATATATTAGTCATTATTAAAGTATGCACTATACTTTTAGACTAATTGGGATATAGTGTGGTGAAAGGATATTAATTACACGATAACATTGTCATTGAAGGGTATGGTCTACCATATGACTTTCCTATTCACTTGGGTGGTCATGATGCATTGCTAGACGCCACTCATGATCTATAAGTATGAATTGATTAATTAGCGAATTAATGATAAATTAAAAGTGTTTAATTTATCTAGCTCAATTAATGAGTTGTAATTTATACTTATTGCCAACGTGAATGGAACCTAATGGGTCACACACATAAAGAACAAAATCTTTGGGTTAAAATGTAATAAAGATAAGTATGAGATACTTATGGGGTTAATTTATGAGATAAATTAACTTAAAGGACTTATTTATAAATATTCTAAGTCTTGCAGGAAATTTGTTTCCTAAAAGAAATAAAGTAACTAATTAGTTTCCTTATGGAATAGATTTCCTAAAGGAGAAGGATTAGCTTAAAGTAAGTTACCTAAACCTTCTTGGTTTCTAATTAGCCTTATTTCCTAAAAGACTAGAATACTACCTCTATAAATAGGTTTATGCTTTGAATCTTGAATGGTTGTTGCAACACAAAAAGAAAAATTAGTGAGAGAAAATTATTGAAAGATAAGCACGCCTCTTTCTCTCTCTCTTGGCGTCTCTCTCTCTCTCTCCTAAGGGTTAGGGTTTTTCTTCTTCTTGTGTTCTTAAATAATTCAAGGGAGCTAGCACTCAAAAGTCAAAGCAAGCAAGCCTACAAGGTTCCCAAAGAAGTTGTTCGTGTGGATATCGTTAGAGGCTCTACGCTTGGAGGGCTTTTCGTGGTAGATCAAACATCTTCTTCCAAGGATCTTTGCCTAGAAGCATAGAAATCTTCTGTGCTTAAGGTAATCTTCATGCAAACCCCCTTGTAAATCATATAGATATGTCAAAGAGATCCATGGTTAAGGTAATAAATTTTTATTTTTCCGCTGCGTTACCTATGCTATTACCTTACAACCTGTGCCATCCTTTGGCCTGACAACATCTCTTGGCCTCATGTCATCTCGATCCTCTCGTCCCATAGATGGTCTATCCTGCCATCTTGACCTCCCATAGGAGGAGATTGTACCATCTCTTCTCTTAGCCTTGAGCTACTTCTCCACTGTCTTAGTTTTTCAACCAGGTCATCAATATCAACATAGGATTGCAACTCCACCTTGTCTCTAATCTCCAGATTTAGACTAGCTAGGAATCTAGCCATTGTAGCCTCACGGTCTTCTACTACATTTGCACAAATCATTGCCAACTCTACATCTTTGTAGTAGTCATCCACTGTACGACCACCTTTTGACATGGACTGTTGCCTCTAGTGTAGCTCTCTATAGTAGTGGCCTGGTACGAACCTCCTCCGCATGATTGTCTTCATTTCCTCCCATGTGCGAACAGATCGGTCTCCATATCTCCTTCTAGTGGTAGCCAACTGGTCCTACCACACACTGGCATAATCAGAGAATTCCACTACAACCAACTTTACTTTTTCTCCTCAAAGTAGTGGTGACATTCAAACACATGGTCCACCTTTCATTCCCATTCTAGGTACAGATCCTTCCAGCCTTGGAAGGTTGGGATCTTTATCTTGATGCTCACAATGTTGCCATCATGAGTATGCTCTCCTCATCTGTGCCTCCTATCAGCCACCCCTTCATCATTAGAACCTTCTGATTCTGATATTGCGGACCTTCTCCAGTGGCTTCTAGGTTGCTCCTTAACCAAGAGTGTGAACGGCCACGTCTTTTCCTTTGCCCTCACGCAGCTTCCACTGCCTATCTAATGCCCTGCTGGATGCTAGCATTAATTGTTTCAGCAAAATTTCTAAGGTCAAACGGCTTGGATTCTCTCTCGTTAGACATGACGAATTTGTGAGTGACATAATTGAAAAAGTGATATAGACTCAACTAAGACAAGAATTATTATGACGAGAACACTACCCAACACTAACACACACAACCCAAGATAAGAAAAAAGATTGGACAGAAAATTTTTGATGAACAGTAACTATGAACAGTACTGATGAATAGTGACGCTACAATACCAATAAATAGTGATTTTTTTTTAACAATGGGATGAAACTTTTGATGATTTTTATTGACGAATAGTCAACAAATCACCAATAATTAATAGCCCAATCAACAAAGAGGCAGCAGGCATGAACCTTGTAGGGTTTCTAGACACCCTGAACTAAAGAATGCAAAGAAAATTGCAGGAAATTGCAAAAAATTGTAGGAGTATTGCAGGAAAATCGATTAATAATAATAGGAGTTATGCAAAGCAACAATATCCAATCACAATCGACAACAAAACACAAAGCCCACTATAATAGAAAACCTTAGGAATGAAAATTGCTCAAGAACAATAGGCAAACACAATAATTACTGTAGGAATTTGACAAAAATAAAGAGGAAAAGATATATCCAATTTCAAAGAATAGAAATTCAAGAGATGGATTGAATACACCTGATACCAGGAACCCAGAAGTTCTGATACCAATTGATGCGATCTTCCCTGAGACTCCTCGTCAATCACCGACTGGGAACCTTCACAACGATCGCCAACCACTGGGACAACTCCCCCAAAGGATCGTTCTTGTGTATCTAGAAACAACCTAACCCCAATTCTACCCAAAAATTGTAACGAAATTGATAACTGATCCCAAACCCTAACCCCACACCTTGGTTAGAACTCAAAGATATCGAAAAAACTCACGAATAACTCATAAAATTCACAAGTCTCACAAAGAGAGATAAAGAGAAAAAAACCTCGACACTTTTATTCAACTTCAATCATAATGTATAAACAATGATAGAAATTGGCCTTATATAGGCAAAAACACCCCAAACAATTGATATGGCAAATAACTAGTCTATTACATGTCAAAAACTAAGTAAAAATGCAGAAAACAAATAAAATCATAAAGTTGCGAATCAAGGCCGTGGAGTAGGCCGTGGAATGGCCTTTGGTGTGGCCTTCATCAGAACATCATCTCGTCTTGGCAAAGCTTCTGACGGAGGCCATGGGGAAGGCCATGGCACGGCCTTTCTCGCAGCCTTCATCAGAAACTTTTTGATGGCCTTTTCTACGTGTCTTCTTCTGAACTTTTGTAGGTGTACTCATTCTAGCCTTGGATGGCCTCTTCCTCTTGCTCTTTTTGACCATTCTTAACGCCTCTGAACCTCCATTTTGGGTTGGTAAGGCCCTTTGCTTTGGCGATGTTCTAGCGACGGCTCGAATGCCTCCATCTACTTTAGCTTTCGCCGCTTGGTTCGCATCAATTTATGGTTTGAAGGTTATGCAAAATGCAAAATGAAAGAGGGGCTGAGCAGTTGACTTGCTTGACTGAGAAATAGAGGTCCAACAGTGGCGCAAGTGGTTGCTCTTTGTTGGTGGAGGTTGAGGTCCTTGTGATGGTGTGCCTGGTGGTTGATGGCAGCTGCTTCGGTGGGGATTTTGCAGTGAAATTGCATTGATGGGTATGTAGTTTGTGACTATGATTTGGGTGGTTCTTGGATGACGAATTGGGCTAATGGGTGAAGATTTAAGTGTTTCTTGGATGCCGATTTGAGATGGCTTTGGGATTCATTAAGAGCTGGCTATGAGGCTAAATTTGGGTGGTAGAGGGGCTGGTTTTGCAGGGTGTTTGGGGATGTTTTTTTAGGATTTTTTAAAGTGTTTTTGGGCTATTATTGCAGTGTTTTGGGGCTTTTTTTGGCTACTGTGTGTGCACTATGTGACTGAATCCCTCTCCCTCTGTGTGTGTTTTATGTGTATGTGTGTGTCAGTGTTCGTGCATGTGTGTATGTATGTCTAGAATGTGTGATTATGTATGTGTCTGCTGGAAGGTGTGATTATGTGTGTGTCTATTGTGTGTGATTTAGGGTGTGTGTGTGCGCAGTATGTGTTAGTGAAGAGTGTTGATGATTATGAGTTCACTGATGCTCTTATGCGTGTTCTTGTGAGTGAATGATATTGCAATGAGAGTGGAACATGTATGCCATGTCTGTTATTTGTTTTCTGGTGTGTGTGTGTTTTTGTGCAGGAAAGCAGAGGGAGGGGTAGTGCAAGGTGGTGTGTGAATTGTGTGGGAGGGTGCAGGAGAAGTGTGGGTGTGGTGGGTGTGTGAATATTGACTGTGGTTCAAAGTGAGCTTGAGAGTGTAGTGATGGCGTGTGTTGTGAAGTTGAAGGAAAACTGAGAGGGAGAAGTTGCATGGTATCCGTTTCGCTATACTATGGATACTTTAGGCAAGTGCACCTCTCGTTCCTAGTAGTACAGTGTACAAGAGTACCGAGTGTTGATCCCACAGAGTCTATGTGAGTACTAGTACTAACCTTCTTTCTATTATCTAACATCACAAAGCGAATGACGAATTAATTGGAAATAAAAATTAACTAAATGAATGATCTAATTAAACCACAATCTAGAAGTCAGTAGAGAGAATGGACAAAAGTAGAGGAAAATCTAGATGAAGAAGACCCTAAACTAAGCATGCTAAGACTATACCTTGATTAATGAATAACCCAATCACTTAGACCCTAGAATCCCTTAATTAGGTTCAATCTTTCTCAAGTATTAACCCCCTATCCCCTTGGTTGATTGATTGAAATCGCTTCTCAATCAAAACCCCAAAGAGAAGCATTAAGTTTCTATGGATTCTATGGTTTTGGTTAGGTTTGAATCTAACCGGGGAGACTTATGTGATTCTATCTCTAGCAACCCATGAAAGCCTCTTTATTCAAGAGATGATCTAATCATAAAAGTGATTTCTCAATCTACTCATATGAAATCAATAATTGAATCAAAGGCACTAGCAATTCCCAATTCAATAACGTTAAAACTCGTGAATAAATCTAAGAACAAAGTTGGGATTTTCATTCATCAAAGAATAAAATCATAAACATAAGAATCTAGGGTTCATCCCATCTAAATTATTAACAACTCAAATCATAAGTACAAGAATACAAATAACAAAAGACAAGAAAGAATGAGAAAGCTCATTCTCATGTAGCTCTCCTGAATCCGTCCTTGCATCTTGATAAAATCTTCTTATTTTGCACCATGGAAGCCCTTGAGTTGTCACCCCTACTCTTGCTTTTTCCTCTGCACATCTCTCTTGATGTGTGCAAAAGTGTGTTTTTGATGTCTTTGGTGCGTCTGTAATGACTCCCCAAGAGGTAGGGTTCTTCTTTAAAAAGATTTTACCCAAAACAAAGAAAATCATAGGTTTTCGTGACTGAGCTGCGGTGCCATCTGCGGCATGGCCGCATCCACCGATGGAATACGTGACTTTCTGGTCCCATCCGCGGCATCATCCGCGCTGTGGGTGATGTCGTGGATGCAGACAGAAGCTCAATTTTTACTTCTATGTCAGATTTGACCTCAAAGACGGTAGAATTAGCTTTTTCTCAAAACACAAAAGTTGTAGCTCCTTGTGATAGATTTTCAACACAATAAAAATCATGTCATTTGAAGCTCTGTAGCTCAAGATATAGTCAAAATACTGGGAATTGGTCAGAACTACCTCGCAGTACATATGTGGTTCAGTAACTTGGAAATTGGACCATCAAAAAGTGAGAAATAGACTTGGATGTCTTCACATGAATTGTAGAGCATCATCTTAGATTTAACATGGCTCAAGAAGCATCTCAATCCAATATCTGTAGCGCGAGTTATTACCAAAATACTGAAATATGTCCAAGCTGCAAACCCATTTCTTTTCAATTCTTGTTCCATGATAAGTGCTAAAGTGAACTAGTTTTTTAGGTTAGGTTTTTAGGGTTTTCTATGAGTTTTTCTCTATTTCTTAGCTATTTCTTCTCTTTTATGATTTTAATGCCAAATTGTGTAAATGTATGATTTAAAAGTGTTTTTACACCATTTTGTAGGGTTTTGATAGCTTCAACTCGATTTCAATTGATTGGAGTGCAATGAAGAAATAGGCGAAGAAGAATTGGAATGAAAACAGTTTGGCAGCTTGGACAAATTTTAGTGTTTTAGTCATATCTAGAGATAGAGACATTGGATTGGGATGACTCTTGAGGTATTTTGAAGCTAAGACAATTTTCTACAATTCATACGAAGACATCAAAGTCCAGTTCTCACGTTTCAATGGTCAAAATCCCAAGTTACTGAAGCACATTTGCACTGCGAGGCTGTTCCGACCAGTTCTTAGTATTTTGAGTACATCTCTGGTCACAAACCTCTAAATGACGTGATTTTTGCTGATATGGAAATCTTATTCAAAGGGATAAAACTTTTATGTTTTGAGTAAAAGCTAGTTCGGCCATTTTCAAGGTGCAATTTTGCATGGAAGACAAGTGAAATAGTCTGACCAAGGCCGCGGGTAAGGCCGTGCCGCAGCCTGGGGTGCGGCCTTGGTCAGAAAGGGAGGACACAAGGCCGCGGGTAAGGCCGTGCCGCGGCCTTAGCCGCGGCCTAGTGACGGAATGCTGCATTTTTAAGCACTTTTGGGCGAATCTTTGTAGGGGAGAAGAACCCTAACTCGAGGAAAAACATACACACGCCACACACACCTCAAAAACACACATTTTGGCACATCTAGAGTGATGTAGGGAGGAGAAAGCAAGAGTAGAGGGACAACTCAAGGGCTTCAATGGTGAAAGCAAGAAGGATTCATCAAGATGCAAGGGAGGATTCAAGAGGGCTGCATGAGAATGAGCTTTCTCTTTCTTTCTTGTCTTTTGTTAATTTTATTCTTGTAATTATGAATTGAGTTGTTTATGATTTAGATGGGATGAACCCTAGATTCTTATGTCTATGATTTTATTCTTGGTTTAATGAAAGACCCACTTTGTTCTTAGATTTATTCATGAGTTTATTTGTGTTTTGGATTGGGATTTGCATGCATCCTTCAATTCAAGTGTTGATTTTGTATGGGTATATCGAGAGATTGCACATATGATTAGATCACTTCATGAATAGAGAGAACTTGAATGAATTGCTAGAGATAGGATTACATGAGTTCTTCCTAAGTTGAGTTTTAGGATTAAAGCTCAACCACAAATGGAGTCCATTGATTAGAAATTGCATCTTTTAGGGTTTTAATTGAGAAGAGATTCCAATTAATCAACCGAGAAGGTAGGAATTGTTTCACTTGAGAAAGGATATAATTCACATAAGGGACTCCGGGGTCTAAGAAATTGGGTTAATCATTAATCAAGTTAGAGTCTTGGCATGTTGGTTTAGGGGAATTCTTCATCTAAATTCACCTCTACTTTTGTCCATTCTCTCTACTATATTCTATATTGTCATTTAGTTAGATAATTAGTTTTAGCTAATTTGTATTTTCATTTAATTCGTCATTCACTTTGTGAGGTTAGATAATAGAAAGAAGGTTAATACTAGTACTCACATAGTCCCTGTGGGATACGACACTCGGTACTCCTGTACACTGTACTACTGGAAACGATAGGTGCACTTGCCTAAGTATCCATAGTATAGCGAAAGGGATATCATTCCACCATTGATTCTTTGCACCAATTTGAGGGTTTCTTGACTTCAACTCATCACCAACTTTAAATCACCTTAAAGTATTATCCAATTATCATCCAAATTGATCCAAATTGGTGATGCAATGTGGAAACCCTATGAAAACACAAGAATAATGCAAATAATTATCTTTAACACACGATTTAGCTATTATACTCAAAAATAAGAAGAAATAGCAAGTAAATAGAGGAAAACTCATGGAAAACCCTATAAACCTAACCGAAAAGCCTACTAAAAACTAATGCATTTTAGCACATATCAATTCCCCCACACTTAAGCCATTGCTTGTCCTCAAGCAATGAACCAAACAAATCTAAAAACAATGACTTAACCAAAGTGAAAGTAAAACATACATCTCCAAGAACAACTTCCTAACAACCATGAAAAACAATTATGCAATCATCCATCTTATTTTAATACTCATCATATTAAGCAAAGGAGAAAGAATTATACGTCAATTAAACAAGTTCAATTCCATTTCTCTACTATATTCGAAACTCATAAGTAAGCAGATCGTATAACTAACAAGTACAACTATACGCCCATGATCCATTCATTTTTCACAACTAGGGACTTTTTCTTCCTAAGCTTAGCCTTTACGTAGAACTTGAAGTTGCCTTTTTACGCGAAAATCGACATTGGTCAGATGAAGATCCCTGGTTACTCAGCACTTCATCTATCTAAGCTGCTATGCATACTCATAATTCTAGCACCTTTTTATGCGAAAGTCGACATTGACCAGATGAAGACCCTCAGTTACTCAGTACTAAAACTAGCGGAGTAGAACCTAAGCTTAATTACTTTTTTTTCTTTTTTTTTCTTTCCCTTTTTTCAAAATTTTGCAATTTAGCACACTTTGTCCCTTTTCTACTGCACTACTTATCATAGGCATATGTCGTACCTAAAAGCTAATTCACTACTTAACTCATGATGAAAAACAAATAAAGTAGAAAAACTTCACTAAATTCACAAAAAATTTCAGCATAATTCAATCTACTTTATCTAATATACTTTCTTCAAAAGAAACTTCAAAATCACACAATCACATCACCCTAGTCAATTAAGAAGAAGCTTCTCAAAAAAGCACATAATTACTCTACTTGAGAAGGGAAAATTGACAACTAACGAGTTAAATAGATAATTACTTTCATAGAACTAAAAAAAAAACATTAAAGCACCTAAGTTGGAAAATTTCTGGAAAAAAATTGATATAAAATCAACAACCACATCAAACAAACAATTTCGAGCAAATTGACCAACAAGTAGCACACACACCATGACAAAATTAAACTCCCCCCACACTTAAATCACACATTGTCCCCAATGTGTGAAAAAACAAGGAAAAGAAGGAAAAAAAAAGTTAGAACCAATATTCTCCTCATCATAATAGTGGCCACTCTAATTACGATTCAGCTACAAGAAATGAATCTAGAATGTAGGAATCACTGCAGCTCATCAAAAGAAAGATAACTACACTATTTAGCTCATGCATGCCAAAATGTAATAAAAATCTTGAAAATAAAAATAATACCCACAGACCTAGAAAGAACTTAATAAAGAAAAAGAAAGGAGAATGACATAAAGCATTTAAAAACCATTAGGTGCCCATGCATCGTCTCCACTCTTGTCTTAGCACCATTGGATGATTTACTTCGTACTTTTGCCATTGTACCTACACTCAAAGAAAATGAAATATCAAACCAAGGTGCAATGGAAGTCATTTCCTTAACCAATGAAAGTACGTAAGAAGCTCACAACACCCATGTAAAGCTTAAAATGCACCTCCATAGTTAATTAGTTGTAATCTCATAAACCATATAGTAGCCCATTCAAAAGGGCCACTAAATATACTCGCAAGTTGCTATTGAAACCATAAAAGCACAATTGCTAATTACCAAGCAAATGAACAACAAAACCCAAACATAATACACTTCACCTAATAACAATAATTTTCCCTCAAATGGCAACTTAACAAGTATGAATTAGATGCCATGAATGTCTACTATGACAACTATTAAAACATGAATTACCACTAACAATGGAGTAATCAATAAAGCATACAAATAAGAGGTGGGGATGTAAGGGTTGGGAGGAAGAATGATGCTTTAAATACAAAAATTAACTCCCATACAATCTAAGCACTTCGAAACTAACCGAAAAGGGAATTTCAACATGAATATCACACAAGATAAGCCATGAAACACCAAAAATTAAATGAAAACTCCCTTTTCTTCGAATTCCATGCAATCGTTGTGAGTTTCAACTTCTTCCTTGAGGTCTGCAAAGCAAAAATGAAAACCTAATTAAAATAATCCTATTAAACTTAAAATAACTAAAAATACTAAAATACTAAAGTAAAAAGTTGGGTTGCCTCCCAACGAGCGCTTGTTTAACGTCATTAGCTCGACGCCATCAAGTGAGATCACATAACCCCTTGATGAAAAATGTTTCTGGCCCATTCCTTCTTCAGTTTGGGCCATTTGATCTCAATCATCGGATGTCTATCATATTCAGCCCTTCGTAACTCATCACTTTTTAGCTCTGGCGGTGGTAGAACCATGATAGGGTGGCATTCTTCCATTGTGGTCTTCATCTCATATTCCTCTAGTCTCTTCTTACATGTCATGATATCATCAATAACTCTATAGTAAGAAGGAACCTACAAAACATTAGTACCATAGAGAAGATGTATATATAGTGGCTTAAAATTATGTACATGAGGTACTTGCTGTGGAATGCAAATAGCAGTTGGAAGTGAGGCCTCTCCAACGTCAATCAATTCACCACATGCCTCTCCCTCACTTGCAACTCCTACAGCACTCTCCTTTTCTTCTTCAACTACCTCATGTTCTTCCATTTTAATCATCATCGGAGGTGCACTTAATTTATCATCATAATCATTATGAATCACTTCTACTTGCCCACTAGGATTAAACTCATTGTCGCTCGGTAGCTCATATGGATTCCTAGTGTTCATAGCTGTAGTGATTTGTCCTATGAGACTCTCAATAGCTTTGGTGATAGCAATAAGTTGTTCCCCCAATTTCTCAATTTCAGCCTCTATTTTATCCATCATATCATTCGTTGCTTTCATAAAGTTCACAATGGCCAATTTTGACTCAGGGTTAGAATCTATAGAGGGAGGAGATGATTAAAACATATACTCTTCTACTCTATCATAGGCTACTTTCCAAGTCGGTTGTGGTTGATTCTTATACTCCCCCCATCCATATGATGAATGATCCCACCACCCCAAGTTTTAGTTATTGGGGTAGGGGTCATAAGAAGATGGATAGTTGTTAGTGTTATCATAAGGTACTTGTCTACTATAAAAACACTCATAAGAGCTATAGTTTCCTCCACAACAAGTACAAATAACAACACTAGCTTGGGAAAAAGAAAATCCACTTCCAAATTTTTCATTATTTTTATTAACAATATCATCTATTAGCCTCTCAAGAGCATATAGTTTATCCGTACTTGTAGGCTCCCCATTATTAACAACTCAATTCATAAGTACAAGAATACAAATAACAAAAGACAAGAAAGAAAGAGAAAGCTCATTCTCATGCTGCTCTCTTGGATCCCCCCTTGCATCTTGATAAAATCTTCTCATTTTGCACCATGGAAGCCCTTGAGTTGTCACCCCTACTCTTGCTTTTTCCTCTGTACATCTCCCTTGATGTGTGCAAAAGTGTGTTTTTGATGTCTTTGGTGCGTGTGTAATGCTTCCCCAAGAGGTAGGGTTCTTCTTTTAAAAGATTCCACCCAAAACAAAGAAAATCACAGGTTTTCATGACTGAGCCGCGGTGCCATCCGTGGCACGGCCATGTCCATGGATGGAATACGTGACTTTCTAGTCCCATCCGCGGTGTCATCCACACCACGGGTGACGTCGTGGATGCGGACAGAAACTCAATTTTTACTTCTATGTCAGATTTGACCTCAAAGACGGTAGAATTAGCTTTTTTTCAAAACACGAAAGTTGTAGCCCCTTGCGATAGCTTTCCAACACAATAAAAATCAAGTCATTTGAAGCTCTGTATCTCGTGATATAGTCAAAATAATGGGAATTGGTTGGAACTGCCTCATAGTACAGATGTGGTTCAGTAACTTGGAAATTGGACCATCGAAACGTGAGAACTAGACTTTGATGTCTTCACATGAATTGTAGACCATCATCTTAGCTTTAACATGGCTCAAGAAGCATCTCAATCCAATATCTCTAGCTGGAGTTATTACCAAAATACTGAAATATGTCCAAGCTGCAAACCCATTTCTTTTCAATTCTTGTTCCACCATTGATTCTTTGCACCAATTTGAGGGTTTCTTGACTTCAACTCATCACCAACTTTAAATCACCTTAAAGTATTATCCCATTATCAACCAAATTGATCCAAATTGGTGATGCAATGTGGAAACCCTATGAAAACATAAGAATAATGCAAATAATTATCTTTAACACACGATTTAGCTATTAAACTCAAAAATAAGAAGAAATAGCAAGTAAATAGAGGACAACTCATGGAAAACCCTATAAACCTAACCTTAAAGCCTACTAAAAACTAATGAATTTTAGCACATATCATTGCATGTTGTTTTAGTGTTCTTGGTGAGTGTTTCTGCGTGCAGGTGTATAAAGGAGTGTAGACACCAAATTTTGACACATCATTTATTTTCAAGCATTGGGGGGCATGTTTATATTTTTGGGTCAAATTTTAATTTTTCAATAATCTGGAGGGGCAAAATATTAATTTTTATTTGTAAACTTTTTTTTCATTAGCTTTGGGGGTTTTAAATTCATATTTTTACTTTCATAGAGATTTGTTAATTTTTTATGATTTTTTTGGATTTAATTGGTATTCTTTATATATTTTTTCTAGCATAAGGGCCAAATAGTAATTTCACCTTGCGATGCAATTTTAGCTCATTTCAGGTCGCAAATTTATTTTTCTAATTCTTTAACCATGTTTCTAAATTTTTTTAATTTTTTCGGGGATGATTGCTATCTTTTCAATAAATACTGCATTTAAGGGTAAAATCATCATTGCACAGTTTAAATTCATTTTTCATCAATTTTTAAGTTTTAAATGTATTTCTTATGGTTTTAAGGTTATTTTTAATTTTTGGTAATTTTTCGAAGTCAATAGCTATTTTTCTGTGAATTTTTATTGTCCAAGGGCAAAATCGTCATTTTACAGTTTAAATTCATTTTTCATCAAATTTTGAGTCATAAATGCATTTTCTATGGTTTCAAACTCATTTTCAATTTTTGATAATTTTTTTAAGCCAATAGCTATTTTTTTGTGAATTTTTATTGTTCAAGGGTAAAATCGTCATTGCACAGTTTAAATTCATTTTTCGTCAATTTTTGAGTCGTAAATGTATTTCCTAGGGTTTTAAGCTTATTTTTAATTTTTAGTAATTTTTTGAAGCCAATAGCCATTTTTCTATGAATTTTCATTGTCTAGAAGCAAAATCGTCATTTCACATCCCAAGCACATTTTTTATCAGTTTTAAGTTCTAACCTTTAATTTGAAATCTACTTTCAATTTTTTGGCAAATTTTGGGATTTGCTATCATTTCTTTGTATGAATTCTTATTTTTTGGATTAAAATATTTTTTAATAATAAAATTAGAATTTTTTATTACCGGTGGCATTTTTGTTATTTTGTAATATTCTTGGTGACCAAGACAACTAGCACTATAAATACCTCTACTAAAGAATAAAAAAGAGGATTTAATTAGAATATACTAGGTTCATTCTTCCACTACACACACTTTACACTTTTTAACACACTAAAATACTACACACACACTAACACACTTTTTTCACCTACTAAAATCCTGCACACACATTAACACACACTTTTTTCACCTACTAACATCAAATACACATACTAACACACAGTTTTTACACACACTAAGATCAAAGAGAGACAAAACCAAGAACATTCAAGAACATCAACTTACTTTGAACCTTTCAAAACTCATTAATCAAGGTAAATACCTTTAACTTTTGCTAATTTATTTACCCCTTTTGTTATTTAATACAAAAATCTGATGTTTGTTTTGTTAAGAAAGGATTTTTTTTAGTTGATTAGGTCATGTTCTTGTTAGTTTCTTTTGTTCATAGTTTTTCTTCTGCTTTATTTTGCTTTCTGTTTCTTCTACTCCATCACCGATTTCTGTGTTTTGTTTTTGTTTTTCTTTTTTGGGTATCGTTCCTTTTTGTTTCTGGGTTTGGGTTCTCAGTCAATCTTCTTCACCGTCTCTCTCTTCTCTCTCCCTCCTCCCTCTTCCACCGCCTCTCCACTCATTACCACTGTCTCTAACTACCGGATGTTCATCTACCCAACTCCATCTCCACAACTAACACCTATATATCCACCATCAACCAGTCCAATCATCAACAACCTACAAGAAGAAAAACAAAGCCACACAGCTCCATAAACTTTCATCAGTCTGATTCCCATCTCTACCACCAGTCAAGCACTGCAAACTTCCCCCAAACTCCACCGTTCAGCCTCCAAGACCCACCATCTCCTCAGTCTTTAAACACCACCAACAACCACCTGAACTTCCACCACAACACCATCTTCATAGTCACCTCACTGAACTGTCGTTCCAAAACCCAGAAATGCCACTATTTAGTCTCCAATTAGTCAAATAGCTCCTCCATCACCACCTCACCCACAGTTATTGTCACCTGTAGAAAATTAAAAAAAAAAGCCAAAACAATACAGATACAAGAATCCAACAACCAATCCAAATTCAACCCATCTTCACAGATAATTACCACCAAACAACCAAAAAAACAACAACTGCAACAACCAATTCCATCCAGTCACCTTCTACAATAACTATTAACTTTACTGTTGCATCTTAACTGCAATAGCAGCCCAAGATCATCCAATGATAGCTGAAATTGCATACCAAAATCACCAAAGCAAGCCGCCACTGTCCCTCATGACCACAATGCCACCCAAGTTCACCACCACCATCAGTAGCCCCTGTGCATAGTCAATTCCAACAGAACCACCAATCGCAGCCCAATTCCACAATCTCACCTCCATCACACCACCCAATTTTACCATCTTCACCTCCATTGTTGCAGCAAAAAACCGTCACGACTTCAAATCCTCTTAACTGCAATACCTCCCCTGCACTAACAGCCAAGCAAAATAGCCTTCAACCGCCTTCTCCAAAGCTGCTATCTCCACCCAAATTTCCAAAACAGGGGTCAATAACCGATTTTACCATCGCTCAAACTACCCCTTACCACCACCAATTAGCACCCTGCCACACCAATACACCACCGAGACCGTTGCCCAACTCTTTCCATCATCACAAACCACCCACATAACTACAATCATGCTAGATTAGCACTCATTAAAGTAGGAATAGAGAGGGAGAGAGCTGGAGAGACAGAATGAAGAGCGATTGGAACTAGGGGAGATTCAGTTAAAGAGGCAGCAGCCGAAAGAAGGAAAGAAAAATTAGAACCAAAGAGAGAAAAGAAGAAAGGTAGAGAGTAGAGAGGGAAAAGAAAGAGGAAAAGAGGGGAAGAGAAATAGAAAGAATTCGAAGAAAGGAAGAAGAATGGGAGAACAGTATGAGAGAAATCAGTGAGCGAGAGAGCAGAGAAGAACAGAGAAGAGAGATTGAGAGAAATCACAGAGAGAGAGAGAAGTTGGAAGAGAGAAATAAAATAGGAGTAAAACAGATGAGAAGAAGTAGAAAGAGAAGAGAAAATAGAGGGGAGCGTGCAAAGAAGATAGGGAGAAAAGAGAGAAAAGAAAGAGAATTGGTTCCAGTAAGAATGAAGGAAAGAAATCTGGCAAATGAGAGAAAGAGAGAAATCGAGAGAGAAATAGAGAAAAACTGGAAGAAGTGGAAATCGTGAGAGAGAGAGAGAGAGAGTTTCTCTGGTTATTGAAGAAGAAGATGATGGGGAGGGGCGTTTGATCCTTTTTGGGTAGGTTTTAGGAATCTATCCTATTTAAAGATTTTTACTGGTTTTAGTGCAAAACAATTATTTGCGTTTTAGTCCTTTAGCTTTGAGTAATATTAAATGTGCCTCTCTGGAGTAGTCATTTCTTGTAATTGAGTCCCTAAGGTTTGTAGATTGACTCCCAGATTTCTTTTTCCTTTCAATTAGGTCATGTAAACTACAATCATGTCTTTATATTTGCTGGAATTTAGGATTTGTTCCCTTAATTTGCTAGAATTCTATATTTTAGTCTTACGACAATGCTTTAAATCGCAATTTAGACTTTGAGTTTAATGAAGTTCGCATTTTATTCCCCACTATTTGTTAAAATTTTATGCTTTACGCTTTATTTCTTTAAATGAGGTACCTTGACGTGTTTACTTGTGTTTTTAAGCATTAGTACCTGGTCTTCAAGAGGTATTCCTATTTTCTCATTAATTCATCTTTATATGCCCCAGTGTGATTTTTACGTATGTTTCTTCACATATTTGTTATTTTACATGTTTTTCTGCATATTTATTTATTTTATGTTATTTAATTTCAAAATTTTATTATTTTGGCAAAAGGTGGGATTTTTTTGTATTTAGCTAGTCAATGTAATAGTTAGGCCACATTTTTTTATATTTTAGCAAAATTGTGTATTTAGATAGATAAATGTAATAGATAGATCGTTTTTATTTTTTCCCCTTCAAAATTGTAACTTAATTCCCCAGTGTAATAGTTAGGGCTTATTTGTTTTTGCATGCTTGTGTGCTTATATGTTTTACCACTTTTCCTAGGGTTTTTGCATCTAGATATCATGTTTATATGTTATGTGCTCCTATGTGATCTTATTTGTCTTTTTATGTTTATTTGCCTCCGATTTAAGTTTTACTATTTAATTCATGTTTTATGTTATTTCGTCACCACACTAGTCCAACACTAGTTGTGGCTTTATCGTTTCCCCACTAGTCCAACGCTAGTAGGAATCCCTAGAAAGGGCTAGTCCAACGCTAGACCTTTAGGGCATTTTAGTGTTAGGTGCACTCGTGTGCATTTTACATCCCACTTCACACCATTTTTAATTTTCCTTCCATTTTGCATGATTTTTATTACTATTATTGCTATTATCTATTTATTTTGACGCATCTTCAAATGCATGACATCTAGGTTGCATCTCACTTTAGACTTTAGGATCATTTGTGCTGATCCGACTAGAAATAGTCGCCTACTCACGTGGGAAGCGTGGCGTACATGCCTGTTCCCTCCTCTGTGAGTAGAAACATATCAGCCACGAGATATTAGTCCCCGTATCCGTTATATTGCATACCCACTTTCTTGGACCACTTACTATCTATATTATTTTCTTTTTCTTTTTTGCATTTCATTTTGCATATACACTCGTGACTCCTTCGAGGTCTTGATTCGGTTTCGCAATTAATGCGATAATTCCGACCAAGCCTCGACGGAATATGTTGACCCTCCCAATACTCACATTTAGATTTAGGATTTGTATTCATTAGATACATCCGAACGCGATAGAACTTAGGGTTAATTTAGGAAAATTTTGGTTAAACCTGCAACTAGCCTCAGCTAGGTAGAATGGGTGTCTTAAGGCGTAGCCTTTGCCTTCCCTTTCTTCAAATGTGACTCTCGGACCTTTTTCTCTCGTTTTTTCGTAGACCGGAGTCGGAAAAGGGTTATAAATATTTTTTCTAAAATTTTACTTTTGTTTTGTTAAACAATTTTTTGGTTGACTTGGTACACCCTAACTCAGTTTCAAGTTGCAACTCCATTTTTTTTTTAAATAAAACCCTTTTTCAAAAATTAGTTGGCTAAAACTATCGCACTTTTTTGTCCCGGCCTTATTTTTATTATTTTTTCTTAAATAACACTTTTTTAATAAAAACTTGACTTTTCACACACGCGCACGGTTTTTTTCCAAAACTTGCTCTTCAAAAAGGGTCACCGGACCGGACTGTCTCTTCGGGACGCGACAATCAACGACCCCACTGCGTGTCATTTCAGGGCATGACAAGGAGTTTGTGTGATGGTGTCGTGAATGGTGAATCTGTGTGATTAGAGTGAAGTTGTTGTGATGAAGTGATCTTGTGAAATGTTGTGTGTTTTGTGTGAGAGGTGTAGTGAGTGTTTTGTGTAAGGTTGTGGAGATGGTGCAGTGAGGGAGCTGAGAAGGAAAGTGAATTGTGTGTGTTCTTGTGAGAGTGCAAGAGTGCGTTTGTGAGTTGTGGTCTGTAGTTTGTGAGTCAATGGTGAAGAATGGTGGTGTGTCTTTGGCCAAGAGAGTGTTGCAAAGTTTGCGCAGGTCCAGAAGAAAAAATCTATGTCTTGTGTCTGACCAGGAGAAGAAGAAAGGTTGAGTAAAAAAATTAGTGATTGTGATGATGGTGTGGGAAGAAAAAGAATAAAAACCAATCCCCTAAAATCTGGTAATGTCAATGCAAGCGGGATGGTGATGTGAATAAATTGAAGTGTGATGATGAGAGTAAAGTGGCAGGGAGATTGAGTTGGTAAATAGGGTGGCTGGGATTGAACAAGGCAGCCATAACAGCCTACTACTACCTGCTATCTTTTTTTTGTGGTTAAATATACGAAAATAAAATAAAATAAATCTACCTGGATTACCTAAAAAATATGGCAACCAATGATGTTTTGCAATTGAAAAAACAATATTTTTCTTTTTCTTTCCTTTTTTTTTTTTAAAAAAAAGAAGGCACAATGGTAAATGGACTAATATGATGATTAATGCATGAAATGATGAAAGAAGATCATGGATGCTGAATTAAAACTAAACATGCATCTGAAATGAAAAACTCGGTAATGTTGCGAATAGGATTACCAGGAATTGAACCGAAACATGGTGTCCAGTGCACAAGTCAGGACTACTTGAAACAAAATATGCAAACCACTGGACAAACACTAGATTAATGCACATTTGGAAAACATAACATGATGACAAGGTCTAAACTACCAGACAAAATAAATGCCATGATCCTAGGCTGTCAGGATAAAATAAAATGCAAAGTTTGGGTTGCCAGGCTAAAATAGATAGAAAGTGAGTCCATGCTGTTGAACAAAACAAATGTTAAAATCCTAGGTTGCTAGGATAAAATAAACTACAGAGTCTAGGCTACCAGACTAAAATAAACAGAAAGCAGTCCAAGCTACTAGATAAAATAAATGCAATGATCTTGGGCTTCCAGGATAAAATAAAATACAAAGTCATGGCTACTAGACTAAAACAGACTGAGAGTGAGTCTAGGCTACTAGACAAAATAAATGCAACAATCCTGGGTTGCCAAGATAAAATAAAATGCAAACTCTGGGCTACCAGACTAAAATGAACATAAAGCGAGTCCAGGTTGCTGGACAAAATAAATGCAAATATCTTGGGCTGTTAGGATAAAATAAAATGCAGAGTTTGGGATGTCAGACTAAAATAAACATAAAGTGAGTCCAGGCTACTGGACAACATAAATGCAAGGATCTTAGGCTGCCAGGATAAAATAAAATGTAGAGCCTGGGCTGCGAGACTAAAATTAGACAGAAAGTGAGTCTAGGCTACTAGACAAAATAAATGAATAAAGTAAAATGTAGAATCTGGGCTGCTAGAGTAAAATAGACAGAAAGGGAGTCCAAACTACTCGATAAAATAAATACATGAAGTAAATGCACAATCTAGGCTGCCAGACTAAAATAGACAAAAAGTGAGTCCAGTTTGCTGGACAAAATAAATGCATAAAGTAAAATGCAGAGTCTAAGTTGGCAGACTAAAATAAACAGAAAGCAAGTCCAGGCTATTGGACAAAATAAATAGATAAATTAAATGCAAAGTTTAGGCTACCAGACTAAAATGAACAGAAAGCGAGTCCAGGCTGTTGAATAAAATAAATGCATAAAGTAAAATGTAGCGTTTGAGCCGCCAGGCTAAAATAAACAGAAAGCAAGTCCAGGCTACTGGACAAAATAAATACATAAAGAAAATGCAAAGTTTGGGTTGCCAGACTAAAATGAATAGAAAACGAGTTCAGGCTATTGGACAAAATAAATGCATAAAGCAAAATGCAGAGCCTGGGCTGTCAAGCTAAAATAGACAGAAAGCCAGTCCAAGCTATTGGACAAAATAAATACATAAAGTAAGTGCAGAGTCTGGGCTACCAGACTACAATAGACAAAATGCAAGTCCAGGCTGCTGCATAAAGTAAAATGTAAAGTTTGAGCTGCTAGACTAAAATAGACAGAAAGCTAGTCCAAGCTTGTGGACAAAATAAATACATATAGTGAATGCAAAGTCTGGGTTACTAGACTAACATTAAAAAAAAAAAAAAAAAGTGAGTCCAGGTTGCTGGACAAAATAAATGCATAAGATAAAATGCAGAGTCTAAGCTACCAAATTAAAATAGACAAAAAGTGAGTCCAGGCTGCTGGACAAAATAAATACATAAAATGAATGCAAAGTCTGGGTTGCTAGACAAAAATAAATAGAAAGCAAGTCCAAGTTGCTGGACAAAATAAATGCATAAAGTAAAATATAGAGTTTGAGTTGCCAAACTTAAATAAACAAAAAGCGAGTCGAGGCTGTTGGACAAAATAAATACATAAAGTAAATGCAAAGTCCGCGCTGCCAAACTAAAATGAATAAAAAGTGAGTCCAGGCTGCTGGTCAAAATAAATGTATAAGTTAAATGCAGAATTTGGGCTGTCAGACTAAAATAGATATAAAGCTAGTCCAGGCTATTGGACAAAATAAATACATAAAGTAAATGCAGAGTTTGGGCTGCTAGACTAAAATAGACAGAAAGCAAGTCCATGCTGCTGGACAAAATAAATGCATAAAGTAAAATGTAGAGTTTGAGCTGCCAAACTAAAATAGACAGGAATCGAGTCCAGAATGGTGGACAAAATAAATACATAAAGTAAATGGAAAGTCTAGGCTGCCAGACTAAAATATTAAAAAAAGTGAGTCCAGGTTGCTGGACAAAATAAATGCATAAAGTAAAATACAGAGTCTAAGCTGCCAGACTAAAATAGACAGAAAGAAAGTCCAGGCTATTGGACAAAATAAATACATAAAATGAATGCAAAGTCTGGGTCTCGCGCCCCAAAATGTGACACACGGGTCGTTCATGACTGTGGTGCACTGAAAAGGTAGTCGGGTCCGGTGACCTCTTTCGAAAAGAAGGTTTTGTGAAAAAACCGTGCGTGTGTGATAAAATTAGATTTTTTGTGAAAAAGTGTTATTTTTTAGAAAAATAGTATTTTGAAAAAAAAAAAAAAGGCAGAGACTTAAAATGCGAAAGTTTTGGCCAAATATTTTGAAAAAGGGTTTGGATAAAAATGGAGTCGCCAATTGGTATTGAGTTAAGGTGTACCACATCACCCGAAAAATCATTTAACAAAAAAAAACCAAAACTTTAGAAAAACAGTTTGAAAACCCTTTTTTTGACTCTGGTCTACGAAAAATTAAGAGAAAAAGGTCTGGGAGTCACATTTGAAGAAAGGGAAGGCAAAGGCTCATGCGTAAGGCACTCTTTCAACCTAGCCGAAACTAGTTGCAAGGTTTAATCAAATTTTTCTAAAGTTAAACTTAAAATTCTATCGTGTTTGGATGTGTCCAAATGAATGCAAATCCTAAATCTAGTATGATATTGGGAGGGTCAAAATGTCCCATCAAGGCGTGACTGGGATTATCACATTAATGGCGAAACTTGAAATAGGGACTTGAGGGGGTCACAAGTATGGATGCAAGGTGAATCCAAAAGGAAAGAAAAATAGTGGTAGAAACAGTAAATAATCAAAGAAAGTGAGAATGCAACATAATGGGTATGGGGGACTAAGAACTCGTACTAACTGTTCCTATTCACGGAGGAGAGGAACGACATGTTACACCACTATTTCCTACTAATTGTGAGTTTAGGTTATATCAAAATATAACGACAAATCCACTTCAAATCACACAACCAAGTAATAAAATTTATAACCTAATACTCATTCCGCAAGTGCATGGGTTAATTATAGTTGTGATAAATATTAGGGTCGATCCCACGAGGAAACGTGAACTAGAATCTACCAAAGCTACTGACTTGCTTTATTATCTAGACAATCAAACTTTAGAGGTAGTAAAATGGTAGGAAACTCAAATTCAAGTAAGCAAACAATGTAAGAAACTAGTTAAACAAAGTTGGCTAGGCTTAAGAATCCACCAAATATGTGAGTTTAGCTTATGACCATAATGATTTTATTCATATTTAGGATTCAATTCCAATTTTACTCCAAACTAGATCTCTCTACGAATGGAAGACTACCAATACATGAGCTTTCCTACTCTCGTGGTAAAGTCTAGCATGCATTAGTTCATTAAACTCATGAATTGTGGCTTTAATCCTTAATCCACCTATGTGAATCACTACTCTCGTGAGATTCAACATAAGTTTCATTTACTCTTTCCATTGTTAAGTGCAAATCTCTTTATCAAATAACAACTAGATGACTTGAAGTTGGTAGCTAATCAACAACAAGTGTTAAAGACCAAGTAAATGAATAAACAAAAATAAATAGGCCATAAACCAATTCAAACATATTAGAGTTTCATCCTAAACCTAGTCAGAATCAACTTAGTTCAACATATTTAAGATAATCTTAAGTACATAAATGAAAGTAAACAAGCATGCATGAATGAAACTAAAAGGAATAAGGTTAGAGTTGCTCATTTGGTGGATGAACTAGGCTCCTAAAACTTGTCCTTGCATTTCATCAAACATGTTGAATACAAAGTAATTCCTCCAAAGTCTTGTTACAAGAATATGATTTTGCCTACTACAAAACTAAGAAAGAGAATCTACTCTAAGTATTTACAAGGAATGCTCCTCCTACCAAGCTATGGTTTTTACTCTTTCAAGCACCAAACCAAGCATATCTTCTATGAATTACAAAGGCATCTATTTAGAGAATAAACCCTAGCTCAAGTCCTTGTCTAAGTTGGAGACATAGTGATGAAATTTGATTCCTTTGGCCTCAAAAGTCTTCCTTGAGCTTTGTGTTATCTTCTAAGGCAAAGAGAATGCAGCTGGACGTTAGAATTATCTAGAAAAGTAGTGTGAATAAGCTGCAAGTTGAAGAGAGCCGAAATCTGCAAGTTGCACCAATCTACGGGTGGCAACCTGCAGATCGCTCCTCATTTCCAATTTTGCCCTTTTTAAATTTTGATTATTACCATAATGCCCTTGAGACATTTTTCCACAAATAAACCATAATTTCCTTGGTAGAATTTGGTGAAGAAAATATTTGCCGGAAATTCCTAGCTTAAATGATAAAAATTAGTACAACTTGAATCATCCTTCAATTTGATATTCCTTGAGCTTCAATTGATCCAAACTATGTTTAATCATCATTTTCCTACAAAATCAAATAAACTTGGGCATCAATTTGCTCAAAATAATAATTCTGCCTCAAAACCCTAATTTTCGGACTTAAAACACTAATTTTGGAGCAAACCCAAATTTGATGGAAAATAATGAAATTGAGCCATTTTAATATCAAAAATACTAAAAAAAATACTCAAATCCTACTAAAATCATATATAAAATATTATACTAAAATTGGTAAAATTATTACTTATCAAACTTCCCCACACTTGAATCATTGCTTGTCCTCAAGCAATTGGAAAACCAAGAGGTCAAAAACATGATTCAAGGCTTGAAATAACACATGCCTCATTGTTGAATGCAATTTCACAAGATAAAGTAAATAGGCATTATGCAATTCCTTGTTAAGTTTCTAATACTAATTATATCAAGTAAAAGGGAAGTAATTATCTCAAGATTAAAAGTAGTTCAACAAAATTTCAATGCATTACAAAATTTTGCAAAAAATAAATCATATGGTCAATCAAAGTACTTCACATGTCTATGATTATTTTCATTTTTTCACTTGAGGGAGTATCATTTAGCAAACTACTTGCTCAAGATGAGAAGGTCTTTTGATGCGAAAACCGACATTGGTCGATGAAGGTTCCTGGTTTCTCAACCCCTCAATGTTAAGCAAGTAGCAAAAACCATATTTGAGAAGTAAAATTGCCTTTTTACGTAAAGATCGACATTGGCCAATGAAGATCCCTAATTATTCAACAATTTACTCACTCAAATTGCTGTGCATTACTCATAATTCATGTACCGTTTTATGCGAAAGTCGAGATTTTTGGATGAAGAGCTCCGGTTACTAAGCATAAGAACCATTGGAGTAGAAAAAACTACTTTATTCTTTTTTCATTTTTATAGTATGAGTATCCCTCATTTCAAGTATTAAACCATAGATTACATGCTTTAACTAATTGACCATACTCATCATTTAACATGTAAAATCAAGTAAAGAAGAGAACTTTAAAGTCAAACATGTCAAATCAAGGCCTAATTACAATCATTTTACAAGATATACTTTCTTAAAAACAAAACTCCTAATCACATAATAACTATTTCTTCATATATTTGTAGAAAATATTCAAGCAAAGTTGCATAACTTACTTCAAAAAGTAAAGGAATTTAACAAGTTCACGGCATAAAAGTATGACATAGGGGCAAATTGTGGAAAAATTTTGCTATTTTTTTTATCAAAACAACATTTCATAAATACCCTCATTTTTAACCAATCATAATCCTTATACCTTTCCCCCACACTTAGAATGTAACATTGTCCACAATGTGTAAAGGAGGAGATAAGAATGAAAAATAAAACAAGAATACTCCCCTTGATTGGTTAAAGATCCAAAAAGAATGTTGCTGTTGTGCTTTGATGTCCATTGGCCTTTTAACAAGTCCCTCTTTGCAATGCTTCATCACTTCTTCCTTTTGTCCAATCTTTACTCATTGACCTTGTCTCAAGCTTAGAATTAGCTCAAAAGCTATTTTAGATGATGAATCAATAGCTTATAGCACATAAACTTAACATAGCATATTTGAAAGTTGTTAATTTCCCCTACACTTAGTTTGTGCAATATGATTCTAGGGGGTGAAAATTTGAAAAAAAAGTAAAATGAGCAAATGTATAAGGTATAGATGAAGTGAAAGGTTAAAGAAACTTGTTCAAAGTTGCTTCATTCAAAAAATCAACCATTTCATGCCATGTATTAAAAATTACAAAGTTAAACTTAAACTATGAACACACGAGATTAGAATGTGTTAAAGTGTTAATTTGATTGTTCAAAACATGTATACAAACTATGAAACATATGTTGCAAGTGAACCAATTGAAAACCAATGAAAAAGAACTTGAAAAACCAAATCGAATAGTGATCCGCGGGTGTGTACCCGCGGTTCACTAAGCCTACCCGCAGATCTCCGTGTAACGGATCACACAGATCTCCCAGAAGTTGATCCGCAGGTGTGATCTGCAGATGTCAACCCATGGATCCATCCGCGAATCACATCCTGCAACGGGCAGTGAAGTGCTTTCTTTTGTGTTACTGTTTTATTGGTTATTTTCTTTTTCTACAGCACTTTCAACTTTAAATTTAACATGTTTTTGAACTATTTTGAATCATGAAAATACACATGTGCAAACACAAATTTATCAAATCTTGCATCAAAATCACAACATCAAACATAAATAGAGCATGAATTCCCAAGTTGCATAAATTGCAAAATTTGAATACACATTCCAAACCAATAACGCACACATGTTTCTTTGAGCATATTAAGCATAAAAACAAGGCCAAACATCTTATAATCTCAATAAATCACCAAATGACCTTTTTGCTCAAAATGTTTATCAATTATGAATAGTCACTTTCATTAATTCGAACTTCTAAAACACCTCATAGAGCACATAATACACATGTTAAATATTCTTATAAGTATGAAATGCTAAAGAAGAAGGGCTTTTAGAGTCACACTCATGATTGTATCATCTTGAATCCAACTTGTTCTTCAAGTTCCAAGTTGCATACTTACAAAACAAACAACTGAAAACATACTTTAAACTACCTAATACATAGCAACACAAGCTAAAATTTCAAAAAAATATTAAACACGTTGGGTTGCCTCTCAACAAGTGCTTCATTTATAGTCTAGAGCTAGACTTTCCTCCAATCCTCTCACGTAATTGGAGTATCCCACAAAGGATGTAATACACCTTTTGTGCTTAATTGATTCAACAAGAATAAGTACATTCTTTGTGCCAAGAGAAGTGCTCCCAAGTCCATAATCCATTGTGCCTTTGTACCTGCTTCATGGAAACACTTACAAAGAACATCATAGCCATGATTGGCTATGCCTTTCTCTTCTGTTATTATCCTTTCAATACTAATAAAATTGAACTCACAAGTGAAAGGAAGGACATTATTCCTATTAACCTCATAAGAATCTACCTTTGCATGGTCAATCTCCATTTCAAGAGTAAAGTTATTTTCAACAATTGTATGCTCTAAAGTAGAAGAATCGATTAAAGTGTCCTTCATTTCCACATTTGCAACTACTTTATCACACACATATGCATTATCCTCATTTACTTGCTCTTATTCAAGCACAAAGGTAGAATTATCAAGCATTTCTTTATTTTCACATTCATTTTCATGAAATTCATGCATGATTTCGTAGATGGGGGATTCTACATGTTGAGCATCATGGTCTATTTCCCTACTTTCAACCATATTTTCCACACATGCATTTCATGAATTTCATTATCATGCTCAAAATCATTTTTCTCATGCGTAAGGGTGTCTAGTGGATTAACATAAGTTTCTATTGGTTGTTGCATTAGCCCACAATTATACTCCTTATGATTATCACCACAAATGGAACAAATATCCGCATAATCACAAGAATCATAAACACCATATCGTTCCATATTGTTCTCATTATTAGTACATACACCTCTTTGATCTTTAGCTTCATTTTCATCAAAAGTAAAATTATTAATGATTTGATCATTAATTTCCTTATTCCTACTTTCAACTACATGATCTTGAACATGGATTTCAACACATGGTGACTCTAGTTTAGTTTCATTTTTGTTTTGCATTACTCCCTCATACCTAGAGTTTAATGCTTTTCTCATTTTAGCAAAATGGCCTTCCAATCTCCTACTCATGTTATCTATTTCATCAATATTGGTTGTATGTTTGAATTCCCAAGATGAATTTTGTTCAACACAAGTAGGTTGATTGGGTTGATTCATTTGGTCCATCCACCCTAAATTATTATTTTGAGCATAATGTTCATTTTGAGGTGAATAAGTGCAATTATTTCCAAATTGTACATGATCATTATATCTACATTCAAAATTGGTATGATTTCCTCCACAAGTAGTACAACAAGGAACATTTACACTATAATCATAACCAAATCTATTCATTAGCATGCCTTCTGATGTATACATTTGTGATTTTAACATGTGTACCTCATCATCAAAAGACATACCTCCATGAATACTAGACTTGTATTCATTATAAGGTGAAGAATTGCTCCAATAAGAATTGCCTTCCATGTGTTTGATGAAATGCTTGAATGACCTCTAGCTTGTTTTCACCGTCTTTCACTTTTGATTCACAAGGCACCTTCAAAACACCAAACACAAGATATCAAAACAAGAAAAATAAAAAGCATCTAGACTAATAAAGCTTGTATTCGCCTTGATATTGCCAAGATTTCAATGTTTCCCCAGCAGCAGCGCCAAAAACTTGATTGTGAGTTTAGATTATATAAAAATATAATGATAAATCCACTTCAAATCACACAAACAAGTAATAAAATTTAAAACTTAACACTCGTTCTGCAAGTGCAAGGGTCAATTGTAGTTGTGATGAGTATTAGGATCGATCCCACGAGGAAACGTGAACTACCAACTACCAAAGCTACTGACTTGCTTTATTATCTAGACAATCAAACTTTAGAGGTAGTGAAATGGTAGGAAACTCAAATTCAAGTAAGCAGACAATGAAGAAACTAGTGAAACAAAGTTGGCTAGGCTTAAGAATCCACCAAATATGTGAGTTTAGCTTATGACCATACTGATTTTATTCATGTTTAGGATTCAATTCCAATTTTACTCCAAACTAGATCTCTCTACGAATGGAAGACTACCAATACATGAGCTTTCCTACTCTTGTGGTAAAGCCTAGAATGAATTGTGGCTTTAATCCTTAATCCACCTATGTGAATCACTACTCTCGTGAGATTCAATGTGACAGCCCCACCTTACCCAGAGGCGCACCAAAGGGCTTAGCGGACTGCCTGCCTAGCTCTCACCAGGTCTCGATTCACGCACTCACGCAAACGTCCGAGCGTAGTTAACTTAAAATAAAATAAACTAAAATAAAATGGAATAAATAAAATACACTCATTTTATTCAACATAAAATACAATTCACATCAAAAGTTTACGTGTCATAATATACATGATTTTTCACAAAGATAGCCTAATACAGTTCGGCTATTACAATAACGAAGACATCTAGCATACTCAAAATCAGGTCGTTCCAGCTTTAATTTTTTTTCAGGAAACCTGAGTAAGGAAAACAAATAAAACGGAATGAGCTATAATAGCCCTAGTGAATGTCCAAGTCATGCAATCAAATCAAGAACTCATTATTTTAGTAAATAAAATAATCGAGCAATTAATTAATAAATCAAGATATGAACAATTTAATTTAACATGTAGTCAAAGGAGGATACAGGGCTCAACTACGGAAGCAAGCTTAACCGCAGAAAGAGCAAGTACTGATCATATAGTCACGATATTTGGACCGAGATAATAGCTCAAGTCTTTATCAAAGAACATATCAGTTTTATCAAGCACAAACCCTAACCGCCAATCACCTTATAACCTCCGTACAAGCTACCACATCCAGGGAGATATTCTCAACCCTGGAGGGCCAACAAGCAAACAGGTTCAATCCGGAGTTGGCCTCTTTGAGGATTCACAACTCGAAAGGGAAAGAACATCAAGCCCTAAAACACCCAACACCTTATGTCCTCCCACGTGCAGCCGGGTTGACCATCCGTGAAATAACGGTGAAGTTAGTCACGGTAGTCTCACGCACACACAAATAACACATTGGTCAATGAAAACAAGTAACACATTGCGGAATAGATGTGATAAAGTACACATCTTTCCTCAAGTAGACAGGTATTCACATAGTAATTGCAAATTTTCGCATAATATTTATCAAATAAAATATCACATTTCATGCATCATGCACACATAAAGACACTCACCTTGAAAGCCTAAGAAAATATCTCGTGAAATGGTCGTGATGTGTTTTCGGACCCTGAAATTTAAAAGAAATAATAACATAAAACTCAATTAAAATCCTAGTAAATTTAGTAAGAAAAAATCAAGAAAAATACCCCACTTATTTCTAGGGTTTAGAGCTTACTTATTCTAAGAAAGTCTAATCTATCACTAGATCATTTCTAAAAATTCCTACACTTAAATTTCCCTCAATTGAACACATTCTAAGCTTAAAATTTCACTTATCCATTTTTCTTCTTTTAATTCTACCGAAATTTCGGCAGCATTTCCCCTTAAATCGGACTAACCCAAAAATATTTCCCTGCAAGAAAACTCAACAATCCAACCCAATTCAACAATTTCTACAACTTCTATGTTCAATTTAAACTCAAATTCAATCAAGATTCCACTCAAATTCAAAATCCTTACTCCAAGAATCATCACCCAAATCTGCACAGGGTTGGTTTTCAGCCAACTTCGTGCCATTTCTGGGGTCAATCCATTAAGAACTAAGGAATTCTGATTACATGGTTTGAAAGTAAGTTTATAGGGCTACAACTTTCGTGAAGATCATCAATCCAAATTCCAACTAGAACCGGTTCAAAATCAGCCCTCAATTTGGCTCATCATCAAAACTGTTTCACTGCAGAATCAAGTTTTCAGCCAACTTTGCAAACTTTCTGCGATTAATACACAATGAACCACAGTACAAGCTTTACACCGATTGAAAGCCCTATGAATCTAGTTTCTAAAACAACAAGAATCATTCGAATCCAAGCTATCTACACCAAGTTATGAAAGTTTTACTAAAACTGGTCCAGCATGACTGTTTTAAGTGTTCTTGAGTTCCAACTTAAATCTTCAACTAAACCACATATAAAACCTAAATTCTCCAGGTTTAAAGGCCATATACTAGTCTATCTAACCACAAGAACACTTTATATAGCAAGTAATTCTCAAGTTCTAACAAATTTCTCTAAGTAGTATTAACAAGAAACTTAGTCTTAAACTTGCATAAAAACTAATTAAAACATGAAATTAATAAGATAAGTTCATGGTAAATACCTTAGATATGCTTAGAACTTTGCTTAGAAAAGGTAGAAGCCCACTTCCTATGGTGGATTTCTTCCAACTTGAGAGATGAAAGTTCAAGGAGTTGAGAGCAAAAAATGAGAGGAAAAATGAGAGAAGAAGAGAGACCAAGAGGGCCGGCCAAGCGCAAGGAAAAAGAGAGAGGAATAGGCTAGAAAAATAGAAAAGAAATGAAGGAAAAGGTAGGTAAAAGAATAACCAATAAAATAGTAACAAGAGTAAAGTTGGAGTTTAGTCTTTTAATGCATTAATGGTATACTTGGATTAATTTAATTGGTGAAACAAAAATATCTCTTTTCACCTAGTTTTTTTTTTTTGTAATATTATGACATAAATATTAAAGAAAAAAGGGAGAAAAAATAGGAGAGAGAAAGCAAGGGAGATTAGTGAAATTTTAGGTCAAAATTTGGAACTAAGACTCACTTAGTCAAAAGCCTTGACATTATAAAGTTAGTTAGTCAAAATTAAACACTATTATAAACTAATAGACCAATAAAATTAACCCAAGTTTGGTACTTAGGTGTACCACTTAATCATGAAAGAATCTCATTTACTTAACCTAATTAACTTGAGGAAAACTTCCAACTAATAAATCAAAGATTAACACTAACCCTAACTAAAGGAAATTCTCTTATTGAAGGCATTTGATCTTGACCTTTCTTTTTCCTTTTCTCACCATTATATATATATATATATATATATATCTTTCTACTAATAAATATAACATGAATTATATAATTTTTATACGAATTTCTGGGGCGTCACATTCAACATAAGTTTCATTTACTCTTTCCATTGTTAAGTGCAAATCTCTTTGTCAAATAACAACTAGATGACTTGAAGTTGGTAGCTAATCAACAACAAGTGTTAAAACCAAGTAAATGAATAAACAAGAATAAATAGGCCATAAACCAATTCAATCATATTAGAGTTTCATCCTAAACCAAGTTGAATCAACTTAGTTCAACATATTTAAGATAACATTAAGCACATAAATGAAAGTAAACAAGCATGCATGAATGAAACTAAAAGGAATAAGGTTAGAGTTGCTCATTTGGTGGATGAACTTGGCTCCTAAAACTTGTCCTTGCATTTCGTCAAACATGTTGAATACAAAGTAATTCCTCCACAGTCTTGTTACAAGAATATGATTTTGCATACTACAAAACTAAGAAAGAGAATCTACTCTAAGTATTTACAAGGAGTGCTCCTCCTACCAACCTATGGTTTTTACTCTTTCAAGCACCAAACCAAGCATATCTTCTATGAATTACAAAGGCATCTATTTATAGAATAAACCCTAGCTCAAGTCCTTGTCTAAGTTGGAGACATAGTGATGAAATTTGATTCCTTTGGCCTCAAAAGTCTTCCTTGAGCTTTGTGTTATCTTCAAGGGCAAAGTGAATGCAACTGGACATTGGAATTATCTAGAAAAGTAATGTGAATAAGCTGCAAGTTGAAGAGAGCCGAAATCTGCAAGTTGCACCAATCTACGGGTAGCAACCCGCGGATTGCTCCTCATTTCCAATTTTGCCCTTTTTAAATTTTGGTTATTACCATAATGCCCTTGAGACATTTTTCCACCAATAAACCATAATTTCCTTGGTAGAATTTGGTGAAGAAAACATTTGCCGGAAATTCCTAGCTTAAATGATAAAACTTGGTACAACTTGAATCATCCTTCAATTTTGATATTCCTTTAACTTCAATTGATCCAAACTGTGTTTAATCATCATTTTCCTACAAAATCGAACAAACTTGGGTATCAATTTGCTCAAAATAATATTTCTACCTCAAAACCCTAATTTTCGGACTTAAACTCCTAATTTTGGAGCAAACCCAATTTTGATGGAAAATAATGAAATTCAGCCATTTTAATATCAAAAATACTTAAAGCATACTCAAATCCTACTAAAATCATATATAAAATATTATACTAAAATTGTTAAAATTATTACTTATCACCCACGCAAGTAGGCGACTATTTTTAGTCGAATCACACAAATGACCTAAATTCTATGTGAAATGCAATCTAGCTATCATGTATTGAAGATGTGTAAAAATAGGTAATAGTAATAACATATATACAATTATCATGCAAAATGAAAAAAATCGTAAAGAAAAAGTGTGTGAAATGAGATGAAATGCACACAAGAAGTGAAACTATCACTAAAAATGACCTAGTGGTCTAGCGTTGGACTAGCCCTTTCTAGAAATTCCCCCCTAGCGTTGGACTAGCGGGGAAGCAGTAAAACCACAACTAGCGTTAGACTAGTGTGGTGACAGAATAATGATAAACTAATAAAACATTAATCAAAGTAATAAAGCATGAATCGAATGCAAATAAACATATAAGACCACATAGGAGCATGTAACAGTAAACATAATATCTAGATGCAAAAATCCTAAGGAAAGCGGTAAAGCATGTAAGCACACAAACAAACAAAAGCACATAAGTCCTAACTATTACACCAGGGGGATTTAACTTACAATTTAAGGGGGAAAAATTTAAATCGGCCTATCTATTGCATTTGTCTATCTAAATGCAAAATATTGTTTAAAAAATATAGAAGGAAAATAATCTAATTATTACATTGACTAGCTAAATGAAAAAAAAAATAAAATAAATTGCAATCTATCTTTTACATTTTCGCCAAATAATAAAATTTGAAACTAAATAGCATAGAGTAAATAAATAAGCAAAAGTATGTAACATAAGAAACACATACAAAGTGCATAAAAATCACATTGGAGCATACTGGAGCACATAAAGAGAAATTAACAAGTTGTAGGGATATCTTTCTTTGAAGACCCGATACTAAATGCTACGTCAAGGTGCCACCATACCGATGAACAAAGCATAGAAAATAAAGATACTAATAAACTGGGGCAAACATGTAAATTCTATTAAACTAAGAGGCCTAAAATAAAAATTCAAGCAAACCTATGGGCCAAAAAGTAAAATTCAAGATTCCAACTAATTGAATGGTAAAATTAAAATTTACACAAGTTGAGGGGAAAATGCAAGTTAAAGTAAATCAGGGGGGCAAAAGAATAATTTTTTAACAAATATGGGGCACAAAATGTGAATTCTAGCAATAAATGAGGGGTAAAATTATAAATTACATCAAGTGTGGGGTAAATTTGTGAAAGTGGGACTTAATCGAAAGAATGTAAAATCTGGGGAGGTCAATCTACAATTATGAAAACTTAATTTGTAGCAAAAATAAAAATCTTTAGGGAATGTCACCAATTTTAAAGCAAGGCAAGGACCTAAACATAAATATATTTATTTGTGATAAAATTTCCCAAAATAAATTAAGCAAGGTTGATTAAACAAATTATCCTAATTAATTAGCTTAAGTATTAATCTAAACTAGAATAAATCAAGAATCAACCACTCATAAAATTTGATTAAATTAGAAAAACAAAAATAATCATACAACAAGAAAATTAAAACAAAGGAAGAAACCCCCCAAACCGCCAAATTGGATTAATCCCCCAAACCCCCAAACTGGATTTCCTTCTTCGTCTTTTCTCTCACTTTCTTCTTCTTTATCTTTTCTTCCCGTTCTCTAATTCTCTCTTTCTCTCTATGTTCTCTATTCTCTATTCCCATCTTATCTCTTCTCCTTTGATTCACTCTCTCTTTCCTTCCTTTCCTTCTGTTCTTCTTTCTTGCTCTCCTTTCTCTTTTCTCCTCTCCGACTGGTCTTCTATTCTCTCTCTATCTCTGCTCTCTATCCTTCTTCTGCTCTTTTTCTTTTCCTTTTCTTCCATGTTCCCCTCCTCTGTCTCTCTTCTCTTGCTATTTCTTCTTTCTTCTCTCTATTCTCTCTCAATTTTCCTTTAAAATAGGGGAATCGCAGGTGTGTGGGGCTTGGGTGGTGATGGCAAGTGGTCATGGTGCGATTGTAAAAATCTACGCGTGTGCAGTGATGCTGATTCTGTGTGTGTATGTGTGTGAGTGATAAGTGAAAAGTTTGTCAATATTATTATATGTGTATGATGTATTTTTGGCGTGTTTTTAATAGAATTATAGTAATTTTGGCTTTGAATAACTTGTTTTCATAAATTAGGGTTTTCTTTCCCAGAATTAGGGTTTTAACCCTAATTTGTTATTTTAAATTATTTAATGCACAATTCTTTTACATATTTGCATATTCATCACACTTAATCTCAATTGGAACCAATGGAAGTCAAATAGGATCAAAATCAAGGAAATTAAGTGGATGAACAAATTGGAGAATTATTAGAAAATTAATTGCGCCAAATTGGAAATTTTGGAAAATTCAGCAAAAATGCATGGAAATGCATCAAAAAGGACCAAAACACGTGCAACAACAACTGAGCAAAATTTGACATAAGTGGGACCCAGTATTGGGATCCATGGGTCATGATCCGCGGATGACCATTTGCAGATCGTGATCCACAGATCAACGCCGACTTTCGGTTTCCTGCTGTTGCAACTTGTTTCATCCTCCAGCTATTTTTGTAGACTTTTATTGGGAACACAAATAAAGACTTTTATGCCAAGATAGATCATCAAGAAGGATCTTCATCATTTCAATGCATTGAATGTAGTTGCAAGTTGGAAAATGACTTGTAGGATTCTTGCCTATAAATAGAAGACATGTGTAAAGAGTTTCATATAGGGTAAGTTAGAGAATTTGTAGAGAATTACGAGAATTCTCTTAGTTCATAATAGAGATATTGTGAGTTTGAGAGAATTTCTTGTTGAAAAACCCTTGTAGCAAGTCTTGTTGAAGGAATACAAGTTCTTGAAGCCATTCTTCTATTGAATAAGCTCTCTTTAACTTTGTATCTTTTATTTATCTTGGATGCTATGGCTAGTTGTTTTCAATTAATATGTTTTGATTCGGAAACAACTATGTTGAGCTAAATTTCTACTCCTAGGGTTTTGATGAAACTAATGAATCCATCTTAAGACTTGTAGTTGATTAACCTTGCCATTTCCTGCTCTTGTTTCTTCAATTATTAAAGTATTAACCTTTGTATTTGAATGGCCATCACATGCAAAGCATCTTAATTGTTAAGACTCAATTAAGTTTGTTCTTAATAATGAAAAATGAATAATTGAGCTTAAGTACTAACGCATGTAAATAGTGTTATGCTTATGAGGGTTTAAAAAAGCAATTCATGCATGCAAAGGCAACTTTATCATGGTAGTAGTCAATTTGAATCAATTCATTGTGAAAACAAGTTTTGTCACAAATGGAATTGCATTCCTAAACAAGGCAAGTTCAAATTGGCAAGTTATTAATTTCTACATCTTAATCTTGATCATTAGTGAATTCATTACCCTAGAACTCATTCATAACTATATTTCTACACGAATTCTTGCATATCTATAAGTTTCTCTTTGTTAGTTAATTTCTAACCAAAATCATCTTCTTCAATTAATCATTGCTTAGACAATAAAGAAAGTGATAAAACTCTAGTAATTGCACTTTGTTGGTTCCTTGTGGGATTTGATTTAATTTCCTATACTACAACACGTCGTATACTTGCGATAAAAGTTGGGAGATTAGGTTTTATTACTTAACTTTTGTGAGTATATTGCTTTGATTTTCTACACCTAAACAACTCCACGTCAAGTTTTTGGCGCCGTTGCCAGGGAACAACAGCAATATTAGAGTAAAAACCAACTTTATTAATCTAAGGTTATCTTATTCTATTATTTGACAAAGAGATTTGCACTTAACAATGGAAAGAGTAAATGGAACTTATGTTGAATCTCACGAGAGTAGTGATTCACTTAGGTGGATTAAGGATTAAAGCCACAATTCATAAGTTTAATGAACTAATGCATGCTAGACTTTACCACGAGAGTAGGAAAGCTCATGTATTAGTAGTCTTCCATTTGTAGAGAGATCTGGTTTGGAGTATAATTGGAATTGAATCCTAAACTTGAATAAAACCATCTTGGCCGTAAGCTTAACTTGCATATTTAGTGGATTCTTAAGCCTAGTCAACTTTGTTTAACTAGCTTCTTCATCGTTTGTTACTTGAATTTGATTCTCCTACCATTTCACCATCTCTAAAGTTTGATTGTTTAGATAATAAAGCAAGTTAGTAACTTTGGTAGTTGCTAGTTCACGTTTCCTCGTGGGACTGACCCTAATACTCATCAAAACTACAATTGACCCATGCACTTGCAGAACGAGTATTAGGTTATAAATTTTATTACCTATTTGTGTGATTTTAAGTGGATTTATTGCTATATTTTGATATAACCTAAACTCGCAATCATTAGGACTTCTCATCACAGCTTTCAAGCTATTATCCGTGAAGCTTGGGAGGTTCCATGTGATGGGAGGCCCTTGCGGGTACTACTTCAAAAACTTCAATCAGTTAAACAAAATCTTTGGACATGGAATACGAAGGTGTTTGGCAATGTCTTTGATATGGTAAGTAAGGCTAAAGAACTGGTTGCAAATAAGAAAGCTAAGTTGGAAAATAATGTGTAAGCGCAAATTGAATTGAATAAGGAGAAAGCTGAGTTGAGGTTGGCACTAAATAGAGAAGCTAGGTTTTGGAGGCAAAAAACCCGGATTAAATGGCTTAAAGAAGGTGATGCAAATTCTAAATTTTTTCACTTGGTTGTTTGGCAAAGAAGGGTTAAACAGCACATTCATCGTATTAAGGATGCTAACGGTGATTGGTTGGAGGAGAGGTCTCACATTGAATCAGAAGCAATTGCATTTTTTTTGAGCATCTTATCACAGGGACAGGAGCAAATGGTATTGGATGATGATTTATTATCTATGATCCCTTCCATTATTTCTGAGGATGACAACAATATGCTTCAAGCATTTCCCACTAAAGAGGAAGTTAGGCAGGCTGTCTTTCAACTGGATGGGGAAAGTTGTGCAGGTCCAGATGGTTTTTCTGGACTGTTCTTCACTTCTTGTTGGGATTTTATTAAAGATGATGTCTTTCTGGTGATAGCTGATTTCTTTGTTAGGGCTGCACTCCCGTTGGGTTTTTGCTCTACGTTAATTGCCCTCATTCCTAAGGTACCGAATCCAACTTCTTTCTTTGAGTTTAGACCAATTAGTTTATGCAACTTTATTAATAAAATTTTATCAAAGTTTCTTGTTAATCGTTTGGAAAGAATTCTTCCCAAGCTCATATCCCCCCAGCAAAGTGCGTTTGTCAAGGGTAGATTAATCTCGGATAATATTCTTTTGGCCCAGGAGTTGTGTGGTGCTTTGAATAAGAAGATTTGGGGTTCTAATGTTATGCTTAAACTGGACATGGCTAAAGCTTACGATAGAGTATCTTGGTTGTTCCTCATATAGGTTATGAGAAAGTTTGGTTTTGGGGAAATATGGCTGGATTTTATTGGGAGATTGATTTCTTCTTGTCATTTTTTAGTGATTGTGAATGGTAAATCTTGTGGGTTTTTTGAATCAACTAGAGGTTTGAGACAGGGGGACCTTTTATCTTGGGCTTTATTTATATTGGGAGCTGAGGTTCTTTCTGGAAACCTTAATAACTTATTAACATGTAAGAGCTTCACTCCTTTTTTTTGTTGCTCATGAGTGTTTGCAGGTTACACACCTTAGTTATGCAGATGATGTGATTATTTTCTCAAATGGAGGCAAGAAATCCCTGAGGTGTGTGATGGATATTTTACAAAGATACCAAAAGTGTTCAGGTCAAAGGGTAAATGCTTCTAAAAGCTGTTTTTTGACGGGTAATCATGCATCACATAGCCGAAGATCTGTCATTGCTCAACTAACTAGTTTTATAGCCAAACAATTCCCTATTTCTTATTTGGGGTGTCCGTTCTACATGGGAAGAAAGATGAAGGCTATGTTTTCGGGATTGGTAAATAAAGTTCTCTGGAGGATTAACAATTGGAAAGGTAAGTGTTTATCTACTGGTGCTAGGGTGATTCTTATTAAGCATGTTTTGACCTCTATTCCAATTCATTTATTGGCTATTTTGGAACCTCCTAAGGGAGTTTTGCAGGAATTGGAGAAAATCTTTGCACGTTTTTTTGTGGGGAAAATCTTATAGGGGTTACAAAAGGCATTGGGGTGCTTGGCAAAAAATGTGCTTTCCAGTTAAGGAAGGGGGGGTTGGTTTTAGAAGCTTAAATGATATTATCAAGGCCTTCTCTTGTAAGCTTTGCTGGCAACTTAGAAAGGGTGATTCAATGTGGATAGAATTTGTGAGACATCGATATATTGGTCATCTTCATCCTAACCAAATTCAATTACATTCCAATCATTCGGACATTGTCAAAAGAATTTTTTCTGTTAGGGAAATTATGGAGTATCATATAAAATGGGATGTCTGTGCTGGTGAGCGTTCTTTTTGGTGGGATAATTGGAGTGGATTTGGTCCTCTAGCTTAGAAATTCCCTTTGCTAGCTTCGGATGAAAAGGTTAAGGATTTTTTAATTGATGACAGATGGAATATGGTTTGGATATCTAAAGTATTGCCACCCAAGATATTGGAAGTGATTCAAAATGATTTCTTTTCATTTGGTCAAAGCTCCGATACTATGGTTTGGGATGTTTCATCTTCTGGTTGCTTTACACTAAAATCAGCTTTCCATCTAATTCGTTCTTCTGCTGCTAGATCTTGGACTTCTTCACTTCTTTGGCACTCTTCTATTCCTCTTAAATTTCCTTTTTCATTTGGAGGTTATTTAGGAGGAAGTTTCGAATGGATGATATCTTAATGAGATTGCAAATTCATGGTCCATCTATGTGTGCATGTTGTGAGAGTAATGCTGAAATTGGATCATTGGAGCATGTTTTCTCCTCAAGCAAGTTAGCTAATGAGGTTTGGTGTTACTTTGAGAAAGGTTTAGGCATTCTATCTCCTGATATGAGAATTATTGATCGTTGTAAAAGATGGTGGTTGCTTGATGGTCATGTTGTTGCTTTGAAATGGATTACTCAAGTTTCTCATTGTTTGATATTGTGGCATTTATGGAGAGCTCGTAATAGAGCAAGATTTGAAGGTAAGTTCTGGAATGCGCATCAGGTTTGCTATATGATTCTTCAGGAGTTTAAGTTATTATGCTAGTTAAGATTCCATTTATCACATGACTTGGGTATTTCATGGTCTTCTATGCTCGACATTCTAGGGGTTAGGAGAATGAGATTTTTTGCAAAACCTATTTATTGGGAATTCCCTTTGTCTGGTTTTGTTAAGTTGAATACTGATGGATCCTCTTTCATTGAGTCGGGTATTGGTGGTGCTGGGGGTGTTAGGAGGGATGAGTGTGGGAATTTTCTATTGGTTTTTCCTGTGGCTTGGTAAATGTGAACTTTTTACAAGTTGAGGCTAGGGCTGTTCTTAATGGTTTGAAGATTTGTCACAAAGTCTTGGTGTCACTAAAGTTTCCATTGAGGTTGATTCGGCTATTCTTTATGGAGTATTGACAGAAACATTTACCATTCCAGCCTGTATTAGGCCCACTGTACATGCAATTAAACTTCTCTTGCCTGAAAATGTTATCTTCCAAAACTGTTTTCGGGAAACAAATTTTGTGGCAGATTATTTGGCATCAATTGGCATGAAGAATAGGTGTTTTCAGATTTATCATAATAGTCTGGATCTACCAAAACAAGCTAGTGGTTTATTGAGATTGGACTCATTGGGAATTTGTAACTTCAGATTCATAAAACCTAAAAGGAAAAAGCTTCATATTTGATATTTTCAATCCAATCTATCTTACAACCTCTTTTGGAGGGATCTAATTGTCGCGTCTGAAAAATCGTAAGTAAAAGGGTGTTAGTGGGGTCATTGATTGTCGCGTCTCGACAAGACGGTCTAGTCTGGTAACCCTTTTGAAAAGATGTTTTAAAAAATCTGTGCGCATGTGTGAAAAATCGAGCTTTTATTGAAAAAGTGTATTTTTAAGAAAAATGGTATTTTAAAAGAAAACAAGGCCGGGACTAAAAGTGCGACAGTTTTGGCCAACTAATTTTGAAAAAGGGTTTTATTTTGAAAAAATGGAGTCGCCACTTGGTACTGAGTTAGGGTGTACCAAGTCACCCGAAAAATCTTTTAAACAAAACAAAAATAAAATTTTTAGAAAAATATTTTAAAACCCTTTTTCGACTCCGGTCTACGAAAAACGAGAGAAAAAGGTTCGAGAGTCATATTTGAAGAAAGGGAAGGCAAAGGCTTGCGCCTAAGGCACCCTTTCAACCTAGTCAAGGCTAGTTGCGAGGTTTAATCAAATTTTCCTAAATTAACCCTAAATTCTATTGCATTCGGATGTATCTAAATGAATGCAAATCCTAAGTCTAAATGTGAGTATCGAGAGGGTCGGAATGTTCCGTCGAGGCTTGGATCGGAATTATCGCATTAATTGCGAAACCATGAGTCGAGCCCTCGACGGAGTCACGAGTATCTATGCAAAATGTGATGCAAAAAGAAAAGAAAATAATAATATATAGTAAGTGAAGAAAGAAGGTGGGTATGCAACATAACGGGTACAGGAGACTTAATAACTCATGACTGAATGTTTCTACTCACGGAGGGGGAAACGGCCTGTACGCCACCTACTTCCCACGTGAGTAGACGACTATTTCTAGTCAAATCACACAAATGTCCTAATTTCTAAGTGAGATGCAACCTAGATGTCATGCATTTTAAAAATGTGTCAAAATAATAATAATAATAATAGCAAATAATAATAATAGTAATAATAAAATCATGCCAAATGGAAAGAAAAACTAAAAGTGTGTGAAATGAGATGTGAAATGCACACAAATGCACCTAATACTAAAATGTCCTAAGGGTCTAGCGTTGGACTAGCCAGTTCTAAAAATCTCACTAGCGTTGGACTAGTAGGAAAAGAATGAAGCCACAACTAGCGTTGGACTAGTGTGGTGACGGAATACCATAAAACATGAATTAAATATTAAAGCGTGAATTAAAAACAAATTAAACATATAAAGACACATAAAGTCAAGTAGGAGCACATAACACATAAGCATAATATCTAGATGCAAAATCCTAATGAAAGCGGTAAAACAAAAAGCATGTAAGCACGCAAAAGCAAATAAACCCTAACTATTACACCGGGGGGCTTGATTTACAATTTAAGGGGGGAGATTAAAAATGCCCTATCTATTACATTTTCTATCTAATTACACAATTTTTGCTAAAATATGAGAAAAATAATCTAACTATTACATTGACTAGCTAAATACAAAATATAATATTTTTTCAAAATCATAATAATAAAAAATCAAAATTAAATAAATTAAATACATGAACATGCAAAAAGTATGTAAATTAAGAAATGAACAAATAATAATGCATAAAATCACATTGGAGCATATTGGAGCACATAAAGAGGAAAATAACAAGAAGTCGGGATACCTCTTTGAAGACCCGATACCACTACTTAAAAAAATGAATACACACATTAATGTATCACTATTTAAAAAAATAAAACATAAAAATATGAAATACTAAAAATAGGGGGTAAAATGTAAATTTAAACAAACTTAGGGATCAAATTGTAAATGTAAGTAAGCATAGGGGCACGATTGAAAATTAAAAATGAGTAAGGAGGACAAAAATAGAATTCTAGTAAATGAGGGGCCAAGTCATGAAAAGTTCTGCAACTTGATTGGATCAAATTCTAAATCCAAGCAATGATGGGCAAAATTATAAATTAGTTTAGATCCAATTGAAAGAGAGCTAAAATCTAAAGGGGTCAAATGTAAATTTATATTTTATAAGAAGAACTTTTATAAGAAGAACCAGAATGAAATACCAAATCAGAATAGAAACTAAATTAATTAACCATTCAACTTAATTGAATAAAAATCTTTAACTAGATTACCACTTAATATTGAAAAAATCACACAAATAAGTAGATAACCAAATAAAAACACCACAATTAAACAAAACATAACAGAAAAAGAAAATCCCAACCCCCAAAATCATGCATCTTTGTCTTTTCCAACCTTCCACCCACTTTCTCTCTCACACCCCCTCACTCTCCAGCTCGCCTCTCTTTGTCTCTCAAATTCTTCTTCCTTTTCTCTCAATTTTTCTTTTGTTTCTTTTCCTTCGTTCTTTTTCTCCTTTTTCCTCTGATTTCTTCTCTTGCTTCTCTGTTTCTTTGTGTTTTCTCCAATTTCACTTCTCCAGCTCTCTTTCAATCGATTTTCTTTCTTTGTTCTCTCCTCAATTTCTCTGCATCTCACTCCCTGATTTCCTTCTCCCACTCTAATTCCCGTTCTCCTCTCTTTCATTTTCCTTCTCTCTGCTTTTCATTCTTCTTCTCGAGCCTGATTTCTCTCTTCTCTCTGTTTCTCCATCCTTCCCCTTTCTATTTCTTTTTCTCTCCCCTGATTCCCTCCTTCTCCAGCTTCTATCTCTCTATCTGTTCTCACTCTCTCTTCTCTGTTCCAGAAACGGCCTAGGGGGGATTTGGGCTGCTGGTGTCGTTGCTGTGTGCGTGTGTCATGTTTGTGTGACTGTTCAGTTTGATGAAATTGGTGGTTTATTGCTGATTATGTGTGCAGTTTGCTTGTTGATTTTTGTGTGAATGCTTGGCGATGGAGAGGGGCTACTGGGTTACTGTAATTTTCCTGATTGTAATTGATTATTTCGATTTTGCTTTGCAGGTTATTTCTTCACTGAATTTGGAGGGTGTTGGACTGATGATGGTGGCAGTGATAAGGTTTAGAAGTTTCGGTGATTTGGTGGAGGAGGAACTGTCTTGGGTTGTTTACGATTTACAGAATTTTAGGGTAGTTGTGGTGTTGTTGTTTGTTATTTTCTTTGCAGGTTTGGGCAGTGAAATTTGGAATTGTTGTCTTGCGGTGATTGGCGTTGACTGATGGCGGTGGTTGTCTGAGCTAGGATTGAGGACTAATGGTGGTGTGCGGTGATGGGTGGAGCTGGGTGTTTGAGGTTGTTGAGGTACGGTTGAAGGTGGTGGGAGGATCTACAACTGGTGATGTTTTTGGTGTGAGTTTGTGGGGAATCCGGCGATTATGGTGGTTGGAGATGCATGGCTTAAGAGATGATTTTTCTTTTTTTTTTTTTTGGGCATTTCGCAGGATTCTATAATTGGTATTTTAGGAAGTTGTCTAGCTGTTTTGGTGGGGGTTGGAGCTTTGATTCGAGTTGATTGACTGTGATTTTGACTGGAATTTGGTGAGTTTTGTGCAGGTTTGGGGAAGGTTGGTTGTTAATTGAGAGTGGAAATGGAGGTTGTGATGATTTGGGCTTGATTTATGGTGGTGAATTTTTGGTGTTTCGGTGGTGAATTTGAGGAGAATTGGAGTTGCTAATTGTGTCGAATTGGGCTGGTTTTCTGCAAGAATTTTGACGGAATTTTGTAGTAGTGGAGGGATGAAGAGCGGCAGTGAAGAAGATAATTCAAACCCAGATAACAACATCCCCAGAGATAACATCAAAAATAATAAAAAAAACTCAAAAAATTAACATAACAAAAAAACAACAAGAATTCATAACAGATTAGATTATAGGAAAAAAAAGCTGTAAAAGAAAATTGAATTCTAAAATATTACCTCTTTAATCCTGCTATTTTGATGGCAAATGAGTAAACCCAATTAAGCTTTGAAGTTTTCTTGAAAAATTTGATGAACAGTGGCAGATCTGGAGGTTGAAGATGATGAACAATGATGAAAAATGATAAAACGACAAACCTCCTTTTTTAGTGTGTGTTTTTGTGTGCTTTAATCTTTAAAACATAAAACCAAAAGTGGTTTTAGGGTTTCTTGATTTTTTCCTCCTTTTCTTTTTGCTGACAAAAGGGGTATTTATAGGCCACTTGTCTTGGTCACCAAGAATGCTATAAAATAACGAAAATGCCCCCGGTACTAAAAATACTGATTTTATTTAAAAAATATTTTTTAACCCCAAAAATTAAAATTAACACAAAGAATTGATAGCAATCTCTAAAATTTTCAAAATAATTCAAAGTAGATTTCAAAAATAAAAGCTAGAGCTTAAAGCTGACAAAAACGCGCTCGGGGCGTCAAATGACGAATTTGCCCCTGTACAACGAAAATACACAAAAAATACATATTAGCCTCAAAAAATTTTTAAAAATTAAAAGTAAGCTTAAAACACTAGAAAATGCCTTTTTGATTCAAAATTTGACAAAAAATGAATTTAAGCTGTAAAATGACGATTTTACCCTTACATAATGAAAATTTACAGAAAAATAGCTATTAACCTCGAAAAATTACCAAAAATTAAAAATAAACTTAAAACACTAGGAAATGCATTTTTTTCTCAAAATTGGTGAAAAATAAATTTAAACTATAAAATGACGATTTTACCCTCGGACACTGAAAATTCACAGAAAAATAGTTATTGTCCTCGAAAAATTATCAAAAGTTACAAATAAGCTTAAAACACTAGAAAATGCATTTTTGACTCAAAATTGGTGAAAAATGAATTTAATTTGTAAAATGATGATTTTGCTCTTCGACAATGAAAATTCACTATAAAAAATAGTAATCGTCTCTGAAAAAATAAAGAAAATTCAGAAACATGCTTAAAATGAATTTGGAACTAAAAATGAGCTAAAGTGGTATTCGCGAGGCAAAATTACCATTTTGACCTTGTATTGGTAAAAATATAAAAAATGCCAATGAAATCTAAAAAAATCATAAAAAATAAAAAATATGTATGAAAGTAAAAATGAGAATTTAAACCCCCCCAAAATTGATGAAAAAGTCTTTACAAATAAAAATTACTAGTTTGCCCCCCGAGATTATTGAAAATTTAAAAGTTGACCGAAAAAATGCAAACATGCCCTCCAATATTTGAAAATAAATAGTGTGTCAAAATTTAGTGTCTACACTAATTTCCTCACCGTCATCTCTTTATGTTGCTCTTGTAAAGGGAGTAGTACTCTCTGTCTTTTTGTTTTACTTTTGTGTACTTGCTTAATGTAAAGGGAGTAGTACTCCTAATCTTCTGTGATTTAATTTCATGTACTTTTTGAGGTAAGGTCTATGCCCCCCACTATTTCGGAATTTTAATAAAATTTGGAGTGGCGCCCTCCCCCGTGTACGGGGTTAGCCAATTAAAAAAAAAACTTTTGATTTTGACACCAAGATTCTCGCTTCATTGGATTATATTGCCATGAATCCCATGGTTTTCATTCTTTCTTGATTCAATGATTAACTTCACCTTCATAGTCTAGCTATTCATGCTCTATTACAAGATAAATGGGATGTTTATGTACTTTCATCTTCTCACTTCTATAAAGTTAACATTTCCTTTCCATTTAGATAAACATGTCACGAAGACGAGGACGAGCACGAATTGCACAATCAGAGGAGAAGGAACAAGCTCCTCAATTTGATACTCGGCGTTTCACATCCTTGAAAAATGAGTAATGGTACAATGCACGGGTACATAAAGAACTAATCAAGGAGAAAAGTTTGGATGACAACGTAGATCAGTTCTTCCACATCAGTGAGCAATTCGCACGAATGGGGGCTGGGCACTAATCCTAAATCTACCCGAGCTTATCTTTCCCAACCTAGTGCGTGAATTCTATGCCAACATAGACGATAAGGAGGGACATAGCGTATCATATCTATAGACGATAGTCCATGGAAAGAGAATTGTGTTGCTAAGGTCCAGAATTGCAAAAATGTTGCGATGTAGAAATGAGGGGATGGATGTGGACTACAAAAAGGAGTTTAAATGAGAAGACCAAAACTGGAATATTCAAGAAGCAAAAAGGAGATTTGGAGTTTGTGATGAGGCAACCCAAAAAGGAGATCATGAAAGGACTGGCCTACTTGCCAAACGGTTTGATAATGTTTATCATATTTGTATTTACATTTTTGCTCATAATATCATGCCCAAACGAAGTAGCAAAAATGAAGTAAGAAATGCCGATGTCTATCTCCTTGATAAAATGGTTAATGGGCAAGGATACGACCTTTGTCAGATTCCTTTGCCTAGTATCATAATTAGCTATACGCACACTATTGTGTGAGCTCGGGTTTCGGAAACATGTTTTGGATTTCTCAGGTTGTTGACTAGGCTATTTGAAGCACTATGGAGTCAACACCCAAGGAGAGGCACCTCAACTTATTCCCTAAGACAGATATCATCACTGTGACTCTTCTTCGCCGCATTCACCTGAAAGACCCTAGTGTTCTCGATCAAATTTTGGGCCAGCCAGCAGGAGAACAAACGGGAGAGCAGTAAGAAGACACGTTGAAGAGTCTTCATATCATGCCTGGCCTTCCACATCTACTCAAGTCGGACCATCTACTGCTGCCTCCCCAAGGCGACTGATCAACTTCTTGGCAGCAACTAATGGAAGAAATGAATAGCTTCATAAATGAACAAAGGGAGTCTTTGCAATCCATCAATTAAAGGCTTGACACCATAGATGGATGACTACAGTACTTGAAGCAAAGTTGGAAATCGCACCATGATCAGCCTCCACCTTAGTAGTTCATTAGGATTTCTTCTTCTTATTTTGTTTAAAGGACATGTATTTCTGTTAGTTTGACTATTACTAGTTTAGACGAAACTAATGCAGCTTTATTTGATATTATTCCTAGTAATATTGAGACGATCAAGGTTCGTGACAGCATGTTCAAACTACTCAGACATCTTTAAGAGAGAGTTTTATTTGTTTGGCAATCTTTCTTCATCCTTCTTCTACTTCTTTTTGACACACATTGAGGACAATGTGTATTCCAAGTGTGGGGGGAAGGTTCAAGCTATGTTTACTTATAAAGTTGTTTGAGAATTGTGAGAAAATTGTCTTGGATTTTGGTGAAAATTTGGTTGAAAAATTGAATTGTTTTGTGTTTGGCAAGGAGTTTGATCCATTTATAGGGGAGACTCTGTCAAAATTTTTTTTTGACATTTTTCAAATATCTTCTAAATGTAACTATTTTTCTAAGCACATGTTTCAAACATTTCCTAAGTTTGAAAGAATATCTTGACCTATTTTTAAGCTTATTAAAAGTCTTCTACATGATTGAAATAATTACATGTAGCTTCTCAAAATAATTTGATTTAAATCAAGGGTAATAATTATTATGTAGTTGAAAATTCTTGTTTGAAGAAAGTATATTAGGTAAAGTAGGAGGAGTTATGCCCAAAAAGACCATATATTTGTATTGAAATTCTTTTCTTTACTCAGTTTTACAAATTAAATGATAAGTATGGATAGTTAAGTAGTACAATTGCTTTATGATTATTAGTTTAAGAGGAAAAATGTTGTGAAAAAGAAAAAGAGAAACAAGGGAATAATAAAGCAAAAATGATATCTCAAAATACTCCAATAATTCTAGTACTTAGTAATCAGGGAATCTTATCATGGAAAATGTCGATTTTGCACGTCAAATGGTACTACGAATTAAGAGTATGCGCAAAGCAACTTGAGAATAAAAAGTGTCGAGTAACCAGGGATCCTCATCTAAAAATGTCGATCTTTGCATCAAAAGACGATTTTCACTCTCAAGTATTAAGTGAACAAAGTGCAAAAGGAAATGAAGTGTTGAGTAACTGGGGTCCTCATCTAAAAATGTCGATCTTCACGTAAAAAGACAACTTCATATTGTTCAAGAAAATGGCTCATAGTCACATCCCTCTTTTATGACATAATCTTAAGGTATAATGACTACTTGATTAACCATATGAAGTGTTGTTTGTAAAACTTAGTGAGGCAAGGAAATTTGATTCAAACTAATGGAATTTATGGTATAATTACTTTTCCTTTGCTTAATATTATAAGTACTAAAAAGCAAGAATAAAGACAGTGCATAGTGATTATCTACTTGATTTTGGAAAAATTATTTTGAAAGATACATGAGTTACTTCAATCCTTGAATCATTATTTGATCTCTTGATTTTCTAAATTGCTTGAGGACAAGCAATGATTCAAGTGTGGGGGAGTTTGATAAGTGAAAAGTTTGTCAATATTATTATATGTGTATGATGTATTTTTGGTGTGTTTTTAATAGAATTATAGTAATTTTAGGCTTCAAATAACTTGTTTTCATAAATTAGGGTTTTCTTTCCAGAATTAGGGCTTGAACCCTAATTTGTTATTTTGAATTATTTAATGCTCAATTCTTTTACATATTTGCAGATTCATCACAGTTAATCTCAATTGGGACCAATGGAAGTCAAATAGGATCAAAATCAAAGTGATTAAGTGGATTGAACAAATTGGAGAATTATTGGAATTTAATTGTGCAAAATTGGAAAAATTGGAAAATTTAGCAAAAATACATGAAAATGCATTAAAGAGGACTTGAACACGTGCAACAACAACTCAGCAAAATTTGAATACGTGGGACCCAGTATTGAGATCTGTTGGTCACGATCTACCAGCGGATCAACGCCAACTTTCAGTTTCTTGCTGTTGCAACTTGTTTCATCCTCCAACTGTTTTTACAGGCTTTTGAGTTGTAGACAGGGTTCTGCAAGTTAAAGATTTCATGGGAACACAAATAAAGACTTTTATGCCAAGATAGATCATCAAAAAGGATCTTCATCATTCCAATGCATTGAATGTAGTTGCAAGTTGGAAAATGACTTGAAGGATTCTTGTCTATAAATAGAAGTCATTTGTAAAGAATTTGAGAGATGCTGAGTTAGAGACTTTGTAGAGAATTGCTACAATTCTCTTAGTTCATAATAGAGATATTGCGAGTTTGATAGAATTTCTTGTTCAAAAACCCTTGTAGCAACTCTTGTGGAAGAAATACAAGTTCTTGAAGCCATTTCTATATTGAATAAGCTTTCTTTAACCTTGTATCATTCATTTATTTTGATTTCTATGGCTAGTTGTTTGCAATCATATGTTTTGATTTGGAAACAACTATGTTGAGCTAAATTCCTACTTCTAGGGTTTTGATGAAACTAATGAATCCATATTAAGGCTTGTAGTTGATTAAACTTGCCATTTCTTACTTTTGTTTCTTAAATTATTCAAGTTTTTCCCTTTATATATGAAAGGCTATCACATGCAAAGCATCTTAGTTATTAGGATTCAATTAAGTTTGTCAAAGGCTATCATTAGTTATTAGGATTCAATTAAGTTTGTTCTTAATAATAGAAAATGAATACTTGAGCTTAAGTACTAACACATGGAAATAGTGTTATGCTTATGAGGATTTAATGAAGCAATTCATGCATGCAAAGACAACTTTATCATGGTCGTAGGTAGGTTGAATCAATTCATTGTGAAAACAAGATTTTGATACAAATGGAATTCCATTCCTAAACAAGGTAAGTTTGTATTGGCAAGTGTTAATCTCTATGCCTTAATCTTGATCATTAGTGGATTCATTACCGTAGAACTCATTCATAATTGTTTTTATACAAGAATTCTTGCATTCTTACAAGTTTTCTTAGTTAGACAGATTCTAACCAACCACTATTTGTTCAAATTAATCATTGCTTAGATAGTAAAGAAAGTAATAAAACTCTAGTAATTGCACTTTGTTGGTTCCTTGTGGGATTCGACCCTAATTTCCTATACTACAACAACCCATATACTTGCAGGTAAAAGTTGGGAGATTAGGTTTTATTACTTGACTTTTGTGTGTATATTTCTTTGATTTTCTATACCTAATCAACTCCACGTCAATGAGAGGCCGTGTGTGATGAAATTGAATGAATTGTGGATGTTTGGATTGCTTATTTGGTGCTGTTTGGATATCTATTTTGGGACTGATTTGGGTGGCTATTAGGCTGTCACTTTGGGACTAATTAAAGCCTATTCATAGTGGTGAATTGCAAGTGGTGATGGCTGTAATTGGGGCTATTTAGAGGCAATTTTGAAGGAGGTTTAGTGGAGTTTGGTCGCTGGCTTGGGGCTGTTGCAATTGGATTGATGACAGTGGTGGAGTGGGCTTTGCTTTCTGATGGCAATGGTTTAGTTGATGGTTATCAATTGATGGTCTGGTATGGGAGTGGTTGTGACTGGTGGTGGAAGAAGAGAGGAGAAGATTGAATGGAATTTCAGGGGAGGGAGCTATTGGTTGAAAACTATAGGTGGTGTTGATATGAGCTTACTGGTGGTGATAATGGCTGTGAGGAATTGGAGGGTGGGAGAGGGCTGAAGGTGGTTGTAGCAAAGGTGGGGATGGGGCTATTGTGGCAATTTTGAGGCTGGTGTGAGGGCTGACTATGCTTGATTGAGAATGGTTTGACTGAAGGCTAGTGGTGGTTGGTACATATGTTATGGGGGTTCCATGTCTGTTTTGTTTTTCTTGCAGGTTAGGAGCAAAGGAGAGTAGACGGTGGCAATAGGTAGTAAAGGGGGGCAGAGGATTTGACTATGGGAAGTCATTGGTTTCTGATTTTGGGTTGTGACTGGCGGTTCTTGGTGGCTTGTGGTTGTGACCATGGATAATGTTGTGTGTTGATGGCTGTGATTTTGACTGGAGCTGTTGACTGATCTTGGCAATTTGGTAAGAAGAGGAAGGCGGTGGAGGGATTGGTTGATGGTAAACTGGTGGGTTGTGGGGTGGTTGATGGTTTTGTTTCGGTTTGCTTATGGTGGTTAGATGAAGAAAGAGTTGATGGAATCCATGATGGTGAAGAAGGAGAACCCAGAAGAACCATTACCCAGAATAGGAAAATGGACCCGGGAAGAAAACCCAAAAATTCACCCAAAAAAAAAAGAAACAGATTTGCTTCATAATAATTAAAAAAAAAACAAATCGAAACAAAGATTGAAAATGAAGTGTTACCTTTTGAATCTTGAAGATTGGAGACTTGATGATGAGCAGGCTGATGAACAGTACCTATCTTCTTGAGAGAAACGACTAACGCCTGTGTGTTTTTAGTGATTTAGTAGGTGTTTTGATTTTCTTTAGACAAAAGTGTGTTTAGTGTTTTTTTTATTTTTTTGCTTTTTTTCTTTTTTCTCTTGCAAAAATGGCTATTTATAGTGTAAGAATGTCTTACCCTTTGCAAAAAGGGAAAAAGATGAAAATGCCCCAAATAATAAAAATTACCATTTTATCCTAAAAAATTGTTTCCGATAAAATTAAACTAAAACTAAAAACTAAAATGTCATGATTTTTCTAAAATACCCAAAAAGTGAAAAAAGCAAAAAAAAATGCAAATAATAAATTTATTAACGAAATTCAAGTGAGAAAACATATTTCTACGCAAAATTACCGTTTTGCCCCCTAAATGTAGTATTTACAAAAAAAATAGAAAATGGTTCCAAAAAATTACCAAAAATTAAAAATAGGCTCAAAACCTAAAAATGAGTTTAGAAACTCCAAAATTTGACAAAAATGTGTTTTGCGTATGAAATTACTATTTTGCCCTTGTATTGACAAAATATACAGAAAAATAGCTATTGGACTCGAACAATTATCAAAAATTAAAAATAAACTTAAAACCATAGAAAATGAATTTAGGACTAAAAAATTGAGAAAAAATACGTTCGGGTGTGAAATGACTATTTTGCCCTTGAACGCAGTATTTTCAGAAAAAATAGCAATCGTTCCCGAAAAAATCAAGAAAATTTAAAAACATGCTTAATGAAGTAACTTTGGCAGAATGAAGTAACTTTGGATGAACAGTGACCTCATCCGGATGATGCATCCGAATGAAGTAACTTTGGCAGAATGTATGTGTACGATCAACCGGACTTGATGCAGACATCTAGACCACTCATGTGGACATTCGGATGAACAGTAACAGGTCATCCGGACCTCAAATTTACTATCTAATGGCTAGTTTTGGCAGAATTCTCAATTTGACTATTGGAGGCCATTTTCTAGCTATTTTCTCACCCCTTTAAATATCATTATGTATAGAAATGTAATGGACTTTTGCCTACTTAGTTTACAAGTGTTTTGAGAGTGATTTTGAGGGAAAATACTCTTGTATGAGTGTGTGCTTGTAGTTTTAGGTGAGGTAATTGATTGGGATAGAGTAGTTCTTAATTGGGTGAGTGAAAGCATTCAATTGTAGCATAGTGTGGGGGTTGTGAGCGATGTAAAACTCTTGGCTAGTCTCGGTAGAGATTAGTGTGAGCAAAGTGGGGACTTTGGCTCAACTAGAGCTAGGAAGATAGAGCAAGAGTGATCCTCCCTTATGTACAAGTTGGTTTCCTTCACCAACAATTGAAAAAGCTACTAGTGGATTAAATTCCAAGTGGTAATACTTGGGGGTAGATGTAGGTACCTAGTTTGGTGCTGAACCATTAAAAAATTCTGGTGTTCTCTTTCTTTACTTTACTTTATTGTCATTTGTTATTTTGAGCTTTATAATTGTTATCTTTATCATTGTTATTGCAAGTTTGATTATTTCTATGTTGGTTGCATTATTTTTGGGGCCAATACTTGGTATCAGAGCTTGGACTCCCTAAGTAGTGGCTTAACAAGCTAGGAGAGATTCATGGCAACCAATAATGCTTTATTTCTAGAAGGGAAATCCATTACTGGACCTCCCATGTTTAGTGGTGTTAATTATGATAGTTGGAGGAATAGATGGAAATATTTTTGCAATCTATAGATATGGAATTGTGGTACATAGTTATTGAACGGACCTTATAAAGCCACAATATTTGATGAGAGAATAGGCAAGGATAGGCCAAAAACAAGGAGTGAGCTTAGTCCTCTTGGATAGAATCAACCTTACATTAAATGCTAAGGCTATGAATGTGTTGTACAATGCCTTAGATGCAAATGAGTCTATTAGAATAAAAGGTTGTAAATCGGCCAAAGAAATATGGGACAAGTTGAGGGAAATTTATGTAGAAATAATGATATTCAAGAGCAAAAGAAGGCCTTACTTGTCACCAAATATGAATCATTTAGAATTGAACCTCATGAAAATATTGACAAGATGTATTGTAGGTTCAATGATATTATCAAGGATTTGGAAGACCTTGGCAAGATATATTCTCTTGGTGAGAAGAATAGAAAAATTTTGAATGCCTTGCCCAAAGAATGGGAATCAAAGGTCAATGCTATAAAGGAATCTAAAGATTTAAATTCTTTACTTATTGATTCTCTTATATGTTCTCTAACTTCTTATGAATTGAAGCTTAAATGCAAAATTCAAAGTGATGAAGAGGCAAGAATCACAAGAAGTATTGCACTCAAGGCCTCTCAAAGGAAGAAGATCTCTCTTCACTTGATGAAGAATATGATGTAGATGATGATGATTAACACTCATCACTAAGAGCATAGAGAAATTCTTCATCAAAAAAGGAAGGATAGACGAAGTAGTGCAAGCAACAACGAAATGAAGAAAGCCAATGGAAAAGGGAAAACATTCAACAACTTCAAGATGTCATGGGATGATTCCGATAGAGAATTTGAAGAAGAAAATGAGATATCTCATGTGGCTTTTATGGCCATTGGAGATGAAGAGATATCTTCTAGCCCTTCTTCTAATGATGATTATATGATGATGTTGATTTAGAGGCATTTGTTTCTAAATTACATTATAGTTTAAAATATCTTATGCTAGAAACAAGGATTTGAAAAACAAAATAAATGCTTTACAAAAAGAAAATTCCAAACTCTTCCAAGAGAACAAAAGGTTTGAGGAAAGAGAATGGTGATTTGAAAAATAAAGTTGATTTAAATATGGATTTGAGAAAGAATATGGATGAGAAATCCAAATTTTATGCAAAGTTCAAAGAAGAACAAAATATGTTGAGAAAGAAAATGGATGATCTTGCAAATGTTCTTCAAAAAGAAAAACAAAAGGACTTTTCAAAGAAAAGGGTTGGAAAAATTGTTTTGAGCAAACATCACACTACTTTCTTATAAAATGATATTTGTTTTATAAAATCTACATTTATTAGAGATCCAAATGCTATTTGTCATTTTTGTTGTCAACATGGCCATATGCAAAATAAATGTTATGTTAAGAAAAATATAAAACTAGGCATGAAAGCCATGTGGGTAGAGAAAAGGTATTACTAACAATCTAGAACCTAAGAAGACATGGTACCAAAATATATTGATTGACTTTTGTAGGTTTGAAGATCACCACAAGACAAGGTAGTGCATAGACAACAATGATTAAAGGGTAAATGTATTGGTTATTTTTTCATAACAGCATGTAGTTTATGTGATTAAATATGTGGATTGTATATGTTTGGTTATTTTCATAATATATAAACCAATGGTGGTTTTTTGGTGCATATTTGTTGATTTATTTAAAAAGTTGTGTTAAATATTATATCTTTTCTAAAAAATTCATTTCATTACCTCACCCATTTTTTTAAAAAGTGAGTCTTGTATTTTGATTTAAAGCAAAATGTAGTTTTTAAGATATGCTCACACTTAGTGGGAGCAAATGATTTTCATCATAAAAGGGTATTTTTTATATCGAAAATAATATATGCATTTGTTGAGGGGGAGCATTATTCATAAATTTTTAAACACACCTCTCAATTCTAGTTTTGATGATGTCAAAAGGGGGAGAAATCTTAGTATGATGATCTACTTTGAAAATGAGTATTTTTTAATATGCATACACTAAAGGGGGAGTCAATTCTATATCCTTTTCCTCATTTTCCTCATTAGTTTGTCATCATCAAAAAGAGGGAGATTGAAGACCTTATGGTCTCACATCATCTTAGTTTTGATGATTAACAATCTAATGATAAAGTCTACTAATGTTTTCTCAAGTTATTTTTGCAGTAAAAATGTTTGGGCAAAAAAAAAAAGGAATAAAAAAGAAGAAGAAATTGCAAGAAAAATGTGATGTGGACTCGGGATGCAGAAGTCCGGATGAACAGTAATCACGTCAGAATGAACAATAACCATGAACAGTACCCCCCCGGGCGATAAACAGTAACCATGAACAATACTGGATGAACAGTGACTATGTCCGGATGACGCGTTCGGATGAAGTAACTTTGGCAGAATGTATGCGGGTGAGCAACCGGACTTTATGCAGACGTCTAGATGAACAGTAACCAGATGTCTGGACCTTAAATTTACTGTCTAACAGCTAGTTTTGGTAGAATTCTCAATCTGACCATTGGAGGCTATTTTTTAGTTGTTTTCTTACCCCTTTGAATACCATTATGTACAGAAATGTAATGGACTTTTGCCTACTTAGTTTACAAGTGTTTTAAGAGTGATTTTGAGAGAAAATACTCTTGTATGAGTGTGTGCTTGTAGTTCTAGGTGAGGTAATTAATTGGGATAGAGTAGTTCTTAATTGGGTAAGTGAAAGCATTCAATTGTAGCATAGTGTGGGGTTGTGAGTGGTGTAAAACTCTTGGCTAGTCTCGGTAGAGCTTAGTGTGAGCAAAGTGGGGACTTTGGCTCAACTAGAGCTAGGAAGATAGAGCAAGAGTGATCCTCCCTTATGTACAAGTTGGTTTGCTTCACCAACAATTGAAGAAGTTACTAGTGGATTAAATTCCAAGTGGTAATATTTGAAAATGGATGTAACTACTGGGTTTGGGGCTGAACCATTATAAAAATTCCGGTGTGCTCTTTCTTTACTTTGCTTCATTGTTATTTGTTATTTTAAGCTTTATAATTGTTATCTTTATCATTGTTATTGCAAGTTTGATTATTGCTATATTGGTTGCATTATTTTTGGGGCCAACAAAGTCTTTAAAGGCAAAATTGATAATACTAAAGAAAACAAGGGCTAAGACATAAATATCCACTTCAATAATAAAAAAAATAGTCAATAATACAAGATGGCAAAATAAAACTAATACTAAATTAATTAACTAAATGAGTTTTGTTAATGGTACTAAATGCTCAATAAAACACTAAATAAAACTAAACAAATTAATAACCAAATGAATAAACTAATTTGACTATTTAACTGAAGGAACTAATAAATAAGTAAACAAACCAACTAAATGAAAAATATAAACTAAATAATGAAAGAATACCACTAACCCATAAACCCAATTTGTCTGCTTCTTCAACCCAAAACCCAAAGTCAAATTTTAATTGCAAAAAAAAAAAATTTCCCCTATTTCGTCACTTGCAAACCGAAAAAAAAACCCAATTCATCTGAACTTCAATTTCCAATTCCAAAATCAACTTTGCTTTTCCAATTCTAGAATCAATTTTCCCTTTTTCCTTTTCTACTAATCAACTTAAGCCACAAAATAAAAATACCAAACTCTATCCCCAAATCCCAAATTTCTCTCAACCGAGAGCTTCAAGGACCCAAACCTCCAAAAACTTCAAACAAATCACTCAAAATCAAATCTTAAAATCTCAAACTCCAAATCCCATACAAATATCAACTATTTTTAAAAGTATTCATGGTTTGAAGATTATGCAAAAAGCAAAATGAAAGAGGGGCTAAGAAATTGACCTACTTGACTGAGAAGTGGAGGTCCAACGGCGGCGCAAGTGGTGGCTCTTTGTTGGTGGAGGTTGAGGTCCTTGTCGTGGTGCGCCTGGTGATAGATGGCAGCTGCTTCAGTAGAGATTTTGAAGTGCAATTGCACTGATGGGTATGTGGTTTGTGGCTGCAATTTGGGTGGTTTTTGGATGATGGATTGGGCTAATGGGTGAAGATTTAAGTGTTTCTTGGGTGGCGATTTGAGATGGCTTTGGGACTCATTGAGGGCTAGTTTGGAGGCTTAATTTGGGTGGTAGAGGGGCCAATTTTGTAGGTTGTTTGGGGATTTTTTGCAAAATTTTTTTATTGTTTTTAGGCTATTTTTGCAGTGTTTTGGGGCAGTTTGTTGGCTACTGTGTGTGTAGTGCATGACTGAATCCCCCTCTCTATATGAGTGTTTTATATGTCTGTGTGTGTCTGTGTCCATGCATGTGCGTATGTGTGTTGAATGTGTGATTTTGTGTGTGTCGGCTGTGTGTGCTCGTGAGTGAATGATATTGCAATGAGAGTGGAATGTGTGTGCCATGTTTGTTACTGTTATCTGGTGTGTGTGTGTGTGTGTGTGTGTGTGTGTGTGTGTATGTTTTTTGTGCAAGAAAGCTGAGGTAGGGGCAGTGCAAGTTTGGTGTGTGAATTGTGCAGGAGGGTGAAGGTGAAGTGTGGGTGTGGTGAGTGTGTGAATATTGTAGACACTAAATTTTGACACACCATTTATTTTCAAATACTGGGGGACCTTTTTTCTACTATTTGGAGTCAAATCCTGATTTTTTGGTAAAAATGAAGAAGTTAGCAATTTTGGAGGGCAGAATAGTAATTTTTTAATTGTAAATATTTTTTCATTAATTTTGGAGGGTTTAAATTCATTTTTTGTACTTTTATACACATTTTTAAATTTTGTGATTTTTTCGGGTTCAGCTGGGTATTTTTATGCATTTTCAGCTAGCACAGGGGCAAAATGGTAATTTCGCATCACGAATACCACTTTCGCCCATTTTTGTGTACCAAATTTACTTTTAAGGTTTTAAGCATGTTTCTAAGTTTTTCTAACTTTTTTTCAGAGTGAATTTCTATTAACAAATTTATTATTTACATTTTTCTTAATTTTTTCTATTTTTTGTGAGAGAATATAAATTTTGATATTTTTTAAGGGCAAGGTTGTAATTTTTGTAGTCAAGGGCGTTTTGGTCTTTTAACCATTTCTTGGAGGTTAAGACTTGTGCACTATAAATACCCCACTTGGGGATTTTAGAAAAAGGAGAGGAAATAAAAATTCTAGGGAGAGTTTTTTAGTTTTTAATTTTAGTTTTTAGTTTTTCCATTTCACCAAGAACACCAAGAATATACACTACTTTTTTACACACATCTTCAAGTTTTCACACACCACACCAAGAACACACACTTTTTTTCTACACACATCTTCAAATTTTCACACACTACACCAAGAACACACACTCACATTCTCTCACACACCACACACTCACTCTCTCTCACACACTACACACGTTACTCACATTCTCTCACACACTACACACACTACTCACATTCTCTCTCACACACTACACATACTACTTACTCCCTCTCATACACTACACACTCACATTCTCTCTCACACACTACTCACTCTATCTCACACACACTCCTCCACTTCCAATTCACAGCAACTCACACACATACATACACATTTGCATACACAATTTCACACAATCTCACACACTACACACGTAAACACACAGTCACATAAAAGTTCACACTCCCGCACACTTTCACACACTGTTTCACTCACATTCACACACAATCTCACACACTACACACGTAAACACACAGTCACATAAAAGTTCACAATTCGCACACAATTTCACACACACAGTAGCACACGATACACAGAATTCACACACACACACAATAGCACCCACAATTCATTGCTCTGGGACTATCACAACAACACAACAAACGGATGAATCATACTCCAAAACCACCAGTTTCCCTGCCCAACAATCTCATCTCAGCCTCCACAATATCAATCACTTCATCAGCCCCTAAACCCACCATTCACCTCCACCGTATGAATCATAGCCACCTCCCACCTGCAAAAATAACAACAACCAACAACACTAAATTTAGCCATCCCTTCTCATTAATCCAGCCATCCCAAATTTTTACTGCCTAAGCCTGCACCTAAACCACCATACAGCCACACCCAACTACATACAGAAGCACCAAAAACAGCAAAAACCAACGCCGAAATTTATCAAACAACCACTGGAAACATCACCCAAAGACAGTAAAAATGCCAGTCCACCCAGGTGCCTCAGCTACTGCCACAATCATCCTCCCAACCATGCATTAACCCCCACACATCACCCAATTCCATTCCAAATAAGAACCAGACCACGTGACTCCATGTCAATCGTCACTGTTAAAGCACCTATCCATCTGCAGCTTCTTAGTAGCCTCTGCAACCACCATTTCCACCAATTCACCAAGATACCACTGTAACTTCCATCATTGACAACCTACAGAGAAAATAGAAACACCAAATTGCAACCCATCCACCAGCATCGCCATTACAGGTGCGATTTCCTCACAAAGCCACTGCCCATCAAGCCAAAAATAGAACCAGAAATTAAGCATCCTCACCACAGCGCCACCCGAAACAACCACAGTTGTCATAACAGCCTCGAACCACCACCACCACCATCGACCCCCAATTGCCCACCATCAATCTAAGACCAATCATCCTGCAGTAGCAACAAATTCAATGACATCAATATTCCCAAACTCCTCCAAATTCGAATTATCAGTAGTGAATTAGCACCATCAGACCAAGCTCCCAGGACCACCACTCATGGCCACCCACCTGCAATAGCAGTGACTATCTACCAAGTCAGTCATCTTCTCCCTCAACACAACCAATCACCAGGAACCTCTTCAACCATAGCCTAAATTATCGTCGTTTGGTCCTTCGGCAGACAAGTAAAGCTCTTATACTCTCTCCTGGTTAATTCACACGTTATCTAATTAGTGATTTTTGGGATTTGATTGAGGGATTTGGCAATTCTTCTTTGTTTCTGGGAGAATTTGGTTCGAAGAATAATAATAAAAAACACAAGAGAGAAAATGGAGTGAAAGAGAAAAAGAAATAGAGAGGGAAAGGAGAGAGAGCCGAAAAAAAGGGGGGAAGAGAGGAGAAAGAGAGATGGAGAGAATAGAGACCAAAGAGAAGAGTCAGCCAGAGAGAGACTGGAAGAAGAAGGCACACGAGAGAGAGGGGAGTTTCGGGAGAGAAAAAATAGCCAAAAGAAATAGCAGAGAGATAGAAAGAAAGAAGCTAGCGAAATTAGAAAAGAACATGGAAAGAAAGAGTGAGGAGAAAAACAGAGAAATCGGCCAGAGAGAGAGAGAGAGAGAGAGAGAGAGAGAGAGAAGAGAGAGAGAGTCTAAAGGAACAAGACAACAGATTTAGGGGAAGGGGGGGTTTTTTGTTTTGATTCGGTTTGGTTGTTTGTTTGTTTGTTTGTTTGTTCGTTTGTTTTTATTTTTATTTTTTTATTTTTTAGTCGTTATTTTACTTTTAGTCTTGTATTCTTAGTTAATTTAATAATAAAAGATGATAAAACCAATTGCAAAAAATAGTTTGATTTGGAAAGTATTTTTTTTAGTAATTGGTATTTAATTGTGATAAGTTTTCTTCTACTCAGATTCGTTTTGTGACCTGTTTTGGCTTAATTTTATTTTAGTTATTATTTTGATTAATTATTTTTCTAGTTAGTTAATTAACTTAGTTTGAATTTAATTGGTATTTTCTGTTCTCTTATTTTGGTTGAGTCCTTAGTAATTACAGATTGCCCCCTCTAGATTTTTACATTCTTTCAATTAAACTCCCTAGTTTTTGCAAGTTATGCCTTTAATTTGCTCAAATTTGCATTTCTTTGCCCCCTTACTTGCTGAAATTTATGCTTTGTTCTCCAATTTGGTAAAATTTTGCAATTTTAGATTAAGAATAATGCTTTCAATTATTATTTGGGCCCCTAGGTTTGTTTAAGTTTGTTTGATCCCTTAGTTTAATAGTATTTGCATTTTACGTTCAATTTGTTAGAATTTTTATATTTTTTTATTTATGTTATTAAATAGTGGTACCTTAACATGTGTATTCATTTTTTAAGCATTGGTACCTGGGTCTTCAAAAAGGTATTTTCATTACCTTTTAATTGCTTCTTTATGTGCTCCAACGTGCTCTAATGTGATATTTTATGCATTTTTTTATGCGTTTCTTATTTTATGCACTTTTTACGTATTTATTTATTTTGTGTTATTTAATTTTAAATTTTATTATTTTGACAAAAAATGTAATATTTTGTATTTGGTTAGTCAATGAAATAATTAGATTATTTTTCTCATATTTTAGCAAGAATTGTGTAATTTGATAGAAAATGTAATAGGTAAAACATTTTAATTTTTTCCCCTTAAATTGTAAATCAAGCTCTCCAGTGTAATAGTTAGGGTTTATTTTGCTTTTGCGTGCTTATGTGTTTTATCTCTTTTACCGTTATCCTTAGGATTTTTGCATCTAGAATATTATGCTTATGTGTTATGTGCTCCTACTTGATTTTATATGTTTAATTTTCTTTTAATTCATGCTTTAATGTTTAATTCATGATTTATGGTATTCCGTCACCACACTAGTCCAATGCTTGTTGTGGCTTCATTCTTTTCCGCTAGTCCAATGCTAGTGGGATTTTTTAGAACGGGTTAGCCCAACGCTAGACCCTTAGGACATTTTAGTGTTAGATACATTCGTGTTCATTTCTCATCTCATTTCACACACTCTTAGTTTTTCTTTCCATTCGGCATGATTTTATTATTATTATTATTATTATTACCATTATTATTATTATTATTCTTGACACGCTTTTAAAGTGCATGACATCTAGGTTGCACTTCACTTAGAAATTAGGACATTTGTGTGATTCGACTAGAAGTAGTCGTTGTAAGGTAATAAGGGGAGTAACGCAGCGGAAAATTTAAAAATTTATTACCTTAGCCACGGATCTCTTTGATATAATCTATACGATTAAAGGGCGTTTAGCACAAATACCTCAAGCATAGAAGGTTTCTATGCTTCAAAGTGCAAGATCCTATTCGATGAAGGTGTTGATCTACCACGAAAAGCCCTCCAAGTGTCGAGCCTCCAACGGTATCCACACGAACATGATCTTTAGGAACCTTTGGGCTTGCTTGCCTTGCCTTTTGAGTGCTAGCTCCCTTGAATATCATGAAGAACACAAGAACAAGAAGAGGAAGAAGACAAAACCCTAACCCTTAGGAAGAAGAGGGTGTGGCATTTCTTCTTGGGAGAAAACACGCCTCTCTCAATTTTTCTCTCTCTAGATTTTATCTTGTGTTTCATCAATCTTCCAAGAGTCAAGGCATGGACTTATTTATAGATGTAGTATCCTAGTCTTTAAGGAAACAAGAGCAATTGGAAACCAAGAAGGTTTAGGAAGCTTGCCTTAAGCTAATCCTATTCCTTTAGGAAACCTATTCCAAAAGGAAACCAAATATCTTCTTAATTCCTTTTAGGAAACTAATTTCCATCAAGACTTAGAATATTTATAATTAAGTCATTTAAGTTAATTTATCACATAAATTAACCCCATAAGTATCTTATACTTATCTCAATAACAATTTAACCCAAAGACCATGTTCTTATTGTGTGTGACCCATTAGGTTCCATTCACGTTGGCAATAAGTACAAATTATAACTCATTAATTAATTAATTAAGAGCCAGATAAATTAACACTTTAATTTATCATTAATTCACTAATTAATTAATTTGCACTTATAGATCATGAGTGGCGTCTAGCAATGCATCATGACCACCCAAGTGAATAGGAAAGTCATATGGTAGACTACACCTATCAATGACAATGTTACCGTGTAATTAATATCCTTTCACCACACTATATCCCAATTAGTATAAGAGTGTAGTGCGCACTCTTTAAATGACTAATTAATGATTTCTTGTTCCCGAAATATAACTTTCCATAAAAGTATAACCTTGAAACTCTTTCAAGTCATACTTTCACTTTTGCGCAAAAGATTCTTTAAGTCATATTTCAACAAGTGGCCAATCCGGGATATACTCTCCTATAATAAGGAGTGGTGAATTCTATATCGATTACTCACTATCCTTCCATGCTTCATACTATGCCCAATCTCTACCGTATGGGCTACTCTTTTACGAGCACCGAGCAATAGAGTCAAAGCATAGCAATCCACACTCAAGATACTATGGTAATCTCAAGTCTAAGGATCACTTACACCATTAGCCATTAAGAGTATAATTCATTAGCACTATGAATAGCAACTCTTGGCGGATCAATCCAATGAACTTGTTCTCTAACAAGCATCCACATACCAGCTTAGGTGTCACACGCCATAATTGACGAGATCAACTACTACTTACCATAAGTAGAGGCAAAGTATGTGCTAGTCTTCCCATATTAATGATGTCCAATCTCATTAATACTATGACTAGGGATATTTAAGAATATAACTTAATGTGTAATAAGAGTCTCATCATTGTAACTCTTACAATCTCTTATACACAGTTAATATTCTATGGACTTTATCAAATAAATAAGTAATATTAATAACAAGTATTAAATGACAAAGAAAATGCCACATATATAAGTATAACACGAAATAAGCGTAATAAAAATCCCAAAAACTAACTTGGTTTTAGGGACATACACTAACAAACTCCCACTTGCACTAAAACCAATCACCTATAGGTTTTAGGCCATAAGCATGACTATCATGCCTACTTTGGGACAAGGCCATGGTGAAAGAATTAGTGACACTTATATTGTGGGAACTTCCTTTATCTTTTCATCATTTGTACCAAACTATTTCCACAAATAGATGGCGGCACGAACCTACACTTTAGGATCATGGATGAGACTTTAGTTCCTTGATTAAGCGATGGCACAATTGTTTTCATAAAACAATAGAAAGAACTATTCTTTGTCCAACAAAGAATCCCTTGATCTATAGTAACTTCTAAAGCTACCATGTACTCGCCTTTGTTGTAGAATATGTTATAGTGTCTATCATAAAACGCTTTTATCCACTACAGTTCAACGTGAACACCAATTCATCTCATGATTTACTTATCATCCCTATTGGATTAAAAGCTTGTATCTTAAAATCCCACACTTCTTAAGTGTAATCTCCATAGTCAAGAATAGTCTTTTAGTGCTTCTAGAGTACTTAAGAATATTCTTTGATAACCATCTAGTGACACTCACCAGAAATGCTCGTAACACTTAAAGTTAGAAGACATTGGGTTTCGTACATAGGATAGCAAACAAAATAGAACCCATTGTAAAAGCATACGGGATCTATTAATACTTTCAATCTCGACAAGTGTCAAAGGCACATGTCTCTCAAAAGAGTAATATCCTATCACATAGGAAAAACCCCTTCTTCGATTGCACTATGATAAACCCTTTAACATCTTTTGCCTATGTACTTGGATCTAGTGAGACCAAGCAACCTCTTGGATCTATCTATATAGATCTTAATTCCCAAATTAGAGATCGCCTCTTCCTTTATAAGAAATTATTGGACAACCATATCTTTACTTTTAAAGTATGTTGTTTTCATCAACAATATGTCATCCACATATAGTATCAAGAAAACGACAATGCTCCCACTCAACTTTATATTTACACATAGCTTGTCTTTGTTTTCAAGAAAATCTAAACTCTTTGATTACCTTATCAAAACAAATGCTCCAACACCTTGACACTTGCAAGAGTCCACAAATGGACCCTTGGAGCTTGCGTACCCAATGACTATCAATGGAAGTAAAGGCCCAAGGGATGTATCATATACATGCCTTTTAATTCCCGTTAAGGGATGAAGTCTTTATATCCATTTGTCATAGCCATAAAAGCAGCTATTGCAAGTAAAATCTTAAATGGATTTAAGCATGACTATTGGTAAAATGGTTTCTTTCAAAGTCAAGCCTTTGAATTGAATCCTTTTCCATTAACCTTGCTTTATAGGTAACTACATTACCATCCATGTCAGTCTTTCTTTTAAAGACCTACTTGCACCCTATGGGTTTTATCCGATTGGGTGTCTTGAGCAAGGTCTGCACCTTGTTCTTGTACATGGAATCCATTTTTGAATTTTATGGCATCTTGCCATGTCAAGGAGTCTACATTAGACAAAGCCTCTTCGTGACTAGTAGGTTTGTCATCATATATGACAAGTACAATATTGCTCTTGCTAATGAGAAGACTATATATCTCATGTGTGAGAAATCCATATTTCTCACGAGTATAATGCACTCTATCAGTCTTTTGAAGATTTTGTGTATTTTGAGCTTCCTTTGCGCCTCATTAAGATGTGGCACAAGCTTTAGTTCCAACTTTTGATCTTTGTCAATTCATGGTTCTTGAACCTTTCAAGTTCTATCTTGCTCCCACTGTCTCTTTTAAGAATAAACTATTTTTCTAGAAAAAGACATTTCTTGAGACAAACATTTTTCTCAAAGGAATTATAGAAGTGGTGTCCAATGTTTTCACAAGGATACCCCACAAATAGATACTTGTTGGAACATGGTTGAGTGTATGGGAGTGGCGTCTAAGGCAAGAACCCCTTAAATGAGGTTAGGAATTGTAGTATGACTCATCATGGTTTGCGCCATATCTCATAGGGTACAACTTCTCCTCTTTCACACATCATCAATAATGGTGTTTCAAATGGAGACATTGAGAAAGGATCACATTCTTCTTTAATTATTTTGAAACTCTTGACATTGAGTATTAGCCACATAGATCAAATCTTTAGTGTTTTAATACTCTTGTCAACTTTGTTTTTCTTACTTCAATGCTAATGACTTTGAACACTTCAAAGGCCATGGATGCGTTTATCATATGATACACATAATCATATCCCATATGATCATCCATGAAAGTGATGAAGTATGATAAACAACCTCTAGCATAGATCGACATTGGGCCAAAAACATCTATATGTTGAAGGTCTATGAAGATCACTAGCATATTCACCTTTTATAATAAAAGGTGTTATGGTCATCTCTCTAAGTAAATGAGAATCACATGTCTCAAATGATTCACAATTGAAAGAGTCCAAGTACACAACTATTATGTAATTTAGAAGTGCGTTTCTCATTCACATGACCAAGTCTATAATGCCAGAAGGATAATTGTTTCAAAATATAGAGTTTTTGTCTATGTTTGAGAATGGACTTATCAAGGTCTAGGATTTATAAAAACGTTGTTTTAGTGATCTAATACCACAAAGAACACCATTACGTTAAAGAACAGTATATATTCTCTTTTGTAATGGTAAATCTTTTCACATTTAATGTGAATTGATTTCATGTTCTTTTGTAAGAATCACATAATAACAATGTTTTAAATTCTAGAACAAGCCCAGTTAGTAAAGAGTGTATAAGTCTCTACAACGAGTGTAGCAACTCTTGCTCCATTCATCACATGTAGTTTGACTTTCTCCTTACTTATTGTCTACCATGCTTTAAGACCTTGCACATTTTGCAAATATGGGATCTATATCCAGTATCTTATACCCAACGGTCTTAATTAATAGATGAATTTATCTTAAACATAAACATACTTAGAAGTAGAAGCTTTACTTGGCCTCTTCAACTTCTTAGTATTGAAACGAGCCTTACAATTCCCTTTCCAATAGAATTGGAAACATGTGCCTTTAGACTTGTCCTTTTGATCACACCTTTAAGCTTTGTCATAGCTACTTGGTCTTCTCAAGACCATGCTAGGACTTTCCTTTAACAAGCAATAAAGTGCCCTTTTCTTCCTTGACAGATTACTCCTTAGATATCTCATATCTAATGGTCCTAGATTGTGTATCAACAACTCTTTGAGATGCACAATCACAGACAAAAAGATCTATCAATTTGTGCTACTTTTGTAGCTTAGGAATTATAGATGACATTATGATATAAGTAGTAATATCATTTGTAAGGTAATAGCATAGGTAACGCAGCGGAAAAATAAAAATTTATTACCTTAACCATGGATCTCTTTGACATATCTATATGATTAACAAGGGGGTTTGCATGAAGATTACCTTAAGCACAGAAGATTTCTATGCTTCTAGGCAAAGATCCTTCGAAGAAGATGTTAGATCTACCACGAAAAGCCCTCCAAGCGTAGAGCCTCTAACGATATCCACACGAACAACTTCTTTGGGAACCTTGTAGGCTTGCTTGCTTTGACTTTTGAGTGCTAGCTCCCTTGAATTATTAAGAACACAAGAAGAAGAAAACCCTAACCCTTAGGAGAGAGAGAGAGAGACGCCTAGAGAGAGAGAGAGAGGCATGCAGATTTTTTTCTATTTTCTCTCACTAGTTTTCTTTTGTGTGTCGTAATAATAATACAAGAGTCAAAGCATAAACCTATTTATAGAGGTAGTATTCTAGTCTTTTAGGAAATAAGGCTAATTAGAAACCAAGAAGGTTTAGGTAACTTACTTTAAGCTAATCCTTCTCCTTTAGGAAATCTATTCCATAAGGAAACTAATTAGTTACTTTATTTCTTTTAGGAAACAAATTTCCTGCAAGACTTAGAATATTTATAAATAAGTCCTTTAAGTTAATTTATCTCATAAATTAACCCCATAAGTATCTCATACTTATCTTATTACATTTTAACCCAAAGATTTTGTTCTTTATGTGTGTGACCCATTAGGTTCCATTCACGTTGGCAATAAGTATAAATTATAACTCATTAATTGAGCTAGATAAATTAAACACTTTTAATTTATCATTAATTCACTAATTAATCAATTCATACTTATAGATCATGAGTGGCGTCTAGCAATGCATCATGACCACCCAAGTGAATAGGAAAGTCATATGGTAGACCATACCCTTCAATGACAATGTTATCGTGTAATTAATATCCTTTCACCACACTATATCCCAATTAGTCTAAAAGTATAGTGCATACTTTTAAATGACTAATTTATATTTTCTTGTTCCAGAAATATAACTCTCCATGATGTATAACCTTGAAACTACTTCCAAGTTATACTATCACTTCTGCAGAAGATTTATGAGTTAATATTTCCAACAAGTGGCCATTAAGGGATATACTCTCCTATTAAGGAGTGGTGAATCCTATATTGATTACTCACTATCTTTCCATGCTTCAAACTATACCCAATCTCTAACCTATGAGCTACCCTTTTACGGGCACCGAGGAATAGAGTCAAAGTATAGCAATCCACACTCAAGATACTATGGTAATCTCAAGTCAAAGGATCACTTACACCATTGCCATTAAGAGTTTAACCATTGGCACTATAGTTAAAACTCTTGGCGGATCAACCCAATGAACTTGTTCTCAAACAAGCATCCACATACCAGCTTAAGTGTCACGCACACCATAGTCAATGAGATCAACTACTACTTACCATAAGTAGAGGCAAAGTATGTGCTAGTCTATCCGTATTAATGATGTCCAATCTCATTAATACTATGACTAGGGATATTTAAGAATATGACTTTATGTATTAGAGTCTCATAATTGTAACCCCTTACAATCTCTAATACACAATCAATATTCTAAGGACTTTATCAATTAAACAAGTAACATGGAAATACAAGTATAGATGATAAAGAAAAATACCACATGAATAAATATAACATAAATAAGTGTAAATATAAAAACACCTTAAACCATCTTGGTTTTAGGGCATACACTAACATCATTATCATCTTTTATGCATCTTGTATGCACATTATTTCCTAACTATAATTGTCACTATAGGATAGGTGGAAGTGGGTATCAAGGACATAGCCCATAGTGCTTAAGAACTATTTTCATGTCTTACACTAGTCCAAGAAAATCGTATATAAATGGAGATATAGGGTGATAAGTGTGTACATGTGTATATTCATTCTACGACAAGTGAAAAGATAGTACAAGTATTTGTTTCATGTTATAATTGCAAACCAAAAATGTGGGCTTCAAATTTATTTGGTTTGCTCCCACTATTTTACTTCAAATCAATAACCCTCAATCTATTGATTCGGGAATCCATTGGAAATTCCTAGTGGGCTAGGATCCCATCTAATTAACTTTGGGTTTGACGGAGGCCAATGCCCCAAAGGTAACTTCGATTAGGTAGATAACTTTTACCAATCACAACTCTTGTGACTCCTAGATAGTCAGGTATCAACTCTTGATATTCACATCTTATTTGTTTCCCAACATTGCCTCAAAAATATCATAACATTGACGGAGGCCAAACTCGTTATGTATTTTTGTTAAGTCATACCCATTATTCAAAGATCACATCTCATAGCAAGAACATATTCCGAGTAAGGTGACCTTGACGGAGGCCAACGTGTCAACACTTAATAGGAACTCTTCGTTTTTGCTATAACAATGGAAGGCAACTTATATATATTGACTTAATATCGCCTCAAAAACACCATAGCCTTGATGGAGACCAACAAGTTAAGCATTTTTGTTAAGTTAGGCCCATTATTTGGAGATCATATCTCATAGTAAAAAACATGCTCTAGGTAAGATGACCTTGACGGTGGGCCAACAAGTCAACACTTAACAAAAACAATGTTTTTTTTACTACAATAATGGAAGGCTAGTGACTTAATATTTTATTTGAGGGATTTTATGTTAATTATACAATATACAGTCTCATCATAGCATGCAATTAAAATATATCGACATATAAAATAAAACATGCATAATAAACCGTGGATGATTATGGACTTTACTAAGATATTTTCCTCGAGCCTTAAGGAAAATATATGGTCAAATTCCTAAGGGATGTGATCAACTTCTTGATGCATTCCTTGGGAGGTCTTCAACTCTTGACGAGCCTCCGTGGTTGCTCCTTGGTTCCATCTCCATCTTCTTTGTACATTACACATGTAATTCTATTCTAAACAATTTAGAAAATTAAAAAACAAACTCTAACATACACAATGTACATTACATGTATTGACTAAGAAACCTCGAGTTACATTCGAGGGGAGTTAGGTGAGAAGAGAATTACATGAGAATAATAGAGAAGGCAGGATGCGCAGGCCCTATTTTAAAAACCAACACAAGCCAACCATCAAAATTGATAAAAATTCAACCATTCAATCACATTGGTCATAGTCCATAATCATCCACCATGCCATCATAATATTTAACAATTAAATAAATTACTCTATTTAATTCTAGTCATAAATCACATGGTCTAATGTAATTAGATTAATGTTCTTGAATTTATTTGTCTCAAAAATAAAGTTATAGAAGGTGTAGGTTTCTAAAATTTAACTTTCCAAATATTAACAATTAAAATTGGAAAGTGTTTTATAGAGAAAATTCCAAAAAATTTGCGTTTTCCAAAAAAATAGGAAAAATCTCGCTAGAACTTTGCCATCAAACCGTGGGACAAACCGTGCGCGGGTTCATCCGCGGTTTACAAACCGTGGGACAAACCTTGCGTGGTTTCATCCGCGGTTTGTTGACAAAACGTACGAGTTTTTAACCGTGGGTAAAAACGCACGCGAGTTTTCGCGTGGTTTGTGTCCAGAAAATACGATCTTTGAAATTCTTTGGTCTTTTTCAAAACTCTTTTGAATCAAAACATGTTAAAACCCTTTTAGCACGTAAAAATAATTTAGAAACCTTGAATACAACCATAAGAACTCATCTTAATTATTTAAAACACTTTTAAACAATTAAGAACTTATCTTAAAAATCAAACTCTTGATTTTTCTAAAACAATTTTGAGACAAATTTCATCAAGAACAAACCATCCATATTTATGACAATTAAATAAACACAAATCATATAGATTTAATCAAAGATGGCTCTGATACCACTGTAAGGTAATAAGGGGAGTAACGCAGTGGAAAATTTAAAAATTTATTACCTTAACCATGGATCTCTTTGATATAATCTATACGATTAAAGGGCGTTTAGCACAAATACCTCAAGCATAAAAGGTTTCTATGCTTCAAAGGGCAAGATCCTATTCGATGAATATGTTGATCTACCACGAAAAGCCCTCCAAGTGTCGAGCCTCCAACGGTATCCACACGAACATGATCTTTAGGAACCTTTGGGTTTGCTTGCCTTGCCTTTTGAGTGCTAGCTCCCTTGAATATCATGAAGAACACAAGAACAAGAAGAGGAAGAAGACAAAACCCTAACCCTTAGGAAGAAGAGGGTGTGGCGTTTTTTCTTGGGAGAAAACACGCCTCTCTCAATTTTTCTCTCTCTAGATTTTATCTTGTGTTTCATCAATCTTCCAAGAGTCAAGGCATGGACTTATTTATAGATGTAGTATCCTAGTCTTTAAGGAAACAAGAGCAATTGGAAACCAAGAAAGTTTAGGAAACTTGCCTTAAGCTAATCCTATTCCTTTAGGAAACCTATTCCAAAAGGAAACCAAATATCTTCTTAATTCCTTTTAGGAAACTAATTTCCATCAAGACTTAGAATATTTATAATTAAGTCATTTAAGTTAATTTATCACATAAATTAACCCCATAAGTATCTTATACTTATCTCAATAACAATTTAACCCAAAGACCATGTTCTTATTGTGTGGGACCCATTAGGTTCCATTCACGTTGGTAATAAGTACAAATTATAACTCATTAATTAATTAATTAAGAGCCAGATAAATTAACACTTTAATTTATCATTAATTCACTAATTAATTAATTTACACTTATAGATCATGAGTGGCGTCTAGCAATGCATCATGACCACCCAAGTGAATAGGAAAGTCATATGGTAGACTACACCTATCAATGACAATGTTACCGTGTAATTAATATCCTTTGACCACACTATATCCCAATTAGTCTAAGAATGTAGTGCGCAATCTTTGAATGCCTAATTAATGATTTCTTGTTCTCGAAATATAACTTTCCATAAAAGTATAACCTTGAAACTCTTTCAAGTCATACTTTCACTTTTGCGCAAAAGATTCTTTAAGTCATATTTCAACAAGTGGCCAATCCGGGATATACTCTCCTATAATAAGGAGTGGTGAATCCTATATCGATTACTCACTATCCTTCCATGCTTCATACTATACCCAATCTCTACCGTATGGGCTACTCTTTTACGAGCGCCGAGCAAATGAGTCAAAGCATAGCAATCCATACTCAAGATACTATGGTAATCTCAAGTCTAAGGATCACTTACACCATAGCCATTAAGAGTATAATTCATTAGCACTATGAATAGCAACTCTTGGCGGATCAATCCAATGAACTTATTCTCTAACAAGCATCCACATACCAGCTTAGGTGTCACACGCCATAATTGACGAGATCAACTACTACTTACCATAAGTAGAGGCAAAGTATGTGCTAGTCTTCCCATATTAATGATGTCCAATCTCATTAATAGTACGACTAGGGATATTTAAGAATGTAACTTAATGTGTAATAAGAGTCTCATCATTGTAACTCTTACAATCTCTTATACACAGTTAATATTCTATGGACTTTTTCAAATAAACAAGTAATATTAATAACAAGTATTAAATGACAAAGAAAATGCCACATATATAAGTATAACACGTAATAAGCGTAATAAAAATCCCAAAAACTAACTTGGTTTTAGGGCATACACTAACAGTCGTCTACTCACGTGGGAAGCGGTGGCGTACAGGCCGTTCTCCCCTCCGTAATTAGAAACGTTCAATCACGAGTTATTAGTCCCCCGTGCCTGTCATGTTGCATATCCACCTTCTTTCTTCACTTACTATATATTATTATTTTCTTTTCTTTTTGCATCACATTTTGCATAAAACTCGTGACTCCCTCGAGGTCTCGATTCGGGTTTCGCAATTAATGCGGTAATTCTAACCAAGCCTCGACGAAACATTCCGACCCTCTCGATACCCACATTTAGACTTAGGATTTGCATTCATTTAGATACATCCGAACGCGCTAGAACTTAGGGTTAATTCAGGAAAATTTGATTAAACCTCGCAACCAGCCTTGGCTAGGTTGAAAGGGTGCCTTAGGCGCGAGCCTTTGCCTTCCCTTTCTTCAAATGTGACTCCCGGATCTTTTTCTCTCATTCTTTTTTTGTAGACCAGGGTCAAAAAAGGGTTTTAAATATTTTTTTTAAATTTTATTTTTGTTTTGTTTTGCTAAAACGATTTTTTCGGGTGACTTGGTACACCCTAACTCAGTACCAAGTGGCGACTCCTTTTTCAAAAATTATTTGGCCAAACCTGTCGCCCTTTTTAATCCTGGCCTTGTTCTCTTTTAAAATATCATTTTTCTTAAAATACACTTTTTCTACTAAAGTTTGATTTTTCTCACACACGCATGGTTTTCCAAAAACCTTTATTTTAGAAAGGGTCATCAGATCGGACCGTCCTTTCCGAGGCGCGATAGTCAACGACCCCACTAGCACTCCTTTCCTTTATCCATGATTTTTTCGGACGTGACAAATATTGACTGTGGTTCGAAGTGAGCTTGAGAGTGTAGTGAATATAGTGTGTGTTGTGACGTTGAAGGAAAACTGAGAGGTAGAAGTTGCGTGTTGTTTTAGTGTTCTTGGTGAGTGTTTGTGCGTGGAGGTGTATGAAAAAAAATGCATGTGAGTTGTGTGTTTTGTTGTGAAGGAGGGCAGAGAGATTGAGTGAATTGTGAGTGTTAAGTGTTAATGGGTTAAGTGAATGGTGAGTTGGTGGTGAGGTAAGGGCTAGCTGAGAGGGAGGGTGGGAGTGTTATTGAAGTTCTTGATGAGTGTTTGTGTGTGCAAGTGTATGAAGGAGTCTGTGTGATGGTGTAGTGAATGGTGAGTCTGTGTGTGATTGGAGTGAAGGTGTTGCGATGAAGTGATCTTGTGAAAATGGTGTGTGTTTTGTGTGAGAGGTGTAGTGAGTGTTTTGTGTAGTGTTGTGGAGATGGTGCGGTGAGGGAGCTAAAAAGGAAAGTGAATTATGTGTGTTCTTGTGAGAGTGCAAGAGTGTGTCTATGAGTTGTGGTGCTATAGTGCGTGAGTCAATGGTGAAGAATGGTGGTGTGTCTTTGGCTGAGAGAGTGTTGCAAAGTTTGTGTAGGTCCAGAAGAAAAAATCTGTCCTGTGTCTGACCAGAGGGAAAAGAAAGGTTGAGTAAAAAAAATCAGTAAGAAAGGTTGAGTAAAAAATATCAGTGATTGTGATGATGGTAAGGGAAGAAAAAGAATCAAAACCAAGCCCCTAAAATTTGGTAATGTCAATGCAATTGGGATGGTGATATGAATGAATTAAAGTGTGATGATGAGAGCAGAGTGGTTGGGAGATGGAGTTGGTAAATAGGGTGGCTGTGAATGAACAAGGCAGCCATAGCAGCCTGGTAGTAGTAGTGTTGTTTCTACTGCCTGTTATCTTTTTTTTTTGTGGTTAAAAATATAAAAATAAAATAAAATAGAATAAATCTACTTTGATTCCCTAAAATTGTAAACGGCTACAAAATTTCAACATCACACGAAAAAAGAAAAATTTACGGCAAAAATCTAAAATTAATGTAATATTGGGAAGCGTGTCACAGGCCACAAATTTTACAAAAAAATGTTAAAAATATTAAATGACTTTTTTTTTGAGGATATTAAATGACTTTTAAAAATTACAAAAATTTTACACATAATACATTATCACACAAAACACATATACTAAGACTTTCATTGTAAAATTTTAACATTAAGGCATTCTTGGGAAATGTGCCTTTAATAGAGAAAAAAGACAAGAAAATTAAATAAATACCAAACACACTCTAAAATTCATTAAATTTTTACAGGAAATATATATGTATATAAAATGCACATATAAAATTTTTCACATAAAAATTCTAACCAAAAGGGTGCATTTGAAAATGCACCATTAACTTTTTTTTTTTTTGGCAAAACCTCGTACACGAGGGGGGGACGCCAGCCCCAATTTTTATTAAATAAAGTTAAAGAACAATGGAGGGGGACACAAATGAAAACCTCCAAAACAAGATAATGATAAAATGTAAAACAAATAAACAAAAAATGAAATAAGGAGTACTACTTTACAAAACTTGAACTTCTATGGGGAGTACTAATGCTATCTAGAATTAAAATGGCATTGAAAGTCTAAGGAAATCGCTGTTGATCAAAACATACAAATTTAGATTGATTACCCCAAGATGCAAACAAATCTGCTGCCCTATTTACCTCCTTGTAAATATGGCATAAAGATCCCTGAGTGAGTAATAACAAATTCTTGATCTTTAACTAACGACCATTTTGACACTTGCACCCCATTAATCAAGTGAACCATCACTGCAGAATCTACCTCAAAAACCACATTACAAAACCTTTCCTTGGCACAAAGCTGTAGAGCAAAAAGGAGTGCTAGACCTTCTGCCGTTAGAATATCACATTCCCCAAATTTTTTATAAAATGCAACAATCATTTTCCCATTTGCATCTCGCAATACACCCACCTGTGGCTTTATTATGCTTGCAGCTCGCATCCGTGTTAAACTTGAGTTTCCCAATAGGAGGCTTTTGCCAAGAGATCCAACGTATTCTCCTGGAAGGAGAAGGCTGACAGACAAAGGCTTGTGCTAATGACACCTCCAAGTCTAGCCCTAACCACCTTTTGTCCACCATCTTGGATTTGGCTAATAACAAAAGAAATGTTCCACCACATATATGACATTTCGAGCCAAAAATGCTTGATTAGAAAACCTTGCTGAATTTTGTGCCTTCAATATGCACCATATCACCACAACAGGAACCATATTCCTCAACATATCAACATTAGAATTTTTTGACGGTAAAAACCAACCCATAATCAAAGCAGACACACACATAGATGAATATTTTTTAATGCTAAAAATATTATAAAAATGGTTCCATACCTTAACTGCAATCTTTCCATCAATAAACAAATGTCTGTTGTCCTCTGTATGCCATTTGCAACAAGTACATTGCGAGGCCAAAGCAACACCAAGTCGTTGGATTACTTTATCTAGGGGAATGAATGAATAAATGATCCTCCAAACAAGAAATGGCATTTTGATTGGTATTGATGGAACCCAGACCATTTTTAATACCAGTGATTCATTTCTTCTTTGACGAACCAATTCCAAAGCTGATGAAACAATAATAAGCCATTCAGCAAAGGGACCCAAAACATAACATCCCTACTTGAGCACTGGATAGGACGCTCTGAGGTACCTGTTGCTATAATTTATTCAGCAACCAAAAAAATGTGGTGGTTCCTACATCCTACTAAACTTAATTAATGGTTCCTCTTCAATCCATCTATCCCACCCAAAATCTATAAAACCTCTCCCACGTACCAGCGTATATTTTCTTCCGCAATACACCGTATACCCTCGAATCTCCTCCAAGTTGACGAACCATATTTCACTTGGCAATAAAGCGGATGACAATCTCTTATATATTTTTTTCTGCATAAATTCAGCCCGTGGAGATTTATTTTCTCTTAACTTCCACCACAACTTTAAAGAAAAAGCCTCCACCATATCCTCCAAAGCACAAAATCCCAATCCACCTTCATTTGTAGGAAAACACACTTTATCCCAAGAAGCCCAGTGAGTTCTCTTGGAATCCACATTTGCATCCCACAAAAAGCCATTGAATAACCTCTTTAATGCTTAAAAGACTCTCTTTGGGGGATGTAATACCTACAAAAGAAGCATTGGCATAGAGTTCAACCATGTCTAAGCAGTACAATTTTACCACCAGCAGATAATAGTTTTACACTCCAATGTTGCAATTTCTCCCATATCTTTGCTAAAATCCCATCAAATAGGACACTTTTCACCTTCCCGGATGGCAAGGGAACCCCCAAACATATAAGTGGCAGTTTTTGTTGCTGGACAGTTGTAATTCTTCTCACCATCCGTATCACCTCCGTCCGAATTTTGGGAGAACATATAAAAGAACTCTTAGAGCAATTAACTTTTTGCCCTAAGTGTCTTTGGTACTCCATCATAAAATCCTAAATAGCAGTCAAAGTAGTTTGCGAAGCTCTTGTAAAAATCACCATATCATCAACAAATGCCAAGTAAGGAGTCGTCCCACCAACTATTTTATATCTACATCCAACCTTACTTGAAAAAAATGAAGCAAACCTCTCCCAAGCTATTTTGCTACTAGAAGAAACAACCTGGTGAGAGAGGATCCCCTTGTCTAACTCCACGTGATGATTTAAAGAATCCAGATGGTTTCCCATTAACTAGAATAGAAAACTAATTATTTGAGATAAGATGATATGCCACATTAACTACCTGCTCTTGAAAGCCCAACTTTCTCATCATCACTAAAAGAAAAGATCAATCCGCTCTATCATATGCTTTCTCCGTGTTAAGCTTCCGAATCAAATTAGGATGAACTAACTTTTTTCCCAAATCATGAATCATTTCTTGCGCCAACAAAATGTTGTCTTATATATTTCTCCTCGGAACAAATCCTGACTGAAGTGGAGAAATCAAACCTGGCAAAATTTTATTGAGATGAGTTGCAACAATCTTTGAGACAATTTTTGAGCTTACATTACATAAGCTGATGGGACGAAAATCTTTCCAATATGCAGCTCCTTGTTTCTTGGGCTGTAGCACAATCATTGTGCTTGTAACTCCCCTAGGTAGTGATGAAGCCCTGAAGAAATCCACAACTGCCTCCCAAACATCTTGACTGATAATGCTCTAGCAAGCTTGATAAAAAGATGCCCGAAACCCATCTGGTCCAGTTATGCTATCATCATCAAGTGAGAATACTGCCTGTTGTACCTCTTGGATTGAAGGTAGTTCTATGAACATTTCATTTTGTTGTTGAGAAATCTGGTTCACAGGAAATGGGATCTCCTGGGTACGAATAATATCCCTGTCAGGAGTGAACAATGAAGAGAACAATTGTTGAGCAAATTGCCTCACAAGCACCTCATCCTCCACCCATTGGCCATTATCATCTTTAATACGAGCAATGAAATTGTCATTCCTTCGTTGCTTCATAGAAGAATGCAAAAATGTCATAGTAGTATCCCCGCCTTAATCCATTTAATGGCTGCCTTTTATCTCCAGAATTCACACTGTATTGCTCGTTGTCGAGTATGAGATGCCCTAGCCTCTGAAAGTTGAACCTTAGCTTCTTCCGTTCTAAGTTGATCATACTCCACTTCACACTAGAGTAATTTTTCCTCTGCCTCCATAACTTTATGATCAACAATTCCAAACACTTTCTTTTTCCAGCAATACAAAACCTTCTTTAATGCCACAAGTTTATTGAATAGCTTCTGCATTCCCACTCTTGAAACTGGTTGTTTCCAAGACTGCTGAACAACTGCCAAGAAGTCTTTATGGTGAATCCATACTTTGAAGAACCTAAAAGAGGAGTGTCTTCGTAAAGAATGATCTGAAGATATCAACAGAGGTCTATGATTTGACCTCCTACGTGCCAAATGAAAGATTCGTGATCTCAAGAAAGCACCTTGCCATTTTGAATTCACTATTGCCCTATCCAACCTTTGCCATACCCTACCATTGGTCCAAGCAAATGGGGAACCATCAAAAGGAAGTGTTGATAAACCACTATTCTGCATTGCCAGTTGAAATTCTTCCATCGCTTGAAAGCTTGGTGATGTAAGGTAATAGCATAGGTAACGCAACGGAAAAATAAAAATTTATTACCTTAACCAAGGATCTCTTTGACATATCTATATGATTAACAAGGGGGTTTGCATGAAGATTACCTTAAGCACAGAAGATTTCTATGCTACTAGGCAAAGATCCTTTGAAGAAGATGTTAGATCTACCACGAAAAAGCCCTCCAAGTGCAGAGCCTCTAACGATATCTGATCATCCTTTTAACTACACTAGGGATACTTAGGTAAGTGCACCTATCGTTTCCAGTAGTATAGTGTATAGGAGTACCGAGTGTCGATCCCACAGGGACTATGTGAGTACTAGTACTAACCTTCTTTTTATTATCTAACCTCACAAAGCGAATGACGAATTTATTGGAAATACAAATTAACTAAACTAATTACCTAATTAAAGCACAATCTAGAATTCAGTAGAGAGAATGGACAAAAGTAGAGGCGAATCTAGATGAAGAATATCCTAAACCAAGTATGCTAAGACTATAGCCTTGATTAATGAATAACCCAATCACTTAGACCCTAGAATCCCTTAATTAGGTTTAATCTTTCTCAAGTATTAACCCTCTATCCCCTTGGTTGATTGATTGGAATCTCTTCTCAATCAAAACCCCAAAGAGAAGCATTAAGTTTCTATGGATTCTATGGTTTTGGCTAGGTTTGAATCTAACCGGGGAGACTTATGTGATTCTATCTCTAGCAACCCATGAAAGCCTCTTTATTCAAGAGATGATCTAATCAAATAGGTGATTTCTCAATCTAACTATATGAAATCAATATTGAATCTAAGGATGCTAGCGATTCCCAATTCAATAACATTAAACTCATGAATAAATCTAAGAAAAAAGTTGGAATTTTCATTAATCAAAAATAAAATCAATAGCACAATAGTGTAGGATTCATCCTGTCTAAATCTTTCAACTCAAATCATAAGTACAAGAATAAACCCAACAAAATACAAGAAAAGAATGGAAAAACTCATTCTCATGTAGATTCTCTTTATTCATCCCTTGCATCTTGAAGAAGCCTTCTTGCTTTGCACCATGGAAGCCCTTGAGTTGTTCCTCTACCCTTGCCTTCTTCTCTCTACATCCCTCTAGATGTGTGTAAAAGTGTGTTTTTTTGTGTTTTAGAACCCAAAGAAACCATCTTTTCCCTTCTCCAAAGAGGTAGGGTTCTTCCCCTCAAAAGATTCGCCCAAAAGTGCTTAAAAATGCAACAGTCCGTAACTAGGCCGTGGCTAAGGCCGTGGCACGGCCTTACCCGCGGCCTTGTGTCCTCCCTTTCTGACCAAGGCCGAACCCAGGCCACGGCAAGGCCTTACCCGCGGCCTTAGTCAGAGTGTTTTGCTTCTCTTCCATGAAAAATTTCACCTTGAAAATGGCCGAAAATAGCTTTTCCTGAAAACATAAAAGTTTTAGCCCTTTGAATAAGATTTCCAAATCAACAAGAATCACATCATTTGGAGCTCTGTACGCTGAGATATAGCTGAAATACTAAGAACTTCTCGGAACAGTACTGCAGTACAAATATGCTTCAATAACTTGGAATTTTGACCTTCGAAACTTAAGAACTGGACTTTGATGTCTTCATATGAATTGTAGATCATTGTCTTAGCTTCAAAATGCTTCATGAATCACCTTAATCCAATATCTCTAGCTCAAGTTATTACTAAATCACTTGACATATGTCCAGGCTGCCAAACCGTTTCCTTTCCAATTCTTCTTCGCCTATTGCTTCTTTGCATCACTTTGAGGGTTTCTTGACTTTAACTCATCACCAACTTCAAATCACCTCAAAATATCATCCAATTGCCATCCAAATTGATCCAAATTGGTGATGCAATGTGCAAATCCTACGAAAATGACACAAATCACATGTAAATCACACCTTTACACAATTTGGCATTCAAATCACAAATGAGAAGAAATAGCTAAGAAATAGAGGAAAACTCATAGAAAAACCCTAAAAACCTACCTAAAAACCTACTAAAAACTAATGTACTTTAGCACTTATCAATTCCCCCACACTTAAGCCATTGCTTGTCCTCAAGCAATGAACCATACAAAACTCAAAACAATGACATAACCAAAGTAAAAGCAAAACATACATCTCCAAGAACAACTTCTTAACAACCATGAAACACAATTATGCAATCATCCATCTTATTTTAAATACTCATCATATCAAGCAAAGGAGAAAGAATTATACGTCAATTAAACAAGTTCGGTTCCATTTCTCTACTGCATTCGAAACTCATAAGTAAGCAGATCGTAAGCTAACAAGTACAACTATACACCCATGATCCATTCATTTTTCACAACTAGGGACTTTTTCTTCTTAAGCTTAGCCTTTACTTAGAACATGAAGTTGCCTTTTTACGCGAAGATCGACATTGGTCAGATGAAGATCCCCGGTTACTCAGCACTTCATCTGTCTAAGCTGCTATGCATACTCATAATTCTAGCACCTTTTTACGCGAAAGTCGACATTGACCAGATGAAGACCCCCGGTTACTCAGTACTAAAACTAGCGGAGTAGAACCTAAGCTTAATTACTCTTTTTTTCTTTTCAACAAAATTTTTTTTCAAATTTTTTTTCAAATAAGCTCATTTAGTCCCTTTTCCCTAACACATTACCAATCATAGGCATAAGTCATACCAAAAAGCTAATTCACTACTTAACTCATGACGAAAAACAAATGAAGCGGAGAAACTTCACTAAACTCAAAAAAATTCAGCATAATTCAATCTACTTTATCTAATATACTTTCTTCAAAATAAACTTCAAAATCACACAATCACATCTCCCTAGTCAATTAAGAAGAAGCTTCTAAAAAATGCACATAATTACTCTACTTGGGAAGGGAAAATTGACAACTAACGAGTTAAATAGATAATTACTTTCATAGAACTCAAAATAAAAACATTAAAGCACCTAAGTTGGAAAATTTCTGGAAAAAAAGAAAAAAAATTGATAGAAAATCAACAACCACATCAAACAATCAATTTCCAACAAATTGACCAACAAGTAGCACACACACCACGACAAAATTAAACTCCCCCCCACACTTAAATCACACATTGTCCCCAATGTGTGAAAAAGCAAGGAAAAGAAGGAAAAGAAAAGTTAGAACTAATACTCCCCTTGTCGTAGTAGTGGCCACTCTAATTACGATTCAGCTACAAGAAATGAGATCCAAAATGTAGAAATCACTGCAGCTCATCAAAAGAAAGATAACTACACTATTTAGCTCATTAGATGCATGCCAAAATGTAATAAAAATCCTGAAAATAAAAATAATACCCACAGACCCAGAAAGAACTAAATAAAGAAAAAGAAAGGAGAATGACATAAAGCATTTAAAAACCATCGGTGCCTATGCATCGTCTCCACTCTTGTCTTAGCACCATTGGATGATTTACTTCGTACTTTTTCCATTGTACCTACACTCAAAGAAAATGAAATATCAAACCAAGGTGCAATGGAAGTCATTTCCTTAACCAATGAAAGTACGTAAGAAGCTCACAACACCCATGTAAAGCTCAAAGTACACCCCCACACTTAATTAGTTGTAATCCCATAAACCATGTAGTAGCATAGTCAAAAAGACCACTAAATACTACACGCAAGTTGCTATTGAAACCATACAAGCATATTGCTAATTACCAAGCACATGAACAACGATGTTCAAACATAATGCAATTCACTTAATAATAGTAATTCTTCCTCAAATAGCAACTTAACAAATATAAATTAGGTGTCATGAATGTCTACTATGACAACTACTAAAACATGAATTACCACTAACTAAAGGAGTAATCAATAAAGCATACAAATAAGAGGTGGGGATGTAAGGGTTGGGGGAAGAATGATGCTTTAAATACAAAAATTAACTCCCAAACAATCTAAGCACTTCAAAACTAAGCAAAAAGGAAATTTTTACATGAAAATCACACAAGATAAGCAATGAAATACAAAAATCAAATGAAAACTCCCTCTTTCTTCGAATTCCATGCAATCGTTGTGAGTTTCAACTTCTTCCTTGAGGTTTGCAAAACAAAAATGAAAAACCTAATTAAAATAATCCTACTAAACTTAAAAATAACTAAAAATACTAAAATACTAAAGTAAAAGTTGGGTTGCCTCCCAACAAGCGCTTGTTTAACGTCGTTAGCTCGACGCCATCAAGTGGTATCACTGTAACCCCTTGATGAAAAACCTCTTCGGCCCACTTCCTTCTTCCTTTTGGGCCGTTGGATCTCAATCTTTGGATGTCTATCATATTCAGCCCTCTAGCAACTCATCACTTTCTAGCTGTGGCGGTGGCACCACCATGATAGAATGGCATTCTTTCATTGTGGCCTTGCCCTCAAATTCCTCTAGTCTCCTCTTACATGCAATGTTATTATCATGAACTCCATAGTAAGAAGGAACCTGCAAAATGTTAGTACCACAAAGAAGATTTATGTATAAAGGCTTAAAATATACACATGAGGTGCCTCCTGTGGAATAGAAATAGTGATTGGAAGTGAGGATTCTCCTAATTCTTTTGGTTCAATACGTAACTCTTCCTCACCTATAGCTTTTACTTCATTCTCTTGTTCTTTTTTAATCCACTCATGTTCTTCCTCTTTACTTGCCATTAAAGGGTCACTCAATTGATCACCATTAGACAAATCAATCACTTCCACTAGTTCACTAGGGTTCACCTCCGTGTCACTCATCAAGTCCATATTGGTTCCTAGTGTTCATAGTTTCAGTAATTTGTCCTATGAGACTCTCAATAGCTTTGGTGATAGCAATAAGTTGTTCCCCATGTTTTTCTAATTTCAACCTCTATTCTATCCATCCTATTATTTGATGCTTTCATAAAATTCACCATGACCAATTCTAACTCAGGATTAGACTCTACATGAGGAAGGTACGATTCAAATCTATACTCCTCTACTCTATCATGGGCTACTTGCCAAGTTGGTTGGGGTTGATTCTTCATACTCCCTCCATCCATATGATGAATGATCCCACCACCCCGAGTTATAGGCATTGGTGGGGTCATAAGAAGTTGGATAGTTGTTAGTGTTATCACAAGATACTTGTCTACTATAAAAACACTCATAAGAGCTATGGTTTCCTCCACAACAAGTACAAATAACAACACTAGCTTGTGAAAAAGAAAAACTACTTCCAACTTGTTCATTGTTTTTATGAACAATATCATCTATTAGCCTCTCAAGAGCACTTAGTTTATCCATACCTGTAGACTCCATGTTGTTACCTTGTTCATTGGCCCAATTGTAATAGTACTCAGCCATCTTCAAGTAAAGTTGCAAAATGAGATCCCAAAAAATGCTGACTACAAAGAAAAATCAAATAAAAATTAAGAAACAAAAATTAAACAAAATAACTAGAATAAGCATAAAGAGAAACAAAATGGTTAGAGTAATAAAAATATAGCTTTCCTAATATCCTAGTCCCCGGCAATGGCGCCAAAAACTTGATCATCCTTTTAACTACACTAGGGATACTTAGGCAAGTGCACCTATCGTTTCCAGTAGTATAGTGTATAGGAGTACCGAGTGTCGATCCCACAGGGACTATGTGAGTACTAGTACTAACCTTCTTTTTATTATCTAACCTCACAAAGCGAATGACGAATTTATTGGAAATACAAATTAACTAAACTAATTACCTAATTAAAGCACAATCTAGAATTCAGTAGAGAGAATGGACAAAAGTAGAGGTGAATCTAGATGAAGAATATCCCTAAACCAAGTATGCTAAGACTATACCTTGATTAATGAATAACCCAATCACTTAGACCCTAGAATCCCTTAATTAGGTTTAATCTTTCTCAAGTATTAACCCCTATCCCCTTGGTTGATTGATTGGAATCTCTTCTCGATCAAAACCCCAAAGAGAAGCATTAAGGTTCTATGGATTCTATGGTTTTGGCTAGGTTTGAATCTAACCGGGGAGACTCATGTTATTCTATCTCTAGCAACTCATGCAAGCCTCTTTATTCAAGAGATGATCTAATCAAATAGGTGATTTCTCAATCTACCTATATGAAATCAATATTGAATCTAAGGATGCTAGCGATTCCCAATTCAATAACATTGAAAACTCATGAATAAATCTAAGAAAAAAGTTGAAATTTTCATTAATCAAAAATAAAATCAATAGCACAATAGTGTAGGATTCATCTGTCTAAATCTTTCAACTCAAATCATAAGTACAAGAATAAACCCAACAAAATACAAGAAAAGAATGGAAAAACTCATTCTCATGTAGATTCTCTTTATTCATCCCTTGCATCTTGAAGAAGCCTTCTTGCTTTGCACCATGAAAGCCCTTGAGTTGCTCCTCTACCCTTGCTTTCTTCTCTCTACATCTCTCTAGATGTGTGTAAAAGTGTGTTTTTTTGTGTTTTAGAACCCAAAGAAACCACCTTTTCCCTTCTCCAAAGAGGTAGGGTTCTTCCCCTCAAAAGATTCGCCCAAAAGTGCTTAAAAACGTAACATTCCGTAACTAGGCCGTGGCACGGCCTTACCCGCGGCCTTGTGTCCTCCCTTTTTGACCAAGGCCGCACCCAAGGCCGTGGCAAGGCCTTACCCGCGGCCTTAGTCAGAGTGTTTCGCTTCTCTTCCATACAAAACTTTCACCTTGAAAACGGCCGAACTAGCGTTTCCTCAAAACATAAAAGTTTTAGCCCTTTGAATAAGATTTCCAAGTCAACAAGAATCACATCATTTGGAGCTCTGTACGCTGAGATATAGCTGAAATACTAAGAACTTCTCGGAACAGTACTGCAGTACAAATATCCTTCAATAACTAGGAATTTTGACCTTCGAAACTTAAGAACTGGACTTTGATGTCTCATATGAATTGTAGATCATTGTCTTAGCTTCAAAATGCTTCATGAATCACCTTAATCCAATATCTCTAGCTCAGGTTATAACTAAATCATTGACATATGTCCAGGCTACCAAACCGTTTCCTTTCCAATTCTTCTTCGCCTATTGCTTCTTTGCATCACTTTGAGGGTTTCTTGACTTTAACTCATCACCAACTTCAAATCACCTCAAAATATCATCCAATTGCCATCCAAATTGATCCAAATTGGTGATGCAATGTGCAAATCCTACGAAAATGACACAAATCACATGTAAATAACACATTTACACAATTTGGCATTCAAATCATAAACGAGAAGAAATAGCTAAGAAATAGAGGAAAACTCATAGAAACACCCTAAAAACCTACCTAAAGACCTACTAAAAACTAATGCACTTTAGCACTTATCAATATCCACACAAACAAGTTCTTTGGGAACCTTGTAGGCTTGCTTGCTTTGACTTTTGAGTGCTAGCTCCATTGAATTATTTAAGAACAGGAGAAGAAGAAAAACCTAACAGTTAGGAGAAAGAGAGAGAGACGCCTAGAGAGAGAATGAGGCGTGTCTTCTTCTTTCAATTTTTCTCTCACTAGTTTTCTTTTTGTGTTGCAATAAAATTTCAAGAGTCAAAGCATGAACCTATTTATAGAGTTAGTATTCTAGTCTTTTAGGAAATAAAGCTAATTGGAAACCAAGAAGGTTTAGGTAACTTACTTTAAGCTAATCCTTCCCCTTTAGGAAATCTATTTCATAAGGAAACCAATTAGTTACTTTATTTCTTTTAGGAAACCAATTTCCTGCAAGACTTAGAATATTTATAAACAAGTCCTTTAAGTTAATTTATCTCATAAATTAACCCCATAAGTATCTCATACTTATCTTAATTACATTTTAACCCAAAAATTTTGTTCTTTATGTGTGTGACCCATTAGGTTCCATTCGCGTTGGCAGTAAGTATAAATTATGACTCATTAATTGAGCTAGATAAATTAAACGCTTTTAATTTATCATTAATTCACTAATTAATCAATTCATACATATAGATCATGAGTGGTGTCTAGCAATGCATCATGACCACCCAAGTAAATAGGAAATTCGTATGGTAGACCATACCCTTCAATGACAATGTTACCGTGTAATTAATATCCTTTCACCACACTATATCCCAATTAGTCTAAAAGTATAGTGCATACTTTAATAATGACTAATTTATATTTTCTTGTTCCAGAAACATAACTCTCCATGATGTATAACCTTGAAACTACTTCCAAGTTATACTATCACTTCTGCAGAAGATTTATGAGTTAATATTTCCAACAAGTGGCCATATAGGTATATACTCTCCTATTAAGGAGTGGTGAATCCTATGAGCTACCCTTTTACGGGCATCGAGGAATAGAGTCAAAGTATAGCGATCCACACTCAAGATACTATGGTAATCTCAAGTCAAAGGATCACTTACACCATAGCCATTAAGAGTTCAACCATTGGCACTATAGTTGAAACTCTTGGCGGATCAATCCAATGAACTTGTTCTCAAACAAGCATCCACATACCAGCTTAAGTGTCACGCACACCATAGTCATTGAGATCAACTACTACATACCATAAGTAGAGGCAAAGTATGTGCTAGTCTATCCGCATTAATGATGTCCAATCTCATTAATACTATGACTAGGGATATTTAAGAATATGACTTTATGTATTAGAGTCTCATAATTGTAACCCTTACAATCTCTAATACACAGTCAATATTCTAAGGACTTCATCAATCAAACAAGTAACATGGAAATACAAGTATAGATGATAAAGAAAAATACCACATGGATAAATATAACATAAATAAGCGTAACACAAAACACCTTAAACCATCTTGGTTTTAAGGCATACACTAACAGATGATGCCCTACCCACACGCTCATCTGCATTCAACACCCACATGCGCTATTAACTTAAAAAGACTAAAATCTAAATAAATACTAAACGACTTCAAAAAATCATTAAAATTAGGAAAAATGATAAAAAATGTAAAAATAAGAATTTAGAAATTAAAATGAAATAGAAGGTATTTATATGCAAAAATTACCATTTTGCTCTTGATACGACTAATTTGTCATAATTTACAGATAAAAATACAATTGACCCCAGAAAAAAAAGGTACCCCTAAATGAAGTAAACACACATTTTTTTATAAAGGGTGTGTCAAAATTTGGTATCTACAATATGTATTCAACATCCAAGTTTAAACATGAATCCTCAAATATGGCAATAATTCTTCACTTTCAAATTTAACTGCCAAGAAATCAAGCAACTAAATTCAAAACATACCTAAAACATAAAAAATCACACTAAAGCAACTAAAATTACCAAAATCATTGGGTTGCCTCCCAACAAGCGTTCTAGTTATAGTCAAAAGATTGACTTTCAACCATTGCATCATTCATGCTTGGCTTTTCCTAAAGGATAAATCATTCCTTTAGGAATCAATTGACCGGCAAGGTAACGCTTCAAGCGTTGACAATTGACTTTGAAGTGTTATCTCTTTTGGTTCACCAATTCCACCGCTCCATAGGGAAATACTCTGGTCACTTTATAGGGTCCTGACCACCTTGATCTCAACTTACCTGGAAACAATTTGAGCCTTGAATTGAATAATAAAACTTGTTGACCTACCACAAATTGCTTTAGAGTTATGTGCTTATCGTGCCAAAATTTGACTTTTTCCTTGTACATCTTGGCATTTTCATAAGAATGAAGCTAGAATTCCTCCAATTCACTTAACTCCAACAATCTTCTTCTACCTGCAAAATGCAAATCAAAATTAATAGACTTTATAATCCAATATGACTGATATTCAATCTCAATTGGTAAATGGCACACTTTTCCAAAAACTAGCCAATTGAGAGACATTCCTAATGGTGTTTTGTAGGCAATTCTATATGCTCATAAAGCATCATCAAGCTTCTTTGCCCAATCTTTTCTCGATTTGTTGACTGTTTTCTTCAATATGAGATTTAACTCTCGATTGGCTAATTCGGCTTGTCCATTTGCTTGGGGGTGATAGGGTAATGAAATTTTATGCTTGCAACCATACTTAAAAAAATGTGAGTTGACTTGTTTATTACAAAAATGCTTACCTTCATCACTCACTATTGCCTTTGGGACTCCATACCTGGTGAAAATGTTCTTTTTCAGAAATCTAAGCACAATTTTAGCATTATTAGTAGGTGAAGCAATGGCTTTAGCCCATTTGGAGACATAATCTACTGCAACTAAAATGTATTGATTAGTAAAAGAACTAGGAAATGGTCTCGTGAAGTCAATACCTCAAACATCAAATAATTCTACTTCCATGAAAGTAGTAAGAGGCATTTCTTGTCTTCTAGAGATATTTCTGGTTCTTTGGCATGTATCACATTTCTTTACATAATTTCTAGCATCAGAATACATGGAAGGCCAATAAAAACCAGATTGCCATATTTTAGCCACAGTTTTGGATATACTAAAGTGTCTTCCAGTTTTTAAATTATGACAATGACATAAAATACCATTTACTTCATTTTCAACCACACATCTTCTTATTATGCCATCTGCACAATGTTTATACAATACATGTTCAATCCAAATGTAGCTTTTAACATCATGCATGGACTTTTTCTTTTTATGATGATTTGAATCTCTAGGTATATCACCTCCTATCAAATAATTAACTATATTGGTGTACTAGGGTTATTGTGTAATAGCCATTACCCATTTATCTGGAAATCTTCTTTGATTGGAACTTGATTGTTTGTAGGGGTACTCCAATCTTGACAAGTGATCCGCCACTACATTTTCCAATCCTTTTTTGTCTCTTATTTCCAAATCAAATTCCTATAGCAATAAGATCCATCTAATTAATCATGGTTTGGCATCCTTCTTATTTAACAAGTATTTAAGAGCTATATGGTCAGTATAAAAAATAACTTTAGATCCTATTAAATAAGATCTAAATTTATCCAATACAAAGATAACAACTAGCAACTGTTTTTCTGTAGTTACATAGTTAATTTATGCATCATTTAACACTTTGATTGCATAAGAAATAACATGCAACTTTTTGTCCTTTCTTTGTCTTAAAACTACACCAACTGCATAGTCACTAGCATCACACATCAATTCAAAAGGTAGTGACCAATCTAGTGAAGTAATAATAGGAGCTGAAACTAATTCTTTCTTCAACCTGTTAAATGCATCGAAACACTAGTCATCAAATTCAAAAGGGGTTTCTTTACACAATAAATCACACAATGGCTTAGCTATTTTAGAGAAATCTTTAATGAATCTTCTAAAGAAGCCTATGTGTCCAAGAAAACTTCGAATCCCTGCTAGGTGGGGGCATTTGTTCAATTGCTTCAACTTTAGCTTTATCAATTTCAATCCCTTTAAATGAAATCTTATGCCCTAAGACAATTCTTCTCTAACCATGAAATGACACTTTTCTCAATTAAGCATAAGGTTAGTTTCTTCACGTCTTTGCAAAATTAGTTCAAGATTATGCAAACAATTATCATAAGATGATACAAACACAGAAAATGTAAGGTAATAGCATAGATAACGCAGCGAAAAAATAAAAATTTATTACCTTAACCATGGATCTCTTTGACATATCTATATGATTATCAAGGGCGTTTGCATGAAGATTACCTTAAGCACATAAGATTTCTATGCTACTAGGCAAAGATCCTTCGAAGAAGATGTTAGATCTACCATAGAAAGCACTCCAAGCGTAGAGCCTCTAACGATATCCACACAAACAACTTCTTTGGGAACCTTGTAGGCTTGCTTGCTTTGACTTTTGAGTGCTAGCTCCATTGAATTATTTAAGAACACAAGAAGAAGAAAAACCTAACAACTAGGAGAGAGAGAGAGAGACGCCTAGAGAGAGAATGAGGCGTGTCTTTTCTTTCTTCAATTTTTCTCTCACTAGTTTTCTTTTGTGTTGCAATAATAATTCGAGAGTCAAAGAATGAACCTATTTATAGAAGAAGTATTCTAGTCTTTTAGGAAATAAAGCTAATTGGAAACCAAGAAGGTTTAGGTAACTTACTTTAAGCTAAACCTTCTCCTTTAGGAAATCTATTCCATAAGGAAACTAATTAGTTACTTTATTTCTTTTAGGAAACCAATTTCCTACAAGACTTAGAATATTTATAAATAAGTCCTTTAAGTTAATTTATCTCATAAATTAGCCCCATAAGTATCTCTTACTTATCTTAATTGCATTTTAACCCAAAGATTTTGTTCTTTATGTGTGTGACCCGTTAGGTTCCATTCACGTTGGCAATAAGTATAAATTATAACTCATTAATTGAGCTAGATAAATTAAATAATTTAATTTATCATTAATTCACTAATTAATCAATTCATACTTATAGATCATGAGTGGCGTCTAGCAATGCATCATGACCACCCAAGTGAATAGGAAAGTCATATGGTAGACCATACCCTTCAATGACAATGCTACCGTGTAATTAATATCCTTTCACCACACTATATCCCAATTAGTCTAAAAGTATAGTGCATACTATTAAATGACTAATTTATATTTTCTTGTTCCAGAAATATAACTCCCCATGATGTACAACCTTGAAACTACTTCCAAGTTATACTATCACTTCTGCAGAAGATTTATGAGTTAATATTTCCAACAAGTGGCCATAAAGGGATATACTCTTCTATTAAGGAGTGGTGAATCCTATATTGATTACTCACTATCTTTCCATGCTTCAAACTATACCCAATCTCTAACCTATGGGCTACCCTTTTACGGGCATCGAGGAATAGAGTCAAAGTATAGCAATTCACACTCAAGATACTATGGTAATCTCAAGTCAAAGGATCACTTACACCATTGCCATTATGAGCTCAACCATTGGCACTATAGTTGAAACTCTTGGTGGATCAATCCAATGAACTTGTTCTGAAACAAGCATCCACATACTAGCTTAAGTGTCATGCACACCAAAGTCAATTAGATCAACTACTACTTACCATAAGTAGAAGCAAAGTATGTGCTAGTCTATCCGCATTAATGAAGTCCAATCTCATTAATACTATAACTAGGGATATTTAAGAATATGACTTTATGTATTAGGGTCTCATAATTGTAACCCTTACAATCTTTAATACATAGTCAATATTCTAAGGACTTTATCAATCAAACAAGTAACATGGAAATACAAGTATCGATAATAAAGAAAAATACCACATGGATAAATATAACATAAATAAGTGTAAATACAAAACACCTTAAACCATATTGGTTTTAGGGCATGCACTAACAGAAAAATCATCCCTAAAAATTTCCATAATCTTTTCAGTGTAATCTGAAAATAATGACATAATCAAATATTGAAATGTAGCAGGTGCATTATATAAACCAAATGGCATCCTTCTAAATACAAATGTACCATAAGGACATGTAAAAGTAGTTTTAGCAATTTGATTATAGCAGAATAACCATCAAGAAAACAACAATACTCATGGCTTGCTATTCTTTCTAACATTTGATCAAGAAATGGTAACGAAAAGTGGTCTTTTCGAGTTGCTGCATTTAACTTTCTATAATCAATACACACTCTCCCACTATTTACAATTCTAGATGGAATTTGTTTATCATTTTTACCAATTATGATTGTCATTCCACCTTTCTTTGGCACAACATAAATTGGACTAATCCAAGCACTGTAAGAGATACGAAGATGATACCTGCATTGTGCCATTCAAGAATTTCCTTTTTTACTACCTGTTTCATATTTGGATTGAGTCATTTTTGCATCTCTACAACTGGCTTACAGTTTTCTTCCAATCTAATCTGGTGCATGCATAAGGAAAGACTGATTCCTTTCAAGTCAGCAATAGTCCATCCAATTGCCTTTTTATGTTGCCATAATACCCTTAACAACTTTCCAAGCTGCTCGTGATCAAGGTTAACATTAAATATCATAGTTAAAGTTTCATTTTCTCTAAGCAATTCATACCTGAGATGGCTAGGAAGAATTTTAAACTCCAACTTTGGTACTTGCTTAATTGAAGTCGGTAGAAATCCTTTACTAGGTCCCAGACCTTCAAAGACATCTTGTCTTTTGTATGGCTAATGGAGTTCAACAAGCTATCCAAGAGAGCAAGCTCCAGGCCATGGATCCTTTGGAAGGAGTAGGAGGACCAATGACCTATTCGAGGACTAAGAGAATGAAGAAGGCCTTACAAGCTTTAGTGTTGGATGTGCATGGTGAAGAAGCTGAATGGAGGAAGTCTAATTCATCTACCCCTTCCAATCCTAAGTTGAACACCTTAATTTGGGCAAAGGATGAAACTGGAGAAGTGTTTGGGGCCATACAAGAGGCATGTGCAATGTGTGGTGGAGGATCAAGTTGTTTGACCTCACCCATGCCACAACTCGCGCTGCGGATAGAAATAGAATGTGCGGCGCAAGTTCGTTTTCTTGCCGCGGCTCCAACCGCACCATGGATGATGCCGTGGCTGGTGACAAAATACGTTATCTTCGAGTTTTTTGTTATGTTTTTGTTTACAAGTTGTATCCTTTTGGCTAGGTATAAGTGTGATAGGTTATAACTAGTATTTTTATTATTTAAAAACCTCTATAATGGTTATTTGTGAACAAACAAATCATTATGTGGAGGCCTAGGTCTTCTTTTCAACGCCTACGGAATACACTCCTCCTGACTCTCTTCTTCCACGATTTGTTGGATTTAAATTTCAAATTTCTGTTTGCTTTTTCCGATCACTTTTTGGCCGGCTGCATTTGCTTGTTCAGTTCAGGTTGGAATCGCATGCAAGGATGACCTTTCCATTGAGGCTTTCTCTCACTTGCGTAGGGCTAGTCATAGGCCTTCCTCGCAGAAGATGCAGGTTGATGGCCAACCTTCAAGCCATTAACCGTAGCTTTGCTGATGTGGTGATGAACAAACAACCTGTCTCCCTTGAAGATTAAGGCTCCGTCTATCTATAGGGGTGAGCCATCATGTGACATTTTTCTTCTGAAGAGATTGAAAAATCTTGCTGCTCCTTTTCGATATGCTTTGGTTGGAAAATTTTTCCATGGCAGACCAAGCATGGATCAAGTTCGCAAATCATTTACATCCATTGGGTTCGTGGGATTATTCTCTTTGGGTCTTCTTAACCAACGCCATGTATAGATTAGATTCAACTTGGAAGAATATTTCCTTCGCTGCTGGCTTAGGGGCTTGTGGTCCATCAATGAGTTTCCAATGAGAATTTTCAAATGGAATACTGATTTCCATTTGGATATGGAACCATCTCATGCTCTAGTGTGGGTGGGTTTTGAAGGCCTTCCTATGCATTTTTTTCGATAAAGCAGCCTTGTTTATGATAGCAAGTGCAATTAGAGAGCCTCTCAAATTAGACGCTGCTACCATAAATCTGAGTAGGCCAAATGTGGTAAGGGTGTGTGTGGATGTGGACTTAACAAGAGAACTGCCTCATTGAGTTTGGATTGCAGGGGGAAAGGAGGGTTTTTGGCAAGGAATCCATTATAAAGAATTGCCTCCTTATTGCAGCAAATGTCACAAACAAGGCCATACTGAGGATAGCTGCAGATTATTGAAGAGAAATAGAAAGGAGGCTGAGGAGTCTAATCGTAGGGGGGCACAACAGGAGGGGGAAAAGATGAAGTATATGCCAAAGCAACAACTGAAGGTTGATCTTACAGGTCATGATGCGCAGCAATCAACTGAAATGGAGGTTATGGAAGTGAGGACCCCAACCAAGGGTTTGCTGAAGGATAAACAGCCAACAGGAGATGCTGTTGTTGTGGTGGCTCCTACTATGCAGGTGAATAACGAGGCTGAGGGTATTGAACCTGGTATTGACGCAGGGTCTCATGCAGTTGTTAATGATGTACCAATGATGACGGATTGACTAGAGCTGTTCATACCTAGCAGATAGACTTGCAGTCGGAGCTTCTTGATGATGCAACTCTACTGGAGGGTTCCATGGAAGGGATTTCTGATTATAGAGCTGGTTTTGGTGCAGGCTCTATCCCTGATCAATGCCAGCAACTTGACTTGCCGCTAGTTCCCCATGATGACCTGCATGCCACTCGGCTGGAGGATGAAGAGGTGCACGTCAAGAGGTCACAGTAGCTTGGAATTGATGACTTCTTTCATTCTAGAATTTAGCAGGAGCTGGTGATAGAAGTTGAAGCTGTAGCTGGTAGTTTGTCACCGAGGGAAAGCAGGGACATCCTTATTTCGTCTTCAAAAAAATTGGACAACTGTCTGGATTTTTGCAATCTTGAAGTGCCTCATCCTCAAATGCATGATGTGCACCAACACAAGGAGGTTAAAACTAGTAGGCTAGCTAGGTAAGAAGAAAAGTTCCAAAATTGTTTTCCAGTCAGATAGGGTTCTCTGGTCTAAGGCAAAAATGATAGTTCCTATTTCTGAAAATTTATCCAATGATTAATATGTTATTTTGGAACATAAGGGGAGTTTCTCATTCCCCTAATTTGAGACGGTTGAAAAAGCTTATTAGAAGTTTTAATTTGCAAATTGTAGCTGTATGTGAATCCAAAATTGGAATCGAGAGGTTTGATCAGATTAAATTGAAACTTGGGATGGAGAATGGTTTGTATAATTCTTCAGGCTCTGTGTGGGTATTTTTTAGAAGTTCTATGACTTGTTCTTTGGTTGAAGAAAGAGAGCAACACATTTCTATAGCTGCCCATAATGCGATGTTTCCTTTACCTTGTAAATTGACTTTCTTGCATGCAAGTTGTGATGGGAAAGACATGTCTAGATTGTGGAATATATTGAGGGTTGAGAATGATCATATATCTCCATGGCTAGTTGGGGAGGACTTCAATGTAGTTACTTAGGCGGAGGAGAAAAAAGGGGGGAGACCTTTTCAAATAAATGAAGCACTTGATTTTTTACATTTTTTCCAAGATGTGGAGCTTTTTGATGCAGGGTTTTCTGGCTCTCCGTTTACTTGGTGTAACAACAGAAATGGTCGTGCAAGGATCTGGAAAAGGCATGATAGAGTTGTGATTAATCAACCTTTTTCTGGTGAGAGGTTTGATTTTTCTGTGCAGCATTTGGCACGGGATCCTTCTGATCATTCTCCTTTGCTGTTGTCTGGGAAGACTAGATTGGATGATAAACCAAGGGCATTCAGATTTCTCCATTTTTGGACTTCTCATGAGTTTTTTATGGATTTGGTTTAGCAAAATTGGGAAACTAGCTATGTGGGGTCTCCTATGAAGATTTTAGTGGAAAAGTTAAAAAATGTAAAGAAGGCTCTTCAACGTTGGTCTCGCCAAACCTATGGGGATATTTTTCAAAATGTTAAAAAGCTAGAGAAAAATACTGTTGAGGCTGAATAGACGTTTGATATTGAGGGATCTGGGCAAGCCTTGGAAAGGCTGCAGCAAGCTAGGATGGAATCGAGCAAAGCCCTTTGTGTTGAAGATAATTATTGGCACCAAAAAGCCAAAGTGAAATGGTGGAGAGAGAGGGAAAAGAACACCAAATACTTCTATTCAATTATGATAGAATGAAGATTGAAGGTTGCAATCCATCGCATCAAGAGATCTAATGGAGAATGGCTATTTGATGAGACTGATATTGCAGAGGAAGCATGCAAATTCTTTTCATCTTTGTTCACTCAGGAAGAGGTATGTTCTGATGAAATTGTTAGTTATATTCCTAAGCTTGCTTGCTAATGAAGATATTGAGTTTTTGGAAGGATTTCTAACCTTGGAAGAGGTGCGAGCCGTTGTGTTCTCAATGGATGGGGAAAGTGCACCTGGGCCTGATGGTTTTGCGGGGAAATTTTTCACGTAGGCATGGGAAGTGGTGCCAGAGGATGTATTTCGGGCAGTGACTAGTTTCTTTTGTTGTGAAGAATTGCCAAAGAGTATCTCCTCTACTTTGGTAGTTCTAATCCCTAAGGTAACTTACCCACAAACTTTTGCTCAATTTCGACCAATTAGCTTATGCAATTTTTTTAATAAAATTGTGTCCAGAGTTTTGGTTGATAGGTTGGCAAGTATTCTCCCTTGAATTATTTCCATGCAGCAAAGTGGATTTGTAAAAGGGAGATTGATGACTGAGAATTTCTTGCTTGCCAAGGAATTGGTTGGTGGAATGAGGAAGAAAAATAGGGGAGGTAATACAATTTTAAAGCAGGATATGGCTAAGGCTTATGACCGGGTGTCTTGGTGTTACTTGTTGAACGTGCTTAGATCTTTTGGTTTTGGAGAGAGATGGATAAACATGGTGTGGCAGTTGGTTTCGAATTGCTAGTTTTTTGTCATCATTAATGTTGTCTGACAAGTGTTAAATTTAATTATGTTATAATATCTTTATTATAAGTTTTTAGTGTGTTTTTAATATATTCAGAACAAATTTGGCTCCAAAAATATTATTTTCCTCAAACTAGGGTTGTCTCTTAGAAATTAAGAATTTTGATATTGAGCAATTTAATGCACAAGTTTATGCAATTTTGTAGGTTTATGATATTTGGACCAATTTGAGCAGAGCTTATCTCAATTTGAGCTGATTTAATGCACAAGTTTATGCAATTTTGTAGGTTTATGATATTTGGACCAATTTGAGCAGAGCTTATCTCAATTTGAGCTGATTTAACAATGGATCGAAAACATAACAGAACTTGAAGATTGTTTGGTCAACATCAAGGAGAGTAATTCACCACAAATCAATTATGAAGTACATGGATCAACCTTGCACATAACATCTTGGGCCGAGGTTTTGTGGAAATAAAATGCCCAATTTGGCTCCATTTTGAATCAACTTGCAATTTTGGTCCAAAAAGTTAAAGGCCCAATTTCGCCCAAAATGTCAAAAGGCCCAATTAGCCCAATTTGGCCCAATAGTGGTGGAATTCTTTCCTAAGAGAATTCTGTTAGTGTATGCCCTAAAACCAAGTTAGTTTTTGGGATTTTTATTACGCTTATTTCGTGTTATACTTATATATGTGGCATTTTCTTTGTCATTTAATACTTGTTATCAATATTACTTGTTTATTTGATAAAGTCCATAGAATATTAACTGTGTATAAGAGATTGTAAGAGTTACAATGATGAGACTCTTATTACACATTAAAGTTATATTCTTAAATATCCCTAGTCATAGTATTAATGAGATTGGACATCATTAATATGGGAAGACTAGCACATACTTTGCCTCTACTTATGGTAAGTAGTAGTTGATCTCGTCAACTAATGGTGTGCGACACCTAAGCTAGTATGTGGATGCTTGTTAGAGAACAAGTTCATTGGATTGATCCGCCAAGAGTTAATATTCATAGTGCTAATGAATTATACTCTTAATGGCAATGGTGTAAGTGATCCTTAGACTTGAGATTACCATAGGTATCTTGAGTGTGGATTGCTATGCTTTGACTCTATTGCTCGGTGCTCGTAAAAGAGTAGCCCATACGGTAGAGATTGGGCTATAGTATGAAGCATGGAAGGATAGTGAGTAATCGATATAGGATTCAGCCACTCCTTATTATAGGAGAGTATATCCCGGATTGGCCACTTGTTGAAATATGACTTAAAGAATCTTTTGCGCAAAAGTGAAAGTATGACTTGAAAGAGTTTCAAGGTTATACTTTTATGGAAAGTTATATTTCGAGAACAAGAAATCATTAATTAGTCATTTAAAGAGTGCACACTACACTCTTAGACTAATTGGGATATAGTGTGGTGAAAGGATATTAATTACACGGTAACATTGTCATTGATAGGTGTAGTCTACCATATGACTTTCCTATTCACTTGGGTGGTCATGATGCATTGCTAGACGCCACTCATGATCTAATAAGTGCAAATTAATTAATTAGTGAATTAATGATAAATTAAAGTGTTAATTTATCTGGCTCTTAATTAATTAATTAATGAGTTATAATTTGTACTTATTGCCAACGTGAATGGAACCTAATGGGTCACACACAATAAGAACATGGTCTTTGGGTTAAATTGTTATTAAGATAAGTATAAGATACTTATGGGGTTAATTTATGTGATAAATTAACTTAAAGGACTTAATTATAAATATTCTAAGTCTTGATGGAAATTAGTTTCCTAAAAGGAATTAAGAAGCTATTTGGTTTCCTTTTGGAATTAGGTTTCCTAAAGGAATAGGATTAGCTTAAGGCAAGCTTCCTAAACCTTCTTGGTTTCCAATTGCTCTTGTTTCCTTAAAGACTAGGATACTACATCTATAAATAAGTCCATGCCTTGACTCTTGGAAGATTGATGAAACACAACACAAAATCTAGAGAGAGAAAACTTGAGAGCATGAGAGGCGTTTCTCTTCCCTAGAAAAACGCCACCTCTCTTCTTCCTAATAGTTAGGGTTTCTTTCTTCTTCTTGTGTTCTTCATGAATCATTCAAGGGAGCTAAGCACTCAAAAGGCAAGGCAAGCAAGCCCAAAGGTTCCTAAAGATCAGTGTTCGTGTGGATACCGTTGGAGGCTCGACACTTGGAGGGCTTTTCGTGGTAGATCAACACCTTCATCGAATAGGATCTTGCCCTTTGAAGCATAGAAACCTTCTATGCTTGAGGTATTTGTGCTAAACACCCTTTAATCGTATAGATTATATCAAAGAGATCCATGGCTAAGGTAATAAATTTTTAAATTTTCCTGCTGCGTTACTCCCCTTATTACCTTACAGTGGTATCAGATCCTACTTTGATTATATCTATATGATTTGTGTTTATTTAATTGTCATAAATATGGATGGTTTGTTCTTGATGAAATTTGTCTCAAAATTGTTTTAGAAAAATCAAGAGTTTGATTTTTAAGATAAGTTCTTAATTGTTTAAAAGTGTTTTAAATAATTAAGATGAGTTCTTATGGTTGTATTCAAGGTTTCTAAATTAATTTTACGTGCTAAAAGGGTTTTAACATGTTTTGAATCAAAAGAGTTTGAAAAAGACCAAAGAATTTCAAAAATCGTATTTTCAGGACACAAACCGCACGAAAACTCGCACGCGTTTTTACCCACGGTTAAAAACTTGTACGTTTTGTCAACAAACCGCGGATGAAACCACGCAAGGTTTGTCCCACGGTTTGTAAACCACGGATGAACCCACGCACGGTTTGTCCCACGGTTTGCTGGTAGAGTTCTAGCGAGATTTTTCCTATTTTTTTGGAAAACGCTAATTTTTGGAATTTTCTCTACAAAAAAACTTTCCAATTTTAATTGTTAATATTTGGAAAGTTAAATTTTGGAAACCTACACCTTCTATAACTTTATTTTGAGACAAATAAATTCAAAAATATTAATCTAATTAAATTAGACCATGTGATTTATGACTAGAATTAAATAGAGTAATTTATTTAATTGTTAAATATTATGATGGCATGGTGGATGATTATGGACTATGACCAATGTGATTGAATGGTTGAATTTTTATCAATTTTGATGGTTGGCTTGTATTGGTTTTTAAAATAGGGCCTGCGCGTCCTGCCTTCTCTATTATTCTCATGTAATTCTCTTCTCACCTAACTCCCCTCGAATGTAACTCGAGGTTTCTTAGTCAATACATGTAATGTACATTGTGTATGTTAGAGTTTGTTTTTTAATTTTCTAAATTGTTTAGAATAGAATTACATGTGTAATGTACAAAGAAGATGGAGATGGAACCAAGGAGCAACCATGGAGGCTTATCAAGAGTTGAAGACCTCCCAAGGAATGCATCAAGGAGTTGATCACATCCCTTAGGAATTTGACCATATATTTTCCTTAAAGCTCGAGGAAAATATCTTAGTAAAGTCCATAATCATCCACGGTTTAATTATGCATGTTTTTATTTTATATGTCGATATATTTTAATTACATGCTATGATGAGACTGTATATTGTATAATTAAAATAAAATCCCTCAAATAAAATATTAAGTCACTTGCCTTCCATTATTATAGTAAAAATCATAGTGATACGTGCATGGGCACAAGGCATGGTAATGGAGCATGGAAGATGGCCTATCTAGCATCCACTCAAATGGGAAGATATGAAAGAAGGATCATAGTTTTTGGTGTTATTTATTTTTACAAGTTGTAATCTTTATGTTAGTTATCTAATTGTGATAGGTTACAACTAGTGATAGGTTTTTAGTAAGTTTTCTAGAATATTCTTTATGAGCCTATAAAAGGCCATTCCTTATATTTTTTAACGATGTTATGATGAATCAATAAAAAATTGTGAGTTTTCTCTCTACGAGAGTTTTCTTAGTTCTTGGAATAGAACTAATTTCTGGTCTTATTAGAGTGATTCCATGGCGACCAAAACCTACGCCTAGAGTTTCTTCCACTTGATTTGATTCATTCTTTTGGGTTTGTCAATTAGGGGTCTATTCCACGAGTTGGTTAGGGGTCTATTCCACAGGTTGGTTAGGTGTCTATTCCACGAGTTGGCTAGGGGTCTAACTTGCAACACAAAAGGAGGATTTCAACGATCTTGGTTGAATATTCGAAACAACCCATTCGAGTTGTTCTTGGGGTCTTCGACAAGTTACGAAGGGGTCAAGAAGATCGAGTGGTTATCACAACTCAAGTTGTTCTTGGGGTCTTCGACAAGTTACGAAGGGGTCAAGAAGATTGGGTTATTTTGTATGGATTTCTTTTCAAGACGGTCCTTTGGGAATGATGTTCCTGTGATATACGAGAGGGTCGCACCCCGATCGTATCACATAGTTCTTGTTAAGTGTTGACTTGTTGGCCCACCGTCAAGGTCACCTTACCTAGAGCATGTTTTTACTATGAGATATGATCTCAAAATAATGGGTCTGACTTAACAAAAATACATAACTTGTTGGCCTCCGTCAAGGTTATGGTATTTTTGAGGCAATATTAAGTCAATATATAAGTTGCCTTCCATTATTATAACAAAAACGAAGAGTTCCTATTAAGTGTTGACTTGTTGGCCGACCGTCAAGGTCACCTTACTTGGAATATGTTTTTGTTATGAGATGTGATCTCTGAATAATGGGTCTGACTTAACAAAATGCATAACTTGTTGGCCGACCGTCAAGGTCACCTTACTTGGAATATGTTTTTGTTATGAGATGTGATCTCTGAATAATGGGTCCGACTTAACAAAATGCATAACTTGTTGGCCGACCGTCAAGGTTATGGCATTTTTGAGGCAATGTTGGGTAACGCATTAGATGTGAATATCAAGAGTTGATACCCAACTATCTAGGAGTCACAAGAGTTGTGATTGGTAAAAGTTACCTACCTAATCGAAGTTAGCTTTGGGTTGTTGGCCGACCGTCAAGCTCAAAGTTAATTAGATGGGATCCTAGCCCACTAGGAATCTCCAACAGATTCCCGAATCAATAGATTGAGGGTTATTGATTTGAAGTAAAATAGTGGGAGCAAACAAAATAAATTCGAAGCCCACATTTTTGGTTTGCAATTATAACACGAAACAAATACTTATACTATCTTTTCATTTGTTGTAGAATGAATGTAAACATGAACACACTTATCACCCTATATCTCCATTATATGCGATTTTCTTGGACTAGTGTAAAACTTGAGAATAGTTCTTAAGCACAATTGGCTATGTCCTTGATACCCACTTCCACTTGTCCTATAGTGATAATTATAGTTAGGAAACAATGTGCATACAAGATGCATAAAAGATGATAATGATATTGCTACTTGTATCGTAATGTCATCTATAATTCCTAAGCTATAAAAGTAGCACAAATTGATAGATCTTTTTGTCTGTGATTGTGCATCTCAAAGAGTTGTTGATACACAATCTAGGACCATTAGATATGAGATATCTAAAGAGTAGTCTATCAAGGAAGAAAGGGGCACTTTATTGTTTGTCAAGGGTAAAACCTAGCGTGGTCTTGAGAAGACCCATGTAGCTATGACAAAGCTTAAAGGTGTGATCAAAAGGACAAGTCTAAAGGGCACATGTTTCCAATTCTATTGGAAAGGGAATTGTAAGGCTCGTTTTAATACTAAGAAGATAAAGAGGCCTAGTGAAGCTTCTACTTCTAAGTATGTTTATATTTGAGATAAATTCATCTACTAATTAAGACCATTGGGTATAAGATACCGGATATAGATCCCATATTTGCAAAAATGTGCAAGGTCTTAAAGTATGGTAGATAATAAGAAAAGAGAAAGTCAAACTACGTGTGATGAATGGAGCAAGAGTTGCTACACTAGCTTTAGAGACTTGTACACTTTTTTACCAACTGGGCTTGTTCTAGAATTTAAAACATTGTTATTATGTTGTGATACTTACAAAAGAGCACGAAATCAATTCACATTAAATGTGAAAAAATTTACCATTACAAAAGAGAATATATACTGTTCTTTTACGTAGTGGTGTTCTTTGTGCTGTTAGATCACTAAAACAACGTTTTATAAATCCTAGACCTTGATAAATCCATTCTCAAATATAGACAAAAACTCTATATTTTGAAACAACTATCCTTCTGGCATTATATACTTGGTCATGTAAATGAGAAACGCACTTCTAAATTACATAATAGTTGTGTTCTTGGACTCTTTCAATTGTGAATCGTTTGAGACATGCGATTCTCATTTACTTAGAGAGATGACCATAACACCTTTTATTATAAAAAGGTGAATATGCTAGTGATCCTCATAGAACTTTAACATATAGATGTTTTTGCCCCAATGCCGATCCATGCTAGAGGTTGTTTATCATACTTCATCACTTTCATGGATGATCATATGGGATATGATTATGTGTACCATATGATACACGCATCTGTTTCCTTTGAAATGTTCAAAGTCAATAAAGTTGAAGTAAGAAAAACAAGTTGACAAGAGTATTAAAACACTAAAGATTTGATCTATTTGGCTAATACTAAATGTCAAGTGTTTCAAAGTAATTAAAGAAGAATGTGATTCTTTCTCAATGGTCTCCACTTAACACACCATTGTTGATGATGTATAAAAGAGGAGAAGTTGTACCCTATGAGATATGGTGCAAACCATAATGAGCCATACTACAATTCCTAACCTCATTTTAGGGGTTCTTGTCTTAGACGCCAACTTCTATACACTCAACCATGTTCCGACGAATGTCTATTTGTGGGGTATCCTTGTGAAAACAATAGATACCGTTTCTATAATTCCCTTGAGAAAAATATTTGTCTCAAGAAATGTCTTTTTCTAGAATAATAGTTTATTCTTAAAAGAGACAGTGGGAGCAAGATAGAACTTGAAAGGTTCAAGAACCATGAATTGACAAAGATCAATAGTTGGAACTAGAGCTTACGCCACATGTTGATGAGGCGCAATGGAAGCTCAAAGTGCACAAAATCTTCAAAAGACTGGTAGAGTGCGTTATACATTTGAGAAATATAGATTTCTCACACATGAGAGATATAGATTTCTCATTAGAAAGAGCAATAATGTATTAGTCATATATGATGACATAACCTACCAGTCACGAAGAGGCTTTGTCTAATGTAGACTCCTTGATGTGGCAAGATGCCATAAAATCCAAAATGGATTCCATGTACAAGAACAAGGTGTAGACCTTGCTCAAGTCACCTAATCGGATAAAACCCATAGGGTGCAAGTAGGTCTTTATGAGAAAGACTGACATGGATGGTAACGTAGTTGCCTATAAAGCAAGATTAACTGGGAAAAGGATTCAATTCAAAGGCTTGGCTTTGAAAGAAACTATTTCACCATTGACCATGCTTAAATCCATTTAAGATTTTACTTGCAATAGCTGCCTTTATGGCTATGACAAATGGATATGAAAGACTTCATCCCTTAACGGGAATTAAAAGGTATGTATATGACACATCCCTTGGGCCTTCACTACCATTGATAGTCATTAGGTAAGCAAGCTTCAAGGGTCCATTAGTGGACTCTTGCAAGTGTCAAGGTGTTGGAGCATTTGTTTTGATAAGATAATCAAAGAGTTTGATTTTCTCGAAAACAAAGACAAGTTTTGTGTAAATGTAAAGTTGAGTGGGAGCGTTGTCATTTTCTGGATACTATATGTGGATGACATATCGTTGATGGAAACAACATACTTTAAAGGTAAAGATATGGTTGTCCAAGAATTTTTACTAAAGGAGAGGCAATCTCTATTCTGGGAATTAAGATCTATATAGATCCAAGAGGTTGCTTGGTCTCACTAGATCCAAGTACACAGGCTAGATGCTAAAGGGTTTAGCATAGTGCAATCGAAGAAGGGGTTTTACCTATGTGATAGGAGATTACTCTTTTGAGAGACATGTGCCTTTGACACTTGTCGAGATTGACAGCATTAATAGATCCGTATGCTTTTGCAATAGGTTACAACTATATATGCTATCCTATGTACGAGACCCGATGTCTTCTGGCTTTAAGTGTTACGAGCAATTCTAGTGAGTGTCACTAGATGGTTATCAAAGAATATTCTTAAGTACTCTAGAAGCACTAAAAAGACTATTCTTGACTATGGAGATCACACTTAGTAAGTGTGTGGATTTAAAGATACAAACTTTTAATCCAATAGGGATGATAAGTAAATCATGAGATGAATTGGTGTTCACGTTGAACTGTAGTGGATAAAAACGTTTTATGATAGACACTACAACATATTCTACAACAAAGGCGAGTACATGGTAGCTTTAGAAGTTACTATAGATCAAGGGATTCTTTGTTGGACAAAGAATAGTTCCTTCCACTTGTTTTATGAAATAATTGTGCCATCGCTTAATCAAGGAACTAAAAGTCTCATCCATGATCCTAAAGTGTAGGTTCAGTGCCACCATCTATTTGTGGAAATAGTTTGGTACAAATGATGAAAAGATAGAGGAAGTTCCCACAATGTAAATGTCACTAATCCTTTCACCATGGCCTTGTCCTAGAATAGGCATGATAGTCATGCTCATGGCCTAAAACCTATAGGTGATTAGTTTTAGTGCAAGTGGGAGTTTGTTAGTGTATGCCCTAAAACCAAGTTGGTTTTTGGGATTTTTATTACGCTTATTTCGTGTTATACTTATATATGTGGCATTTTCTTTGTCATTTAATACTTGTTATTACTTGTTTATTTGATAAAGTCCATAGAATATTAACATGTGTATAAGAGATTGTAAGAGTTACAATGATGAGACTCTTATTACACATTAAGTTATATTCTTAAATATCCCTAGTCGTAGTATTAATGAGATTGGACATCATTAATATGGGAAGACTAGCACATACTTTGCCTCTACTTATGGTAAGTAGTAGTTGATCTCGTCAACTATGGCGTGTGACACCTAAGCTGGTATGTGGATGCTTGTTAGAGAACAAGTTCATTGGATTGATCCACCAAGAGTTAATATTCATAGTGCTAATGAATTATACTCTTAATGGCAATGGTGTAAGTGATCCTTAGACTTGAGATTACCATGGTATCTTGAGTGTGGATTGCTATGCTTTGACTCTATTGCTCGGTGCTCGTAAAAGAGTAGCCCATACGGTAGAGATTGGGTATAGTATGAAGCATGGAAGGATAGTGAGTAATCGATATAGGATTCACCACTCCTTATTATAGGAGAGTATATCCCGGATTGGCCACTTGTTGAAATATGACTTAAAGAATCTTTTGCGCAAAAGTGAAAGTATGACTTGAAAGAGTTTCAAGGTTATACTTTTATGGAAAGTTATATTTCGGGAACAAGAAATCATTAATTAGTCATTTAAAGATTGCGCACTACACTCTTAGACTAATTGGGATATAGTGTGGTGAAAGGATATTAATTACACGGTAATATTGTCATTGATAGGTGTAGTCTACCATATGACTTTCCTATTCACTTGGGTGGTCATGATGCATTGCTAGACGCCACTCATGATCTATAAGTGCAAATTAATTAATTAGTGAATTAATGATAAATTAAAGTGTTAATTTATCTGGCTCTTAATTAATTAATTAATGAGTTATAATTTGTACTTATTGCCAATGTGAATGGAACCTAATGGGTCACACACAATAAGAACATGGTCTTTGGGTTAAATTGTTATTAAGATAAGTATATGATACTTATGGGGTTAATTTATGTGATAAATTAACTTAAAGGACTTAATTATAAATATTCTAAGTCTTGATGGAAATTAGTTTCCTAAAAGGAATTAAGAAGATATTTGGTTTCCTTTTGGAATAGGTTTCCTAAAGGAATAGGATTAGCTTAAGGTAAGCTTCCTAAACCTTCTTGGTTTCCAATTGCTCTTGTTTCCTTAAAGACTAGGATACTACATCTATAAATAAGTCCATGCCTTGACTCTTGATTATTTGATGAAACACAACACAAAATCTAGAGAGAGAAAACTTGAGAGCATGAGAGGCGTTTCTCTTCCCTAGAAAAACGCCACCTCTCTTCTTCCTAATAGTTAGGGTTTCTTTCTTCTTCTTGTGTTCTTCATGAATCATTTAAGGGAGCTAGCACTCAAAAGGCAAGGCAAGCAAGCCCAAAGGTTCCTAAAGATCATGTTCGTGTGGATACCGTTGGAGGCTCGACACTTGGAGGGCTTTTCATGGTAGATCAACACCTTCATCGAATAGGATCTTGCCCTTTGAAGCATAGAAACCTTCTATGCTTGAGGTATTTGTGCTAAACACCCTTTAATCGTATAGATTATATCAAACAGATCCATGGCTAAGGTAATAAATTTTTAAATTTTCCGCTGCGTTACTCCCCTTATTACCTTACAAATTCAGCAGACGAATTCAATGATCTGAAAGAGAATGATAGGGGTGAAGGAGTTGGCTGAGAGAAATATTTGTACTCTGGATCATGACCCTGATAAACCTATCTGGAAGTTGACGTTATCAGGTTCATTTTCTATAGCCTTCTCTTTTAATTGTGTGCGCCAATGTAGAGCAATTGGTTTTATGTTTCGAAGAATTTGGGATACTTTTATGCTGGGGAAGATTTCTTTTTTCGTGTTGAGATTGTTGAGAAGGCGACTACCAGTAGTTGACATTATTCAAATTTTTAGTTTTCATGGTTCCTCGATGTGTTTTTTTTGTTCATCGCCTTCTTTGGAGTCTGTTGATCATATTTTTAGTTTTGGGGATATTCCAAGTCACATTTGGGATTATTTTGGGGCTTCTATGGGTTTAATTTCCAGGAAATGCCATATTTACAGGCATTTAATGGAGTGGTGGTTTGCACCTTCATCAAGTTCATATGTTGATTTTGTTCATGATATTTCTCCAATTTTAATTCTGTGGCATTTGTTGAAGGCAAGAAATGAGTTCTGTTTTGTAGGGAGTGTGCAGCCATGGGAACCCATCACTGACAAGACTTTTGCAGATATAAAGATGACATATGAGCTAAAATTTGGTCTACACTTAAATGCTAGGACATGGCTTGAGTTTTACAGTAGCATTGGGAGCCGGAAGAAGCATGTTAGTGTGACAATGGTACTATGGCATCCTTCAATAAACTACTTCAAATTAAATACTGATGGGTGTTCAAAGGGAAACCCGGGCTTGTGTGGAGGAGGAGGACTTAGGGATGCTCGAGGTAAGACCATTTTTGGCTTTGCAAGCCCTTTAGGTGTTGGATCTAGTTTGGAGGCTGAATTCCTTGCTTTGATTTGTGGGGTTCACTTATGTTGTGAGAGAGGTTATCAGATGATTTATTTGGAGTCGGATTCACTTACCTTGGTCAATATTTTCAATGGTAACGTGTCTTGTCCTTGGTCATTACACCATTTGCTTGACAGGTTAAAGAGCCTCAGCCATTCTATTATCAATCTCACACATTGTTCCAAGCAAGCTAATCAACCAGCCGATATTTTATCAAATGAGGGTCTTCAAGCGAGTTCTGATCTTCTATTTGATTGTTTCTCGGATCTTCCAGCAGCAGCTCGTGGGCCAGTTAGACTAGATCAGCTTGGTTTTCCTTCTTTTAGGTTTAAAAAAAAGATGATTTAATTTTCTTTGTTTTTGTTAAGGGAGGTAGTACTCCTTATTTATTTCCAATGTTTTTTAATTTCTTGGATTAATAAGTGAGGTAAGGTTTATGTCCCCCTCAAATTTGTATTATTTTATTTGACATTAATAAAATTCTAGGGTGGTAGCCCTCCCCCGTGTATGGGGTTTTGCCAAAAAAAAAATCATTATGTGATTTATGACAATTGACGTGAGTTCTCCCTATTTGAGATCTTGGTCAATTTTTTGCTGATTAAGAACTAACCCCTAGTCTTTCAAGAGTGATTCTTGTGGAGACTAACCCCTCTGCTTAGAGTTTTATATGCTTGTTCTTCGCATCTGCTGAACAAAATAGATTAGGGCTTCTTGTTTCGTAGAACACCCCCTAGTTTAGGTCTTGAGATTTGGATTCTTCAAGTTGTGGGATTCAAAGCATCTAGTTTCAAGGCGATCTTGGTGTGTTTCCACATTCCGACGCGCATCAGTTGGTATCAGAACCTATGCTTGTTTCCCGGTTTCTAATCCGTGTTTTTCCTTAGAAAAATTGGATATATCCTTTCTTTGATTCTTGTTTTGTGTTAAACGTGTTAGATTTTGATCTAGTACTTTGAGTCTCGACCAAAACCATGAAATCGTTTATTGTTTGTGTTGGGTTTGCCTTGTTTATTCCAATTTTCTACAATATTCTGCAATTTTCTATAGTTTTCTGCAATTTTTTGTAGTATTTTTGCAACTCTTATGTAGAATTTAATTCTAGGGTTTTGTGTATTGTTCTTTTGCTTTGTGCCTATCGTTTTTGTTGTGTTTGCTCATGCCATCTTGTTATTCCTATAGTTTTTGTTTGGTTTTTGATTACTTAGGGTTCATTAGAGTTGTTCTTGGTTGTCTCCAATCAAGAACTCTAGAGTTTGTGTGGTATTTTTGTTCTTGATTGTTTTATTGCTATTATTTTGTTGTCGTGTGATTGGGAATTATCAAGAAGACTAATTTGTGAACAACAAATCCACGAACCCGGTCTCTTTTGAAGAGATTTCCAAATCTTTGTGAGTTGTTATTAAAAAAGAAAAGAAGGAAAAAGTCATGCACAAAAGAAAAGTCGTGCACAAAGAAAAGAAGAAAGTAAGAAAAAGGTGTGCATTTGAGTTAAAAGCCAAGCATAACTTCATTGAAGAACATCTTCGGAGAGTTATATTGTTTGACAAGAAAAGCCTACCATTTTCGGGGTTTATTTGATTAAATTCTTGATATTTGTAATCTACAAGTTGAGTGATTGGCAAGCTTATGCTACTGAAACTTAATTTCTTGCTTGCATTTTTATTGGTCTTCCATTGTTGCTTATCATAAACGATTATTGAAGAAGGGGAAATCAAGAATTTCACACACAAGTGATAGGATCCAAGGAGCACTTACACATGTGAAGCATTGCCTAGCACGTTTCAAGCTAAAAGGGGAGTCATTCATCAATGATATAGGTGTGCATGAATGCTGTCCAAGTGCTGCATACGAGTTGAGCATGAATGTTGGGCTTGAGTTACGTGACGATCGAGTTAGTAGATTGGGCCAAGGTTTAATGTATTGGCTTTGGATCAAATCTAGTTATAAAGATGGCCCAATTGAAGGTTCTAAGCTGTCCATAACAAGCATACAAGGGGCTGGTTACTTGAACTCACTTGGAGGGCTCTTAAAGTTACTAAATGGAGGCCCATTGGAGCTTAATGAAGAATGTCCAGCCCATGAGCTACTTTTGGACGAATTTTAGATTATTTTTTATAGTTAGTTATGTTTTTGTTAAGTTTTCTAAATCTTACAAGTTGTAACTTTGAGTTAGTTACCTAATTGTGATAGGTTACAACTAATTTTAGTAATTTACTTTATTTTGAGTTTCTAGAATTTTCTTTATATGAGTTTGTAAGCCTCTAAAAGGCTTAGTTACTGTTCATACGATTTTTTGAATCAGATTTTTCCTCCCAAAATTCGTGAGAATTGTGTGTGCTCTTTTTAAGAGTGTTTTCTTGGTTCTTGGATTAGAACTACTCTTAGTTTTATCAAGCCTAAGCTTGTGGCGACTTAAATACTTGCTTAGAGTGATTTCTTTCGTGTTTGATCAAATTCTTAAAGCCTTAGACTAGCATATTGATTAGCTCACATTGGTCTAGTTTAGGTCCTTAGGAGTTCGTGATCTTCATTGGAGAAGACTTGAGGCGTTTGCTTGGAATTTTCAAGGGTCTTGGTATGGTTCCACGATTCCATTCATATCAATTGGTAACATAGCCATCTTCTTGATAATTCTAGGTTTTTTCAATCCAAATTTTCCTTAGAAAATTTTGGATATATCCCTTATCTTTGTTTCTTGAATTCGTTTTTGTGTTGTTTGTCAAAGTGCTTCGAGACTCGGCAAATAACTTGTGTCTTATTCTTGTTTCTTGTGTGTCATGTTTTTATTCCATTTTGTCTAGCCCTAATTTGTTTCGTTTATTGTGTTTCTTGTCTTGTTCTTGTGTTTTCTTGAATTCTTTTAGGGTCTTAGAGTCGTTCTTGGTTGTCTCCAATAAAACATTTTAGGTTGCGTGTGGTGTTTTTGAAATCTTGACTGTTTTTGGTGTTTTCTTGAATTTCTTATGTTAAAAATTTTTCAAGAAAATTAAATTTTTAGACAAACAAGCCTTGGATTGAAGTTTCTTGAAGGGTTTTGGTCATTTATGTTGTTCTTGGCGAAAAAAAAAAATAGAAACAAAAAAAAAAAGAGGCGTGCTTAAGAAAAGAAAAGAAAAGGCCAAGCACAAAGAAAAATCAAAGAAAAGGGGAATAAAAGAGGCTGCACAAGCAAAAGAGCCATGTAATTAATTTTATTCAACTGTTTTTTATTGTTTCTTGGTGTTACAAGGGGTTTTCTTGAACAGTTTTGGACTTACTTGGTGTTAACTTGCAATCTTGAAAGCTGTCCAGATTTGTTCTTGAGTTTCTTGAGGTTCTTGAACAAGTTATTGAGCTTTCTTGAAATTCTTGAAAGGTTTCTTGAAGATCTTGAGTCAAAAATTGAAGTTCTTGAACCATATAGTTTTTGGGAACAAAAATATTGCATGTTTTCTAGTTGTTCTTGGGTTGTTTTGGTGAGTTTTTGCATCAAGGTTCATAGGCAAAGTGGTAGGAACAAGTTCTTGAACTTGATTCTTGAATCTTGATTGAAATTGTGGTGCTGGAATTTTGGTTGATTGTAGTCACGAATTTTCTGAATTTTTCCAGCTTGATTTGATCTGAAAAAAAGGACAATAAGGAGCTGTTTCGGTGTTAAAAGGAAAAGGAATCCTAGTCCTAAAGGAATAGGAAAGTTGTTGATAAGGAAAAAGGAAATAAGGAAAGTTGTTACCAAAGGAAGAAAAGGAAACAAGGAGACTTAGTCAAAACCTAAGGGTGAATGGTTTCCTAATTGTTCAAGTCAATTTGGTAAGGGATTTCACCAGCAATTTTGTTTCCTTTTGACCGTGATTGGAGGGTTTCCTAATTGGAAGTGGTTTGTTTCCTTTTGTGCTTGAATTGTCGAAAGTTTTGAAAATCTAATTGAGCTAGGGTTTCCATAAATCTTATCTTTATTAGGAAATCGTGAGTTTTTGTTTTTATACAAGAATATTATTTTCTTTCAAGAGTACATTAAAAATCAAGATTTTTACACAAGAACACCACAAATTAGGGTTTCCAAATTGTGTATTTCTTGAGTTAATCCTGATCGTTCTTGCTGCCTTGAAAAATCTCTTGATCAAACCCTACTCTAAGCTTCTACCATTGACTACTATCATGTTTATTCTTGTGTTTGGGTTGCTATTCGCTCTTGGCAAGATTGATTGAGCAGGTTTTTATCAAAGGACCAACAAGAAAACATCTCAAGAGTGGAAAAATGCTTAGAGGTGAGCTCACTAGAGGGAAAAAGCCAACAAACTTGAGCGATACATGAGGGAACGAGTGTATACACTAAGGGACAGAAGTAAGGCAATTTCCTTTTTATTTGTTTATTGTTACTAACTTGTTTTTGCAGGAATTTCTTTGTAGTCATGGCTGAGCAAAGTGATCAAAAGCTTAAGGATATTGAGTTCATGTTGAAAACCATGCAAAAGGACTTTAGGAGGATGCATACTTGCATGGATGATGTGGAATCAACCGTGAAGGGAAAAACAAAAGTGTCCAACAATTTGACTTATGAGGAAAGGAGCTACGAAACTCATTCTTATGGAAGAATTGACAAAGCTACACCGTTAAGGAAAATCCAAAGTCTATCGAGTCATATCAATGGGAGGAATAAGCGTGCGCTTAATTGGAGAGATGAGCAATCAATGTCAAAGTCTAAGAAGACCGTGAAAGCCCATGATGATGAGAAGATGCCATCATTGAAAGATGGTAGTGATGGTGAACAAGTGCAACATGAAAGTCAATTCTATACTAAATGCATTGTGAATAACAAGGTATGTAGAATGCATATCAATCATAATAGTTGCAGTAACTTGGCTAATACTATGTGTGTTGGAAAGCTAGGTTTGCCCTTGTTGAAGCATTCAAATTCATACAAAAGGTTGACTAAAGATGGAGAATTGGAGGTGACCCATCAAGTGGAGATGGAATTTTCAATAAGCAAGTATCGTGATAAGGTTCTTTGCGATGTAGTACCAATGGAGACTTGTCACATACTCTTGGGGCATCCATGGCAACTTGAAAAGAATGCCAAGTATGATGGGGTGAATAACAAATACTCTTTCATGTGGAATGAGAGAATATCAAGCTATGTCCTTTTGTCACCACTTGAAGCAAATAAAGACAGAGAGAAAATTGCAAAAGATTGCAAAGAGTGAGAAAAATTAGTGAGCACACAATCCAAAGAAAAAAGTGAAGACAAAGAAGAGAAGGAGTGTGATGTGAGCATAATGGAAAACATTGAAGGGGAAATTGTTGGGTATGTGATAGGATCCGTTGGACGCTTACTGAAGTCATGCTTGTTGAAGATAGAAGGATTGACAACTTAGCTCATTGGAGGCTTAAAAGATTGCTAAATTTGCATGATCGAGCTAAAGGTTGTTGGCCAAAGTTCTTGTACAATTATGTTGTACATCTTGGGCCTGGAGATTGCAACGTTTATGCTAATTGTTGGGGCCAAATTGTGAGCTTATATTTGTGGATCAAATACGTCTTCAAGGAAAGATTAATGGAGCTAATTAAGTTGTCCAAAGAAGCTCAATCCGTGCAATCCAGCTCAAGAGAGTCATATGCCACTTCTGGACTTGGATTTGGTTGAAGAGCCCGTTTGCCACTTGAGGTTATGGGTTTCATGGGCTTAATTCATTAGTTTAATAGCCCAATTTGTATCTTTAGTTGTACATTTATGTTATGGTGCAACTAGGGTTACGTTAATTTTCATATTTAGTTTATATCTTGATGTTATGCGCCTCTTTATAGAGGGTGTTACTATTTATCCAAATTTTAGAACATTGATCAATAATATTGAGTTTTTCTCTTCAATTGTGCGTGAGTGCAAATTGAGTTTTCTTAGTCCTTTGGCTAAAGAACTACTCTTGATTGCTTGGCAAGGCGTTTGTTGAGTATTCAAGAATCTCGCTTAGGGTTCATCTTTGAGGATTTGAATCTGTCCAATAGGATTGTCGACTAGGTGTCTACACCACGTTGTTGGTTAGGGGTCTAGGATCGTTTCTTAAAGGGGGGAGTTCAACGAATCTAGTTGAATTTGAAGCAAAACAATCCGAGTTGTTCTTGGGGTCTTCGACAAGTTACGAAGGGGTCAAGAAGATTGGGTTGCATACTTGGAATTCGAGAGTCTTGGACCGTCATCTATTCCGTTGAACGCATCAGTATGAAAAAGAAGAAAATGGTGCTTTGAGTGAAAGACCTAAACTGCTTGTACCTTTGTACAAGGAAGTAGATTATTTTGCTAACATTCTTAACACTTGCTTTCCTAGTGCTTTTGTTTCTCTTTTGCAGCAACATGGAAATCAATTTCAAAGAGAGATGCCACTAGAAAATTGCTCATTCAATGGTGTAAAGTTGCAAATTGATGGAGCATTATCATTATCAAGCAAGGAGATGCAAGTTATTCAAAAGCATGGTTTGGTGAAGAAGGAATGCTTTGAGACAAAAAGATGGTCACATGTCATCAACACAAATTGGTTGATCAAAAACATGTTTGATTGGTGGCATGGTGTCAATTTGTTTTCTAACTTTAAGTTTATACATGTTTTGTGTTTTAACTTAGTTATGCATGATTCTATACATTCTGTCTATAGCATTAATGTGAATAATTTTATATTGCATATAGTATCTAGTGGTAATTTATGTGATAATTTGCATTTTGTGCATAGTATTTCTCCTAGGAAATTTATTTTGAGTTTTAGTAATCATAGTGTTCTAAGTCATGATGTTCATCTTGTCTTTTGTAGTAGAAATAAGTATGTGTTGCATATAAAGTTTCATTATAAGTTGCATGAATTACATTCTAATTTTAATGGTTTAGGTTTAATTTGTTCTAGTAATTTCATTGTTAGTAGTGCTTTAGGTTGTTTGTTGCATGATGCATTTACATATAGTAAACATGTTTATTCTATTTTTGAAGCTTTCCTTTGTGTTAATTCTTTAGGTTTGTTGTACATATGTTTTAGTATTTTTTAATTTACACTATAGTTCTATTTTGCATGTTTATTTTGTTAGATTAAGTGATTATGTAGTGCGTTTAGCATGTTTAACTTCTCATAGTTCATTCTATCTTGAGAAAGCTCCTGTGTTTCATCATGATGTCTTAAACGATTTTTGGTATTTCTTTTATAAGTTTTTATTCTGTGATAAGGATTACATGCCTATGTTTGCATTCTATCCAATTTATTCAATTGTTTTGGTTAGTAATCATGTTTTACATTCAGCATGTTTTGTTTTTCGTAATGCATTTTGTCCTAGGTATTTCATTATGTTACATAATCATGTTTTAGGTTATTTAGAGTATTTCTTGCATGATTCTTTATGTCTAATGTCATATGCTAATGTTTATGCAATCTATTCAATATGTTCAAGTGTTTTAGCTAGTCATAATGATTTTTGTTTTTGAGTCTTACTGGCATTGCGAGCATACTAGTCTTGTTTATGATCTTCATTGTGCTCTTGTTCAAGATATATCTCTTGAATCGTTTCATCTTGTTGCTAGACATTGGAGTTTACTTTCGAGTACATGTTTGCTAAGTCTTGTTCATGTTTTTAAAGATGACACTCGTCAAAATGAGTTTATTATTCTTAAACATGAATCTATCCTTACAATATTCTTGCATGCGTGTAAGTTTTACGTTGTTACATTCTTAGGGAATGTTGAATATTGGCTTGTTTTTGTTGATGCAAGCATGGGAATGAATGAGTTTTTTGAGCAAGTTTGTGTACCAAGTGTTCAAGGTGAATATGTTTATTTTGTTGATAATCCATGTATGTTCTTTCTTTTGCATGTTTTTAGGGATGTTAATCATCTAGATGTGTTTATTGTTTTTAGGTTAGAATCCACTTTTGCATATTTAAGTTTTGTTTTTGTGTTCTATAATGTTTTATCTTTAGAGAACAATGAGTTTTTGGTTACTTGTGTTCATGTATGCATTGAACCATTCAATTTGCATGACATGTTTCCTGTGCTAAGTGTTTTTAAGGGCTATACATGCTTACCTATCAATCCTAGTATCACTTATGTTGTTCTATATCTTGTAGGTGATTCGAGGACGAATCCTTTCGAGGGAGAAGGGAATGATAGGATCCAAGGAGCACTTACACATGTGAAGCTTGCTTACCACGTTTCAAGCTAAAAGGGGAGTCATTCATCAATGATATAGGTTTGCATGAATGCGGTCCAAGTGGTGCATACGAGTTGAGCATGAATGTTGGGCTTGAGTTGCGTGACGATCGAGTTAGTAGATTGGGCCAAGGTTTAATGTATTGGCTTTGATCAAATCTAGTTATAAAGATGGCCCAATTGAAGGTTCTAAGCTGTCCATAATAAGCATACAAGGGGCTGGTTACTTGAACTCACTTGGAGGACTCTTAAAGTTACTAAATGGAGGCCCATTGGAGCTTAATGAAGAATGTCCAACCCATGACCTACTTTTGGACGAATTTTAGATTATTTTTTATAGTTAATTATGTTTTTGTTAAGTTTTTTGAGTCTTACAAGTTGTAACTTTTAGTTAGTTACCTAATTGTGATAGGTTACAACTAGTTTTAATGGTTTACTTTATTTTGATTTTCTAGAATTTTCTTTATATGTGTTTGTAAGCCCATAAAAGGCCTAGTTGCTATTCATACAATTTTTTGAATCAGATTTTTCCTCTGAAAATTCATGAGAATTGTGTGTGCTCTTTTTAAGAGTGTTTTCTTGGTTCTTGGATTAGAACTATTCTTAGTCTTATCAAGCCTAAGCTTGTCGCAACTTAAATACTTGCTTAGCGTGATTTCTTTCGTGTTTGATCAAATTTTTAAAGCCTTAGACTAGCATATTGATTAGCTCACATTGGTCTAGTTTAGGTCCTTCGGAGTTCGTGATCTTCATTGGAGAAGACTCGAGGCATTTGCTTGGAATTTTCAAGGGTCTTGGTGTGGTTCCATGATTCTGTTCATATTAACAAGATACCACACAACTTAGGGCGCCTTTCCATGTTAGTCTTGCGTTCCTTTGGCTTCTCGTGCCAAGCTACTTTGAATCCATACTCTAAGCTAATTTATTTCTTTCCATAGTAATCTACTCTTGTGTTGGTAACTATTAGACTTCTTGCTTAGATTGGTTGAGTGGGTTCTTCAGAAAGGACATACAAGATCGATCTCAAAAAGTGGAAAAAGGCTTAGGTGTGAGTTCATTTGAAGGAAAAGCCTTATAAATTGAGTGATTCACGAGTGTATGAGTGTACACACTCAGGGTGAGAAGTGAGGCTATTACTTTAATATTTCATTTCCTATGCTACTAATGTTTCTTGCATATTTCTAATAATGTCTCAAGGAGGTGAGACACCCCAAAAGGCTCCTTTTGACTAGAAGTTATTCATGGAAGCTTTGTCAGGGGAGATAGATCGTAAGCTCCAACTTATGAGGGATGAAATTTTTGATGAACAAGATAGAAGGGGAAGTGAAACCGAAGCTAGGGTATCAAGAAATCCAGTGTTTGGGGAGGAGGAGTGATAATAGCCAAAGTGATTAGGTTTTTAGGTGTGTTTAGGTTAGGTTTTAGTTGGTTTTTCTCTTAATTCTTACTTAATAATTGTTATTTTTCTTTCTTTTGGATTCTTGAGTGAATTTTATATGAGAGCTACTCATTTGGATTATTTTTCCATGTTTTATAGGTTTTTTGCCTTTTCTCACCGAGCTTCAAAGCATGGTTTGAGTGCAAGCTGAGTTGAAGAAGAGATCTTGCGAATGTGGCATGAAGTTTTGAAAAAATGAAGTCTCTGTTCCCATCCGTGGCTCCATCTACATCGCAAGTGAAAACAAAAGGACAGCTGAGGAGGAACGGAGTTTCTGTCCCCAGCCATGGCATCATCTGCGCCGTGATTACATGAATGACGCCACGGCTGGGACCAGAAGTTTTCTAGCAACCAGCCATGGCATCATCTGCATGGGTAGGTCCAAACGCGCACTCACAACCCTTCCACGGATGTGGCCGTGCCACATATGGGGCTTCGGATGACTTACATAAATCTGCGAATTTGAGGGGAACCAATCCAAGTTTTGGGAAAACGAATTATAACATATAAAAGACTCTTCTAGGGTAAGGGAATAGGGGAGAACGGAGGAGGAAGGACAAAAGAGAAGACTCGTGATTTGAAGAGAAGAAAAATTATAGCAGCTAAGGGAAAATTTCTGCAACAACAAGGAGATCTAAGGAACACCACATGAAATGAGTTTCTTTATGCTTTTTTTATTATTTATTGAGTTTTTTTCTTTAGTTGTGAAGTAGTTTGGTGTAAGACTTAGAAGGGTTTGAACCCTAACCTTGTTGCCATGATTTGATTTGTTATTTAATGAAAAGATCCTTTCTTTATTTGATTTACTAGTGAGTTTATTGATGAATTGGATGGGATTCTGTGCATGAATTTGATTTTGATAGTTTACATTGATTGGGTAATTGAAAATTTGTTCAATTAAATAAGAACAACTCACAAGTAAAGGAACTGCATGAATTGTTAGAAATAGAATTTCATAGGTTCTCCCAAATGGGTGTGAATCCGATTATTGAATAAAATCCATTTATATCATTGCGCCTACTTGGGGTTTTGGTTTGGGAGGAATTGTAATCTTGAGAAAGCTTGCGACTTTAGCAAGGGATTTTAGGGTCAAATACAAGTTTGGGAAGCCATTAAACATGAACTGAATCGTGATAACTAGGGTTAGTGGGATCCCACTTCTATTTTTAGACAATTGTTGCATTTTCTCTCAATCGATTCTTTGTGTTTTTACTATTTGGCTTTCTCTTTCACTAGTTTAATTAGATTAGTCAAGTTATTGTTCCACAACACTTTTTGTTATTTAGGCTAGATAATAGAGTGCGAGTCATTACTAGTATTTGCAAAATCCCTATGGGTACGACACTCAATACTCCATGTACATTATATTACAAAACGATAGGTATACTTGCCTATAGTATCCATAGTTGAGCCAAGCGGATACTAAGAAGTGTGCACCTAACAGTGACTCTAAGGAGGTGATACAACGTCAAGAAAGGTAGGTTAACTAATGACATAGAGATGGGAATTTTAGCAATATCAAGTTGAAAATTTCACCGTTCCAAGGCAAGCTAGACCCCAACGCCTATTTAGAGTGGGAAAGGAAGGTGGACCATGTGTTTGCATGCCATGATTACTCGAACGAGAAGAAGGTACAGTTGGCAGTAGTGGAGTTCATCGATTATGCCAGTGTGTGGTAGGACCAATTCAATAACACCCGCATCAAATATGGGGAGGAACATGTCCGTTCTTGGGTAGAGATTAAGAAGATTATGCACAAACGGTTTGTCCTAAGCTACTACACATGAGACCTTCATTGGAAATTGCAAACTCTGAGGCAAGGATCCAAATCAGTTGATGAATATTACAAGAAGATGGAGATGCTGATGATCCGTGCCAAATTGGATGAAGAATGTGAGGCATTGATCGCAAGGTTTATAGGAGGTCTTAATTCTAAAATTAGAACATGAGTTGAGTTGTACCGCTACACTGGGATTGGGGATTTGGTGAATATGGCCATCAAAATTGAACGACAACTCAAGACAAAGAGACCTCGAGGATTTGCCACCACAACACCTACATGTCCACAATGGAGAGAAAGACCCAACGAAAGGAGAGAAGTCTGTGGCTCTCAACCTCCGAAAGAGGCAGTGAAACCAAAGCAAGAGCTATCTACTCCAAAGCCTCAACAAAAGGGAAAAGGAGAATCTTCTTAATGGTTATGGGATATTCGATGTTTTAGGTGCCAAGGATTTGGACACTATGTTGTAAATTGTCCAAATAAGAGGGCAATGATGATCCTAGATGATGGAGATGTGGCTGCTGTTGCTTCTAGTGACAATGAAGAGATGCCACCTCTAGAAGGAGGTTTAGATAATGAAGATGAGGATGTCTCATGGGGCGACCATGGAGATGCCTTAATCGTGAGAAGAGCTCTAAGTGTGCAATCAAAGGAGGATGAGAAGAATTTACAATGTGAGTATATCTTCTACACCCAATGTATTGTCAATAATAAGGTATGCAGTTGATATTGTCTAAAGTATACTACTTTTATTAGGTTTTTAGGCTAGGTTTTAGAGTTTTTCATTGAGTTTTTCTTATTACTTTGCCATTTCTTCTCATTACAGATTTGAATGCCAAATTGTGTAAATATGCAATTTACATGTGATTTTGTGTCATTTTCGTAGGATTTGCACATTCCATCACCAATTTAGAGTAATTTGGATGGCAATTGTATGATATTTTGAGATGATTTGAATTTGGTAATGAGTTAAGGTCAAGAAACCCTCAAAGTGGTGCAAAGAAACAGTAGGGGAAGAAGAATTGAAAAGGAAACGATATGGTCGCCTGGACATGTTTCGGTGATTTAGTGATAACTTGAGCTAAAGATATTGGATTAAGATGATTCATAAAGCATTTTGAATCTAAGACAATTATCTACAATTCATATAAAGATATCAAAATATAGTTCTACGTTTCGATGGTCAAAATTCCAAGTAATTGAAGCACATTTGTTCTGCAAGGCTGTTCCAACCAATTCTTAGTATTTTAACTATATCTCAGCCTACAAACCTTCAAATGATGTGATTCTTGTTTTTTTGGAAAGCTTATTCAAAGAAAAACTTTTCATGTTTTAAGGAAAAACTAGTTCGGCCATCTTCAAGGTGAAATATCACATCAAAGGGAAGAAAAACATTCTGACCATAGTCGCGAGCAAGGCCTTGCCACTGCTTGGGGTGCGGCCTTGGTCAAAAGGGGGGAAAATTATGCCATGGGCAAAGCCTTGCCACAGCCTTAGCCACGGCTTAGTTGTAGAAAGCTATGTTTTTAAGCACTATGGGGTGAATCTTTTGAGGGGAGAACCCTACCTCTTGGGAGAAGGGAAAAGGTGGTTTCTTTGGGTTATATGGCACAAGAAACACACTTTTTACACACATCTGGAGGGATGTAAAGAGACGAAAACTAGAGTAGAGGAGCAACTCAAAGGCTTCAATGGTGCAAAGCAATAAGACACTTCATCAAGATTCAAGGAAAGACTCAAGTCTTTTATCTTTTCTCGTCTTTTGTTGGATTTATTCTTGTACTTATGAATTGAGTTGTAAGATTTAGATGGATGAATCCTAGACTATTGTGTTATTGATTTTATTTTTGATTAATGAAAATCTCAACTTTATTATTAGATTTATTCATGATTTTGATTGTTATTGAATTGGGAATTGCTAGCATCCTTTGATTTGATATTGATTTCATATAGGTAGATTGAGAAATCACTTATATTATTAGATCACTTCATGAATAATAAGGCTTGCATGGGTTGCTAGAGATAGAACTACATGAGTCTTCCCGGTTAGATTTAAGCCTAACCAAAACCATAAAATTCATAGAACATGAATGCATCTTTTTGTGGTTTTAATTGAGAAGAGTCTCTAATTAATTAACCAAGGGGATAGAGGTTGTAATACTTGAGAAAGATTATAACCTAATTAAGGGATTTTAGGGTCTAAGCAATTGGCTTAATCATTAATTAAGTTAGAGTCATAGTATGTTTAGTTTAGGGGCATTTACATCTAGATTTCGCCTCTACTATTGTTCATTCTCTTTGCTGACTTCTAGAACATTTTTAGTTAGGTAGCTAACTTTAGTTAATTTGTATTTTCATTGAGTTTGCCATTCGTGTGGAACGGCTAGATAATAGAAAGAAAGATAGTACTAGTACTCGCATAGTCCTTGTGGGATCGACACTCGATACTCCTATACATTGTACTATAGAAAATGATAGTGCACTTGCCTAATTATCTGTGGTGTGGTCAAAGGGATATCAGCAGTCTGATTATTGACAATGAGATTGTGCTAACGTAGCTAATACTTAAGTTACACTTAGAGACTGTGAAGCATCCAAGGCCTTGTAAACGTCACTGGCTTGCTAATTGTGGGGATATAAAGATGACAAGGTGAGTTTTAGTACCATTGTCAATAAGCAAGTACAAGGATGAAGTTTGGTGCGATGTAGTCCTAATGCAGGCATGTCATATTCTTCTGGGATGACCTTGGCAGTTTAACAAGAGGGTTCTTTATGATAGCTACAAGAACAACTATACCTTCAAGTGGGAGAATCGTTGAGTTGTGTTGAATACAATCAAGGCATCTGAAGCTCATTCTGATTAAGGATAGCCAAGGAGTTTCAAATGAGGGAAGGCAAAGAAAAATCAATAAGAAAAGAGAAGGAGAGAGTGGCAGCTTTGAAGGGTGAAACTGAGAAGAGAAATGTGAGAAAAAAAATGTATAAGATAATAACATAGGTAATGCAGCTGAAAAATAAAAAATTTATTACTTTAAGGACCAGTGAATCCTATATTGATTACTCACTGTCTTTCAAGCAAAAAAATAGGAAGGTGGAGAGATGGATTCGGTGGATTAAGCCTAAGCAAGGGGAGCTGATTATGAATTCTGATGGTGCTTTAAAAGGAAACCCAAGCCCTAGTGGAGAGGGAGGTATTCTTTGAGATTACCAAGGTAATGTGATTTTAGCTTTTTCATGTTATCTTTGCTCTCTAACAAGTGTGCAAGCAGAAGCAAAGGCTCTGTTGTATGGGGTTCAGTTATGTGAGTCTCATGGGTATGTTAATCTGCATATCCAATTGACTCTAAATTGTTGGTAGATTTGCTGAATGAGATGGCACAGGCTCCGTGGACATTTTCTCTGGAGATTGAGAAACTAAGGTGCTATAATCTTTCATCAATTTCGCACTACTTCAAAGAGGCAAATAAGGTGGCTGATTTGTTGGCTAATATGGGATGTAATTTGCAGGAAAATCAAGTGTTTCTTAGTTCAAATGAGCTTCCTAGAATAGTTAATGGTCAGGTAAAGATGGATAGATTAGGAATGCTTCTTTGAGAAAATGTATTTCCACTTAGTTTCGTTTTCATGTATTTGGTGTGGAGGTAAGGTTCTATGTCCCCCTCCTTGTGTATTTTATATTTTTTAATAAAACTTTGGACTGGCATCCCACCCCCGTTGATACGAGCACGGTGGTGCTCGTCTCAACTTTAAATGTTTCACTAGGGATGTCCATTAGTCAACATGAATTGGAAGGTTTCAAGGGCTCAAATCAACACAAGATGGCTGGGAAAATCTTCAAACAAGTAATCACATTTTGGTATTCAAGGTTCTGCTCCAAGGTTAGAGGGAGACTCATCATGGAGCTACAAAAAGAAGCATTGTTGAGCAATCCAGGGCATACCCACGGCCTTCATCAAAGAGTTGAACGAAGCAAGCCAGCGCGAGCCAAACCTTCTGACCAAGGCCAGGCCACGGCCTTCCCACAGCCTTCATCACAAGGTTTTTCCAGACGAGCTGAAGTGAAATAAATCCTCTGATCAAGGCCGCGAGGAAGGCCACGCCACGTTCTTCCCCATAATCTGTTTACACGTTTTACTTTTTTTTTTTAGTTTAAATAAATTATGAATTGTATCTTTAATTTTAGGATAGAATCTATGATAGGATGTAATTGGTGTTAGTTATTTTTAGTAGTTATCTTTTGTAAACCTTTTATAAGGTATTTTGTGTAAACAAATGACATCATTATTATTATTGAATGAAATCCAAATGTGAGTTTTCTCTCCTCTGGTTACCTTTAGTTCTTTGGTAAACAAGAACTACTCTTGTTCTTGGCAAGAAGACCTTGTTAAGATCAATCTCTGCTTAGGGTTCTTCCAAATTGGTTTGCTCTTCATCTTGTGAGATCATCAACTAGGTGTCTATTCCACGAGTTGGGTAGGAGTATAGGTTGCATCTCAGAAGGAGAACCAATGATCTTTGGTAGTATTCAAAGTGCCCCAATTCAAGTTGTTCTTGAAATCTTCAACAAGTTACAAAGGAGTCAAGAAGATTGGATTGATTTTCAACAGGTTTTCAAGGAGTCTTGGGCATCTCGTGGCCGTTGTTCGCATCACCCGTGAACGGGGTTTACCCATAAACAAAAAAAAAGATTATTCACTATCCTTTCATGCTCCAAACTATACTCAAGCTCTATCCTATGAACCACTCTTTTACGAGCACTGAGGAATAGAGTCACAGTATAGCAATCCACACTCGAAATACTATGGTAATCTCAAGTTAAATGATCACTTACACCATTGCCATTAAGAGTTCAATCATTGGCACTATAGTTAGAAACTCTTGGTTTTAGGGCATACGCTAACAAACTCCCACTTGCACTAAAACTGATCACTCATTAGTTTTAGGCCAAAAACATTTACATGACTATCGTGCTTTTTTTGGGACAAAGCGTTTGTGAGATGATCAGCTATATTGTTATCAGTGTGAACCTTTTCTACCTTTATATCATTCCTATCAATTATTTTCCTAATAAGATGGTAGCACCGAAGTATGTGTTTAAATCGTTGATGAGACCTAGGTTCCTTTGCTAGGGTGATGGCACTATTGTTGTCACAATACAAAGGTACAGGATCAACAATGAAAGGAATCACTCCTAATTTGGTAACAAATTTCTTGATCTAAACGGCCACTTTTGCAGCTTCAGAAGAAGCAATGTATTCATCTTCGGTTGTAGAATTGGCAATAGTCTCTTGCTTCGAACTCTTCCAACTCACAGTACTACCATTTAACGTGAATTCAAATCCAAATTGTGACTTGCTATCATCTTTGTCCGACTGAAAACTCGCATTATTGAAACCACACACTTCTAAAGTGTGTCATCTATAAATCAAGAATAATTTTTTAGTTCTTTTCAAGTACTTAAAAATACTCTTAACAGCTACCCAGTGACCCTCACCAGGGTTAGCTTGGAATCTGCTAGTAACACTTCGAGCATAGGAGACGTCGAGTCACGTGCATAGCATAGCATACATAAGGGATTCTATTGCCGAGGCTTAAGGAGCCTTTTGCATGCTATCAATCTCAACAGGTGTCGTAGGACACATATCTTTCGAAAGAGTAATCCCATGCCTAGTGGGTAAATACCCCTTCTTTGATTGCTCTATGCTAAACCTCTTTAGCATCTTGTCTATATATGTCGATTGACTAAGACCAAGCAACCTCTTGGATCTATCTCTATAAATCCTAATTCCCAGAATATATGTTGCCTCTCCTAGATTCCTCATAGAGAAACTTTTGGATAGCCATACCTTTACGATTTGTAGCAAAGGAATGACGTTTTCCATCAATAATATGTCATTCACATAAAGTATCAAGAAAATGACGGCACTCCCACTCACCTTCTTATATACACAAGGCTCGTCTTCATTTTTGAGAAAACAAAACTCTTTGATTGTCTAATCAAAACAAATGTTCCAACTCCTTCAAGCTTGTTTAATTCCATCAATGGACTTTTGTTGCTTGTATAACTTATGACTATCAATGGAGTCAAAACACTCGAGTTGTGTCATGTACACATTCTTTCCTGTTAAGGAATTAAGTCTTAACATCCATTTGCCATATCTCATAGTCATAATAAGCAGCTATGGCAAGCAAAATCTGAATGGATTTAAGCATAGCTACTGGAGAAAGGGTTTCTTCGAAGTCAATTCCTTACCTTTGTTTGTAACCTTTTGCCACTAACCTTGCTTTATAGGTAACAATATTACCATCCATGTTAGTCTTTCTTTTAAAGACCTATTTGCACCCTATGGGTTTTATCCCTTCAGGTGGCTCGACCAAGGTCTATGCCTTATTCTCGTGCATGGAATCCATTCTGGATTTCATTGCATCACGCCACATCAAAGAGTCTACACTAGACATGTCTTCTTCATAACTAGTAGGGTCGTCATCATCCATGACTAACATATATTGCTCTCACTAATGAGAAATCCATTTCTCTCAGGAACATAACGTATTGTACTTGATCTAGGAAGACCTTGTGTATCTTGAGCTTCCAACTACACCTCATCAACATGTGGCATAAGCTCTTGTTCTAACTGTTGACTACTTTGTAATTCTTGAATTTCAAGTTCTACTTTACACCCACTATTTCTTTCAAGAATAAACTCTGTCTCTAGAAAGATAGCATGTCTTGAGACAAACACCTTTTGCTCAGGCTGCAGCCTAGGCTACATCACAGCCTTGATCAAAATGTTTTGCAATGCTTAGCCACGGACATCCTAAAGCAAGCCGAGGCCACATCTCGCCTTTCACCGCCCATAGCTCACCACTAGCCATCATCTTTGGCTTCTTTTGCTTCCCAGCCATAGGCGTACTTCTCCCCATCATTGATGGCCTCTTTCTCTAGCCCCTTTTGGCCATTCTTGATGCTTCTAAGCCTCCATTAAGGATTGGCAAAGGTGTCCGCTTCGATGATGTTCTTGAAATAATATAAATGCATTTGTCAACTTGAGTTTTGGCTTTTAGGTTTGTATCATTCTCCTCCTTTTCAAAAGGATTCATCCTCGAATCTTGTTTCTGCATGTCTCCAATTGTGGGGACATCATGTACTTGCATAGAAGAAATATGTAAAAAAGAAGAATGAGGGTTAGTAGAATTCGCCTTCTCTATCTTCTTTTCCCTCTTAGCAAATCTCAAGCTCCTTAGCCAATCTCACTCGATTCGTATAAGCTTCCAGTGGTGACATTAGAACCAAAGTGATGTCCTTCCCACACGAAGCAAATGAGTATTGGTTCTTGAACCCATCATAGACCACTCGGTGATCAAATTGCCATGGTTGGCCCAAAAACAAGTGGCATGCTCTCATGGGTGCCACATCACATAAGACTCTATCTCTATAGGCTCTATTGGTGAACTCGACCTCAACTTACTTGGTTACCCTAAGCTCACCACTATCCCTGACCCACTATAGTCTATAAGGCTTAGGGTGCTTCATTGTTCTCAAACCAAGCTCATCTATGAAGAATGAATTCAAAAGGTTAGTATAGCTACTTGAGTCAACGACAATACTACATACCTTGTCCATAATGAGACACCTCGTATGGAAGATTGATTATCTCTGTAGGTCACATCTAGCTTCCTTAGGTTGCTCATCTGAAACTTTCCTCATGAATAGAAGCTCTCCTTTGTCAGGTTCGCAAGTAATAGGGCTTTCACTATCGGTAGCTCTCTCTAGTGGTGGCATCCCTTCATCATCACTTGACAAAGCACTCTTCAACCCTCCACCATCCAATACAATCATGGTCCTAGTGTTTGGATACTAGGCAGCCACGTGACCATGACCTTGGTACTTGAAGCACTTAATATCCCGTGCTCTCAATAGTGTCTTCATTTGCTCTTTGTTGTCACCCATGCCCTCCTTTGGCTTGGCAACGTCTCTCAACTTCATGTCACCTCATTTCTCTCGTCCCATAGATGGTCTATCAAACCTCTCATCACGGTCTTTGCCATCTCTCCAGCTATTCCTCTCTTGTGAAGAGCTCACTCCACTCTTCCTCTTTGCCTTGAGTTGCTTCTCCATGGTTTTAGCTTTTTGTACCAAATCATTAATGTCCACATAAGATTGCAACTCCACTTTCTCCCAGATATCTTGGTTTAGACCAGATAGGAATCTAGCCATTGTGATCTCATGGCCTTCTACTACATTTGCCAAGATCATTGCTAGCTCCATATCCTTGTAGTAGTCATCCACGGTCCTACCATTTTGTGACATGGATTGTAGCATCTGATGTAGCTCCCTATAATAATGGTCAGGTAGAACCTCCTCCACATAATTGTTTTCATCTCCTCCTATGTGCGGACAAGTCACTCTCCATATTTTCTCCTGGTAGTTGCTAACTAGTCCCACCAAATACTTGCGTAGTTAGAGAACTCCACAGCAGCCAATTTTGCCTTTTTCTCTTCGGTATAATAGTGGCAATCAAATACGTGCTCCACTTCCTACTCCCACTCCAGATAAAGCTCTGGGTCACTTCGGCCTTAGAATGTAGGAATCTTCATTTTAATGCTTCCCGCATTGCCATCACGAGCTTGCTCTCCTTGTCTGTGTCTCCTATCATCCACCCATCGTCATTAGAACCTTCTGATTCTAATATTCGAGACCTTCTCTGGTGGCTTCTATGGCTACTCCTCGATCTAGAATGCGAATAGCCTTGCCTCTCTATCTACTCACATGCAACTTCCATTACCTGTCTCATGCCCTGATTGCTAGCATTTATTGTTTCAACAAAATCTTTAAGGTCAAATGCCTTGGATTCACCCTGGTTTGACATATTGAATTTTAGATACCTGCAAAAAGTAAAGTAGTAGAAATATCTCCTCACAACACTCGTGTATCCCTCAAATTCACTTGTAATTTTACCACTTAGTTTTTCTCTTGTAACCCTCTTGAAGGAACTTAGGATGGATCTTCAAGATCAAAATTCTATAAGATGATTTGAGAGAAAGGAATTTTCCAACACAAACACTAACAACTTGATGCGATCCGCCCTGAGACCCCTCATTGATCATCTAACGGGAACCTTCGTGAAGAACGCAATCCACAGGACAACCCTCCCAAAGGATCGTTCTTGTGTATCTAGAAACAACCTAACCCCAATCCTACCCAAGAATTGAAACGAGATTGACAAAGGATCCCAAATCCTAACCCCACACGTTGGTTAGAACTCAAGGATATCAAAAGAACTCATGAATCACTCGTAGAATTCACCAGTCTCACAGAGAGAACCAAAGAGGAAAACTGATACGAACTGAAGTGCGGAACCACGCCAAGACCCTTGAAGATTCCAAGCAAATGCCTCGAGTCTTCTCTAATGAAGATCACGAACTCCTAAGGACCTAAACTAGACCAATGTGAGCTAATCAATATGCTAGTCTAAGGCTTTAAGAATTTGATCAAACACGAAAGAAATCACTCTAAGCAAGTATTTAAGTCAGCCACAAGCTTAGGCTTGATAAGACTAAGAGTAGTTTCTAATCCAAGAACCAAGAAAACACTCTTAAAAAGAGCACACACTATTCATACGAATTTTTGAGGAATAATATGATTTTTATTGAATTATGAAGGCCTATAAATAGGCTTACAAGAGAATTCTAGAACTTGAAGTTTAAGACAACTACTACAAACTAAATACTCAACTATTTGGAAACTTTAACTAAAACAACTTGTAAACTAATTAGGCAACTAAACAATAAGGATACTAAGTTCTAGAATATTAAAATATAGTAAAAAAAACCCACGAATTGGGCCTTCAAGCTGGTCGGTCTTCCTTGATCCAATATTGCCTCAAATTGGTAGCCCATCTTCCAATTCTCCATACATTTGGCCAGCCTTCAAGGGATTCACACGCTTGGCCCATCTCCTCAACATGATCCTGGGCCCAAATTAATGTAAAGTCTTGGTGATTGTGAAGAAGTAGCCCAAGTAGCCTCTTATTCAAGCACATCCAAAATTAGTCCATGTAAAGCTTCCTTCATTTTCTTTGTTCTTGATTCGAGTCATTGGTCCATCTAAACCTTGCAAATGGATCCTCTTTATAGCTCAAACCATTGGATGCCCCTTGATTCCCATCATTCCCTCCTTCCTCGAAAGGATTCGCCCTCGAATCACCTACATGATAAAGAGAAAGATCAGAAACATTGAAAGTAGCACTTATGTTTCCATACTCACTTGGTAGATCAATCTTGTAGGCATTATCCTCCAATCCTTTCCAATACTTGGAATGGGCCATCTCCACAGTGGGTTGAGCTTAGATTTCCTTTGGGTAGGAAACCTTTCCTTTCGCATGTGTACCCAAACCCAATCACCAGGCTCAAAAATGACTTTTACACGCCCTTTGTTTGCCACTCGTGCATAATGCTCATTCCTTTTCTCAATATTTTCTTTCACCTTAGCATGCAATTCTTTCACAAATTCAGGCCCTCTTTTTGCCATCAAAATCTGCACGCTCACTAACAGGTAAAGGCAAAATGTCTAAAGGTGTCAAAGGATTAAAACCATAGACAATCTCAAAAGGTGAATATGCAGTAGTAGAATGAGTCACACGATTATAGGCAAATTCAATGTGCGGTAAACACTTTTCCCAATTCTTTAAGTTCTTTTGTATGAGTGCACGCAATAAAGTGGTGAGTGTTCTATTGACCACCTCAGTTTGGCCATCAGTTTGTGGATGAGCTACAGTAGAGAACAACAATTTTGTGCCCAATTTATTCCACAATGTGCGCCAAAAGTGACTAAGAAAATTTACATCACGATCACTCACAATGGTTCTAGGCATGCCATGCAAACGTACAATTTCCTTAAAGAACAAGTCAGCAATATGTGTAGCATCATTGGTTTTAGCACATGCAATGAAATGAGCCATTTTGCTAAACCTATCAACTACGACAAATATGCTATCCTTACCACTAGATGACCTTGGTAGACCTATGACAAAGTCCATGGAAATATCTACCCAAGGTTGAGTAGGAATAGGGTAAAGGGGAATATAAACCATGGGGTTTAATTTTAGACTTTGCTTGCCTACATGCAATGCACTTATCACACACAAGTTTAACATCATGTCGCATGCTTGGCCAATAAAAATGCTCACTTAAAACAGACAAAGTCTTTTGTACTCCAAAGTGTCCCATAACACCTCCCCCATGCGTTTCTCTAACAAGCAATTCACGAAGAGAACAATTAGGCACACATAATCTAAATCCTTTAAACAAATAACCATCTTGTCTAAAGTAATCTTCGTGAGCTCGTTTATCACAAAAATGCCACAAAGAACAAAAATCTGGATCATGTTCGTACAATTCCTTAATCAACTCAAACCCAAGCAATTTGGCATGCAAAGTAGTAAGAAGAGTATACCTTCTCGAAAGAGCATCAGCCACAATGTTCTCCTTACCTTGCTTGTATTTGATGACATAGGGAAAAGTCTCAATGAATTCTAACCACTTAGCATGTCGTTTGTTTAATTTGCCTTGTGACTTCAAAAACTTCAAACTTTCGTGGTCAGAGTGTATGACGAATTCCCTAGGAAGCAAATAGTGTTGCCATGTTTGCAAGGTTCTCACCAAGGCGTAGAGTTCTTTGTCATAAGTTGGATAGTTCAAGGTTGCTCCATGCAATTTCTCACTAAAGTATGCAATTGGCTTTGATTCTTGCATAAGCACGGCCCCGATTCCAACTCCAGAAGCATCACACTCTACTTCAAACACTTTGTCAAAATCTGGTAAAGACAATAAAGGAGCATGAGTTAATTTATCTTCAATATATTGAAGGCCTCCTCATGCTTACCTTCCCATTTGAACACCACATTCTTTTTGACAAGCTCATTAAGAGGTGCAGCAATTGTACTAAAGTTACGCACAAACCTCCTATAGAAACTTGCAAGACCATGAAAAGATCTCACCTCATTAGCATTCGTTGGAGTTGGCCACTCACGAATGGCCTTTACCTTGGAGTCATCCACTTGAACACCTTTAGAATTCACTATAAAACCAAGAAATACCACAGACTCCATGCAAAACGTGCACTTAGCCAAGTTAGCATAAAGTTGATTTTCTCTAAGAACATTAAAAACATCATGCAAGTGCCTTATATGATCTTCCAACGATTTGCTATAGACCAAGGATATCATCAAAGTAAACTACTACAAATTTACCAATAAAAGCACGAAAAACATGATTCATAAGACGCATAAAGGTACTAGGAGCATTAGTTAAACCAAAAGGCATAACCAACCACTCGTATAACCCATACTTAGTCTTAAAAGCAGTTTTCCATTCATCACCTTCTTTCATGCGAATTTGATAGTAGCCACTTTTGAGATCAATTTTAGAAAACAAAGTAGAACCATACAACTCATCCAACATGTCGTCTAACCTAGGAATAGGATGACGATACTTTACCGTGATTTTATTGATGGCTCTACAATCCATGCACATTCTCCAAGTACCATCTTTCTTTGGAACAAGTATCACGGGTACGGAGCATGGACTCAAACTCTCACGAACAAAACCCTTATCAATGAGTTCATCTACTTGTCGTTGAATCTCCTTCGTTTCATCAGGGTTAGCTCGATATGCAGGGCGATTTGGAATGCTTACACCAGGTATGAAGTCAATTTGGTGCTCAATTCCTCGCAAAGGTGGTAGACCACGTGGTATTTCTTCAGGAAATAAGTCTTCAAATTCCTGCAATAAAGAAACAACCACACTAGGAAGAGTAGGGTCAAGATCATTAGTAGAAAAGAAAGCATCTTTATATAGAATAATGAGAACTTGTTGCTTTGCCATCAATACCTCTTCAATCTCACTCTTGTTGGCATAAGCACTTACCTTTTTCTTTTCCTTCCCCTCACTTTCTTTTCCCTCTTTCTCACCCTTATTACCTTTCAAAATAATCGACTTACCTTGTCCATCAACCCTTTGAGTGCTTGCTACTTTGAAATCTTTGGCAAGTCTAACTTGATCAGCATGAGCTTCAATTGGTGATAAAGGATTGAGAGAAATATTCTTACCCTTCCAAACGAATGAATACTTGTTGAGATGTCCATCATGATGCACTTGTCGATCAAATTGCCAAGGGCGGCCTAGTAATAGGTGACATGCTTGCATAGGTACTATGTCGCACAAAACTTCATCCTTGTACTTACCAATGGAGAATGGAACAAGTACTTGCTTGGTTACTTTCATATCCTCAGTGTCCACAAGCCAATGTAACTTGTATGGTTTCGGATGCTCCATGGTTTCCAAGCCAAGTTTATCTACAAATAAGGTAGAAGCAACATTAGTACAACTCCCACTATCAATAATCAAATTACATACCTTATTCTTAACAGTACAACGAGTGTGAAAAAGATTTTCCCTTTGATTGTGCTTGTCATCTCCTCGTGGTTGTACACTCAAAGCACGTCTTGTGATCAAAGTTTCTCTATGGTTGGCATCATAGTTTCCTTTAGATTCACTACTTCCTTCCAAAGGTGGCATCTCCTCATCATCACTAGAAGTAATGCTAGCCACATCCCCATCATCCATGAACACCATAGCTCATTTTTTTGGACAATTGGAAGCAATATGTCCAAAACCTTGACATCTAAAGCACTTAATTTCCCTCATGCGAGTTGGTGGCGCTTCCTTAGGTTTTGATAGTGGTGGTTGAGTTTGCTTTGGTTCACTCCTTGGCTTTGGCATTATTCCCTTGGTAGCGGGAGAAAATTGTGTATCTCGCCTCTCCATTGGCCTAGAATCATGCCAATTTGGTCTAGATGATGTTCTCCCATAAGCCCTAGCTCTCCTTGCCTTGAGTTGCCTCTCAACCTTTATTGCTTTTTCCACCAAGTCATCCATCTCTAGATAATGTTGCAGCTCTACAATTTCAGCAATTTCTGAGTTCAAACCTGCTAGAAAATGAGACATAAGAGCCTCTCCATCCTCCCTAACTGTCCGCTTTGATCATGAGCATCTCTATCTCCTTGTAGTACTCGTCAACGCTCATAGACCCTTGCTTCAAGAATTGTAGACACCTATGTAGGTCACGTGAAGTAGTAACTTGGGACAAACCTCTTCTTCATAATGGCTTTCATCTCCCCCCAAGTCCTCACTGGGTTCAAGCTTCACACCTCCTCCTATCTTTGACAAGTTGATCCCACCAAACACTTGCGTAGTCAGGTGAATTCAACCGCTGCTAGTTGCACTTTCTTTGCCTCGGAGTAGTTGTGACACTCAAATACATGTTCCACCTATCTCTCCCATTCAAGATATGCCTCAGGGTCTAACTTGCCTTGGAATGAAGGTATTTTCATCTTAATGCTTCCCAAATTTCCATCGGGCTCACGTGGTATCCTCCTTCCTCTCCTTTGAATAACTTCATCAAACTCTGACCCCTCTTCAATATCATCATCATAAGCTGGATTTCGAGTCATTCTAGTGTTGGAACCAAGTTCTCTACCATCATGTTGATCTGCCTCGAACCCTAGATGCTTGCTCCACATTGTCCATTCTCATGGACATGCTTTGCATTTGCTCCATGAGGCTGTTGGAAGTTATCTTGCATGCCTCTCATCATGGCCTTAAGATCATCATGTTCTGCCATAGTACCTAAAACCTGCAGCAAAAATCACTAAAAACACAAAAATAAAGAGGTCAAATCATTAGTATAAACAATAGATGAGATATGCTTTACTCACTCCCGTAGTGTTTACTCTCAAGCCCTCGTGTATCTCTCAAGTTGTTGGCTCTTTTCCCTCTAGTGAGCTCTGCCTCTAAGCCTTTTTCCACTCTTGAGATATTTTCTTGTTGGTCCTTTGATGAAAACCTAGCTCAATCAATCTTACCAAGAGCAAATAGCAACCCAAACACAAGAATAAAGATGATAGTAGTCAATTGTAGAAAGCTTAGAGTAGGGTTTGATCAAGATGATTTTTAAAGAAAGCAAGAATGATCAAGATTGACTTAAGAAATACACAATTTGGAAACCTTAATGTGTGGTATTCTTGTGTGTAAAATCTTGATTTTTAATGTAGTCTTGAAAGAAAATAATATTCTTGTGCAAAAAATAAAAATTCAAGATTTCCTAATAAAGATAGGATTTATGGAAATCCTAGCTCAATTAGGTTTTGGCAACTTGGACAATTAAGCACAAAAGGAATACTAACCACTTCCAATTAGGAAACTCCAAAAAGCACGGTCAAAAGGAAACAAATTGCAGGTGGAAATTCCCTTATCTCCACATGGTTCAATCAATTAGGAAACCAAACACCTTTAGGCTTGACCAAGTCTTCTTGTTTCCTTTTCTTTTTTTGGTAACAACTTTCCTACTTTCCTTTTTTTTGTTATCAGCAACTTTCCTAATCCTTTAGGACTAGGATTCCTTTTCCTTTTAACACCAAAATAGCTCCTTTTATTTCTTTTTAAGATCAAAACAGGCTGGAAAAATTCAGAAAATTCGTAACTACAATCAACCAAAATTCCAGCACTACAATTTGAATCAAGATTCAAGAATCAAGTTCAAGAACTTGTTCCTACCACTTTGTCTATGAACCTTGATGCAAAAACTCATGAAAACAACCCAAGAACAACCAGAAAACATGCAATATTTTTGTTCCCAAGTCATGAACCAGCAGGTGTCCCAATTTTTTTTCAAGAAAAACAGACTACACAATCAAGAAGTTCAAGAAACAAAATTCCAGCAGCTATTTGGTTCAAGAACTTCAATTTTTTGACTCAAGAACTTCAAGAATGCAACCAAGACCTTCAAGAAACGTGCAAAGACCCTCAAGAAAGTCCAAGAATTTATTCAAGAACTTCAAGAAAGCCACAAACAAATCTGGACAGCTTTCAAGATTGCAAGTTAACACCAAGTAAGTCCAAAATTGTTCAAGGAAAACCCCTTGTAGCACCAAGAAACAATCCAAAAATAGTTGAATAAAATTAATTGCATGGCTCTTTTGCTTGTGCAGCCTCTTTTATTCCCCTTTTTTTTATTTTTCTGGTGCTTTGGCTTTTTCTTTTACCCCTTTTTTTGGCACGCCTTTTTCTGGAATTTTTTTTTTCACACGCAAATCACAACAAAACACAACACAAACACCTTCAACCCCCAAGAAACCTCAATCCAAGGCTTGTTTGTCCAAGAATTAATTTTCTTGAAATTTTTTTTTAACACAAGAAATTCAAGAAAACACTAAAAACAGTCGAGATTTCAAAAACACCACACACAACCTAAAATTCTTGATTAGAGACAACCAAGAACGACTCTAAGACCCTAAAAGAATTCAAGAAAACACAAGAACAAGACAAGAAAATATGATAAACGAAACAAATTAAGGCTGGATAGAATTGGAAAAAAAAAACGTGACACACAAGAAACAAAAATAATACACAAGTTATTTGCCGAGTCTCGAAGCACTTTGACAAACAACACAAAAACTGAATTCAAGAAACAAAATAAGGGATATATCCAAAATTTTCTAAGGAAAATTTGGATTGAGAAACCTGGAATTATCAAGAAGATGGCTCTGATACCAATTGATACGAACGGAAGTGCGGAACCACGCCAAGACCCTTGAAGATTCCAAGCAAACGCCTCGAGTCTTCTCCAATGAAGATCACGAACTCCTAAGGACCTAAACTAGACCAATGTGAGCTAATCAATATGCTAGTCTAAGGCTTTAAGAATTTGATCAAACACGAAAGAAATCACTCTAAGCAAGTATTTAAGTCGCCACAAGCTTAGACTTGATAAGACTAAGAGTAGTTCTAATCCAAGAACCAAGAAAACACTCTTAAAAAGAGCACACACTATTCATACGAATTTTTGAGGAATAATCTGATTTTTATTGAATTATGAAGGCCTATAAATAGGCTTACAAGAGAATTCTAGAACTTGAAGTTTAAGACAACTACTAAAAACTAAATACTCAACTATTTGGAAAATTTAACTAAAACAACTTGTAAACTAATTAGGCAACTAAACAATAAGGAAACTAAGTTATATAATATTAAAATATAGTAAAAAGAAACCCACGAATTGGGCCTTCAAGCTGGTCGGTCTTCCTTGATCCAATATTGCCTCAAATTGGCGGCCCATCTTCCAATTCTCCATACATTTGGCCAACTTCAAGGGATTCACACGCTTGGCCCATCTCCTCAACATGATCCTTGGCCCAAATTAATATAACAAGTCTTGGTGATTGTGAAGAAATAGCCCAAGTAGCCTCTTTTTCAAGCACATCCAAAATTAGTCCATGTAAAGCTTCCTTCATTTTCTTTGTTCTTGATCGAGTCATTGGTCCATCTAAACCTTGCAATGGATCCTCTTTATAGCTTGAACCATTGGATGCCCCTTGATTCCCATAAAAAAACCCTCAATACTTTATTAAACTTCAATCGTAATTGTTTAAACATTGATAGAAATTAGCGTTATATAAGCAAAAACACCCTAAACAACTGATGTGGAAAGTAACTAGTCTATTACAAGTGAAAAACTAAGTAAAAATGCATAAAACAAAAGAAATCATAAAGTTTCGGATGAAGGCCGCACATAGGCCGCAGGCACGGGCTTTCTCATGACCTTGATCAGAAGGCTTTGCAATGCTAAGCCATGGGTATCCTGAAGCGAGCTGCGGTCACGTCTCGCCTTTCACTACCCACGGCTCACCACCAGTCATCATTTTTGGCTTCTTCTGCTTCCTATCCGCTTGTGTACTCTTCCTCATCTTTGATGGCCTCTTTCTCCAGCCCTTTTTATCCATTCTTGATGCTTCTAAACCTCCATTAAGGGTTGGCAAAGGCCTCTGCTTCGATGATGCTCTTGAAACAATATGAATGCATTTTTCAACATGAGCTTTGGCTTCTAAGATCGTATCACAACTCAAGATAGGAAAATTGGATAGAAAATTTAGGATGAACAATAAAATCAAATGAACAGTACCGTATATGGTAATTGATGAACAATACACTATAATATGCATGAACAGTGACCTTTTATTTTTAAAAAAATAATGAGATGGGTCTTTTGATGATTTTTTTGAATGGATAGTCAACAAATCACCAAGAATCAACAACCCGACTCAACAGAGAGATAAAAGACTCAAACTTGCAGGATTTTTAGACACCTAAATTAATGACAGCACAAAAGGCTTTGAATTACAGCAAAAATTTGTAGAATTTACAGCAATTTGCAGAAGAAATTAGTAGGACTGTAAGTATTTGAACAAAACAACAACCTAATCTCATTTAACAACGAAAGAAAACAACAAATAAGACAAGAATAGAAACCCTAGGTACAAAGAGGTACTGTAGAAATTTAAGACAAAAAAAATAAGAAAAGAGATATATCCGATCTCAAGAAATCAAAATCTCATGAGATGGATGAGGGAAAACCTGATATCAAGAACCCAAAGAGCTCTGATACCAATTGATGCGATCTGCCCTGAGACCCCTTGTTAATCACCCAAAGAGAACCTTCACAACGATCGTGATAAGTGCTATAGTACATTAGTTTTTAGTAGGTTTTTAGCGTAGGTTTTTAGGTTTTTTCTATGAGTTTTCCTCTATTTCTTAGCAATTTCTTCTCATTTGTGATTTGAATGCCAAATTGTGTAAATGTGTGATTTACATGTGATTTGTGTCATTTTCGTAGGATTTGCACATTGCATCACCAATTTGGATCAATTTGGATGGCAATTGGATGATATTTTGAGGTGATTTGAAGTTGGTGATGAGTTAAAGTCAAGAAACCCTCAAAGTGATGCAAAGAAGCAATAGGCGAAGAAGAATTAGAAAAGAAACGGTTTGGCAGCCTGGTATTTCTTAGCAATTTCTTCTCATTTGTGATTTGAATGCCAAATTGTGTAAATGTGTGATTTACATGTGATTTGTGTCATTTTCGTAGGATTTGCACATTGCATCACCAATTTGGATCAATTTGGATGGCAATTGGATGATATTTTGAGGTGATTTGAAGTTGGTGATGAGTTAAAGTCAAGAAACCCTCAAAGTGATGCTAAGAAGCAATAGGCGAAGAAGAATTAGAAAAGAAACGGTTTGGCAGCCTGGACATATTTCAGTGATTTCGAAATAACTTGAGCTAGAGATATTGGATTAAGGTGATTCATGAATAATTTTGAAGATAATACAATGATCTACAATTCATATGAAGACATCAGAGTCCAGTTCTTAAGTTTCGAAGGTCAAAATTCCAAGTTATTGAAGCATATTTGTCCTGCAGTACTGTTCCGACCAGTTCTTAGTATTGCAGCTATATCTCAGTGTACAGAGCTTCAAATGATGTGATTCTTGTTGATTTGGAAAGCTTATTCAAAGGGATAAAACTTTTATGTTTTGAGGAAAAGCTAGTTCGGCCGTTTTCAAGGTGAAATGTTTCATAGAAGAGAAGTAAAACATTCTGACCAAGGCCGCGGGTAAGGCCGCGGGTAAGGCCTTGCCACGGCCTGGGGTGCGGCCTTGGTAAGAAAAGGAGGACACAAGGCCACGGGTAAGGCCATGCCATGGCCTTAGCCATGGCCTAGTTACGGAATTTTGCGTTTTTAAACACTTTTGGGTGAATCTTTTGAGGGGAGAACCCTACCTCCTTGGGGAAGGAAATAGGTGGTTTCTTTGGGGTTCTAAGGTACAAGAAACACACTTTTACACACATCTAGAGGGATGTAGAGAGAAGAAAGCAAGGGTAGAGGAGCAACTCAAGGGCTTTCATGGTGCAAAGCAAGAAGGCTTCTTCAAGATGCAAGGGATGAATAAAGACAATCTACATGAGAATGAGTTTTTCCATTCTTTTCTTGTATTTTGTTGGGTTTATTCTTGTATTTATGATTTGAGTTGAAAGATTTAGACGGATGAATCCTACACTATTGTGCTATTGATTTTATTTTTGATTAATGAAAATTTCAACTTTTTTCTTAGATTTATTCATGAGTTTTAATGTTATTGAATTGGGAATCGCTAGCATCCTTAGATTCAATATTGATTTCATATAGGTAGATTGAGAAATCACCTATTTGATTAGATCATATCTTGAATAAAGAGGCTTGCATGAGTTGCTAGAGATAGAATAACATGAGTCTCCCCGATTAGATTCAAACCTAGCCAAAACCATAGAATCCATAGAACCTTAATGCTTCTCTTTGGGGTTTTGATCGAGAAGAGATTCCAATCAATCAACCAAGGGGATAGAGGTTAATACTTGAGAAAGATTAAACCTAATTAAGGGATTCTAGGGTCTAAGTGATTGGGCTATTCATTAATCAAGGTATAGTCTTACCATACTTGGTTTAGGGTATTCTTCATCTAGATTCATCTCTACTTTTGTCCATTCTCTCTACTGAATTCTAGATTGTGCTTTAATTAGGTAATTAGTTTAGTTAATTTGTATTTCCAATAAATTCGTCATTCGCTTTGTGAGGTTAGATAATAAAAAGAAGGTTAGTACTAGTACTCACATAGTCCTTGTGGGATCGACACTCGGTGCTCCTATACACTATGCTACTGGAAACGATAGGTGCACTTGCCTAAGCATCCCTAGTGTAGCTAAAGGATTATCAAATCGCGAGTCACGGGACAACCCTCCCAAGAGATCATTCTTATGTATCTAGGAACAACCTAACCCTAATTCTACCTGAGAAATAAAACCAGTTTGATAGGAATCCCAAACCCTAACCCAAACGTGTTGGTTAGAACTCAAGGATATAGAAAAGAATTCAACGAATCGCTCACAGAATCACAAGTCTCACAAAGAAAACAAAGGAGGAAAACCCTTATTATCTCTACTCAACTTCAATAATCTATCTAACCAATGGTAAAAATTAACCTTATATAGGTAAAAGCAACCTAAACAACTAATGTGGTAAGTAAAATAGTTTATTACAAGTCAAAACTAAGTAACAACTCAAAAAACATTAAAATCCATAAAGTTTCAGACTCAAGCTGTGGCCTAGGTTGTGGCACGGCCTTCCCCACAGCCTTGATCAAAATGTTTTGTAATGCTGAGTCATGAGTGATAAGTGCTAAAGTACATTAGTTTTTAGTAGGATTTTAGGGTAGGTTTTTAGGATTTTTCTATGAGTTTTCCTCTATTTCTTAGCTATTTCTTCTCATTTGTGATTTGAATGCCAAATTGTGTAAAGGTGTGATTTACATGTGATTTCTGTCATTTTTGTAGGATTTGCACATTGCATCACCAATTTGGATCAATTTGGATGGCAATTGGATGATATTTTGAGGTGATTTGAAGTTCGTGATGAGTTAAAGTCAAGAAATCCTCAAAGTGGTGCAAAGAAGCAATAGAGGAAGAAGAATTAGAAAGGAAACGGTTTGGCAGCCTGGACATATGTCAATGATTTAGTAATAAATTGAGCTAGAGATATTGGATTAAGGTGATTCATGAAGCATTTCGAAGCAAAGACAATGATCTACAATTCATATTAGACATCAAAGTCCAATTCTTAAGTTTCGAAGGTCAAAATTCCAAGTTATTGAAGGATATTTGTACTGCAGTACTGTTCCGAGAAGTTCTTAGTATTTCAGCTATAGCTCAGTGTACAGAGCTCCAAATGATGTGATTCTTGTTTATTTGGAAAGCTTATTCAAAGGGATAAAACTTTTATGTTTTGAGGAAAAGCTAGTTCGGCCGTTTTCAAGGTGAAATTTTGCATGGAAGAGAAGCGAAACACTCTGACCAAGGCCGCAGGTGAAGCCTTGCCGCGGCCTTTGGTGCGGCCTTAGTCAGAAAGGGAGGACACAAGGCCACGGGTAAGGCTGTGCCACGGCCTTAGCCACGGCCTAGTTATGGAATTTTGCGTTTTTAAGCACATTTGGGCGAATCTTTTGAGGAGAGAACCCTACCTCCTTGGGGAAGGAAATAGGTGGTTTCTTTGGGGTTCTAAGGTACAAGAAACACATTTTTACACATATCTAGAGGGATGTAGAGAGAAGAAAGCAAGAGTGGAGGGGCAACTCAAGGGCTTCCATGATACAAAGCAAGAAGGATTCATCAAGACACAAGAGAGGAATCAAGAGAATTACATGAGAATGAGTTTTTCCATTCTTTTCTTGTATTTTGTTGGATTTATTCTTGTACATATGATTGAGTTGTGAATAATTTGGATGGGATGAACCCTACCTTTCTATGACTATGATTTGAATCTTTAGTTAATGAATTCTCAATTTTTGTCTTAGATTTATTTTTGAGTTTATTGGTTATTGAATTGGGATTTGCATGCATCCTTAGATTCAATATTGATTTCATATAGTTGGATTGAGAAATCACCTATTTGATTAGATCATCTCTTGAATATAGAGGCTTTCATGGGTTGCTAGAGATAGAATCACATAAGTCTCCCTGGTTAGATTCAAACCTAACCAAAACCATAGAATCCATAGAAACTTAATGCTTCTCTTTGGGGTTTTGATTGAGAAGAGATTCCAATCAATCAACCAAGGGGATAGAGGTTAATACTTGAGAAAGATTAACCTAATTAAGGGATTCTAGGGTCTAAGTGATTGGGTTATTCATTAATCAAGGTATAGTCTTAGCATACTTGGTTTAGGGTATTCTTCATCTAGATTCGCCTCTACTTTTGTCCATTCTCTCTATTGATTTCTAGATTGTGCTTTAATTAGGTAATTAGTTTAGTTAATTTGTATTTCCAATAAATTCGTCATTCGCTTTGTGAAGGTTAGATAATAAAAAGAAGGTGAGTATTAGTTCTCCATAGTCCTTGTGGGATCGACACCCGGTACTCCTATACACTGTACTACTGAAAACGATAGGTGCACTTGCCTAAATATCCCTAGTGTAGTAAAAGGAATATCAATGAGCATCCTGAAGCGAGCTGCGGCCACGTCTTCCCATTCACCACCCATGACTTACCACTAGTCATCATCTTTAGCTTCTTCTGCTTCCCAACTATAGGCGTACTCCTACCTATCATTGATGGTCTCTTTCTCCAGCCCCTTTTGGCCATTCTTGATGCTTCTAAGCCTCCATTAAGGGTTGGCAAAGGCCTCTGCTTCGATGATGCTCTTGAAACAAAATAAATGCATTTGTCAACTTGAGCTTTGGCTTCTAGGTTCGTATCAAAGGTCCATACCTTGTTCTCGTACATGGAATCCGTTTCGGACTTCATGGTTTCATGCCAATTGAAGGAGTCTACAATAGACATGGCCTCTTTGTAGCTAGTCAAATCGTTATTATCTTTGACTAACACGTCATTGATCTCACTAATGAGAAATACATATCTCTCAGGGGCTAGACGTGTTTTACTAGATCTATGAAGACCTTGTGTGTTTAGAGCTTCCAACTGCGCCTCATCAACATGTGGCGTAAGCTCTTGTTCCAACTGTTGACTACTTTGTGGTTCCTAAATTTGTTCAAGTTCTACTTTGCTTCCACTATTTCTTTCAAGAATAAACTCTTTCTCTAGTAAGATAGCATGTCTCGAGAAAAACACTTTTTACTCAAAGGGATTGTAGAAGTAGTATCCTTGACCTTCTCTAGGATACCCCACAAACAAGCATTTACAGACTTAGCTTCAAGCTTGTCTGACATGTTAATGTGATCCGCTCTGAAACCCCTCATTACCCCAAGATCCCTCATTAACTTCCTAATGGGAATCCTTTAACGAATGCAAGCTACAGGACAATCCTTCCTAAATATCATTCTTGTGTATCTAGGAAACAACCTAACCCCAATTCTACCTATAAATTGAAATTAGATTAAAAGAGGATCCCAAATCCTAACCTCACATGTTAGTTAGAGCTCAAGTTATCAAGAAGATTCAACGATTCACTCGAAGAACACAAAAATCTCACCAAGAAAGAAAAAAAAAGCAAAACCCTCATTCAAAATATTATCAATCATCTAAGTTATGATTTTTTAATGATAAAAGAACAACATATATATGTAAAACATCCTAAAAACTACTATGGATAGTCAAATAGTCTATTAAAATTGAAAGACCAAATTAAAATTCGTAAAATAGAAATGAATCGCAACTTCTGCCTGTATCTGTATGCGGATTGCTGGTGCAGATACGACCAGAATGTTGATTCTGGTTGTGTCCGCTTATGTCTCTATCTACGATCGTATTCGTGCGTAGATACATCTCGCGAATAAGGTCAGAAGATAACTTTTGCCTTCTTCTGCCTCCCACTCACAGGTAAACTTTTCCCGACCATGAATGATCTTTCCCCCAACCCATCTTGCCCCTCTTGGGTGCTCCTAAACCATTAGGGGTTGGTGTTGGCCCTCGCTTTGGCGGTACTCTTGACATCACACGAACACCTTGATTAACTTGAGCCTTGGCCCTTTGTTGCATATCACATGTTCCGCTTCACATAAGCAGAAGTGTCTCAAATTCTTAGGTAACTAAGATTTGGTCATTTACCTTACCATATCTCATAAGGTGTCATATCAATAGACTTTGATAGAACGCGGTTGAGTATAAATGAGGCTATCTAAGGCATAACCCCAAAACGAGCTACGAAATGATGCATGGCCTATCGTGGAACGTACTATATCTAATAAAGTATGATTTTTCCTTTCAGACACACCATTGAGTTGTGGCATCTATGGAGGAGTCCATTGAGGAACAATTCCATTTTCCTCTAGATATTGTTGAAACTCTTGATTCAAGTATTCTCTGCCTCAATCAGATCCAAGTGCTTTAATACTCTTGGCAAGTTGTTTCTCAACTTCAGCTCTAACAACTTTAAACTTTTCAAAGGTCTTGAATTTGTGTTTCATTAGAAACACGTAACTATATCTAGAATGGTCATCCGTGAAAGTGATGAAGTAGGAAAAATCACCTCTAGCATGGATCGACATCGGGTCACAAACATCAATATGTATAAGCCCAAGAAGATCACTAGCACGTTCACCTTTTTCGGTAAAAGGTGTCTTGGCCATCTTGCCAAGCAAACAATATTCGCATGTTTCAAACGATTCATAGTCGAATGAGTCCAAGTATCCATCATTATGTAACTTGGAGATGCGTTTCTCATTCACGTGACCAAGTCTACAATGCCAAATGTATGATTAGTCCACAATATCTAATTTTTGTTTCTCGGTGTTTACGTTGAGAATGGACTTATCTTCATTTATAATGTATAAACCATTAATTAATGTACCAATACCATCAGTAATACCATTACGTGAAAAAGAACAATAGTTATTCTCTTGAATAATGGTAAATTCTTCTAAATCCAAAGTAGAAATAGAAATAATATTTTTCGTAAGTATTGGAACATCATAACAGTTACTCAATTTTAAAATATGCCCAGTGGGCAAGGTGAGTACATAGGTTCCTACGGCTCAATTCCCCACTAATAATGGCCTAAGTGACTAGGTTTTTAGATATTTTTAGGCTAGGGTTTACGTGTTTTTCGTTACAAGTTTTGCTTAATAATTGTGGTTTTTCTTTCTTTTGGATTCTTGAGTGAATTTGGCAACAGAGCTACTCATCTGGCTTTTTTTCCATGTTTTTATAGGTTTTTCCACCTTCTTCTACCGAATACCAAAGAATGGTTGAGTGTACGCGAAATGGGGAAGAGAGATTACAAGTACAAAACAATGGCTGAAGGGAATCAAGGATTCTGTTCCCATCCGCACCTTCATCCGCACCGCGGATGAGGTCGCGGATGGGGACAGTAACCTGGCCGGTGCACATTGAAACTTCTGTCGGCATCCGCGGTGTCACCCGCGGCGTGGATGAGGGCGCGGGTGACATCAGACACGGGCAACTTTTCATCTGTGGCCTCGGTCGTGCCACGGATGAGGCCGCAGATGAGTGGCATAGCTCTGCAATTTCTATATGTTTTCAATGCGAAATTGGGGAAGGAGAACCAAGTTTAGAGGGGAACGAACTAGAAAATAAGGAGGGCTCTTCGAGGGCAAAAAGGGGGGAGAACGGACGAAGAACACAAGGGAAGAAAACTCAAGAGTTGAAGAAAAAGGAAGAATTGCAGCAGCATAAGGGGAATTTCTACAACAAAGAAGAGTGAAGAACAATACATGAGAATGAGTTTTTCATTGCTTTCTTTGATTCTTGTTGAAATTTCTCCCTTTATTATGGAGTAGATTTGTTTAAAGACTTAGAAGGGTTAAACCCTAACCTTTGTTTATGATGTTTTGATTTGTTGTTTCCATGGAAAAATCTCATCTTTAATTAGTTTACTTGTGAGGTTATTGATGAATTGGATTGGGTTTTTGTGCACGAATTCAATCTTAATAGTTGTATTGGTTGAGTAATTGAGAAATTAGTCAATTGATGTAGAACAACTCTCAAATAAAAGAACTTGCATGAATTGCTAGAAATAGAATTCCATAAGTTCTCCTATGTGGGATGTGAATCCATTTGTATGATGAAATCCATTAATTCTATTGCATCTTCTAGGGATTTTGAGTTAGGAAGAGATTCCGATCAATCAACCTAGGGATTGAAGTTGTAAGCTTGAGAGAGACAACAACTTAATAATGGGATTTTAAGGTCAATTGAACTTGAGTAATCCATTGGGCACGAATTAAAGCTAATAATCGAGGTTAGGGGGATTCCACTTCTAAGTCTTGCGTTTAAACTACTGCATTCTCTTCTTTTTCAACCACCTGTGTTTGATTCATTAGCATTCTCGTTCATTTATTACTTAAACTAGTTTGTTATTGTTACAATCTATCATATCAATTAGACTAGATAATAAAGTTCGGGTAATTACTAGTACTTGCTAAGTCCCTGTGGGTACGACACTCGGTACTCCTTATACGCTATACTACGGAACAATAGGTACACTTGCCTAGCGTATCCACAGTGTTGCCATAGAGGATATCAAGTTTTTGGCGCCGTTGCTGGGGACTAGGCAATATTAGGAAAGCCTTAGTTTTACTAATCTAGTCATTACATTTTTAATTTTTTAACTATTTTATTATTTCATTTTTTCTTCTTAATTTGCTAAATTCTTTATTAATTTGGTTGGCTTGCACTGCTACTACAGGAGTTAAGCTAGTGCATGACCAGGAGTAGCAATTCAACTCCATTAGCCTTTGATCCTGAGGTTGAAAGGACATTCCGTCGAGCTCTCAGGGAGAGACTTTTGCAAAGAGCATAGGGGATTGACCAAGAACATCAAGAGCAAGTAGAAATGGCTGAAGAAAACAACCCCCAAGCTCACATCCAAAATCCTTTGTTCGATGAGAATCCACTCAATCCAATCAATGCACCACCACCACCACAGCAGCAAGAGAGATAAAGAACTATGTCAGACTATGCTAGACCCCTTCTCACGGGCACAGAATCTAGCATAACTAGGCCAAGAGTTGTTGCTAATAATTTCGAGATCAAGCCGAATATAATTCAAATGCTCCAACAACTCATTCAATTCGACGGCCTACCTGATGAAGATTCAAATGCCCACATGGCAAACTTCTTGAAAATTTGTGACACCTTCAAGATAAACGGAGTTTCTGTTAGTGTATGCCCTAAAACCAAGATGATTTAAGGTGTTTTGTGTTACACATATTTATGTTATATTTATCCATATGGTATTTTTCTTTATCATCTATACTTGTATTTCCATGTTACTTGTTTGATTGATAAAGTCCTTAGAATATTGACTGTGTATTAGAGATTGTAAAGGTTACAATTACTGAGACTCTAATACATAAAGTCATATTCTTAAATATCCCTAGTCATAGTATTAATGAGATTGGACATCATTAATACGGATAGACTAGCACATACTTTGCCTCTACTTATGGTAAGTAGTAGTTGATCTCATTGACTATGGTGTGTGTGACACTTAAGCTGGTATGTGGATGCTTGTTTGAGAACAAGTTCATTGGATTGATCCGCCAAGAGTTTTCAACTATAGTGCCAATGGTTGAACTCTTAATGGCAATGGTGTAAGTGATCCTTTGACTTGAGATTACCATAGTATCTTGAGTGTGGATTGCTATACTTTGACTCTATTCCTCGGTGCCCGTAAAAGGGTAGCTCATACGTTAGAGATTGGGTATAGTTTGAAGCATGGAAAGATAGTGAGTAATCAATATAGGATTCACCACTCCTTAATAGGAGAGTATATCCCTTTATGGCCACTTGTTAGGAAATATTAACTCATAAATCTTCTGCAGAAGTGATAGTATAACTTGGAAGTAGTTTCAAGGTTATACATCATGGAGAGTTATATTTCTGGAACAAGAAAATATAAATTAGTCTTTTAAAAGTATGCACTATACTTTTAGACTAATTGGGATATAGTGTGGTGAAAGGATATTAATTACACGGTAACATTGTCATTGAAGGGTATGGTCTACCATATGACTTTCCTATTCACTTGGGTGGTCATGATGCATTGCTAGACGCCACTCATGATCTATAAGTATGAATTGATTAATTAGTGAATTAATGATAAATTAAAAGTGTTTAATTTATCTAGCTCAATTAATGAGTTATAATTTATACTTATTGCCAACGTGAATGGAACCTAATGGGTCACACACATAAAGAACAAAATCTTTGGGTTAAAATGTAATTAAGATAAGTATGAGATACTTATGGGGTTAATTTATGAGATAAATTAACTTAAAGGACTTGTTTATAAATATTCTAAGTCTTGCAGGAAATTAGTTTCCTAAAAGAAATAAAGTAACTAATTGGTTTCCTTATGGAATAGATTTCCTAAAGGAGAAGGATTAGCTTAAAGTAAGTTGCCTAAACCTTCTTGGTTTCCAATTAGCTTTATTTCCTAAAAGACTAGAATACTTCCTCTATAAATAGGTTCATGCTTTGACTCTTGAATTATTATTGCAACACAAAAGAAAACTAGTGAGAGAAAATTGAAGAAAGAAAGACACGCCTCTTCCTCTCTTCTAGGCGTCTCTCTCTCTCTCTCCTAAGTGTTAGGTTTTTCTTCTTATTGTGTTCTAAATAATTCAAGGGAGCTAGCACTCAAAAGTCAAAGCAAGCAAGCCTACAAGGTTCCCAAAGAAAGTTGTTCGTGTGGATATCATTAGAGGCTCTACGCTTGGAGGGCTTTTTCGTGGTAGATCTAAACATCTTCTTCGAAGGATCTTTGCCTAGTAGCATAGAAATCTTCTATGCTTAAGGTAATCTTCATGCAAACCCCCTTGTTAATCATATAGATATGTCAAAGAGATCCATGGTTAAGGTAATAAATTTTTATTTTTTCGCTGCGTTACCTATGCTATTACCTTACAGTGGTATCAGAGCCATCTTTGATTATATCTATATGATTTGTGTTTATTTAATTGTAATAAATATGGATGGTTTGTTCTTGATGAAATTTGTCTCAAAATTGTTTTAGAAAAATCAAGAGTTTGATTTTTAAGAAAAGTTCTTGATTGTTTAAAAGTGTTTTAAATAATTAAGATGAGTTCTGAAGGTTGTTTTTAGGGTTTCTAAATTGTTTTTGACATGCTAAAAGGGTTTTAACATGTTTTGGTTCAAAAGAGTTTTGAAAAACACCAAAGAATTTCAAAGATCATATTTTCTGGACACAAACCGCGCGAAAAACTCGCGCTTGTTTTCACCCACGGTCAAAATCCCGTAACTTCTATCCACAAACCGTGGATGAAACCGCGCGCGGTTTGTCCCACGGTTTACAAACTGCGGATGAACCCGCGCACGTTTCATCGCACGGTTTGTAGGCAGAATCCTAGCGGGATTTTTTCTAAATTTTTTAAAAACAAGAATTTTGATAATTTCTGAATTAGCACACTTTCCAATTTTAATTGTTAAGATTTGGAAAGTTAAAATTTGGAAACCTATACCTTCTATAACTATATTTTTGAGACAAATAAATTTTAAGAGCATTAATCTATACTATTTAGACCATATGATTTATGACTAGAATTAAATTAATTAATTTATTTAATTGTTAAATAGTATGATGGCATGGTGGATGATTATGGACTAGACCAATGTGATTGAATGGTTATTACTTCTTTTATGGTTGGCTTGTATTGGTTTTATAAATAAGGCCTGCGTGTCCTTCCCTCTCTATTTTCTGATGTAATTCTCTTCTCATCTAAACTCCCCTCGAATGTAACTCAAGGTTTCTTGATCAATACTTGTAATGTACAAAGTATAGGTTAGGAATAGGTTTATTTTAAATTGTTTAGACTAGAATTACATATGTAATGTACAAGAAGATGGAGGTGGTACCAAGGAGCAACCAAGGAGGCGCATCAAGGAGTTGAAACGTCCCCTAGGAATTTTAACCAAATATTTTCTTCAAGGCTCGAAGGAAATATTACTAGTTAAAGTCCATAATCATCCACGTTTATTATGCTTTTATTTTATATGATTGATATATTTTAATTGCATAATATGATGAGACATTAATATTTAAACTAAAAATCCCTCAATTTCAAATATTAAGTCATCTATTTAAGTTGCCTTCCATTATTATAACAAAAACGATGAGTTCCTATTAAGGTTAACACGTTGGCCTCCGTCAAGGTCACCTTACTCGGAATATGTTTTTGTTATGAGATATGATCTCTGAATAATGGGTTTGACTTAACAAAAATTACATAACGAGTTTGGCCTCCGTCAATGTTATGATATTTTTTGAGGCAATGTTGGGTAATATATAAGATGTAAATTTCAAAGAGTTGATACCCAACTATCTAGTGAGAGAAAATTGAAGAAAGAAAAGACACGCCTCTTCCTCTCTTTCTAGGCATCTCTCTCTCTCTCCTAAGGGTTAGGTTTTTCTTCTTATTGTGTTCTAAATAATTCAAGGGAGTTAGCACTCAAAATTCAAAGCAAGCAAGCCTACAAGGTTCGCAAAGAAAGTTGTTCGTGTGGATATCATTAGAGGCTCTACGCTTGGAGGGCTTTTTCGTAGTTGATCAAACATCTTCTTCGAAGGATCTTTGCCTAGTAGCATAGAAATCTTCTGTGCTTAAGGTAATCTTCGTGCAAACTCCCTTATTAATCATATAGATATGTCAAAGAGATCCATGGTTAAGGTAATAAATTTTTGTTTTTCCGTTGCGTTACCTATGCTATTACCTTACATTGTTTGCTTGGCATGGGAAGGATATCACTTTCGTGCCATTGACACCATTGGAAGCTCATAGGGACCATGTGAAGATGTCCAAGGAGCTTGAGGTTGCGAAGGGGAAGAAGAAGATGGTGAAGACAACTTCAACTAATCTTTATTCTTCTCTTTCACATATTTCTTCTGTGCAGATACATGATGTTCCCTCAGTTGGAGTCATGAAGAAGCAAGATTTGAGAATGAATCTTCTTGAAGAGGAGGGAAACGATATGAACCAAGCGGCGAAAGCTCAAATGGATGGAGGCATTCGAGTAGTCACTAGAGCATCGCCAAAGCATAGGACCTTACCAAGCCAAAATGGAGGCTTAAAGGCATTAGGGATGGTCAAAAGTGTTAGTGTATGCCCTAAAACCAAATTGGTTTTTGGGATTTTTATATTACACTTATTTCGTATTATACTTACATATGTGACATTTTCTTTGTCATTTAATACTTGTTATCTATATATTACCTGTTTATTTGATAAAGTCCATAGAATATTAACTGTGTATAAGAGATTGTAAGAGTTACAATGATGAGACTCTTATTACACATAAAGTTATATTCTTAGAGATCCCTAGTCATAGTATTAATGAGATTGGACATCATTAATACGGGAAAACTAGCACATACTTTGCTTCTACTTAGGGTAAGTAGTAGTTGATCTCATCAACTATGGTGTGCGAAACCTAAGTTGGTATGTGGATGCTTGTTAGAGAACAAGTTCATTGGATTGATCTGCCAAGAGTTACTATTCATAGTGCTAATGAATTATACTCTTAATGGCAATGGTGTAAGTGATCCTTACACTTGAGATTACCATGGTATCTTGAGTGTGGATTGCTATGCTTTGACTCTATTGCTCGGTGCTCCTAAAAGAGTAGCCCATACGGTAGAGATTAGGTATAGTATGAAGCATGGAAGGATAGTGAGTAATTGATATAGGATTCACCACTCCTTATTAAAGGAGAATATATCCCGGATTGGCCACTTGTTAAAATATGACCTAAAGAATCTTTTGCGCAAAAGTGAAAGTATGACTTGAAAGAGTTTCAAGGTTATACTTTTATGGAAAGTTATATTTCGGGAGCAAGAAATCATTAATTAGTCATTTAAAGAGTGCGCACTACACTCTTAGACTAATTGGGACATAGTGTGGTGAAAGGATATTAATTACACGGTAACATTGTCATTGATAGGTGTAGTCTACCATATGACTTTCCTATTCACTTGGGTGGTCATGATGCATTGCTAGACACCACTCATGATCTATAAGTGCAAATTAATTAATTAGTGAATTAATGATAAATTAAAGTGTTAATTTATCTACCTCTTAATTAATTGATTAATGAGCTATAATTTGTACTTATTGCCAACGTGAATGGAATCTAATGGGTCACATACAATAAGAACATGGTCTTTGGGTTAAATTGTTATTAAGATAAGTATAAGATACTTATGGGGTTAATTTATGTGATTAATTAACTTAAAGGATTTAATTATAAATATTCTTAGTCATGATGGAAATTAGTTTCCTAAAAGGAATTAAGAAGCTATTTGGTTTCCTTTTGAAATAGGTTTTCTAAAAGAATAGGATTAGCTTAAAGTAAGCTTCCTAAACCTTCTTGGTTTTCAATTGCTCTTGTTTCCTTAAAGACTAGGATACTACATCTATAAATAAGTCCATGCCTTGACTCTTGGAAGATTGATGAAACACAAGATAAAATTTAGAGAGAGAAAAAATACTAAGAGGCGATTTTCTTCTCCAAGAAAAACACGACCTCCTTCCCTAATTGTTAGGGTTTCATCTTCTTCTTTCTTCTTGTTCTTGTGTTCTTCATGATATTCAAGGGAGCTAGCACTCAAAAGGCAAGGCAACCAAGCCCAAAGGTTCCTAAAGATCATGTTCGTGTGGATACTGTCGGAGGCTCTACACTTGGAGGGCTTTTCATGGTAGATCAACACCTTTATCGAATAGGATCTTGCCCTTTGAAGCATAGAAACCTTCTATGCTTGAGGTATTTGTGCTAAACACCCTTTAATCGTATAGATTACATCAAAGAGATCCATGGCTAAGGTAATAAATTTTAAATTTTTCGCTGCATTACTCCTCTTATTACCTTACAAAAAGGAGCGAGAGGAAGAGGCCATCCATGCCTAGAACGAGTACACCTGCGAGAGTTTAGAAGATGACATGAAAAAAAGGCCATTAGAAAGTTTTTAATAAAGGCCACCGTCAAGGCCATGCCATGGCCTTCCCACGGCCTCCGTTAGCGGCTTTGCCAAGACAAAATGTGTTCTCATGAAGGCCGCACCGAAGGCCGTGCCACGGCCTATCCCGCAGTCTTGGTTTGTCACTTTACGATTTTATTTGTTTTCTACATTTTTACTTTATTTTTCAATTGTAATAAACTATTTACCTTCTATATTAGTTATTTAGGAAATTTTTACATATATAAGTCAGACTTTTATCGTTGTATTACATTAACATTGAAGTTTAATAAGATTAACGAGGGTTTTCCTCTTTACTTCTCTTGGAAGACTTGAGATTTCTTCGAGTGATTCGTTGAAATTCAACCTTATGTCTTGAGTTCTATCCAACGGGTTTGGATAGGGTTTGAGTTTTTCCATCAAGTTAGTTTTAACTCTCGAGTAGATTTGGAGTGAATTTGTCTAGTTGATACCCAAGAACAATTCTTTGGGAGGGTTTTCCTGTGACTCGCGATTGTTGTAAAGGTTCCTGTTAGGTAATTAACATGGGTCTCGGGGTGGATTGCATCACCAAGTTATGAAAATATTAGATCCATATGAATCAAGCCATTGTTTGGCTTTGCCCCTTAAAGAAAATGGAAACAAACTTAGCTTAATTGCATCATTAGTTACTCCATTATATTTGACTGTATCACTATTTGCAAAAAGCTAGCCAAGTGTGAATTAAGATCTACTGTTGTGTTTCATCCAAGTTGTTCTTGTCTTAACATTTGGATTAAAGCTGGTTTAATTTCAAAATTGCTAGCATTTACTAGTGGTCATGCAATGCTTGTTTGAGAACCTGTGGCATTAGGTAAAGCATAATCATGTAAAACTCTAGGATTTACTTCCGCCATGGTTTCCACCTGAGGTCTAACCCCTAAAGCTTCTCCTATAGTTTCCTCTAGCTTTGCTTGTTGATATTGCGCTTGCCTCTTAGCTTTTCGTACGGTTCTTTCGATTTCTGGATCAAATGGCACCAAAACCCTAGAGGATCTATGCATGCACTACACGAAAACAAGCAAGAAAAGTAAATAACAAAAAAAGAAAGTAATTTTAGACTAATAAAGCTTGTTTTTACTCTAATATTGCTGTAGTTTTCTGGCAACGGCGCTAAAAACTTGACGTGATATTGATTAGGTGTAGAAAATTAAAGCAATATACACTCAAAATGTCAAATAATAAAACCTAATCTCCCAACTTTACCACAACAAGTATACAGATTGTTATAGTATAGGAAATTATGGTCAAATCCAACAAGGAACCAACTTTAAGCAACTGTTAGAGTTTTATCACTTACTTTATTATCTAAACAATGATTAAATGAGCGAATATGGATTGATTATAATCTAACAAGCAAGAAAGAACTTGTAAGAATGCAAGAGTCTTGTCGTAAACAATTATGGAATGAGTTTTAGGGTAATGAATCCACTAAGAGTCAATAGTAAGGTGTAGAGATTAACAACTTGCCTTGTTTAGGGATGCAATTCCATATGTAATCAAAACTTGTTTACACAATGAATTGATGCAACCTACCTACTAGCATGATAAAGTTGAGTTTATGAGCATGAATTGCTAATTAAATCCTTTTAAGCATAACACTATATCCTTGTGTTAATACTTAAGCTCAAGTATTCATTTTCAATTGTTAAGAACAAACTTAATTAATACTTAACAACTAAAATGCTTTGCATATGATGGCCTTTCATATACAACGGTTAAAACTTGAAGAGTGAGTTTCTCCAAATTCTCTTGGATAACTACATCATCATCTTCGCCAACATCTCTAGTAACAATATCATGTGCTTCATCAAAGGTTACATGGATAGGCTCTTCTACTACTACAGTTCTCCTATTGTATACTCTATGGGCTCTCTTGTCACTAGCATGTCCTAAAAGGATGCCTTTATCCATTTTTTTATCAAACTTACGAAGATGTTCCTTGATATTTAGAATAAAACATTTGCAACAAAAAACTTTACAATAGCAAACAATTGGCTTTTTGCCAAACAAAAGTTCATAAGATGTTTTATTCAAAGTAGATATTAATAGAACTCTATTCATAATATAGCAAGTCGTATTGACCGGTTTGGCCAAAAAATATTTTGGTAAATAACATTCATTTATCATAGTTCTAGCGGTTTCTTGAAGAGTTCTATTTCCTTCATTCAACAACACCATTTTTTTTAGGAACTTTTGAGGTACAAAAATCTTGTGTAATACAATTGTGATCACAAAAATTAAAAAAAAAAACCACAATACTTAAATTCGGCTCCATTATCACTTCCAATTTTTACAACGGTCAAGTTCAACAAATTTTGAACTTTTGCAAACAAAGAGACAAAATTTTTAAAAGCTTCATCTTGGTATCTTGGTGTGCAAGAAATAGCACCCAAGTGTATATTGAACAATCATCTACAATAACAAAAGCATATCTTTTTCCCCCAAGGCTAGCAACTTTGGTAGGTCCAAACAAATCCAAATATAAAAGCTCCAAAGGTCTTGAAGTTGAAACACAATTTTTTGGTTTAAAAGAGACCATAGTTTGTTTTACAAATTGACAAGCATCACAAATCTTGTCTTTTTCAAATTTGATTTTAGGAAGGCCTCAGGCAAGTCTTTCCTGGATAGCTCATTCGACAAATCCATGTTAAAGTGACAAAGTTTCCTATGTCAAAGCCAAGGGTCATCACTGGTTGCCTTAAGACATCCTATCCTATTGCTATCTATTCTATCTAGAAAAACAATTTAAATGTCATTGTGCCTCTTACCTCTAAAAATTACATTATAACTAGAATCAAGTACCAAACATTCATGCTTTTTGAATAAAACATAAAGATCTTTGTCACATAATTAACTCACACTCAACAAATTATAACTAAGATTATCAACTAACAAAACATTTTGAATAAAAGTTTCATCATTGTTACCTATGTCACTTACTCCAATGGTTTTAGCTTTCATGTTATCTCCAAAGATGACTTTTCCACTATTCTTTTTCTTTAGCCTGACAAACAATGATCGATCTCCAATCATGTGTCTTGAACATCCCCTATCTATGAACCACATTGACTCCTTTGTGGTGTTCTTGAAGCATACCGATACAAAAATTAAAAAATAATGTTTGGTGCCCCTTTTTTAATTTTTGGGTCCATAAGAGTCAGCACAATCCTTAACAATCCACATAGTTCTCATGCACTGTCTCATATTTCTTCTAACATAATAATTATTTTTCATGTGTCCTACTTGGCAATAAAAATTGCACATAATATTAGTGTTATTCACACGCATAGGTCTAATAAATCTAACTCTATTCTTTCTATACAATGTGAATCTATTTGTACTAAGCATGCTTCTAGTTATATTGATAAGTGCTAAAGTGTACTAGTTTTTAGTAGGTTTTTAGGGTTGTTTAGGGGTTTTTCCTCAAGTTCTTAGCTATTTATTTTCATTTGTGATTTTTATGTCAATTGTGTAAAAGTGTGATCTACATATATTTTCGTCCTATTTTGTAGGTTTTTTATAGCGTCGTCATCGAATTTAATCAATTCGATGATGGAGGACGATTAAGTTGCAAAGACAGAGTTTGGATGGTTGATTCGATGATGGAGGACGATTAACGAAGCAAAAACACGCCAAAATATGGAGCAAAGTCCAAGGGTTTTGAGCTACAAAGGCATTAGAGCTGCTGGACCACAGTTGGAGGTGTGATTGGACGCAAAAGAAAAGTTTCTGACCTCGACCACGCTCTTATCCGTGCCACGGACTGAGCCGCGGCCAAGGTCAGAAGGTTGAGAGCCTCGGCCGTGGGCTGAGCCGCTCCCGCGACTCACCTAAGGTCACCCATGGCTCACCAGCCGCAGGTCCAAACGCGCCCACGGCTGGCCAGCTTTTACCCGTGCCTTATCTAGCAGCGGGTCCAGACGCGCCCACGGCTAACCAGCTTCTACCCGCAGCTCATCCAGCCCTGGGCACGGCTGGGACAGACATGGGGGCGGCTCACTTACGAGATTGTGCGATTTTTCAGCAATAGAGTTGGCGTGAACAAGAAGACCAAGGGAGAACATTAAAAAGTAGAACAAGGGTTCTTTTCTAGGGCAACGAGGGATGAGAGAACACATTAGATAGAAGAAAGAGGCAAGAACAACGAGAGAAGAGGGGTAGCAACTACAGGACAATCTCTGCAGCAACACAAGCAAAGAATTGGTGGCTTCATGAGAATGAGTTCTCCTATTTTTGTTTTGTTGTTTGTTGATCTTTCCTTCGTAGTTATGAACTAAATAGCTTAGGAACTAGATGGGTTGAACCCTATTTCACTTATTATGGATCTTTTTCCTTGATTAATGAATGGAATTCTCTTTATTTGGATTTATTTGTGAATTTACTACTTGATTGAATTGGGTATTTTCGTGCGACCTTTGATTTAATCATTGATTTCACTTAGGTTTATTGAGAAATAACCTAACTGATTAGATCCCTTCACAAATAATGAGACTTGCATGGTTTGCTAGATATAGAACCACATAAGTCTTCCCGAGTAGATTCATACCTAACCCACACAATAGAATCTCTGAATTGTAACTTCATCTCTTTGGGGTTTTAATGGTAGAAGAGATTCTCATTAATCAACTAGAGAGATAAGGGTTATGATACTCGAGAGAGATCATGACCTAACATAGGATTGTAGGGTCTAAATACTTGAATTCATTCATTCATTAATCTAGAATTGAAACATAATAAGGAAAGAATTAGAGGAATTCCACATCTAGTTCCTACTTTTGATCATTGGTACTTTCTCTTGTTCGACTTTTCTTGTTTGCTAATTCAGGTTTAGGTAGTTAGTTTATTTTGATTCAATTATATCAATCTTTCAAATTTGTGAGTTAGGATAATAGGGAAAGTGTTAGTACTAGTATTCATATAGTCCTCATGGGAATGATACCTAATACTCACTTATCCTGTACCAACGGAACGATAGGTATACTTGCCTAAAGAACCCATAGTGTAGCGTGGTGAACATCAAGTTTTTAGCACCGTTGCCGGGGACTTAGATATTAGGAACACATAATTTTTATTAATCTAGCCACTTTTATTCGCTTGTGTTATTACTATTATTATTTTTTTTTATTTTACTTTATTTCTACCTCTATTTTCATATTATTATTCTGTCATTGTTACACTTTTACTTATGTAGTTTGTTTGTTTTCATTGTAGGGATTGAAATGCATGACTAGAAGCAGTTCATCAGAACTAATCCGAGAAGATCCTGAGATTGAAAGAACAGTGCCTTTGTGCACTTAGAGAAAGATTGAAGGAAAGGGCAGAGGAATTAGAAACAGAGCTTTCATCTGGACAAGTAGAAGAAATTGAGATGGCAGAAGAGAGGCAATTGACCATGTCAGACTATGCTAGACCAGTCCGACCACCTGTTGCAGCCAACAATTTTGAAATTAAGCCGAATATTATCCAAATGGTGCAGCAACATGTGCAGTTTGATGGGTTACCTGACGAAGATCCAAATGCCCACATTGCTAGCTTCCTTGAGATTTGCGATACTTTCAAGATCAATGGGGCAACAGACGATGCCATCCGACTTCGTTTATTTTCCTTTTCATTGAGGGGCAAAGCAAAGTAGTGGCTGACTTTACTCCCAAGGAGATCTATGACGACATGGGACCAGATGGCAGAGAGGTTTTTGTCTAAATATTTCTTGCCCGCCAAGACTACAAAGATGAAGAACGATATTTCCTTGTACTTTCAGATGGAGTCTGAGACCTTGTACGACACTTGGGAAAGGTTTAAAGACTTATTGAGAAGGTGTCCACATCATGGTCTACCTACTTGGCTACAAATGCAAACCTTTTACAATGGACTCAACCCAGCAACACGACAGATGATAGATGCTGTAGTTGGGGGAACATTAAATAGCAAGACACCTGAAGCGGCCCAAGAATTAATTGAAGAAATGGCCATGAATAATTATCAGTGGCATTCTACTCGGTCAAGGCCAAGTAAAGCCGCCGGAGTGTATGATGTTGATGCAATCACTGCACTAGCAATCCAAGTGGAAGTCTTGAGCAAAAAAATGGATGGACTCTCTAGTGCACAACAAAAGAATCAAGTTATGCAGTGCGAAATGTGTGGGGGAGGCCATGGATCGAACGAGTGCTAAGTTGGGGTACAAGTATCCTATGTGGGAATCGCACCTCATCCCCAACAGAATCCCTACAACAACACATATAATCCAGGGTGGAGGAACTATCCGAATTTTTCATGGAGAAACCAAGGGCAAAATCCTCCACCTGGGTATCAACAGCAACCCCCTCAGCAAGAGAGCAAGTCGAGCTTGGAAGAAACCATGACAAAATATATAAATAGTTCAGAGGCTCGCATGCAAAATGTGGAACAGACTTTAAGGAACCGGCAGGCATCTATTCATAATCTGGAGACGCAGATTGGGCAGATCGCGAAGCTCGTCTCGGAAAGACCACTAGGAGGATTACTTGCTAACACCGAGCTAAATCCGAGAGAGCATGCAAATGCCATCTTACTGAGGAGTGGGAAGGAGCTCCCCTTTGGTTACAAAGAGAAAACACTTGAGAAGTTGATGAACCAACTTCTACGGAAAATGGTGTTGCAAGAAATCAAACGGAAGGAGAAGAGGTGTCAAGAGAGGAAGAAATCCCGCAATAGATGAAGAAACAAGTGGACACCTACACACCAACCGTGCCCTACCCACAAAGGCTAAAAGGGGCCTATTTCTGATTCTGAGTTCTCCAAGTTTATCAAAATTTTAAAATCATTGCATATTAGCATTCCATTTATTGATGCTATCTTGCAGGTACCATCTTACACAAGATTTTTAAAGGCAATCCTTACGCATAAGAGGACGATTGAAGATGTCAAAAAAGTAGCATTATCTGAGCAAGTGCAGTGCCTACATTCAAAATGATTTGCCACCCAAGTTGAAGGATCCAGGGAGTTTCATTGTTCCTTGCACCATAGATAGTTTCACTTTCCCTAATGCTTTATGTGACTTAGGTGCTAGTGTCTCCTTAATGTCCTTGTCAGTAGCTAAGAAGCTAGGGCTCATTAATTTAAAGAAGTCTACTATGACTCTCCAATTGGCGGATAGGTCGATTAGATATCCTCAAGGGATTATTAAAAATGTATTGGTCAAAATTGACAAGTTTATTATCCCTATGGATTTCGTAGTACTTGATATCAGTGAGGACACTAATGTGCCTCTAATTTTAGGTCGACCCTTTTTAGCCACTGCTGGAGCCATAATAGAAGTAAAAAGGGGTAAGCTCAGGTTTAAAGTAGGAGAAGAAGAATTTGAGTTTAATTTGCACTCTAATTTTATATATTCATATTCTACTAATGATATTTATGTTGTGGAGGCAACTCATGCCAAGAACCAAGAAGAATGTAGTCCTCTTGGGGTTCCCTCTCATGATGCAGGCTCTGATAAGAACGAATATGCGAATGAAGACTTAAAAGTGGCTGGGAAGGAAGAGATGTCAGAAATGGAGTTCAAAGGAGGGCAGAGAAAAATCCCAAGGTGTCGAAGGAAGAAAAAGAAGTTTTGGCTAAGATCAAACGACGTAATCAAAGCGATAAAGCAGGGATTAATAAAGTGGATTCCCAAAACCAAGATGGTTGGAGATTGTAGTCCTAAAGGTGCCCTCAATCCTTTAGGCAACAGTGTTGTGGTTTGATAAATGCATTGAGGACGTCGAGCTAACGACGCTAAAATTAGCGTTTGTTGGGAGGTAACCCAATTTTTATTTTAGTATTTTGCTACTTTTAGTTGCTTTTAAGTTTAGTAGGAGTATTCTAATTAGTTGGTTTCATGTGTGTTGTGTAGACCTAAAGAAAGAAGATGGAACTCGCAATCACTGCTATAGAAGCCCAGATGAGCAAAGAGGGAGTTTTCATTTTTCTTTATTTTTCATTGTTTTTCTTGCATGATTTTCATGTTAACATTTTCTTTTTGCTATGTTTTGAAATGCATGCAATCGTTTAGGAGTAATCTTTGGTGTGATAGTTGGAATTAAAAAAAAAAAGGGTTTCTGTAAGGAGCTGCGGCTATGAGCCGCAGTCATTTTAGCCGAGGCTTCAACAGAGAGTTGTCGCGAGCTGAGCCGTGGTCAATTTGGCCGTGGCTCGTACTCGCGGCTCGCCCACTGACGTGATTAAACCAGTCGCGTCAGTTGCTTCTCCTTCATTCTTTCACCCAAAATTTTTCTTCTTTCTCCCAAACCCTTGCATCCCCTCACTTTAATCCTTCATTCCACCTTAATTCCACACCAAATACACTTCACCCACCTACTAGCTACCTCATTTAGAGCAAAATACCCAAATTTGGTGGATTAAAACTTCATCTTATGGTGGGTTTTGCCCTCCATCCGAATTTTGTTTCCAATTTGGGGGTTTGTGCATGACGAATTTTGGGGTTGATTTTTGGGCATCATTTGACTTCTCACTACATTAGTCATTCACTCATTGCATATTTTTGTGGTAAGATCTCCATATTTTACGGTTATTTTACTTATTTATGTTGGATATTACTTCATGAATTATATGACAATCTAGTGAAATTTTGTTAGAATTATGAGCTTAATTTGTGTTCTTGGAGCTACTTGAGTATGATTGTGCCATGGGTTTAGTGATTCATGGTCTAATTATACCTATGGAATTTTTAATTGTGCTTAATTTAGTTCCTGAACTTTTGGGATAATTGGTGCAATTCATGGGAATGTATGAGTTTAATCTATGTTATTTGACCCTATGATATGATTTGAGGTTGAATTAGGAGTTTTATGCATACAATTGCTACATTGATTAGTTAAATTCCTAATTTTGATTATTTGAGGATTAAATGTCTAGAGTTTATTATTTGACATTTAGTGGGTTGCATAAGTGTACATTGTGATCTTAGAATGTTTATGATGTGTTATAAACTCTACTTTTGTAGAAAATTAGTTAAATTTGGAGGTGATGACTTCTTTGTTATAAGGGATGACTTACAATTTCAAATTTAGCTATGAAGAAGTTTCAGGCATAAATGATTGTAGAGTTTATTTTCATATCATTAGTATGTCTTTCTAGCCTAATGATGATCTTCATATGTTGAATGTGGGTGTGGTAGTGCATGTGGATTATGTTAAGTGGTATAAGGTGTGAATAATATTTTGCTTCGCTATGGTATACTAGTGAGCTACTTTAGCATTTCTTAGTGCATATTAAGTTGCTAGTTGGTTTGTAATTGCTACTTTTGAGTGAATTTGGTGATACATGGTCGTGCCACATTCACTTGTTAATTGGCAAGTTGTACTTTTCATTACTTGAATAGCAACTTATATGCATATTTAGGTACTTCTTTGATTGGTTCACTATTATTCAATTTGGTATTGAGATTAAGCGTGGGAGTAATTTATAGTTTCATTTGCATGTGTGAATTTCTTTTGTGCTTTGATTATCATAAGGAGAAATGCCTTTCTTTGTGCCTTGTTTTAATAATTTATTTTCTTTAAGTGTAGATACAATGGTAAGAACTCGAGGAGCAGCATCTGCAAGTGCAAAGAAGAGAAGGACCGTAGCTTCATCCTTTAGATCTCAGGCATCATTGGATTATGATGCCACACGTTTTACTTCTAGAGATAATCAGGTGTGGTATGAGACAAGTAAGAAGAAAACACTGATAAAAGAGAGAAATTTAGCGCCAGAGGTGGAGGCCTATTTCTCTCTAGCAAAATACTTGCAAATGCTTGGATGGGCCCCACTCTTTACACTACCAGAGATTATCTACACTGAATTGGTTAGGGAGTTCTACGCCAATGTGGTCAATAAGGACCAATTCAGTGGGAATTTTATTGAATCATACGTGCGGGGGAAGCGTTTGGCAATCTCTAGGAGGATGATTTCTGATACATTGGGATGCCGGAACGATGGACCAGATGTGGAGTTTAGGAAATATTTTGTATGTCCAGTATCATAGAAGTTCAACGATACTAAAGATAGGTTTGGAGTGGATTGGGAGACATCCCGGGAGACAGGGAAGCGTGTTATATATGCTCATATATTTATTCCACTCCAGCACATCCTCCTATTCTTCCTTGGCATGAATGTCATTCCAAGAAAGAGTGGGAAGAATGAGGTTCGGCGAAACGATATGTATTTTTTAGACACCATAATTCATGGACCTCGGGATCAACATATTTCACTACCTAGCATCATCATCAGTTACATGGGTGTAGACACCAAATTTTGACACACCTTTGGTAAAAATATGTGTGTTACTTTATTTTAGAGGGTATTTTTCATTTTTCGGGGGTCGAGTACAATTTTCGCGCATTATGTCTAATTCGTCACATCAAGGGGCAAAATGGTAATTTCACCATAGTAAATATTAGTTTATTTTATTTTATTCCCTAAATACATTGATTTTACTATTTTTATCATTATTTATGATCTTAATGATTTTTAGGAGTCATTCATCATTTATTTAAAATTTTAGTATTTTTTAATTCAACGGCACGTTTTCCAATGCGCTATTTTTATGAGAATCTTCAAGTGAAAAATTTTATATATGCATTTTGAATACTCATAAATTTTCTGTAAAAATCTCATAATTTTTAGAGGTCGTTTAGTATTTATTTAATTTTTATCTTTTTGTTTATTAATGGCACGTTTCCCAATGCATTCTTCTTATGAGAATTTTTTCAAGTGAATATTATTTATGCATAGCTCATATATTCATGAATTTCCCGCATAAATTTCATGACTTTTAGAAATTTTTAATATTTATTTTAATACTTTATTATTATTATTTGTTATTATTATTTTTCTATTAATCACACATTTTAATGATATGTTAATTTTTAAATTTTTGCAGTAAATTTTATTTATTCGTTTTATAACTATAAATTTCAGTATTTTTCTTAGTAATTTTAGAGATCCCAATATTTTTATTTTTATTCTATTTCATTTTTTGTTTTCCTTTATTTTCCTCCTCAAAAAAAAAAAAAAATAGAGCAGGCTGCGTGTAGCAGCCTGCTGCTACTGTAGCAGTATGGCTGCTACCAGAACAGCCTCATGGCCATACTTCCAGCCATACCAATCACTCAACCACTCTTTGTTTAATCCCATCACACCCTCACTTGCACTCATTTTCTTCACCAGATTTTCAGGGATTTAGCACTCAATTTGTTTTCACCAATTTCCCCTCCCTCACAGACCACACAGGCACAACTCCACTTTCTGCTTCTTCATCACTCACATACTCACAACTCTCTTCACTCTTGGCCTCCCCCCTCACGCCTCACTCACTGCACACACAGACATACACACCTGCATTTTCTCCCTCTCGGCCCCTTCCCCTGCACTCTTCATCACACACAATCAAACACTCACCTCACAAACACACACACAGGCACACAACCAGAAACACACACAGGCACACAACCTTGCATTTTCTTGCTGACTCTCACGCCTCACACACATCACATACACACCTGCATTTTCTTCCTCACTCTCACGCCTCACACACATCACGCCTCACTCACAAAAACACAGACCTGCATTTTCTTTCCCCTCCCTCTCTTCATCCGAACACACACACATCACACACACCTATAATTCTCCCCTTTCCCCTGCGCATCACAGAAACACAACGCACACACCACATTCCACTCATTCCTGCATTCTTCACACGCCTCACATACAACACACTCACCTGCATTCTTCACACGCACCTCACACACAACACACAACCTGCAAAAATACAAGCTCAGACACCAAGCATCACATACACACTGCATTTCCCCTGCACAATCTCACAGCACACACACACAACACACACTTGCATTCTTCACACTTCCACCTTCCCTCACCAGAACACAAGCACAGACACACACAAATTCACTCACTCTCTCGGCCAAACACACATACACATTACACACACTACACACGCACCTCACAACCTCACCTACACACTACACTTTCCACTCCACAAAAACACATCCAATGCACTCACAAACATAAAACAGACACACATTACACTCACAACCTCACCTCACACACTCAGACACACAAACGCACAACTCACACAAACCTGCACAAAAATCACATTCAAACACACACCTGCACACACCAGTTCATTCACACGGCACACACAAAACATACATTCAAGCACACACCTACACACACACATCAGTCCACACACGCACACCACCTGCAAGAAACCGAAAAAAAAAAAAGACAACAACAACAATCAACATCAGTCTCCACCACCACCAGAGCACCACCACTGGACAGCCATCACCACCAGCGAATCCGGAGCCTCGCCCACCAGTGAATTCGAAGCTCCATCACCACCAACCCCCTCCACCCGAATCAGGTAAAATACTCTGGTCTCCTCCCCAATCTCTTATGCGTATGTGAAGTTATGCTTACCCATTTTCACTGTTTTGTGTGTCGAATTGGAGTGAGGAGGGTTGGAATTTAAGTAGAATTTTGGGGAAAGAATAATTCGATTTGAGAGGGCCGAGAGAGAAGAAGAGAGAGAGAATGAGTTCGAGAGGGACAGAGAGAGGGAATCGGATAGAGACTGACCGAGAGGGACAGGGAGAGAATCCGGCGAGGGAGAGAGTGAGACCGGACCGGAGAGGATTCGAGAGAGAGAATCGGGAGGGGAAGAAGAACCAGGGGAGAAAGAAGAAAAAAAAGAGAAGAGAGAAAAAGAAAGAAAAGAGAGAAAAGAGAAGAAAAAAAAAATCTGACAAAAAAAAAAAGAAAAATTTGAAACCGGAAAAAAAAAAAAAAGTTTTAGTGAAACTACGTCGTTTTGACGTAGTTTCACTCAAAACTACGTCGTTTTGATTAGTTAGTTTTTTTATTTATTTTTAATTAATAATAGGTATTTATTTTATAGTCCTTATGCTTTCATTAATGTCACTGTGGCCCCGATAATTTCTGATTTGTACATTTTAATTTCTGTTTATTATAGATTGACCTCCATAATTTTATTTTCTTTTCAATTAGGTCCTAATTAATTGCATTTAGGTCCCCTGACTTTTATATAATTATAATTTTGACCCCTGTATTTCTAAATTTCTATTTTTGACCCCTACATTTCTCGGTAATTACATTTTGACCCCTGAATTTTGCTGGAATTTTGCATTTTGCCCCCCAAACCTTGCTGGAATTTTATTTTGTACCCCAACATTGCTGGAAATTTTATTTTTGCCTTAGAATATTGCTGGAATTTTGCTTTTTGCCCCCAAACCTTGCTGGAATTTTATTTTGTACCCCAACATTGCTGGAAATTTTATTTTTGCCTTAGAATATTGCTGGAATTTTGCTTTTTGCCCCCAAACCTTGCTGGAATTTTATTTTGTACCCCAACATTGCTGGAAATTTTATTTTTGCCTTAGAATATTGCTGGAATTTTGCTTTTTGCCCCCAAACCTTGCTGGAATTTTATTTTGTACCCCAACATTGCTGGAAATTTTATTTTTGCCCTAGAATATTGCTGGAATTTTGTATTTTTGCCCCCAAACCTTGCTGGAATTTTATTTTGTACCCCTACATTGTTGGAAATTCTATTTTGTCTTAGAATATTGCTGGAATTTTGCATTTTTGCCCCCAATACTTGCTGGAATTTCATTTTTATCCCTCCCAACATTGCTGAAATTTTAGTTTAAGTCCCTATACTTGTTGAAATCTTAGTTTTAAGCCCTAGATACTTGTTGGAATTTTATTCTAAGTCCCTAATTTGTTCGAAATCGACATTTTATGCTCAATTTTTAAGTATTTCATATTTTATACTTTAAATAGTGGTACCTTGACATGTTTGTTGATTTTCTTAGCAATTTATACCGGGTTTACGAACGGGAGGTACCTCGATTACCCTTTTATTTCTCTTTATGTGCTCCTACGTGTTGCTACGTGTTTTTCTATATGTTTTTTTTATCTCCTTTTGCTTATAATTTTTATACATATGTGAGTGTTTATTTAGTTATGCCATGTTATTTATTAGAAATTAATTTTTGATTATTCAAAGAAATGTAATAGATAGGTAATATTCTATTGAGCAAAAATTCTGTATTTAGATAGTTAATGTAGTAGATAGTGTATATCTAGTTAACAAAATTAAATTTTGTATTTTAGATAGAAAGTGTAATAGATAGGTTAGATAGGATATCTTTTATTCTTTTTCTATTTTTAGATTGTAATTAGGTTATTCTCCGGTGTAATAGTTAGGGCTTTGTGTGCTATGTGCTTATGTGTTTTATTTGCTTTCTTTAGGACTTTGCATCTAGAATATTATGCCTATGTGTTATGTGCTCCTATGTGCTATTATTTTCTTTTATGTGTGTAGACACTGATATTTTATTTTAATTTAATTAGTCAAGATTAAACAAATTAAATTAGTCTTGATTAATTTAAATTAAATTAAAGTTATTTTATAAGTTCATTTATGTTTGGGCTTATAAGTTGGACCATCAACATGGGCCTCAAGTTCAAGTATAATGTCCAATAAATTAAAAGTGGATTAATTTTATTAATTCACATTGGACTCTTTGGGCCGACCCATTAAGTAAAAGTCTACTTTAATGGGTTTCTTAAGCTGCAAGTAACCCAAGTTGGTGGAGGATTCTAGAGATTTTTCCTTGTAAGCCAATTAAACCCTAATTTTGGCTATAAATAAGGGCTCTCTCCACTCAAGTCAGGATATATGACAAATTCTCCAAAGGCTTAGAGAAAGCTCTACCAAATTCTTTAGAGATTTCTCTCTCAAGTCTCTCAAGCCCAAGTTCAAGTGCAAATCAAATCCTCAAGTCCAAGTTCAAATTCAACCAAGTTCCTGTGTTCGTGTTGGAGGCTTGAAGATCCAAGATTCAAGTGTTCGAGACGACAAAATCAAATCAACCGTTTCCTACGGAGAATCCAATTTTAATTCAAGAACAAGCCTTTTGGGCCCTTGAATTAATTGTTCGTGAAGAGAAGAATCAGAGGATAATTTCTTTTAGTAAAGAAATTTATCCAGAGATTGTAACTTTTTAATTTGAAATTAATAAATTCAATTTGTGCAATTTTTCTTGTCTTTTATTCGCAGACACAAAATTTGTGTGTACAAATTTCTGGCACGCTCGAGTGGGACAATCTCTGCCTCTCATCTCTTCTCTTCCTACAAGATCCTGTTCAAAGAAGTCGACAATGGATTCAATCAAACAAGTGTTCCGATGTCTACTCCAAGACCATTGCTGTAGGAGATTCTAATCTTCTCCACTTCTGCAAGTCAAGAGGTGCCATATGCTGGACCAATGACAAGGAGCAAAACGAAGGCCTTAGCACAAAAGGCAAAGGAGGATCCTACTGCTGCCTTGGTGGAGATTTCTACAACCTTGCCAACCAAGGATGGTGACCATGGCGCCCATGCTGCACACCTTGATGGTCTGACTCATTCAACAACTTCCGTGGTGATGCCCGTGATGATGACAAACACCACAACTCATTGAAGAGCAATTGGCTCACATGACCAAACTTGTGGAAGGACTCGTCGCACACGTGCAAAGCCAAGATGCAAAGATAGCGAAACTGATGGGCAAGATCGAGAATGCGATGAAAGTAGCCCTTTTGTGTCAAAGCAACAGAAACCCATGAAGATGTGGAGACTTCTTCCAAGGCAAAGGAGACTTCAAAGTCACATGCAACAAAACACGTCTCTGTTTCTGCCGATGGAACAATTCACGTTGATCACCTCAAGGAATTCATTGAAGGAACGATCAAAGACAAGTTTGATGGAGCCTCAAAGTCATCCCACTCTTATGCCAAACCTTATACTGCGAGAGTTGATGGTCTAAGAATGCCTGCTGGATATCAACCTCCCAAGTTCCAACAGTTCGACGGCAAAGGGAAATCCCAAGCAACATGTCGCACATTTTGTGGAGACATGTAATAACGCTGGCACTGATGGAGATTTGCTAGTCAAGCAATTTCGTGCGTTCATTGAAAGGCAATGCGTTTGACTGGTACACTGACCTTGAACCTGGATCCATTGACACTTGGGAGCAATTGGAGCAAGAATTCCTCAATAGGTTCTATAGCACAAGACGGACCGTTAGCATGACCGAGCTCTCGAATGCTCGTCAGTGGAAGGACGAGCCTGTTGTCGACTACATTGATCGTTGGCGGACTCTTAGTCTTAACAGTAAAGATCGACTGTCTGAGTCATCTGCTATTGAGATGTGCATCCAAGGCATGCACTGGGGGCTTCGTTACATCTTGCAAGGGATACAGCCGGAGACCTTCGATAAACTAGCGACAAAGGCCCATAATCTGGAGATCAACCTTGGGGGACAAGAGCCACCTGTTTCTGATCCTCGCAAAAGTAAAGAAAAGCAAGAGATGAAAAAGGGAAGGTAAGCCTCTTGTCAAAAGTGAAAAGAAAGAGATCATTGGCTGCAAGTGTAGCACCCTTCAAGATTATCCCTAAAACAGTAAAGAAAGAAGATGAGAAGGTCAATGTTCATCAAGAACAAAAGAAGAAACCGTTAACCCTCAAAGACATGCAAGAAAAGGAGTATCCGTTTCTTGATTCTGATGTCCCTGGCATGTTCGATGATCTGCTTAAGGTTAAATCTGATTACACTGCCCGAGATGAAGCGACCTAAGCGAAGCAAAAAGGACTGATCGACCCTAATTACCTGCAAATACCATCGCTTGGTTGGCCATCCTATAGAAAAGTGATTTGTTTTCAAAGACAAAGTCATGGAGTTGGCTAGACAAGGGAAAATTCCTGCTCGAAGAAGAAAAAGTTAGTACACACCAAACCACAATTGGCTCTAGTTCAGCAAAACCTGTGGGAGTTGAAGAGTCCTATTGTGAAAATTGGAGAAGCTACTTCATCAATCAAACCGTCTGTCATTGCGTTTAGGGTCATTCTCTTCCTGTGGAAGTCAAGCCAACCTATATTTCCCTTAGTTATTGGAGAAGATTTCCGAACAAGAAGATGTTGAATCCACAATCTCAAAGCGAAAATGACTCTGATGAGGAAGGATGGATCCTTGTTACTCGCAAAAGGAGGCGAAACTCTCATCCGGCTAATAAGACGAATAAGTCACCTGACAAGGAAGTAAGAATGATTTGGAAGAGAAAAAGCGAGAATGACAGAAAAGAAAAGTGTCGTCTCCAAGGTTCGAACAAACTATGAGTTCTTACAAAAGACTCGCGTCCAGGTTACATTGAGGAGATTTCATGCCAAAGGAATTTTTCTGCTGATGACAAACTGGCCTCATGCAATACAATCAACCCTGTAGACCCTCGAGATAACAAATTTGTTGATGAATTCAAAGAGAAAATCTCTATTTCTATTAAAGAACCCACAAAATGGGTTGCTTCGAATTGACAATAAAGACTCGTCTCTTCCGCAACATGCTGGTGATGACAACTCCGAAGTGAACATGAGTTCAGCCAATCAAAAGACTTAGAGCCACTTAAGGGAGTTCCGATTGATCATTTAGACGAAATGGGAAATCCTGTCTATTCCTTCAGCAATGGTGATCACAAATACTTTGACCCCTTTCTGTAACTGTGACGCCTGTGAGCAAGCTGCTTTTGATGCTTGGTACGAAGATGATGAAGTATCAAGAAAGAAGAAGTCAAACAAAAAGAAATCTCAGAGTCAAAAGCGAATGGAAGAGTTGCTCGAAACTGGAGATCCCTCCGTTGGAAGACTCTCTGAACCTTCTGGAAAGTACGACTTTTTAGTCTACTATTCTAATTCAAAAGGCGAAACCCTATCTGAAGGCAGATCCATCCTCACTTGACCCATCTTTCCCAATTGATGACTACAAGTCTAGCAATGTCGTCAATTCTAATGATATTTTGGTTGAAAAATTTGATATGGACGAGAACTCTACCACTGCTACAAAAGCATCCATGGAGTGCGCTGCAACAATTGTCTTTCAATGATGAAGATTTATTGCTTGGATCTGCACCGCACAACCGTCCATTATTTGTAACTGGCTACACTCGTGAGCAAAAGGTAAACAGAATTCTAATTGATGGAGGCTCTGCAGTCAACATTTTGCCTTTGCGAACTTTAAAAGATATTGGCATCTCCATTGATGAACTGTCTAATAGCCGATTGATGATCCAAGGTTTCAACCAAGGGGGCAAAGAGCCATCGGGATTATCAAACTTGATATAATGATTGATGGAATGGCTTCGAAAGCATTACTTCACGTCATAGATGCCAAGACAACATACAATATACTCTTGGGAAGGCCTGTGGATCCATGAGAATGGGGTCGTACTATCAACACTTCATCAATGTTTTAAATACTCCCAAGAAGGCGTAGTGAAAAAGGTGACAGCTGATGACAAGCCATTCACTGAATCTGAGTCACATTTTACTGATGCTAAGTTTTATCTTAGAGTCTGTGATGCAAAGGAAGTCGATAATCTACCATCAAGTGTGAGTGAAACTCAAAATCTCTGATATTTCAAATTTGACTATAAACTCCACTTTGAACGATGAGAAGCATGTTACTACACAAAAGATTCAAGGTGCGACTACTCCTATCATCAAGTGATGGATCCTGTCATTCTTCGCTATGTTCCAAAGTTAAAAGGAAAGAAGAACAATCGCCTTCAACTAAGCATGAAGCCTTGAAAGACCTAACTTTTCCTGTGACAAAGTTAGATACCGTCAAGAGGTCACCATCTCCACTAAAGGAATTTGTCCGTCCATCGGAAGAATCAAAAGTTGAGCATGACACTCTGCCAAGCTCGAGAACTAAGGAAGGTTTCAATCCCAATCGCCTATAGACTCCTTGCTAAAGCTGGATATACTCAGAAAAACTCTACAGTATTAAGTTCTTTACTACCTGAAGCTGCTGGTGCAAAAGTTCACTGGACTGAATTCTACTCAAAAGATGCTAAAGAGAAAGGGTATGCTATTGCAAGCTCCTAAAGCTGGCCTTGGTTATTCCCCGCAAGCTCCAGTTCGAATTAAAATTAATAGGGCGAATAACCATTACATTTCTGTTGAAGATGAAGTATCGTCAAACGTTGATGGTTCAAAGCAATTGATCGACTTGGGGGCTAAAACTCCACGTATTTTAGTTTTTAAAAGATTAGGAGCCGAAAGGAAGAAAAGTGAGAAAGTTCTCAGTCAATAAAGGAAAGAGTTGACAAATTGATCAAGGAGTTTGAGCCACCATCATCTCCCAATCATAATACACAAAGATATGGTAGTCTTATTCCTTCAAGAATGAAAAGATATACCAATCTTGTTGTGCATTGTGGAAGTGTGTTGAAGGTTAAGGAGCATACTATAGTGCACACTATAGTTAAAGAAGATGATGAAGAGAGCATGGCCTCCTGCAACCATATAACTGCAATTGATGATGAGAGTCTTGGAGAAGAAGATGCTGAAGAAGCTCCACCTGAATTCGAAGAAGGTGTAAAGGCGACTGTAGATCAATTAAAAGAAATTAATTTGGGTACTCTCGAGCAGCCTACGATCCAACTTATGTGAGTGTTCTTTTGAGTCTCGAGGAAGAAAATGCGTATGTCGAGCTCTTACAAGAATACCGTGACATCTTTGCATGGAGTTACAAAGAAATGCCTGGTTTAGATCCTAAAGTAGGCTGTTCATCACCTAGCAGTCAAACGAGGTGCTCGCCCAGTTAAACAAGCTCAAAGGCGATTTAGGCCTGATTTAGTTCCCTCAATTGAAGCCGAAGTGAATAAGCTCATCGAAGCTGGGTTCATTCGTGAAGTCAAATATCCTACATGGATTTCGAGCATTGTCCCTGTGCGAAAAAAGAATGGGCAAATTCGTGTCTGTGTTGATTTTAGGGATCTCAACAATGCTTGTCCCAAAGATGACTTCCCGCTTCCTATTACTGAGCTCATGGTTGATGCAACAACTGGACATGAGGCACTATCATTCATGGATGGTTCTTCCGGTTACAACCAGAATTCGCATGGCACCTGAAGATGAGGAGCTTACTGCATTTCGCACCCCCAAAGGCATTTACTGTTATAAAGTTATGCCTTTTGGACTGAAAAATGCTGGAGCAACGTATCAAAGAGCCATGCAAAATATTTTTGATGACATGCTCCATAAAAATGTGGAGTGCTATGTTGATGACTTGGTTGTCAAATCAAGAAAAGAAGTGATCACCTAGATGATTTGAGAGAAGTATTTGATCGACTAAGAAGGTATCAACTCCGAATGAATCCTCTTAAATGTGCTTTGGAGTCACCTCTGGCAAATTTCTTGGTTTTGTGGTTCGCCATCGTGGCATTGAAATTGATCAAGCCAAAATAGATGCTATAATAAAGATGCCAGAACCGCGAGATATTCATGACTTAAAGAGCCTGCAAGGGAGGTTGGCTTATCTCAGAAGGTTTATATCAAATTTGGCTGGGAGGTGTCAACCATTTAGCCGCATTATGAAGAAAGGTGTACCCTTTGTGTGGGATGAGACTTGCTCAAATGCGTTTAAAAGTATCAAGGCATATCTCATGAAAGCACCCGTCTTGGCTGCGCCGATACATGGAAAGCCATTAATCCTCTACATAGCTGCACAAGAACGATCTGTGGGGGCATTACTTGCCCAAGAAAATGTTGAGGGCAAAGAAGTGGCTTTATACTACTTGAGTAGGATGATGACTCCAAATGAGCTTAATTACTCTCCAATTGAGAAATTGTGCTTGGCTCTTATTTTCGCCATTCAAAAATTGAAGCACTACTTTCAAGCTCATACAGTACGCCTAATCTCCAAGGCAAATCCATTAAATATGTAATGAGTAGACCAGTTCTCTCTGACCGTCTGGCAAGGTGGTATCTCCAATTGCAGCAATTTGAGATCGTTTATGTTCCACAAAAGCAGTAAAAGGACAAGTTCTTGCAGATTTTCTAGCTGACCATCCGATTCCTGCTGAATGGGAGTTATGTGATGATCTTCCTGATGAAGATGTACTTCTCGTAGAAATTCGTCGCCATGGAAGATGTACTTTTGATGGTGCTGCTCATCGTGAGGGAGCTGGTGCTGGGGTTATTTTCATAACACCCGACAGAGAAGTACTTCCGTATTCCTTTGCCTTAAGTCAACTGTTGTTCAAACTAATGTCGCCGAATACCAAGCACTCATACTTGGACTTGAAATGGCCTGTTGACATGAAACAACTCGATCTTCAAGTTTATGGAGATTCAAAATTAGTTGTTAATCAACTCATGGGGAGCTACGAAGTTAAGAAGCCAGAATTGAATCCCATATCGTGACTACTGCCAGACAACTCATTGGATGGCTTGGAGGTGTGACCATCGAGCACATACCAAGAAAAGAGAATAAGCAAGCTGATGCATTAGCCTATGCTTGCTTCAACACTTGCGTTATCCTAGTCACGAGATGCAAGTTCCTGTGTGTCGAAAGTGGGTGGTTCCACCATTATTTGATGAAGACAAGTATGAAGAAATTGAAATTCATGCTATCTCTATCCGTGAAATTGAAAAAGAAGGATTGGAGACTACCACTCGTTGAATATCTCAAATATGGAAGGCTACCGAATGACCCACGAAGGAGGACAGATATTCGTCGTCGTGCACCTCGATTCATCTTTTACAAGGATACATTATATCGACGTTCATTTGATGGTGTATTCTTGCGCTGCCTAGGAGAGGATGAAGCCTTTCAAGCCTATGGAAGAAGCTCATTCTGGGATTTGTGGTGCTCATCAGTCTGGTCCTAAATTACATTTTCATGTCAAAAGGATGGGTTACTATTGGCCTACGATGGTCAAAGATTGTATAGAATATGCTCAAAGGTGCCAAGCCTTGTCAATTCCATGCAAATTACATTCATCAACCTCCGGAACCATTGCATCCAACTGTAGCTTCATGGCCTTTTGATGCTTGGGGACTTGACGTGGTTGGACCAGTTGCCAAAGTCATCTGCTCAACATCTGTATATTTTGGCTGCTACTGATTACTTCTCTAAAGTGGGCTGAAGCTGTGCCACTCAAACAAGTGAGAAAGGAAGATGTTGTGAATTTTATTCGCGTTAACATCATCTATCGTTATGGAGTGCCTCGATATATCATAACTGATAATGGCAAGTCATTTCTCCAATAGCTTGATGGATAAGTTGTGTGAAAAGTTCAAATTCAAACAACATAAGTCCTCAATGTATAATGCTCCTGCAAATGGTTTAGCCGAGGCGTTTAATAAAACCCTTTGCAATCTGTTGAAGAAGGTCGTGACTAAATCAAAACGAGACTGGCATGAGCGAATTGGTGAAGCTCTCTGGGCCTATCGCACCACTCATAGGACACCCACGCAAGCTACTCCTTATGCCTTAGTGTATGGTGTCGAAGCTGTTCTACCTCTTGAGCAACAAATTCCATCTCTAAGGATTGCCATTCAAGAAGGGCTCACTAAAGAAGAAAATGCCCGCCTGCGTCTTGAAGAGTTAGAAGCTTTAGATGAAAAAAGGTTGGAAGCACAACAAAGTCTTGAATGCTATCAAGCCCGCCTTTCTAAGGCTTTTAACAAAAGGATCCGTCCTCGCTCTTTCCAAGTTGGTGACATGGTTCTCGCTGTTCGAAGGCCAATAGTCATGACACATCGCACCAAAGACAAGTTTGTGTCCAAATGGGATGGACCGTATGTGGTTCGTGAAGTCTACACAAATCGGCGCCTACAAGTTGGTTGACCAAGATGGTATGAAAGTTGGCCCAATAAATGAAAATTTCTGAAGCAATATTTGCCCTAAAGAAGTGAAGTGCTCCTTAACGCACGAGCCTAAACTGCATGTTGCTCCTGGCCCGCACGAGCTAAAACTGTGGATGGCAACCACCAATAGTGTAGTATGTGGTTAAACTGCTGAAACACTCCACCAAGTCTAAGGTGGTAAACAAATAGATACTCCTGACCCGCATGAGGTTAAACTGTGAACGGCTAAGGAACTACGTGTGACTTGATTCCCTTTTGGGATACGTAGGCAGCTTAGGGGGCAACTCCTAAGTTCAGTTACACCATTTTTAACACATCATGTGTTCCTTCTGAAAACTTAAATTTTACTCTAACAAAAAAAAAAAGAATACAAAAAATAAAATGTATTTTGTTCATAATATTTGAACGATGCATTTCAAGTATTCTTTTATGTTAGATAAAATTTATTGTTTGCTTTAATTCTTGCATTTAATAGTTTTAAATTTGAACTATTAAGGCAAAGAAGTAAAATAAAGCATAAAAGGAGGGAGAAATACAAATGTGAAAAAAAAAATTGAGGACTTTTATTGATAAAGCAAAGGCACTTCGGATCAAATTACATGTTTGATGCTAATCTTTGCTAAAAAAATCAACTACAAAAGTCTACCCAACAAAGGAACGCAAGAGGCAAAGAAATGTCACAAAATCTAGAGTTTGAACTCTATTAACTCCTTGCGGTTTGCTTCTAGTAGTTCCTTCATCTTCTCCAAAGTTTCACTTTCTTCAGCCAGCAATGGGGTCGAAGTCTCAATCTTGGCGACTTCTGCTTTCAAATTCTCGACATTAGACTGCCTTTCAGAAAGCTCCTCCTCATCTTTCTTTACTAGTGAAAAAGTTTCTTTTCTCTGAGCATCCAAGAGTTCAAGTCGTGTCTTCAATTCTTTTTCTTCACGATCAATGTCTGCAAGCCTATTCATGCTGGACAAGACCTTCTCAGCTTGCTGTTTTGCTAAGACTTCAGCATCATTAAGGCGACGTGCAGCAGCAGCAAGTAACTTGTCATAAGATTCAGCAGAAACTTTCTCTGAAAGCATGGATTTGGTAGAATCATATTGGGCAACGTTTTCAAAGAAAGTTTTCAAAAGACCTTGCAAAGGTGAAAGATTGATAACATTGCCACTACCCATTTCCGCCATGATGCTATTGGCTTTGGCCTCCAGCATTGACATGCGCTCCAATGGTCTACCAGATATCTGTCCTTTAAGATTATTCCACAGCATCTGAATGTAACTTTGGCGACAATCCAAGATTACCGTTTCAGGACAAAATTCAGAAGCTTTGTGGTTGCCTTGGCCACGTTGGTGGATCAAATATCTTGAGTTTCTTCCTCTTAGTAGTCAATTGGGCATCCAACTCTTCTTCGCAAGGATCAGAGTCTAAAGTTTGAATCTTTTCACTTGCTTGTTTTTTGATACTATCACCAGTATCTTAAAGTTGGGGAGACTTAGACACTTGCTTCGCCAAGAGTTCGAAAGCATCAGGCCCATCAACTGAGCCTTGACTGGCTTCTTGATCATCAATGAATACCAATGGTAGATCATCTAACTGCATGCAAAGTGATTCAATGTTTGTCATAAAGACATCTAAATAAATTCAAAACTAAGGTGATGTTTTCAAAAAATGAAGGCAAGGAGAAACTAGATGATGGAAATAAATCTTACAATTTGTGGAAGGCTAATGTCAGGTATAGATATATCTGGAATGGCTTCAAAGAACCTTTTAGGGTCTAAGTCATTATTATCCAAAGTAGAGGTTGTTACCTTGTTCTTTTTGCGCTTCCAATGTTGATCACTATTGTGGGATTGCTCATCATCCTCAAGTAAAGAATTGTCCCGCTTCTTTTCATGACAACCTGCGATCTTGTGGCCATTAGTCTTCACCACTATAGAAGAAAGGCGGCGAGAAGCATTCTTTTGAGTTGTTTCCTTGTCAACAGCATCTTTTGGTAGAGCAGTTTTGTCTTTCGAGCCCTTTGAGTTTCTTTCTCCCTCTATGGTGCATTTGGCTGTTTTCGTTTTCAACTCTTGGACACTAGTTCTTTTAGAAGGTTCAGTCAAGTCTACCAAGTCTTTGCCCTTCGACTTCTTATGTTCCACGATCGATTGAAGACTTGCCACTAAGGCACTTTGTCCTTCAAGCATATATCTTCCATGAGTCTTGGACCACCAATTCTGAAAGTTTGACGACACAAATTTGTTGGCATCTAACGGGTTAGCAGGAAAAAGCAATCTGGCATTGCTTTTATGATGAGTAAATGTACACCAAAGTATTCGACACAATTCATAATTGGTGGAGCGTACATCGGCCCTGAGTTCTTTTGGAATGTCCTGATAAAAGTTAAATTGCCTTGCAAATCTGTACGGACTATAGGGCTCAACCAAGAATTCGCCTTCGACATGCAAGACCAAGTAGTTGGAACGTGCGCTAAAGAAATAACCAAGCTCAATGTTTGGTAATTTGTCATTATCAACAAAGAGTTCATTTTGGTTCTTCACAAGAGAAGTTACTGACCATTTCGCTTTATTGCCCATATGAACAAGGTTTCGAGCCTCGTTCTCGTCGTAATATCGGGCTCCACCTTCTCCAGAATATGCGGTCATCATAGGTCCAGGCAAAGGATTTGGAGTCGAATAATGTGTAGAGAAATAACTGCGCCAGCCAACCATAAACATAATGCAAGGGAAATGAAGCATTTGAATGTCCAGGAGTTGGTGACTTTGCGATCTTGTTTAAACCTCTGTATATGCTGAGTAGTACCGGCATGGCAAGACAAGTTTTGCGTTTAGATGCTATCATGCAGGCCGCTTTAAATGTGGTTGGTCTGATGACATAAAGATCATCACTTGGAAGAGCAAAGACACACAACCATGTTGATATAAGTGCTGCGAGATAAGTCTCTTCTCTCAAACGAATCTTAATTCCAAGGATGTGAAAAGCACCGTTTTCTGGATTTGAAAGTTTTCCAGCTGGATTAATTTCTCCATCTGGATTTTGAGTCGATTGAGGACGAGACTGCCTTCTTCAACCTTCTGGGCTTTGGCTTTGAATATCTTGATTCTCCACTAAACCAGAAATCTATCCATTGACTAGCACGAACGCCGGACCTGTTGCGGTCTCCTTTTTGAAGGTGGTGGAAGGCTGCGAAACAAGTACTCACAACTTTGAGGAATGTATTTGACCTTCTTTTCATCAAAGCCTGTTAATTCGGCAAGACAGGGGATGACTTCCTCGTAGGGACCACCTATGATGGGAAGCCCTCCTATTCGATGTAAATCCCAGAGAGAGAGTGATAGTTCACCAGCCGAGGTGTGCAATGTATTCGTTTCTGGACACCATGCCTCGCAAAATGCTCGAACAATGTTGGGATTTCTGTCATAGGTGAAGAGTGACGCGAATAAAGCCTCATAAACACATACATCGCGAAGGGTCTGTTTGCTTCTCCCTAAGGACATCCTCGAGCCATTCCCAATATTTCTCAATGAAGTTAAATTCTCCATTGAGTCTCAAGGTGCCACCCCAATGCGCCTCTCCAGAAATGATACTTCTAGCAAGAGTTTGAAAGGAAGTCGTCCTTGCATTCTTCGTGTGGATAAGAGATTTTAGCGAATAAGCTTTTGTGTCATCATCTTGCAGTACTTCAAATGTCCAATTATCTAAGTGAGGGTACTTCTGGGGAGGCCAGTTCCCAACAAAGTTTCCAGTGCATAGCGTTGTGGACCAGGCAATTTTGTCCCACTATCATCGACATCATCCTCATGATCAACAATTAACAAGTACTTTTGGCCTGAGATATCAAGTTCTTTGAATATCACCATGGTATAGTCTTAGACCTGTGATAGAGGCAATAAAAATGGATGAGCATGATCTGATTGAAATTTAAGTTGAAAAAGTAAAACCATCATGTTGAAAAAAAATGGTGATGAGTTTCAAATAATATTGCAAGTGGAGCTATATTGTAGTGCCACCTCGTGTGGTGACTTTTAGTAACACCTTCGAGACCTCTCAAGCCAGTGAAGGCTATCACTAAGGTTAGCACCTTCGGGACCCCTCAAGCCAGTGAAGGCTATCGCTGAGGTTAGCACCTTCGGGACCCCTCAAGCCAGTGAAGGCTATCGCTGAGGTTAACGCCTTATGACCCCTCAAGCCAGTGAAGGCTATCACTGAAGTTAGCACCTTCGGGACCCCTCAAGCCAGTGAAGGCTATCGCTGAGGTTAGCACCTTCGGGACCCCTCAAGCCAGTGAAGGTTATCGCTGAGGTTAGCACCTTCGGGACCCCTCAAGCCAGTGAAGGCTATCGCTGAGGTTAACGCCTTATGACCCCTCAAGCCAGTGAAGGCTATCACTGAAGTTAGCACCTTCGGGACCCCTCAAGCCAGTGAAGGCTATCACTGAAGTTAGCACCTTCGGGACCCCTCAAGCCAATGAAGGCTATCAATGAGGTTGACACGTCCACGGATTTCTAAGCCCTGTGGGGCTATCATCGAAATTGGTACCTCCATAGATTTCTCAAGTCTTGTAGGACTATCCTTGAAATTATTGTCTCCACAAATTTCTCAAGGCCATGGTGAAGTAACATGCAAGTTATTCAAAAAAAAAAAAAAAAAAAAAGGGGGACGGGTTCTACAAATTTTGAGGGATAACTTACCAAAATTTGGAAGTTCCTTAAAGCTTTGAAGAATTTCACGGTTTGTTTGCGAGTGTTATTGGAGCAATCTAAAAAAAAAAAAAAAAAAAAGTGAAGATTGTGGAACGATTAATTTGAAGTTAAATAGATGCACGCCATGAAAACCGAAACATGGACGACAACAATTGTTAACTTCAAAAAAAAAAAAAAAAACAAAAAAAAAACAAAACGTGGCAAGAGAAGTGTCAAATCAATGCATGAATGAGTTGGAAGCTTAAAAAAAAAAAAAAAAAAAAGAAGCACCCAAGTTGAAAGTGGCGTTTAAAAAAAAAAAAAAGAAAAAAAAAGAGGGAAAGTCCAAGAAATTTCGGCAGTTAGGAAGCAAGGCAAAAGTTTGACGGTAAGAATTCAGGCCAATTATGTGTGCAAAGTTGCAGTAGCTAGTTGACATAACACACAGCCTACACAACTTGATTGTATGCGCATTACGTAAATTCAAAATTGTAGAAGGAAAGTTTGTGCAACAAGTTTAGCATGACGGAAGTGGCCTTCAAAATTCAGGATGTGCATATTCATTGAGGACATTCAACAGATATTTTGAGTGCAAGAAGAATTGTTGAAAATTTCAGCTACAAATAAATTTGGAGGAAGACCAATTTTCAACAACAATTGACAAACATCTTCAACCACATTCATGCTAATTGACAAGCTATGTTGCAGTCAAAGTTAAGATCAAAGATTAAATATTCTATCAAGAGGTGAGGTGAAGGTTACCTGCAAGGGAAGTGCCACAAGATGAAATTGCGAGCTGATTTCTTTGTCAATGTGTAGGACGATTCTTGAGCTTTAACGTGGAGCAGTTTATGCTCGGAAAACTGCATATATATAATGGACACAAAGCGGTGGAGGGCACCTAATTTCCATTATTTTGGGACGCTCAAAGAATTTGGCAATTTCTTTCGTCTACTTGCACCGAAGCATGACGTTTTGGAAAGTTACAAATGTTTGGAATTTGCCTATTTTGAAACATAAAGCAATGAAGCCAGAAGCAGACCTGCGTTTTCGGGTACATAAGCTCTGCCACTTTCACGTAAAAGACAAATTGAAATGTTTCTTAAAAGGTTGACTTCCTAATGGCTTTTCTTTGGAGTTGGCGGGCCGAAGCTATGATTTTGCCAAGTCCTAGTCATCATGCTTTGGTGGTCAAAGCCTTTGGTTCACTAATCAATTTGGGAAGTTACTGCATGTTACTTTCTAGAAATCAATGAATACATTGCTGACTTCTCTTGATTTATTTGGTATTTTCCTTTGGTTTAATAATGCTAAGCAATATGGAAATTGCATGGGTGACTACCTAATCATGTTAAGGAAATTTCTGAAAGTTGTGTTCAAATGATATTTCCAAGTTGTATTCTGCCGGCTTTACTTCAAACTCAAGAGAGAATGGAGTTTAATTGTGTCTCTTCCAATTGTATGGCATGCAAAGTTGCAGACATGGATGTTAATACTTCAAGCCTTGTTTACGATGTTTGTCAATAGATACTCCACCAAGCCTTGAAGTAGGGGGCATTTGTAGACACTGATATTTTATTTTAATTTAATTAGTCAAGATTAAACAAATTAAATTAGTCTTGATTAATTTAAATTAAATTAAAGTTATTTTATAAGTTCATTTATGTTTGGGCTTATAAGTTGGACCATCAACATGGGCCTCAAGTTCAAGTATAATGTCCAATAAATTAAAAGTGGATTAATTTTATTAATTCACATTGGACTCTTTGGGCCGACCCATTAAGTAAAAGTCTACTTTAATGGGTTTCTTAAGCTGCAAGTAACCCAAGTTGGTGGAGGATTCTAGAGATTTTTCCTTGTAAGCCAATTAAACCCTAATTTTGGCTATAAATAAGGCCTCTCTCCACTCAAGTGGGAGGATAGATGACAAATTCTCCAAAGACTTAGAGAAAGCTCTACCAAAATTCTTTAGAGATTTCTTTCTCTCAAGTCTCTCAAGCCCAAGTTCAAGTGCAAATCAAATCCTCAAGTCCAAGTTCAAGTTCAACCAAGTTCCTGTGTTCGTGTTGGAGGCTTGAAGATCCAAGATTCAAGTGTTCGAGACGACAAAATCAAATCAACCGTTTCCTACGGATAATCCAATTTTAATTCAAGAACAAGCCATTTGGGCCCTTGAATTAATTGTTCGTGAAGAGAAGAATCAGAGGATAATTTCTTTCGTAAAGAAATTTATCCAGAGATTGTAATCTTTTTATTTTGAAATTAATAATATTCAATTTGTACTATTTTTCTTGTCTTTTATTCGCAGACACGAAATTTGTGCGTACAATGTGATTATTGCTTTAATACATGCTTTATTTACTTGCTTTAATTATATATGTGTATCGTCGTCACACTAGTCCAACGCTAGTTGTGATTATTTCCGGTTTCTTCGCTAGTCCAACGCTAGCGGAGAACTTATAGAAAATGGGCTAGTCCAATGCTAAGCCTTTAGGTCATTTTAGCCTTAGGATCATTTTCGTGTCCATTTCATGACATTTCACTCACATTTTATCTTTTTAGGCTTTTTTCCCATTTTCTATGAATTTTTATATATACTTTATAACTTATTACTTATTTTAACATCTATTTGGTACATAACATTTAGATTCCACTACACATAGAATTTTAGGTCATTTGCGTGATTTCGACTAAGAAATAGTCATCTACTCACGTGGGAAGCGATGGCGTACATGTCGTTCCCCTCTCCGTGAGTAGAAACAGTTAGTCACGAGTCCATTAGTCCCCCGTACCCGTTGTGTTGAATCCCTACTTTCTTTGTTCACTTACTATCTATACTACTATTTTCCTTTTCTTTTGCATTCTATTTTGCACCTAAACTCGTGACTCCGTCGAGGTCTATATCCGAGTTTCGCAATTAATGCGATAATTCCAACCAAACCTCAGTGGAACATTTCGTCCCTTATCGATATCCATTTTAGGATTAGATTTGCATTCATATAATTGCATCCAAATGTGATAAAATCTTAGGGTTATATTAGGAAAATTTAGACTAAACCTCGCGACTAGTTTCGGCTAGGTTGAAAGGGTGCCTTAGGTGCGAGCCTTTGCCTTCCCTTTCTTCAACTGTGACTCCCGAACCTCTTTCTCTTGTTTTCAAAGACCTGGAGTCGTCTAAAAGGGTTTTTCTTGTTTTTTCTATATTTTTCCAAAATCATTTCTTTAAATAAATCATTTTTAATTTTCTTACCTTTTATAAAATATTTTTGGGTGACTTGGTACACCAAAACTCAATTGTTAGTGTATGCCCTAAAACCAAGATGGTTTAAAGGTGTTTTGTTTTACACTTATTTATGTTATATTTATCCATGTGGTATTTTTCTTTATCATCTATACTTGTATTTCCATGTTACTTGTTTGATTGATAAAGTCCTTAGAATATTGACTGTGTATTAGAGATTGTAAGGGTTACAATTATGAGACTCTAATACATAAAGTCATATTCTTAAATATCCCTAGTCATAGTATTAATGAGATTGGACATCATTAATACGGATAGACTAGCACATACTTTGCCTCTACTTATGGTAAGTAGTAGTTGATCTCATTGACTATGGTGTGCGTGACACTTAAGCTAGTATGTGGATGCTTGTTTGAGAACAAGTTCATTGGATTGATCCGCCAAGAGTTTCAACTATAGTGCCAATAGTTGAACTCTTAATGGCAATGGTGTAAGTGATCCTTTGACTTGAGATTACCATAGTATCTTGAGTGTGGATTGCTATACTTTGACTCTATTCCTCGGTGCCCGTAAAAGGGTAGCTCATAGGTTAGAGATTGGGTATAGTTTGAAGCATGGAAAGATAGTGAGTAATCAATATAGGATTCACCACTCCTTAATAGGAGAGTATATCCCTTAATGGCCACTTGTTGGAAATATTAACTCATAAATCTTCTGCAGAAGTGATAGTATAACTTGGAAGTAGTTTCAAGGTTATACATCATGGAGAGTTATATTTCTGGAACAAGAAAATATAAATTAGTCATTTAAAAGTATGCACTATACTTTTAGACTAATTGGGATATAGTGTGGTGAAAGGATATTAATTACACGGTAACATTGTCATTGAAGGGTATGGTCTACCATATGACTTTCCTATTCACTTGGTGGTCATGATGCATTGCTAGACGCCACTCATGATCTATAAGTATGAATTGATTAATTAGTGAATTAATGATAAATTAAAAGTGTTTAATTTATCTAGCTCAATTAATGAGTTATAATTTATACTTATTGCCAACGTGAATGGAACCTAATGGGTCCACACACATAAAGAACAAAATCTTTGGGTTAAAATGTAATTAAGATAAGTATGAGATACTTATGGGGTTAATTTATGAGATAAATTAACTTAAAGGACTTATTTATAAATATTCTAAGTCTTGCAGGAAATTAGTTTCCTAAAAGAAATAAAGTAACTAATTGGTTTCCTTATGGAATAGATTTCCTAAAGGAGAAGGATTAGCTTAAAGTAAGTTGCCTAAACCTTCTTGGTTTCTAATTAGCTTTATTTCCTAAAAGACTAGATTACTTCCTCTATAAATAGGTTCATGCTTTGACTCTTGAATTATTATTATTGCTACACAAAAAGAAAACTAGTGAGAGAAAATAGAAGAAAGAAAAGGCACGCTCTCTCTCTCTCTCTAGGCGTCTCTCTCTCTTTCTCTCCTAAGGGTTAGGTTTTTCTTCTTCTTGTGTTCTTAATAATTCAAGGGAGCTAGCACTCAAAAGTCAAAGCAAGCAAGCCTACAAGGTACCCAAAGAAGTTGTTCGCGTGGATATCGTTAGAGGCTCTACGCTTGGAGGGCTTTTCGTGGTAGATCTAACATCTTCTTCGAAGGATCTTTGCCTAGAAGCATAGAAATCTTCTGTGCTTAAGGTAATCTTCATGCAAACCCCCTTGTTAATCATATAGATATGTCAAAGAGATCCTTGGTTAAGGTAATAAATTTTTATTTTTCCGCTGCGTTACCTGTGCTATTACCTTACAGTGGTATCAGAGCCTTCTTTGATTATATCTATATGATTTGTGTTTATTTAATTGTCACAAATATGGATGGTTTGTTCTTGATGAAATTTGTCTCAAAAGCATTATAGGAAAAATCAAGAGTTTGATTTTTAGGAAAAGTTCTTGATTGTTTAAAAGGTGTTTTAAATAATTAAGATAAGTTCTTAAGGTTGTTTTTATGGTTTCTAAATTGTTTTTTACATGCTAAAAGGGTTTTAACATGTTTTGATTCAAAAGAGTTTTGAAAAACGCCAAAGAATTTCAAAGATCGTATTTTCTGGACACCAACCGCGCGAAAACTCGCGCGCGTTTTGACCCGCGGTCAAAATCCCGTAACTTCTGTCCACAAACCGCGGATGAAACCGCGCACGGTTTGTCGCGCTGGTTACAAACTGCGGATGAACCCGCGCACGTTTTGTCGCGCGGTTTGTAGGCAGAAACCTAGCAGGATTTTTTTTCTATTTTTGAAAGAACGCGATTGATAATTTCTCAAATAAAACACTTTCCAATTTTAATTGTTAAGATTTGGAAAGTTAAAATTTGGAAACCTATACCTTCTATAACTATATTTTTGAGACAAATAAATTTCAAGAGCATTAATCTATACTATTTAGACCATATGATTTATGACTAGAATTAAATAAATTAATTTATTTAATTGTTTAATAGTATGATGGCATAGTGGATGATTATGGACTAGACCAATGCGATTGAATGGTTATTACTTCTTTTATGGTTGGCTTGTATTGGTTTTATAAATAGGGCCTGCGTATCCCTCCCTCTCTATTTTCTGATGTAATTCTCTTCTCATCTAAACTCCCCTCGAATGTAACTCGAGGTTTCTTGATCAATACTTGTAATGTACAAAGTATAGGTTAGGAATAGGTTTATTTAAATTGTTTAGACTAGAATTACATATGTAATGTACAAGAAGATGGAGGTGGTACCAAGGAGCAACCAAGGAGGCGCATCAAGGAGTTGAAAAGTCCCCTAGGAATTTTAACCAAATATTTTCTTCAAGGCTCGAAGAAAATATTACTAGTTAAAGTCCATAATCATCCACGTTTATTATGCTTTTATTTTATATGATTGATATATTTTAATTGCATAATATGATGAGACTAAACCTCGCAACTTGTTTCGGCTAGGTTGAAAGGGTGCCTTAGGTGCGAGCCTTTGCCTTCCCTTTCTTCAACTGTGACTCCCGAACCTCTTTCTCTTGTTTTCAAAGACCTGGAGTCGTCTAAAAAGGTTTTTCTTTTTTTTTTCTATATTTTTCCAAAATCATTTCTTTAAATAAATCATTTTTAATTTTCTTACCTTTTATAAAATATTTTTGGGTGACTTGGTACACCAAAACTCAATACCAAGTGGCGACTCCTTTTTCACTAAAAAACCCTTTTTAGACTCTATTTTCGGGCCCAAAAAACCGTCGCATTTTCAAAGTCCCATTTTAGGCCCTTTTTCTTTTGTTTTCAAAAATAAAGTATTTGTTTGTCACATTTTATCGAATTATCTTTTACAAAGCATTTTTCTAAAAATTATTTTTACAAAAATTTACACGCTTCTCTTTTTCCAATAAAAACAACCACATTTAACACTTCCTTTTCTTTTTTCCAAACATCTAACGCCCATTTATTATTCCTTTTTTGAAAAATGGGGCGCGACAATGGGCATAGCGGTGCGCTCCCAGAGAGGTGAGGCATGTTTTGGCTTTCCTCGCTGTAGACACCAAATTTTGATACACTATTTATTTTCAAACATGGGGGGGCATGTTTGCACTTTTGTGACGAATTTTTAATTTTTCAATAATTTGGGGGGTAAAATAGTAATTTTATCTGTAAATATTTTTTATCAACTTTTGGGGGTTTTAAATTCATATTTTTACTTTTATGTGAATTTGTTAATTTCTTATGATTTTTCTGGATTTAATTAGTATTTTATATATATTTTTTATTTTATTTTATTTTATTTTTTATTTTTTTTTTGTACCAGCTAAGTGTAAAATCGTCATTTTACAAATTAAATTTATTTTTACTAATTTTGAGTCAAAAATGTATTTTCCAGTGTTTTAAGATTATTTTTAATTTTTGGTAATTTTTTGAGGTCAATAGCTATTTTCTGCAAATTTTCATTGCCCAAGGGCAAAATTGTCATTTTACAGATTAAATTCATTTTTGTCAAATTTTTGAGTCGAAAAGGCATTTTCTAGTGTTTTAAGATTATTTTAATTTTTGGTAATTTTTCGAGATCAATAGCTATTTTTCTGCGAATTTTCATTACCCAAGGGCAAAATCGTCATTTTACAGTTTAAATTCATTTTTTGTCAAATTTTGAGTCGTAAATGCATTTTCGAGTGTTTTAAGCCTACTCTTATTTTTTGGTAATTTTTTGATGTTAATAGCTATTTTTTTGTGTATTTGTGTTGTCTAGGGGCAAAATCGTCATTTGACACCCCAAACGCGTTTCTGTCAGATTTAAGCTCTAGTTTTTATTTTTTAAAATTTACTGTAAATTCTTTTAAAAAAATTTAGGAATCGCTGTCATATGTCTTGTATTAATTTTTTAATTTTAGGTTTAAAAATATATATTTTTTAATAAAATTAGCATTTTTTAATACCGGTGGCATTCTCGTAATTTTACAACATTCTTGGCCAACAAGACAAGTGGCCTATAAATACTCTCCCTAATTAGCAAAAAAAAAAAAAGGGAGGAGGAAGAATTGAAAAACCCTAAAACACTTTTGCTTTTATGATTTTCTAGATTAAAAACACACACATCTCACACCCTAAAAACACACACTTGAAGCCGCGTCCATCATCTTGCTACTGTTCATCGTCTTCCTCAAGAAGGCTGCTACTGTTCATCACAGATCCACTTTTCAGCTTGAAAAGGTAAATTTTTCTATTGGCATTGGTTCATTTTCTTTCATTTCTACGTGAATCTGATTATGTTTTTTCCATTATTATTACTTAAAGTTAGTTGAATTTTGCTTGGGTTTTGTTTTCAATCGTTACTTTAGTTTCTTTCTTTCTTTGTGTTTTTGTTTCTGGGTTTTATTCTTGTTCTTCTGTGATTGTTTTTTCATTATTTCTTCCCTCCTCTGCCGGAGCTCCGCCTCTCAATATTCACCACCGCCTCACCGCCTCCCTCTTCCTTTCTCCACCACCTCACCACCAGATTTCCACCGGAATCTTCCATCAAAACAACCCCATCGCAACACCAGCTCCATCAGCACCATAGTCCAAACCTGCAAAGAAAACTCGCAGACCACATACATACACACATGGATACACAGATATCAGTCGTACAGCACACAAAATTTACACAGATCATTCACGCCCTCACCGCCATGTCTTCCATCACTCACTACCCAAATCCATTGCCATAAACATTAAGACCCCAGTTCCCATGACCAAACTCAAATTCGGTCACAACCAAATCCACCACCCCCTGATTTCACTAGACCACCAGATTTTCTCTACTTGCGCCATCCAAACCTCAAACATCATTCTCTTAGAGCCTTCTACAACCCACCCTTAATGCCTGCAAAGCCCTGTATCTCCTTACCACTACCCATAGCAGCCCCCCAAAACCAACCATTACAGCCACAATTGTAGTCCAAAATCACAATACCACAAATCCACCATAGACAGCCCAATCACAACCAGCACGCACACCATTCGGTCAGCTATCACAACCATCACAAGACTCCAAAAACCACCACCTCACTGTCGGCACACCACTACACAGGGGATCACAATCGTTCTTCAAGTCACCAATCAATAGGCAGCACAATAAAACCACCATCAAAGCACTGCCCATGGCAGCAGAGCACAACCACGCACAAAACTCCCTCGCTACACTACTCAACAACCACCAAGCAGCAGCTATTAAACAATCACAAATCCCCGCCCAGTTCGCTGCAAATCACAGCCCAAACTCCAACCTCCACCGCCACATCTCCCCTTCCTGTTATTCGGAAGAGAGACGAAACTGGGAAATTGAGTCGGTCGAAGGATTAGAAAGAGAGATAGACAGAGACCAAGGACACAGAGGGAAGAATCAGAGGGAATTGAAAGGTAAAGAGAGAAAATTGGAGAAGAGGGGAGCCGTTGAGAAGAAGAAAAGAAGAGGAGAGAAAAGAGAGAGCTTCTGCGAGGAAAAGCTGAAGAGAAGAGGGAAAGAGTTTTAGAAGAAATGGAGAAGAACAGAGCAGTGAGAGAGAGATTGAGAGAGAAATTAGAAAGGGAAAGCAAGGGAGGAATAAAGCAGAGCTGGAACGAGAGAAAGAATTGGAGGAGTAAAAGAAAAAGAAACAAAGGAATTGAGTGAGATTAAGAGAGAAATTAGGAAACAGAATTAGGGAAGAGAGATGCAGAAGAGAGAGAGAGAGAGAGAGAGAGTTCTCTGTTGATTGAAAGAAGAAGACGACCTGGGGGGAGGGGTTTTTATCAATTTTAGACATTTATTGCTTTTCTTGTCTTTCCTTATTTTTGCTCACATAAAAAAAAAGAATTTGGGGATTGGTTTTAATTCATAATTTCTTGCTGTTTTTATTTTTCTCTCTTTCGTTATTTATTTATTATTTATTTTTTTGTGTTAATTGATTTCTATCTTAAGTTAGTTTAGTTGAATTGAGTAATTAAAATAATCCGTTAAGTTAGTTTAGGTAATTAGTGTAGTTTTATTTCAGTTTAGCATTTTCTATTTTTGGTTATTCTATTTATAGTAAATATTTACATGTCAGTCCCTAGGTCTTGAATAATATTGGTATGCCCTCAAAGACTTCTTAGTCTTATGCAATTAGGTCCTTAATTTTACACATTGACCCTTAGATTTTTACATTCTTTCAATTAAGTTCCCTAGTTTTTTGCAAGTTATGCCTATTAACTTACTCAAATCTGCATTTCTTTATTCCCTTACTTGCTGAAATTTATACTTTGCTCCCCAATTTGGTATAATTTTGCAATTTTAGCTTTAGAATAATACTTTAAATTAGTATTTGCCCCCTTAGGTTTGTTTAAGTTTGTTTAAATCCCTTAATTTAATACTATTTGCATTTTATGTTCGCTTTGTTAGAATTTTTATATTTTTACGATTTATTAAATAGTGGTACCTTAACATGTGTATTCATTTTTAAGCTTTGGTACCGGGTCTCCGAAGAGGTATCTCAACTTCTTGTTATTTTCCTCTTTATGTGCTCCAATATGCCCCAATGTGATTTTATGTATTATTTTAATTTATTTATTCCTTATTTTATATATTCAGTTGAGTATTTATGTAGTTATTTGGTTTGATTTTGAATTTTTATTATTATTTTAGAAATATAATATTTTGTATTTAGTTAATCAATGTAATTTTTCTCGTATTTTAGCAAGGATTGTGTAATTAGATAGAAAGTGTAATAGATAGTGGTATTTTTAATTGCCCCCCTTAAATTGTAAATCAAGCCCCCCATTGTAATAGGATTTATTTGCTTTTGCGTGCTTATGTGTTTATTTCTTTTACCGTTTTCATTAGGATTTTTGCATTTAGAATATTATGTTTATGTGTTATGTGCTCCTATGTGATCTTATATGATTTTATATGTTTTAATTGCTTTGAATTCATGCTTTAATATTTAATTCATGATTTATGGTATTCCGTCACCACACTAGTCCAACGCTAGTTGTGGCTTCTTTCTTTCCCGTTAGTCCAATGCTAGTGGGACTTTTTAGATCGGGCTAGTCCAACGCTAGACCCTTAGGACATTTTAGTGTTAGGTACATTTGTGTACATTTCTCATCTCATTTCACACACTTTTAGTTTTCTTTCCATTCTGCATGATTTTTATTATTATTATTATTATTATTATTATTATTATTGTTATTATTATTATTATTATTATTATTATTTTTGACACATTTTAAAATGCATGACATTTATGTTGCATCTCACTTAAACTTTAGGACATTTGTGTGATCCGACTAGAAATAGTCGTCTACTCACTGTGGGAAGCGGGGGCGTACATGCCGTTCCCCCCTCCGTGAGTAGAAACATTCAGTCACGAGTTATTAGTCCCCCGTACCCGTCATGTTGCATTCCCACTTTCTTCGGCCATTTATTATCTATATTATTATTTTCTTTTCTTTTTGCATTTCATTTTTGCATTCACACTCGTGACTCCCTCGAGGTCTCGACTCGGGTTTCGCAATTAATGCGATAATTCCGACCAAGCTTCGACGGAACATTCTGACCCTCCCGATACGCATATTTAGACTTAGGATTTGCATTCATTTAGATACATCCAAAACGTGATAGAATCTAGGGTTAATGTAGGAAAATTTGATTAAACCTCGCAACTAGCCTCAGCTAGGTTGAAAGGGTGCCTTAGGCGCAAGCCTTTGCCTTCCCTTTCTTCAAATGTGACTCCCGGACCCTTTTCTCTCGTTTTTCGTAGACCGGAGTCGAAAAAGGGTTTTAAATGATTTTTTTTTAAAATTTTACTTTTTGTTTTGTTTAAACAATTTTTCGGGTGACTTGTACACCTTAACTCAATACCAAGTGGCGACTCCATTTAAAAATAAAACCCTTTTTCAAAAATTATTTGGCCAAACATGTCGCACTTTTAGTCCAGGCCTTGTTTTCTTTTAAAATATCATTTTTTTAAATACACTTTTTTACTAAAATTTGATTTTTCACACACGCGCATGGTTTTTTCCAAAACTTGCTTTGTTAAAAAGGGGTCTCGGACCGAACCGTCTTTTCAGGACGCGACAGGCAGCGACCCCACCATTCATCCTTTTTACTTGACAATTTTTTTTGGATGCAACACTCACCTCCCACATTGTTATTCTAGGCTACGGGAGTTGAGCTATCTGATGATGAATCAATTGGATTGTCAGTCAATTATTGGATCACACCGAGGATGCTTCTTTCGATCTAGATGGATGAGACAGTGGTTGATGCAATTAGGGGGCATCCTAGAGCTAAGGAGGATGATAGAGACTTTGATGCTACTCATAGTGATTATGAGGGAGATGACAGGGAGGGTGATAAAAAGCCTTCTGCTAGGCCGTCTATTTTTGCTAGACCATCCACCTCTACTAGGCCATCCGTATCTGACTTGTCACCACCTCGTACCTCTGCGAGTTCCTCCAGGTCTAGATCACCATGGGATCAGATCTTTCGAAAAATTTGTTGTATGGAGACTAGAGTGATGGCCTGGATGGACCAGATAGAGGCACAAGGTAGAGAGCAGTTTGCCCAGATAGAGCACCTGAGTGAGCACGTGAGAGCTCTACAAGAGGAGATTCGATCAGCACGTCCATCTCCAACTACTAGTGGTGACATAGGAGGGGGTGGAGAGCCTGCCTTATAGATGGCGGATGTTTCAGCCTTTTTCACTACTTTATGTCATTTTTCTTTATTATCCTTTATTTCTTTCTTTCTGGGTCTGTACTTATTATTTTTACTTTATAGGATTTTTAAGTCGCTTTGGCCTATAGCTAACGAATTGGATAATGTAGTTATTTTCCTTATGATGTGGCTGCAATTGAGTTCGATTCTGGATCTCTTACCTGTAACTGGACCATAGACAGCAACTACTACGGAATAGGGGAGTATTAATTCCATCTTTAGTTGTTTATCTTATCATTTCTTTACTTTGCCACACATTGGGGACAATGTGTGGTTTAAGTGTGGGGGGATGAGAATACTTCGTAGTAATTGTTTCTTGTTGAATGATATTTGAAAAAATTTGTTTGACTATTGGCTTGGCTGGATTTTTTGTGTTAACGGGGGGTTGGCCCTATTTTAGGGGAAACTCTGTCAAATTTTTTCAAAAATTGTCCAACTTATTTGAGCTATTAATTTTTTATCTTAAGTTTTATCAGTACTAGTATATCCAAGTTGTTAGTTTTTCAATTTTCCCTGCCCAAATAGAGTGATTATGCACATTTTTTAGGATTGTCTTCTTAATTGACTAGGGTGAAGTGAGTGTCTGATTTTGAAGTTTATTTTAAAGAAAGTATATTAGATAAAGTAGATTGAATTATGCTAAATTTTTAGTGAATTTAGCAAAGTTTTTCTGCTTTATTTGTTTTTCGTCATGAGTTAAGTAGTGAATTAGCTTTCTGGTATGACTTATGCCTATGATTGGTAATATGTTAGGGAAAAGGGACTAGATGAGCTTATCTGGAAAAAAAAAAAGAGTAATTAAGCTTAGGTTCTACTCCGCTAGTTTTAGTACTAAGTAACCGGGGGTCTTTATCTGGTCAATATCAACTTTCGCATAAAAAGGTGCTAGAATTATGAGTATGCATAGCAGCTTAGACAGATGAAGTGCAGAGTAATCGAGGATCTTCATCTGACCAATGTCGATCTTCACGTAAAAAAGCAACTTTATGTTCTAAGTAAAGGCTAAGCTTAAGAAGAAAAAGTCCTTAGTTGTGAAATATGAATGGTTTATGGGCATATAGTTGTACTTGTTTGCTATATGATCTACTTACTTATGAATTTCGAATAAAGTAGAGAAATGGAACTAAACTTGTTTAATTGACGTATAATTCTTTCTTCTTTGTTTAATATGATGAGTATTTAGAAACAGATGGATGATTACATAATTGTGTTCCATAGTTGTTGAGAAGTTATTCTTAGAGGTGTATATTTTGTTTTATTTTGGTTAAGTCAATGTTTGAGTTTTGTGTGGTTCATTGCTTGAGGACAAGCAATGGCTTAAGTGTGGGGGGATTTGATAAGTGCTAAAGTGTACTAGTTTTTAGTAGGTTTTTAGATTAGGTTTTTAGGGTTTTCTATGGGTTTTTCCTCTAGTTCTTAGCTATTTATTCTCATTTGTGATTTTTATGTCAATTTGTGTAAATGTGTGATCTACATATATTTTTGTGCTATTTTGTAGGTTTTTGATAGCTTCGTCATCGAATTTAATCAATTGAAGTTGCAAAGACAGAGTTTGGATTGTTGATTCGATGATGGAGGATGATAAATGGAGTAAAACACGCCAAAATATGGAGCAAAGTCCAAGGGTTTTGAACTACAAAGGCATTAGAGCTGCTGGACCACAGTTGGAGACGCGATTGGACGCAAAAGAAAAGTTTCTGACCTCAGCAGTGCTCTTATCCACGCCATAGACTGAGTCGCGGCCAAGGTCAGAAGGTTGAGAGCCTCAGCCGCAGGCTGAGCTGCGCCCGCGACTCACCTAAGGTCACCCGCGGCACAACAGCTGCAGGTCCAGACACGCCCATGGCTAGCCAGCTTCTACCCGCGGCTCATCCAGCCGTGGGCGCAGCTGGGACAGATGTGGGGGCGGCTCACTTATAGGATTGTGCGATTTTTCAGCAGTAGAATTGGTGTGAACGAGAAAACCAATGGAGAATAGTAAAAAGTAGAACAGGGGGTCTTCTCTAGGGCAATGAGGGACAAAAGAACACATTAGATAGAAGAAAGAGGCAAGAACAATGAGTGAAGAGGGGTAGCAACTACAGGACAATCTCTGCAGCAACACAAGAGAAGAATTGGTGGCTGCATGAGAATGAGTTCTCCTATTTTTGCTTTGTTGTTTGTTGATCTTTCCTTCGTAGTTATGAACTAAATAGCTTAGGAACTAGATGGGTTGAACCCTATTTCACTTATTATGGATCTTTTTCCTTGATTAATGAATGGAATTCTCTTTATTTGGATTTATTTGTGAATTTACTGCTTGATTGAATTGGGTATTTGCGGGCAACCTTTGATTTAATCATTGATTTCACTTAGGTTTATTGAGAAATAACCTAACTGATTAGATCCCTTCACAAATAATGAGACTTGCATGGGTTGCTAGATATAGAACCACATAAGTCTTCCCGGGTAGATTCATACCTAACCCACACAATAGAATCTCTGAATTGTAACTTCATCTCTTTGGGGTTTTAATGGTAGAAGAGATTCTCATTAATCAACTAGAGAGATAAGGGTTATGATACTCAAGAGAGATCATGACCTAACATAGGATTCTAGGGTCTAAATACTTGAATTCATTCATTCATTAATCTGGAATTGAAACATAATAAGGAAAGAATTAGGGGAATTCCACATCTAGTTCCTACTTTTGATCATTGGTACTTTCTCTTGTTTGACTTTTCTTGTTTGCTAATTACGTTTAGGTAGTTAGTTTATTTTGATTCAATTATATCAATCTTTCGAATTTGTGAGTTAGATAATAGGGAAAGTGTTAGTACTAGTATTCATGTAGTCCTCGTAGGAACAATACCTGATACTCACTTATCCTATACTACCGGAACGATAGGTATACTTGCCTAAAGAACCCGTAGTGTAGCGTGGTGAACATCATATATTCTTATCTAGAATTTCTTATTTTTCTTTTCTAAGAAAATCACTAGTTCACTCATTCTCTTCTTCAAACTCTCTTGTTCACTCTTGATTTTATTGTAAAAAGTGGATCTCTCATCTAACTTCTTTTTCAAAACCTTAACATTCCAAGCCATATCTACTCTACTTTTCTTCAATTCATCATTCTCACACCTCAACCCTTTATTTTCTTGAACAAGTCTAGCATTATCACAAAGCATGGAATTAATCTTCAATTTCAATTCTTTGTTCTTGGCATATGACTCTTTCAAAATCCTACATAATTTAAAAACAAAATTCTCAAGATTATCATCACCATCATTACCATCATCACATATATTTTTATTTAAAGAAGAGTGATCTGAAGTTACCTCATGATCTCCTATGGCCATAAATGCCATTTATGCCATTTCCTCTTCTTCTTCGATTTCCCCATCCAAATTGCATTCGTTCCAAGTAATTTGGAAGTTGTTGAATCTTTACATTCTATCCCCTCTTCCTTCCTCTTCTTTTTTGAAGGACATTCATTCATGCGGTTTCCTAATTGTCCACATTCAAAGCATTTGTCATTTTGCTTCTTTGCGGCTTTTTGCTTGCCTTTATTTCTTGAAGAGCTTATTGGTTGAGGTTCCCTTGTCCCCCTCTTCTAAACCTTCTTTTGTTGGTGAGAAATTTTTTGAAGCTCTTTGTGAGTAGAGCCAAATCATTATCTTCCATGTCAATATCCTCACCATCAATTGAAAGTATATCATCATCATCTTGGGAGGACTTTAATGCCATATTTTTGTTCACTTTGGCCTCTTCCTCTTCTTGTACCTTAGATTTCAATTTAAGTTAAAAAGAGGTTAGAGAATTAACAAGAAATTTATTTAAGTCTTTGGCTTCCTCTATAGCCATGACTTTACTTTCTCATTCCTTGGGGAATGCATTCAAAATCTTCCTATTTTTCTCACCCAACATATAATCTCTTTGTAAAGCCTCAAGATCCTTAATTATGTCATTAAATCTACAATATATTTTGTCAATATTCTCATGAGGCTCCATATTAAATGATTTATACTTAGTAACTAGCAAAGCCTTCTTTTGTTGTTTCACATTGTCACTTCCCTCATGAATGTCTTTCAACTTATCCCAAATTTCCTTTGCCATCTTACATCCCTTCACTCTAGTCGACTCATTGGCATTTAAAGTATTATACAATACATTCATTGCCTTAGCATTGAGAGTGAGGTTAGTTCTATCGGTAGGAGTGAGTTCTTGCTTAGTCTTTGGTCAAAGCTCAATATACATGGATTGTAAGAATATTTTCATCCTAGCCTTCCAACTAATGTAGTTCACTCCATTAAACATAGGAGGTCTAGTAACGGATTGCCCTTCTAAGAACCAAGCACTATTTGAGGTTGCCATGGATCTCTCCTAGCTTGTTAGGCTATTAAATATGGAGTCCAAGCTCTTATACCAATTGTAGGCCTTATATGCAACCTAAGAAGGGGGTGAATTAGGTTCCTTTAAACCTTAACTTAGTCATAGCAAATTTTCACAAAAATTGAAATTTACTAAGTTAACTAAGTGATCAAATAAGTTGATAATGCAATAAATAATGTCAGAATGATCACTGACAAGAGATGGTTTTTTCTATTTTAGTATATGTATTATTATGTGGTTTTAGTTTTTTTTTTGTATTTTTAACATAAATTTGGCACAATTTGATTAAATTTCTCCAATTTGATGATTTTTCCTAGAAATTAGAGTTTTTACTCCATTTTTATGGTTTTGAAATGAAATTTATATTTTGATCAAATTAATGCATAATTTTAGTAAATCTTCCAGGTTTTATATATTCAATCATTATTTGGATCAATTGGAGTAAAAGTCATCAAATTCATATTAGATTCAAGGATGATTGAATTGGAGTTTCAATGGAACAACTTTTACGTTCAAAATCTTCAAGATTGTTTGCTCAATTTTGCGAAATTTTCATCAACAAATTCACCATGGAATTAAAGAGTCAACCTTACAAAAGGTTCTCAAGGGCATAAAAGAAATAATTAACAAAAGAGAAGTGCAAAGATGCAATGGAAGTGAAGAAGTGGAGAAAAGGGGTCGACAATAATGATACATTTCAGTATTTTAGCAATTACTTAACCTACAAATATTGAATTGAGATGATTCTTCTTGAATTTTAAAGTTAAGTGGATACTCTATAATTCTTATGAAGATATCAAATTCAGTTCTCAATTTTTCATAGCCAAAAATCCAAATTAATAAAGTACATGCGTGCTGTGAAACAGTAACTTGGGCAACCCAATATTTTTTTCGGTATGTTTTATGTTTTAAATGTGTTTTTAAGTTAGTTTGTTTGATTTGTTTGGTTTGAATTTAAATTTGAAGCATTATGTGTAATCTTGAGGTTTCATATTTAAATCTTGAGGTTTTTCATATCTCTTGTGTTTTGAAGGTACATTTGTTTAGACATCTTTGTTTTATCATTTGGAATGTATTTGAAGTGGTTTTATGGTTGAAAAGAACAAAGAAACCAGTTTTAAGAATTGATTTTTGAGTGCTACCTCCCTTGAATTAATTACAAACACAAGAGAAGAAAAAGCCTAACAATTAGGAAGAAGAAAGAGAAAAGAGAGACGCCACAAGAGAGAGAGAAAGTGGCGGCTTTTCTTCTTCTAATTTTTCTCTCACTAGGTTTTCTTTTGTGTTGCAATAATAATTCAAGAGTCAAAGCATGAACCTATTTATAGAGGAAGTATTCTAGTCTTTTAGGAAACAAAGCCAATTGGAAACCAAAAAAGTTTAGGTAACTTACTTTAGGCAAAGTCTTTTCCTTTAGGAAATCTCTTCCATAAGGAAACCAATTAGTTACTTTATTTCTTTTAGGAAACTAACTTCCTACAAGACTTAGAATATTTACAAACAAGTCCTTCAAGTTAATTTATCTCATAAATTAACCCCATAAGTATCTCATACTTATCTTAATTACATTTTTACGCAAAGATTTTGTTCTTTATGTGTGTGACCCATTAGGTTCCATTCACGTTGGCAATAAGTACAAATTATAACTCTTTAATTAATTAATTAATTAAGAGCTAGATAAATTAAACACTTTAATTTATCATTAATTCACTAATTAATTAATTTGCACTTATAGATCATGAGTGGCGTCTAGCAATGCATCATAACCACCCAAATGAATAGGAAAGTCATATGGCAGACCATACCTATCAATGAGAATGTTACCGTATAATTAATATTCTTTCACGACACTGTATCCCAATTATTCTAAAATTATAGTGCATATTATTAAATGACTAACTTATATTTTCTTGTTCCAGAAATATAACTCTCCATAACGTATAACCTTGAACTACTTCCAAGTCATACTATCACTTCTGCAGAAGACTTATGAGTTAATATTTACAACAAGTGGCCATAAAGGGATACACTCTCCTATTAAGGATTGGTGAATCCTATATTGATTACTCACTATCTTTCCATGCTTCAAACTATACCCAATCTCTAACCTATGGGCTACCCTTTTACGAGCACCGAGGAATAGAGTCAAAGTATAGCAATCCACACTCAATATACTATGGTAATCTCAAGTCAAAGAATCACTTACACCATTGCCATTAAGAGTTCAACCATTGGCACTATAGTTGAAAACTCTTGGTGGATCATTCCAATGAACTTGTTCTCAAATAAGCATCCACATACCAGCTTAGATGTCACGCACACCATAGTCAATAAGATCAACTACTACTTACCATTAGTAGAGGCAAAGTATGTGCTAATCTGTCCGTATTAATGATGTCCAATCTCATTAATACTATGACTAGGAATATTTAAGAATATGACATTATGTATTAGAGTCTCATAATTGTAACCCTTACAATCTCTAATACACAGTCAGTATCCTAAGGACTTTATCCATCAAACAAACAAGTAACATGGAAATACAAGTATAGATGATAAAGAAAAATACCACATGAATAAATATAACATAATTAAGTGTAAATACAAAAAGCCTTAAACTATCCTAGTGTAAATACACTAGGATTCTTCCTTCAAACTGTGGGACAAAACGTACACGGTTTCATTTGCAGTTTATAAACCGTGGGACAAAATGTGCACAGTTTCATCCGTGGTTTGTAGACGAAGTAAGGGATTTTAACCGCGGGTCGAACCGCGGGAAAAACCATGCGGTTTGTCACGTAGTTTGTGCATAGAAAATATGATTTTTGAAATTCTTTGGTGTTTTTCAAAACTCTTTTGAATCAAAACATGTTGAAACCCTTTTAGCACGAAAAAATAATTTACAAACCATAAAAACAATCTTAAGAACTTATCTTAATTATTTAAGACACTTTTAAACAATCAAGAACTTTTCTTAAAAATAAAACTCTTGATTTTTCTAAAACAATTTTGAGACAAATTTCATCAAGAACAAACCATCCATATTTATGACAATTAAATAAACACAAATTATATAGATATAATCAAAGGAGGCTCTGATACCACTGTAAGGTAACAACACAAGTAACGAAACAGAAAAATAAAAATTTATTACCATAACCATAGATCTCTTTGGCATATCTATATGATTAACAAGGGGTTTTGCACAAAGATTACCTCAAGCATAGAAGATTTCTATGCTACTAGGCAAAGATCTTTCGAAGAAGAGGTTAGATCTACCACGAAAAGCCCTACAAGCGTAGAGCTTCTAACGATATCCACACGAACAACTTCTATAGGAACCTTTGAAGGCTTGCTTGCTTTAACTTTTGAGTTCTAGCTCCCTTGAATTAATTAAGAACACAAGAGAAGAAAAAGCCTAACAATTAGGAAGAAGAAAGAGAAAAGAGAGAAGCCACAAGAGAGAAAGAAAATGGCGGCTTTTATTCTTCTAATTTTTCTCTCACTGGGTTTTCTTTAGTGTTGCAATAATAATTCAAGAGTCAAAGCATGAACCTATTAATAGAGGAAGTATTCTAGTCTTTTAGGGAACAAAGCTAATTGGAAACCAAAAAGGTTTAGGTAACTTATTTTAGGCTAAACCTTTTCCTTTATGAACTCTATTTCATAAGGAAACCTGTCGTGCCCCATTTTTTTAAAAGACGAAAAAAGGGATATTATGTTTATTTATTGGAAAAAGAGTATGGGTTTTTGTAAAATGATTTTTAGAAAATACTTTACAAAAAATGGTTTGACAAAAGATGTGATTTTTAGAAAATACTTTATTTTGAAAGCAAAAAGAAAAGGGCCTAAAATGTGACTTTGAAAATGCGACGGTTTTTGGGCCCGAAAATAGAGTCTAAAAAAAAGGTTTTAGTGAAAAGGGAGTCACCACTTGGTATTGAGTTTTGGTGTACCAAGTCACCAGAAAGTATTTTATAAAAGGTAAGAAATCAAGAATTATTTATTTAGAAAATGATTTTTGAGAAAAAACAAGAAAATCCTTTTTAAGACAACTCCAGGTCTTTGAAAATAAGAGAAAAAGGTTCGGGAGTCACAGTTGAAGAAAGGGAAGGCAAAGGCTCATGCCTAAGGCACCCTTTCAACCTAGCCAAAACTAGTTGTGAGGTTTAATCTAAATTTTCCTAATATAACCCTAATATTTTATCACATTTGGATGCAACTATATGAATGCAAATCTAGTCCTAAAAATGGATATCGTTAAGGGACAAAATGTTCCATTGAGTTTTGATCGGAATTATCGCATTAATTGCGAAACTCGAATTTTAGACCTCAATGGAGTCACGAGTATAGATGCAAAATGGAATGTAAAAAGAAAAGGAAAATAATAATATATATAATAAGTGAACAAAGAAAGTGGGGATGCAACATAACGGGTACGGGAGACTAATAGACTCGTGACTAGCTATTCCTACTCACGGAGGGGGGAACGGCATGTACGCTACCGCTTCCCACGTAAGTAGATGATTATTTCTAGTCAAAAAATCACACAAATGACCTAAGATTCTATGTGAAATGTAACCTAAATGTCAAGCACTGAATATATGTAAAAATAGATAATAAGAATAATAATACATAAAAACCATGCAAAAATGGAAAAAGGCCTAAAAGAGAAAATGTGACAACCTAGAAAATTCATATAATTCATATTATGCTTATTGGTAGAAAGAAAAAAAAAAAAAAAAGAGGGCCGAAATTAGTGAGAAGAAATAAGGAATTGATTTTCTATTTTACTAGCATGTTGTACCATTTCCTTTAGGAGTTGTACCTTATAAGTCTTGCAAGATTAAGGGTAAGATAAATGAGAAAAATCTCTTCTAATTATACTTGGCCAAGTGGAGATTTAGTTGCAAGAAAAATCAAGCTTTACTTTTGGTTTTGTCTTGCTTTGATTGGTCAAATTTTTTTCCAATTCTTTTCCATTTCTTTTCTTCCTACTTAACCAATTTTTCTCTTCTTTTTCTTCTTGCTGGACGGCTGCTTTCTTCTCCATTTTCTCTCCATTTTCTTTCAATTTTCTTGAAGCTTGTACTTCCATTTACTCATTTTTCAACCATAGAAAGTGAGCTTTTCTTCTTCCTAAGCATAGTTCTAAGCTTGTTTAAGGTATGTACTATGAACTTTTGCTATTAATTTCAAGTTTTATTTAGTTTTTGTTCAAGTTTTATTTAGTTTTGTTCAAGTTTTATACTAAGAATTTGATAGTAGTACTTGAAGATTTAAGCTTGAATTGAAAAATACTTGAACAGTCATGCTGGACCAGTTTTAGTAAAACTTTCATAACTTGGTGTAGATAACTTGGATTCGAATGATTCTTGTTGTTTTAGAAACTAGATTGATAGGGCTTTCATAAAGCTTGCACTGTGGTTCGTTGTGTATTAATCGCAGAAAGTCTGCAAAGTGGGCTGAAATTTCGGTTCTGCGTAAACAGTTTTGAGAAGGAGCCAACTTGGGGGCTGATTTTGAACCTGTTCTAGTTGGAATTTTAAGTGATGATCTCATGAAAATTGTAGTCCTAGAAACGTACTTTCAAACCATGTAATCACAATTCCCTGGTTCTTGATGGATTGATCCCAGCAATGGCATGAACTTGGACAAAAACCAACCCTGTGCAGATTTGGGTTGATGAAACACTAAGTTGTGGACCGATTTTGGAATGATTTTTGTTAGAATTTGACATGATGCTCTTCATGAAAGTTTTAGCCCTTAAAATATAGTTTCTATCTATATAATCACTTTTCTCATACGACATATCAATTAGAAGTTATGTTCGGTTGAATACCCCTAGTTGGTAAACTTGAAAACATGAGTTAACAAAGGAGAATGGGATTGAGCTTGAATTGAACATAGAAGTTGTAGAACTTGTTGAATTTGGCTTGGATGGCTGTTTTTCTTGCAAGGAAAATTTTGGTTTAGTCCGATTTAAGGGGAGATACTGCCGAAATTTCGGTAGAAATAAAGAAAGAAAAATGGTAGAGGAAATCTCGAACCTAGAATATGTTAAATTTAGAAAGTTTAGTGTGCAGAAATTTTGGACAATGACCTAGTAATGAAGTGAAATTTTCTTAGGACAAGAAAACCCTAAATCTAAAATCCTAAAGCTTAGGGTAAAACCCTAGACTCTAAAACTCTAGAAATGAAACCCTAGAAATAATTGGGTTATTTCTTGAATTTTCTTGCTATTTTGACTTAGGGTTTTCACTAGATTATTTCTTGTAAATTCCAGGATCCGAAAGTGAACCTTCACCACATTACGAAATATTTTCCTAAGCGATCCAGGTGAGTGTCCCTTTTTCTTGTGCATATGAGTGTTTCCTTGTGTATGCTTGATACATGATAAATGATAATCCTCTGTATTAATTCTATGTGTACTTGATATTCATGAATTGTTACAATGTACTATATGAAGGGAAAATGTGTACTTTATCACATTTACCCCGTAATTTGTTACATGCATAATTTCTATCAAATGCGAATGTAATTGTTTGTGAACTTTCAAATACACTAAACTTGTTGGCTAGACTTCCGTGGTAGTACCGCGGTTAGTCAAGCCGGTTGTACAAAGGAGGATATAAGGTGCTGGGTGTTTTAGGGCATGGCGTTCTTTCCTTGAGTTGTGAATCCTCAAAGAGGCCAACTCCAGATTGAACTTTCTTGCTTGCTTGTTTGCCCTCTAGGGTTGAGATCTCACCCTGGATGTGGCGGTTTTCGGAGGATATAAGGTGAATGGTGGTCAGGGCTCTTGCTCGATAATGCAGGTAGAACCTGTGATCCAGACCCAAAATACTATCTCGGTTCAACATCATGGTTACATGATCAGTACTTGCTCTCATGGTCGAAACGTATCCTCCCTTGTTTAAATAATTATTTACTTAATTATTTCCTATGTGATTTTGTGACACATGTTAATTGCTTATTTATTCTCTCTTGATTTGCCTCCGTGTCTGTATGTGTGGGAACCTCACTGGGCTATTATAGCTCACCCTATTTTATTTGTTTTCCTTAAACAGGCTCCTATCCCTAAAGCCGGTGGTGAGGATTCAAGGGTAGATTCTGGTAGGATTTTGATAGAAAACTGCTAGAGATATTATTGTATTAATGAACGTATATGATGTAAACTATGAAACCAGTACTTTTACTTTTAAGTTTTGAATTTTATGTGACCCTAAGATACTGTCACAGTTGGTATCTACGAGTTTTCTACTGAGTTACCATCACTTACGAATTTTAATGCGTGCTTGACTCGAGTCCTGGCGAGAGCCAGGCAGGCAGCCCGCTAAGCCCTTTGGTGCGCCTCTGGGTAAGGTGGGGCTGTCACAGAACATGTGTGTGAAATGATATGAAATGCACACGAGGAGTGATTTTAATACTAAAATGACCTAAGGGTCTAGCATTAGACTAGCCCATTTTCTAAAAAATTCTCTGCTAGTATTGGACTAGCGAAGAAACTAAAATTAACTACAACTAGCGTTGGACTAGTGTGGCGACGATACACACATATCATCATAAACAAGTAAATAAATAAAACATAGATTAAAGCAATAATCACAAAAAAAAAACAAATAATAGCACATAGGAGCACATAGCACATAAGCATAATATTTTAGATGCAAAGTCCTAGGGAAAGCAAATAAAACACATAAGCACATAGCACACATAGCACACAAAAGCCCTAACTATTACACCGGGAAAGCTTAATTACAATCTAAAAATGAAAAAAGATAAGAGATGACATATCTAACCTATCTATCACATTTTCTATCTAAAATACATAAGTTTTTGTTAAATAGATGAAACTATAAACTATCTATTACATTAACTATCTAAATACAAAATTTTTGCTAAATAGAATATTACCTATCTATTACACTTCTTTGAATAATAAAAAATTAAATTCCCATAAATAATATGACATAAATAAATAAATACTCACACATGAATAAAAATAATAAACACAAAGAGATACATTAAAAAAACATATAGAAAAACACATAGGAGCACGTAAAGAAATGTTGGAAGGATAATAGGAGTACGTCCCATTCGAAGACTTGGTATAAATGCTAACAACAAGAACAAACTTATCAAGGTACCATTATTTAAATAAATAAATCATTGATTAAATAATTTCATATTAATCACTATAAACATGCCACAATAGTTCAAAACAATTATAGCAATAATAAACAAAAATTAAAGAAAGCAATAATTAAATACTTAGGAAGCAAAATGAAAATTATTTAAGTAAAATAAATAAATAAATAAAATAAGAAAATAAGAATAATAAAAAATAGAATACAATAATACATACTTATGCTTTTAGCACCCAACTAAGAATCACCAAAATAACTAAAAGAGAAATAAAGAAACTAATTTAAGCATTAATTAGACTAAGAAGACCAAATTTTAGAACATTAATTATAAATTTAATAAAATAAAAATAAAATGTGAAAATAAATAATTAAAAGCTTTGAGGACTTAATTAAAACTCTTTTTTTTTGGGCAAAAATAAAATGTTCAAAGGTTTTGGATTAAAAATGGAAATTTAGGCAGCATTCTAGAGTGAAAAATGTAATTTATAACAAACTAAAGGGTAAAATTACAATTTCAAACCATAGTTAAGATAATAATATAATTTACGACAAATTTAAAAGGCTAAAATATAATTTCCAGCCAGCATAATGCCAAAAATAAAAATTTCCAGCAATACTTAAGGGCAAAAATGTGATTTCAGCAAACTTGGGGGGGTTAAAAATGCAATTCCAGCAACATTCAAGAGTAAAAATACAATTTTCAGCAACATTCAAAGGCTAAAATTCAAGTTCTAGCTACTTGGGGGGCAAAAATATAAATTCCAACAATATTGGAGGGCAATAATGTAATTCCAACAAAGCATAATGACAAAAGTAAAATTTCAGCAAGGTTGGGGCACAAAAATGCAATTTTCAGCAACATGAGGGACCAAATTTACAATTTCGAGCAACATTCAAGGGCTAAAATACAATTCCAGCAAACTTGTGGAGTAAAAATGAAAACTAGAGCAAACTTAGGGGGTAAAAATGTAATTTCAGCAAGACTTAAAGGACAAAATTGTAATTTCTAGCCAGCTAAAGGGGCAAAATATAATTTCCAGCAAAGTTTAAAACTAAATTGCAATTATTCTAGACATAATTGAAAGGAACTACAAATTCTAGGGGTTAACTTAAATAAATAAGGACTTAAATGAAGTAAACTAAAAGTATTGAAGGGCATAATCAAACAATTAAAAACTTAAGGGGGCAAAATGTAAATACATAATCTACTAAAATAATAAATAATAAATAACTAAAGCAAAATAATCAAAACTACGTCGTTTCATGTCAAAACGACGTAGTTTTGCTAACTTCTCTTCTTCTTTTTTTTACCGGTTTTCCTCTCTCTCTTTTTTTTTTTCTTTATTTTTTTTCTTTCTTCTTTCTTTCTTTTCTCCCCTGCTTTCTTTCCAGATTTCATCTCTGTTTTTTTTTCTTCTCTCTTCTTCTTCTTTCTTTTCTTCTTTCTCCAGATTTCCTTTTTTTCCCTTATCTCTCATTCCTCTCTTCACGCTCTCTCTCTCTCTGTCTCTCTCTCCCTCTGTCAGTTTCCCTCTAACCGAATGCCTCTCCCACCCCCCAAATCAGTCCTTTCTACTAACCGAAAGTTCTTCCCCAAAATTCATTCAATCCCCATTCCTAAATTCCTAAATCAAGCCTCTATATCTTCCAAATATACAAGTAAAATAACCATAAATCACACAACATACAAAAGCTTACTGATTAAATGACACATTAATTAATTGGAAGATGAATTACCTCACAGATAGGGAGAGAATGGCAGTGGCAAGTGGTGATGGGGTGAGGTGGAGGCGAACGGCGGGACTGCTGGTGCTCTGATGGAATTTGATGCTTTTGCTGGTTTGGGGTTGTCAATCGGTGTTTCTCGGCTATGAATTTGTGGTGCCCTCCTTTTTTTTTTTTTTTTTGGTTTTTGCAGGTTTATTTGGCCAGGAGCTTATGGTGGAGTTGCAAATGGTGGTTTCGTGGCTTCGGGGACTGGTTCTGGTGGAGATTTTGGCAAAGCTTGCTAGCGGTGTCGATGATGGATGGCGGTGGAGCTTGTACTGGTTGTAGGCAATGAGAGTGAGAAGCAGGGGGTTAGTTGCGCTTATGTGTGTAGTGTGTGAATGGCGTGTTTGACTATGCGTGGGTATATGTGTGGATACGTGTGACTGACTGTGTATGCAAATGTGCGTGTTTATGCCAATGAATGTTTGGTTGTTTGGATTGTGCAAGTGCGTGTAAAGTGTGTGCTTATGTAGATGAACTAGATGTGAAGTGTTTGTGTTTGTGATGCAGGGAATGAAAGTGGTTGCAGGTGTGCGTTTTGTGAGTTCTGTGTGTGGGTGTGTGTGAATTGTGAGTGTATTGTGTGTGAGTATGAGTTCCGTGTGTGTATGTGGCTTAATGTGTGTGCAGGTGTTCGTTTGAATGTGTGAATGTGTCTGGTGTGTGGTTTGTGTGAGCTGCAAGTGAAGGAAGCTGTGAGAAAGGTGGGGTGCAGTGAGTGAACTGGTGTGATTTCCGTGCAGGTGGACTTATGAAGGTGGTGTGTGTGTGGGTGTTTTTGAATTGTGTAGATTGAGAGCCAAGAGAAGTGAGGAGGGAATTGTGCAGGTCTATATGTTGTCTGTGTGCTATGTCTGTGAGTGCACTGGTGTGGTGAGGGCTATGAGAGAGGTGAGTTAATTTGTGTGAGTGAGTTGAACGTGTATTGTCTACAGATGTGAAAGTGTGAGTGTTTTGTGAATGTTTGAGTGAGGTGAAGGTGGTGCTGAGGGAATGGCGTGAGATGAGGACTGAGAGGGAGAGTGCTAGTGTAGTGAGAGTGAGTTCTTATGTGTGAATGTTTGTAAAAGTGTGTGTGGTGTGTGTTGCGAGAGCCGAGAGAAGAAGAGAGGCAGGAGAGTTGTGTCCTTTTGGTGGGATATGGTGATGATGATGAATCAAGAGAATCATCAAACAATCTCCTAAAACTGCTGATTAAGTGCAAAATGGGTGTGATGTGATTAAACAAGATAGTAGTTGGGATGATGATGTTTGGAAGCTATGGGTGTTGCTAGGGTGGCTGAGAAATGATGGAATTTGGAGTAGAAAGTATGGCTGACTAGCAGCCATTTCAGCAGCAGCAACAGCAGCAATTTGGAGTAGAAAGCTGCCTGCTGTTCAGGCAGCTTTTTTTTTTTTTTTTTAAGGAAAAATTTTGTAAGGAAAATAAAGAAAAACAAATGAAATAGAATAAAATAAAATAAAAGATACTTGGACTCCCTAAAATTAAAAAGAAAAATACTAAAATTTGGAATTATAAGAATGAATAAATAAAATTCACTATAAAGTTCAAAATTAATATGACATTGAAAAATGTGCTATTAAAAGAAAAAGGAAAAATATTGAAATAAATATCAAACGATTTCTAAAAATTATGAAATTTATACAGAAAATTTATGAATATAAAAAATGTGCATATAAAATTTTGCACTTGAAAACTCTCATTAAAAAAAATGCATTGGGAAATGTGCCATTAAATTAAAAATACTAAAATTTTAAACAAATACTAAATGACTCTGAAAGATCACTAAAATAAGAAATAATGATAAAATGGTAAAACTATGTGTTTAGGAAATGAAATAAAATAAAATAAAAATAAAAAATATTTACATTGTAAAATTACCAATTTGCCCTTGATACATCTAATTAGGCATAATATCCACAAAAATTACAATTGGCCCCCGAAAATAAAAATTATCCCCAAATGAAGTAAAATACATTTTCCTTTTAAAGAGTGTGTCAAAATTTGGTGTCTACAAAACCAATTAGTTACTTTATTACTTTTAGGAAACTAACTTCCTACATGACTTAGAATATTTATAAATAAGTCCTTCAAGTTAATTTATCTCATAAATTAACCCCATAAGTATCTCATACTTATCTTAATTACATTTTAACCCAAAGATTTTGTTCTTTATGTGTGTGACCCATTAGGTTCCATTCACATTGGCAATAAGTACAAATTATAACTCTTTAATTAATTAATTAAGAGCTAGATAAATTAAACACTTTAATTTATCATTAATTCACTAATTAATTAATTTGCACTTACAAATCATGAGTGGCGTCTAGCAATGCATCATGACCACGCAAGTGAATAGGAAAGTCATATGGCAGACCATACCCATCAATAACAACGTTACCGTGTAATTAATATCCTTTCACCACACTATATCTCAATTATTCTAAAAGTATAGTGTATACTATGAAATGACTAATTTATATTTTCTTGTTCCAGAAATGTAACTCTCCATGATGTATAACTTTGAAACTACTTCCAAGTTATACTATCACTTCTGCAGAAGATTTATGAGTTAATATTTCCAACAAGTGACCATAAAGGGATATACTCTCTTATTAAGGAGTGGTGAATCCTATATTGATTACTCACTATCTTTCCATGCCTCAAACTATACCTAATCTCTAACCTATGGGCTACCCTTTTACAGGCACCGAGGAATAGAGTCAAAATATAGCAATCCACACTCAAGATACTATGGTAATCTCAAGTCAAAGGATCACTTACACCATTACCATTAAGAGTTCAACCATTGGCACTATAGTTGAAAACTCTTGGCAGATCATTCCAATGAACTTGTTCTCAAACAAGCATCCACATACCAGCTTAGGTGTCACGCACACCATAGTCAATGAGATCAACTACTACTTACCATAAGTAGAGGCAAAGTATGTGCTAGTCTATCCGCATTAATGATGTCGAATCTCATTAATGCTATGACTAGCGATATTTAAGAATATGACTTTATATATTAGAGTCTCATAATTGTAACCCTTACAGTCTCTAATACACAGTCAATATCCTAAGGACTTTATCAAACAAACAAGTAACATGGAAATACAAGTATAGATGATAAAGAAAAATACCACATGAATAAATATAACATAAATAAGTGTAAATACAAAAAGCCTTAAACCATCTTGGTTTTAGGGCATACACTAACACGTTATACTTACGACCCATTACAATGATTTTAAAATAGAATTAGATTAAAGAAACAATTTTAATTGTAATAATTTGTAATTGAAGGCACTAATTTGAGTTCATTAAATAAGCAAATAAAATTGAAAAAATCCACTTGAACAGTGTATTTGCGTGTGTGCCTTTAATTATAGATTAGAGCAACTAAAAATTTTTTCTTCCTTTAATACTTTTTGAATCCTTTTGTAACCGTCACATGAGTTTCATGTGACCGAATTCTATTAAGATTCTAAGAAAATTGGTCAATAGGAGTAAATATGCTAAACAATTGAAACATTTGGTACTAGATTTGCTTTTGTCTAAATTTTAAGGACTGAAACTGCCAATGACCCAAACATTTGGTACCAAAACTGCAGTTTTCTCCTTACTATATTTTTCCTAATATACTTTTCAATTAAGCAAAAATTCCTACCTACATAAAAGCTCTCCTTAATCACTTGAGAAAGAAATTCTTTAAAATGTTGCACGCACTGGCTTCGTTCGAGTAGGGAAGACTAACCCTAATCAACTAGGACAAAGCAATTCTCCATAAACTCAAAGAAAAAGAAAATAAATAACACATAAGTTGGACAAGGTATTTTCAAAAAATTTTGATAGAGTTTCCACCTTTCGAGGATCAACTCCCTGCCAAAGAAAATCAATACCAAACAATCCAACCAATTGTAACACAAGTAAACAAACAATCTACGAAATATACAACTCTCCCCTACACTCACATTGTCCCCAATGTGTGCAAATTGGGAAAGAAAAGAAGTAAAATGAAAGAAAGTAAAAATGGACTATTACTCCCCTTTCATAGTTATTGCCACTCATGGTGATTGCAATAAGAATCAAATATACACAGAAAGCACTATGTACTGCAACCACCTGATAATAGAAACCTACATCGTCCTAATGACTAGTACAAGTCAAAAGTGAATAAACAAAGAAACAAAAACAAAAGAAAAATGAAAGTGCTAAATAGATAATTAATGTACAAGCCAAAATAAAAGACAATGAAATGAAAGAACAACGTAGAAACAGGCAACAATCATTTCAATGGCTCACTTTGGCTATCATGACCACCTCCTGGCTCGCCAAAATGGAAAGAGCACAGGAGATATTCAACGGTGCCCACTCTATGGCTAATGTTGTCCAGCTATCCTCGAACATCACATATAGCACCCTTAAAGTCATCTCGTAAAATAGCAATCACCGCCAATACTTATTCATTGCCATGCACAGATATGAGTCCTCCAAAATGTGTCAGTTGTGTTGAGGGCCCCACTGCATCAGCAGATCCCGACACATGCTGCATAAAAGTGGCCTCCTCTTTCTCCTCTAGGCACTGGCCTACCCCCTCTATCAATTCAATGGCCCAAGGCTTGACATTCAAATTTTTCAATGCTCGGAGATTGAAAACGTCTCCAGCCCTAGTTCTCACTATCTATTGTTGCTCAAGACGAACTTCATAATGCTCAAGAATGAGTGAAATCATCCATGGGAAACCAAAACAAGCATGGGTGTCCCGGGACCTAGCCGTGGTCGACATATATGCAATGATAGCACTAGGCGGAGGACTAGGGTCCTTCATGACGCCATTCACTATCTCGTCTAAGAAGTATATCATTGGCTTGCCACTTGTTTATGTTGCTTTTCTTGGGGAGAACATTGAGGGCAAACAGAAACACAATTATGTGGTAAGGGGCATCATACGAACTAGTCTGGTAACTTTCATTATCATCACTCCGTGAGTGCGTTAGTGATACATTAAGCATCGTAGCTTCCCGTTCTTGTGTCCATGAGCCTCTCCAATGACATCTTCTATTATGCATTACTTCAGGCCCATCATTTTGGCACCCAAGAATCAGTGCCAATGCCTCAGGCTTAACTTGATCCACCATCTTCAAACAGTGGTAGTTAAGTGTTTAGCACTATGTTGTGCCCTCTTAGTGTTAACATAGAATTGCAGACAAAGAATGGATGGTAATACTCAGGTTGTCTCAATATGGGATCCCACCCTAGTCTGGCGAATGTATCGAATATATGGAGAATGTTTTCTATGTTCTTTGCCACTATCTTTTCGATTATCAACTTGGCATCTGCATGTGTCAACTGTAACACCCTAGAAAATGCACTTACAAGAGACATTCTTTTATTTAGGGTTAAGTGTTAATTCTTGATTTATTAGTTGGAAGATTTCTTAAGTTAATTAGGTTAATTCACTAAGAAGTTTTTTCATTATTAAGTAGGACACCTAAGTACCAAATTTGGAATAATTTTATTGGACCATTTAATTTATATTAGTATTTAAATTTTTATTAGCTTATTCTACTATTTTCTAGTCTTTTGACTACTTGAATTTTAGCTCAATTTTACTCAAAAATTTCACTTATTTTCTTGCTTTATTTTTTTTTTCTTGGCTGAATTTTCTTCTCTCCTTTTCTTTTCTCTTGGCCGAAATTTCTTCTTTCTTTTCTTTTCTTTTTTGGCCAAATTTCTTTCTTTTCTTTTTCTCTCCTTATGGCCGAATCTTTCTCTCTCTATTTTCCTCTCTTTTTGCTTTAATAATTTGTGCGATGATATTACTAATTACTAGGTGATAAAGAGGTTAGGAGTTCCACCAATTAAATTGATCCAAGTTAACCACTAATGCATTAAAAGACTAAATCCTAACTTTATTCTTGTTGAGTTTTTATTGGTTAATCTTTTTCCCACCTTTTCTCCATTTCTTTTCTATTTTCCCTAGCCTATTTCTCTCTCTTTTTCTTTCTTCTTGGCCGGCCAACTTGCTCTCTCTTTTCCTCTCATTTTGCTCTCAACTTTTTTAAGCTTTTTCTCCAAATTTTGGGTAATTCCACCATAGAAAGTGAGCTTTTCTTCTTCCTACACAAGGTTCTAAGCTTATCTAAGGTATTTACTATGAATTTTTCCTACTAATTTCAAGTTTTAATTAGTCTTTTATGCAAGCTTAAACCTAGATTCTTGTTGCTACTACTTGGAGAACTTAGTTTGCATTGGAGATTTACTTGCTAGATAAAGTGTTCTTGTGGTTAGATAGACTAGTAAATAGCATTTAAATCTTGAAATTTCATGTGTTATATGTTGTTTGGTTGAAGATTCTTGGAGTAGAATTCTTGAAATTTAGTGGAATCCTGATTGAAATTTAGCTTGAATTGAACATAAAAGTTGTAGAACTTGTTGAAATTAGGTTGGATGGCTGATTTTCTTGCAGGAAAAAAATTTGGGTTAGTCCAATTTTAAGGGGAAATGCTGCCGAAATTTTGGTAGAATTAAAAGAAGAAAAATTGACAAGTGAGATTTTAAACCTAGAATATGCTCAATTGAAGGAAATTGAAGTGTAGGAATTTTTAGAAAATGATCTAGTGATAGATTAAATTTTCTTAGAATGAGTAAACCCTAAACCCTAGAAACCCTAAAACCAAAACCCTAGAAATAAGTGGGATAATTTTCTTGAATTTTTCTTACTAAATTAACTAGGGTTTTAATCGGGTTTTCATTATATTATTTCTTTTAAATTTCAGGGTCCGAAAATGCATCGCGACCATTTTACGAGATATTTTCTTAGGCATTCCAGGTGAGTGTCTCTATGTGCATGATGCATGAAATGTTATGTTCCACTTGTAAATATTATGTTACACTTGTAAATATTATGTGATAAAATGTGCTACTTGAGGAAAGATGTGTACTTTATCGCATCTATTCCGTAATGTGTTATATGTTTTCACTATTCAACGTGTTATTTGTGTGTGAGACTTCCGTGACTAACTTTACCGTTACTTCACGGATAGTCAACTCAGATAGGCTTGGGAGGTTATAAGGTGCTAGATGTTTTAGGGCGTGATGTTCTTTCCCCTTTTAAGTTGTGAATCCTCAAAGAGGCCAACTCCGGATTGAACTTTCTTGCGTGTTGGCCCTCCAAGGTTGAGATTACTCCCTGGATGTGGTAGCCTGTACGGAGGTTATAAGGTGAACAGTGGTTATGGCTTACGTGATAAAACTGGCATGTCCTTTGATAAAGACCTGAGCTATTATCTCGGTCCTAACGTCATGGTTACATGATCAGTATTTGCTTCTCCTGCGGTTGAGCTTGCTCCCGTAGTTGAGCCTTGTATCCGCCCTTGACTACTTGATAATTAAATTGTTCATATCTTGTTTATTTAAGTTGTCGATTATTTTATTCAATAAAATAATGAAATCTTGATATGGTTGCATGACTTGGGCATTCACTGGGCTATTATAGCTTATTCCTTTTATTTGTTTTCCTTTACTCAGGTTTCCTGAAAAATTAAAGCTGGATCGACTGATTTTGATTGTACTAGATATCTTAGTTATTGTAATAGCCAAACTGTTTTAGGCTATCCTTGTGAAAATCATGTATATTATGACATGTAAACTTTTGAAGTTACTTGTACCTTTAAGTTAAATAATATGAGTGTATTTTATTTTATTCCATTTTATTTTATTTTAATTTGAGTTAAGTACGCTTGGATGGTTGCGTGAGTGCGTGATTCGAGTCCTGGCGAGAGCTAGGCAGGCAGTCTGCTAAGCCCTTTGGTGCGCCTCTAGGTAAGGTGGGGCTGTCACATCAACTACCATTGCTCATTATCTAGGGAGGTAAAGTGGTGCTTATCCCATTGTCATTAGCATAGAGGGCGACTAGAAGACCCTTCACCTCATGATCTTTTGTTGGCAGCTACCTTCTTTGGCATGGTTGTTACCTATAAAAGTCAGGCAAAGGAGTTAAGGATGTAGCATCAATATACCTTACAAGTGTACTGGGAAGGCAAATAAACAAATTAAAGCACCCAAAAAGCAAAGAAAAATCGCCTAAGACACCCTAGGAAAAAATGAGTCTTCAAGGAAAAATGGCCTTCTTCAAGTTTTACCCTCCCAAAAATTGGGTTGTGAGTGTCTGTGGTAGTACAAAGTGTGTGGATGATGAAGATTTGAAGAAGATTTGACTAAAAAGATAGAGGATTAAAGAGACTAGGCAAAGTGGTTCATTTTTTGGAAAATTCAGCACGTCTTCAACTTTTCAATTGATTCGAAAATCTCGGAATTCATCCTTAATCTTCAAGAACATGTGGCACTCCTCTATTCCTTCTAAAATTTCAATTTTCATGGCCCAGTTGCTTCATGATAAATTGCCTTTGAACTCAACCTTATACAGACTTGAAAGTTTTGGTCCATCTAAATGTCAGTGTTGTTTGAATCCTCAGGAGGAAAACATTGATCATGTCTTTTGTTCGAGTGAAATGGCTAAACAAACATGGAATTTCTTCTCAATGGATGTATCTGTCACTTGCTCGCTTACAAGGATTCACACTCTTCTTTTAGCTTGGTGGTTTAAGCACTCTAGGAGTTCTTTTGTCTTGTATATCCTTCAAATTACTTCTATTGTTATCGATTGGCACCTTTGGAAATGGAGGAATGCTTCTTGATTCTAAGGAAGGAATTCTCCTTTTTCAACTTTGGTTTCTACTATTTTGTGTGATGTCCTAGACATGTTTAGTTATTTTCAAGAGGGCTAGATGCAATTTTTATTCAGTCATCGTTTCAAGAGGGCTAGATGCAATTTTTAGTCATGGCCAGGCTTCATACAATTTATATCTCAAATTCAAAGGAGTTTTTCTTTCAAGATAACCAAATGGATTTCTTCTCCCCAAACGTGATTTAAGCTTAACACTGATGGATTTTCTAAAAGAAACCTGGGTCAAAGTGGAGGTGGCAAAATTCTTAGAGATTCATCAAGCAAAATGTGCTTTGCTTTTTCTTCTTACTTGGGAGAGACCTCCAATTTACAAGCTGAAGCGAAAGCACTTCTTTATGGAGTTTGATATTGTCAACAATATGGTTTTCATATGTTCCAAGTTGAATGTGATTCTCAATTGATCATTCGTATACTTCAACAAAAGGTGTCATGTCCATGGTCCATTGATAGATAGATGCAAGAAATTCTTCTACATTCAACCTATTTTTCTTCATTAAGTCATTGTTATCATGAAGCCAACAAAGTTGCTGATGAATAAGCTAATTTTGGATGTCAAAATCAGATTAATTTAGTCTTTCTTGACAAGCTTAGCCTTCCTTTTATGGTTAGAGGTGAACTTAGGGTGGATAGATTATGCTTTCCTTCGTTTAGAAAGTGTATTTCTAATACGCGTGGAAGAACGTGGAGTTGCTTGAAGATCCAAGTGAAGCTTCAAATTTTCCCTTGGAGGATTTCGACCCTTCAAAGTGCTCAAGTAGGACCAATTTGAGCAAGTTCAATATGCCTACCTAATTGCTCTAAAGGACTTAATCAAACAAGGAAGAAACTCTAAGCTAGGGTTTTGATCTTGGAATCACTCGACAAGATTGGGGGTAGTTCTTAATAAGCAAAGAACCAAATAAACTCTCAATTTGAGAACTGACAATAATAATATTCATAAAATCATGTGAAATTCGTATGAATAGTGTCCCCTATTTATAGGGTTACATAGATGATTCTAGAACTTAGAAATTAAGGCAACTACTTAAACCTAAACACAAACTAATTGAAACACTTAACTTAAAACAACTTGTAACTAAATTGAAAGCCTTAAAACATAGAAATAGCTAAGTTCTAGAACACTTAAAAAATTCTATAAACAAGCAATTGGGCTGGTCGTCCAAAGCATTGAAGCCCTAGTGATCCAAACGCCACTCTTCAAGGAGGTTGGGCTTCTTCCATTGATCCATCAACAAGTAAGTTGGATGGCTGACATTCTATGCTCCAAGCATCATCTTGAGCAGCCCAAATATAAGTAATAGGCCTTGGAGAAGAGTTGCTCTTGGCCCAAGTTTCTTCTTCCTCTCGCAAGTCCAAATATAATCCTTGCAAGGCTTCTCTCATTCTTCTAGTCCTAGCCCTTGTCATTGGCCCATCAATGCCTTGCAAAAGGTCTTCTTGAGCTCGTCCAACATTCTTGAAACTTGTTCCATCCTTGGTAGCTCCTTGATCCATATCATTCCCTCCTCCCTTGAAAAGGATTCGCCCTCGAATCACCTACATCAAACAAAGAAAGATAGAAACATTAAAAGTGGCACTCACATTACCATACTCACTTGGTAGGTCAATCTTATAGGCATTATCCCCAATCCTTTCAAGCACTTGAAATGGACCATCTCCTCGTGGGTTTAACTTAGATTTCCTTTGATTAGGAAACCTCTCTTTCCTCATATGCACCCACACCCAATCACCAGGCTCAAACACAACTTGTACACGCCCCTTGTTTGCAATTCGTGCATAGTGCTCATTCTTTTTCTCAATGTTTGCTTTCACCTTGGCGTGTAACTCCTTAACAAATTCAGCTTTTCTTTTGCCATCTAAATCTGCACGTTCGTTAGTAGGCAAAGATAAGATATCCAAAGGAGTTAAAGGATTAAAAGCCATAGACAATCTCAAATGGTGAAAAAGAAGTAGTAGAATGAGTAACACGATTATATGCAAACTCAATGTGTGAAAGGACACTTTTCTCAATTCTTTAAGTTACGTTGTATGATTGCACTGTAATAAAGTAGTGAGTGTTCTATTGACCACTTCAGTTTGGCCATCAGTTTGTGGATGAGCAACAGTAGAAAACAACTAATTTAGTACCAAGCTCATTCCTACAAAGTACAGCCAAAAATGACTAAGAAACTTAACATCACTGATTCACTCACAATAGAAAGTAGGTAAACCATGCAATCTAACGATTTCCTTAAAGAATAAGTCAGCAATATGTGTAGCATCATTAGTTTTAGCACAAGCTATAAAATGAGCCATCTTGCTAAATCTATCAACTACTACAAATATGCTATCCTTTCCACTTGAGTGACCTTGGTAGACCTAAAACAAAGTCCATGGATATGTCCTACCCGAGGTTGTGTAGGGACGAGGTAAAGGGGTATAAAATCCATGTGGCATGACTTTAGATTTTGCTTGCCTACATGCAATGCACTTAGAACACACATCTCACACATCATGCTTCATTTTAGGCCAATAAAAATGCTCATTTAGAATATCTAAAGTCTTTTGCACACCAAAATGACCCATAATTTCACCCTTCATGTGTTTCCCTCACAAGTAGTTCACGAATAGAACAATTAGGCACACACAGTTTATTATTTTTAAACAAAAATCCATCCTGCGTAAAGAACCCTTCACATGCATGATTTTGACAAAGTCTCCACACTTTTCCAAAGTCATGATCATGCTCATAAAGATTTTTAACAAGTTCAAATCCAAGTAATTTAGTGTGAAGAGTAGTAAGGAGAGCATACCTTCTAGATAAGGCATTAGTAACCACATTCTCCTTACCTTGTTTTTACTTGAATACATAGGGAAAAGTTTCAATAAATTCCAACCACTTAGCATATCTCTTATTTAGCTTACCTTGAGACTTCAAAAACTTCAAGCTTTTATGATCACTATGAATGATGAATTCCCTAGGTAACAAGTAGTGTTGCCATGTTTGCAAAGTCCTCACCAATGACTTGGACTCTTGCATCAAAACAGCACCAATTCCAACTCTAGAAGCATCACACTCGACCTCAAAGCACTTGTCAAAATCAGGCAAACTCAACAAAGGAGCATTGGTTAGTTTAGCTTTCAACAAGTTAAATGCTTCTTCATGCTTATTTTCCCACTTAAAAACAATATTTTTCTTGACAAGTTCATTAAGAGGTGCAGCAATTGTACTAAAATTCCTTACAAACCTCCTATAAAAACTCGCAAGTCCATGGAAAGACATCACCTCATTAACATTAGCAGGAGTTGGCCATTCACGTATAGCCTTGACCTTGGAGTCATCCACCTTGATTCCTTTAGAGCTCACTACAAAACCAAGAAAAACAACAGACTCCATGCAAAAAGTACACTTAGACAAATTAGCATAAAGTTCATGTTCCCTAAGAACCATAAAAACATCATGCAAATGTCTAACATGCTCATCTAAAGAATGGCTATACACAAAGATATCATCAAAATATACCACCACAAATTTACCTATGAAATCACGAAAAACATGATTCATAAGATGCATAAAGATACTAGGAGCATTAGTTAAACCAAAAGGCATTACCATCCACTCATATAACCCATACTTAATCTTAAAAGCAGTTTTCCATTCGTCCCCCTCTTTCATACAAATTTGGTAGTATGCACTCTTAAGATCAATTTTAGAAAAGATATTAGAGCCATGCAATTCATCAAGCATATCATCTAATCGAGGGATAGGATAACGATACTTTACCATTATCTTGTTTATGGCTCTACAATCCACACACATGCGTCATGTGCAATCCTTCTTTGGCACCAAAATAACAGGGACGGAACAAGGACTAAGGTTCTCACGCACAAATCCTTTCTCAATGAGCTCATTTACTTGACGCTGTATCTCCCTTGTTTCCTCAAGATTGGCACGATATGCAGGCCTATTTGGAATACTTGCACCAAGTATGAAGTCCTTTTGGTGCTCTATTCCTCGCAAAGATGGTAAGCCTTGTGGTATTTCTTCAGGGAATAAGTCTGAAAAATTCTACAATAAAGAAACCACAACACTTGGCAAAGAAGAGTCAAGGTTAGAAATAGAAAAGAAAATATATTTGTACATTACAAGTAACACTTGTTGCTTGGCGAACAATGCCACCTCAACGTCATTTTTACTTGCAAATGCACTCAACTTTTTCTTTTCTCTCCTTTCACAATTTTCCTTCTCTTTTCCCCCCCTCAGATTCTTTCTCTCTTTCTCTTCTCGAATCCGAGTTGTTTCTTTTCTCCTTAGGCACAGCTTTGGCTTGCTCTCCCTTAGTTGAAACTCACAAACAATCCTCACTTGATCACATGAGCCTCGGATGGCTTAATTGGATTATCTCCCACCTAAATGAGTAGTTGTTCTTATATCCATGATACAAAACCCCTCCTACCAAATTGCCAAGGGCGTCCTAACAAGATATGGCATGCTTGCATAGGGACTACATTGCACCATGCCCTTCTTGATACTTCATCTTTGTTCTTATAATCCTCACTTCATCTTTGTACTTGCCTATAGACAAAGGAATGCATACCCTTCTTGATACTTTTACATCACCTTGATTAGCAATCCAATGAAGCTTATAGGGCTTGGGATATTCTTCAGTTGTCAAACTCAATTTATCTACAAATAAGGTAGTAGCAACGTTAGTGCATGAACCACTATCAATGATCAAGCTACGTATCTTATTGAGCACAGTACAACGAGTGTGGAATATGTGCTCCCTTTGTAGATTCTTATCATCCTCTTTGAGTTGAACATTCAAAGCTTTTCTAGTGACTAAAAGCTCTCCATGATCACCACTATTGAACTCAACTTCTCTAGTCTCAGAACCTCCCTCAAGAGGTGGCATCTCTTCTTCACCATCACTAGAAGTAATACTTTCAACATCCCCATTGTCCATGATCATCATAGCCTTTTATTTGGACAATTTGAAGCATAATCCCCAAAACCTTGGCATCTAAAGCAACGAACCTCTCTAAGCCTTGAGAAGACTCAACTTTCCCCTTTGTTGGAGGCTTTGAGAAGACGCCTCTTGCTTACTCCTCACGGATTGGACAGCTTGTGGTGGAGGTGGTGGTGCTCGACCTTCTCTCCCAACAGCCCAATTTCCCCATTGAGGACGTGATGATGATGATCCAAAGTTGCGTGGCTTCATGGCATTGAGTTGCCTTTCAATCTTGATGGCCATGTCCACCAAGTTATTCATCTCCACATAGTGATGCGAACTCCACATGAGATCTAATTTCAAAGTTTAGACCTCCCATGAATCTAGCCATCAAAGCTTCTCCCTCTTCATCCATGTTGGCTTGAATCATCAATTTCTCCAATTCTTTATGGTACTCATCCACAGACATGGTACCTTGCCTCAATGTTTGTAACTTCCAATGGAGATCACGTGTGTAGTAACTTGGTACATACCTCTTCCTCATGATCTTCTTCATTTCAGACCAAGTAGACACGGGTTCCCCTCCATATTTGATGCGATTTTTGTTGAGTTGATGCAACCAAATACTTGCCTAATTAGTAAACTCAGCAATAGCAAGACGTACCTTTTTCTCCTCAGTGTAGTTATGGCATGTAAAAATATGCTCCACCTTTCTTTCCCATTCCAAGTAAACATCAAGATCTAGTCTCCCTTGGAAAGATGAAATCTTCATCTTTATGCTCCCTAAATTGCCATCATGAGGTGGTTGGTTTCCCGCCCTCCTCCCTTTGCGTGAGATTACTTCCTCATAGTCAGAATCATACTCCTCATACTCACAAACATCCTCTTCATAAATAGATTTCTTGGAAACCCTAGTTTGGCCTTTAAAGGCGGACTCCATGCCTTCCACTCTAGCATTATTTTGAGCCAATTGTTGTTAAATGGCTTGCCACATGGACTAAATGTCAAAGTTTTGTTCTACACTTTCATTAGACATGATAAATAAAACCTGGAAAATAAAGTTAGTAGCACAAAATAATAATAAAAGAAAAATAATCTTACCACTCCCTTAGTGTATGCACTCAACCCTCGTGTATCACTCCAAGTATTTATGGCGTTTTTCCTCAAATGTGCTCACCCCTAAGCCTTTTACCACTCTTGAGTAGCTTCTACTCAACCGCTCTTGTAAAGCTCCAAGAAGTTAAACCACAAGAGTAAATGTAGAGGTCAAAGAAAATAAGCTTAGAGTAATTGTTTGATCAAGAGAATTCAAGAAAAAAGATGGAATAAACAAGACTTGACTCAAGAAGACACAAATTAGAAACCCTAATGTGTGGTATTCTAGTGTGAAAAATCTTGATTTTTAATGTTCTCTTGAAAAAATTAATAATATTCTTGTGCAAAAAAGTAAAACTCCAACAATCCTTGAAGGAATAGGAAAGAGATTCTTTTCCAAAAAGAATTCATGAACAAATAACAACTAAAACCAAGCACAACCAATTTGGGAACCTTAAAGAACATGGACAAAGCTCCTTCCTAATGTGAAAATATGGACAAAATAAAGAAGAAAGGTAACAAGGTCCGCCACTTGCCAAATAAATAAGAAACCCTTGCACTTGCAGGATTTGGTTTCCCATCCTTTGTCAACTAGTTTTCCTTTACCAAATTGGTTTCCCAAAGTCAAATAACTTCTATTTAAACCCAAATAACACCTTTTGACTCCTTTTAACACTAGAATTTTTGCAAAAATCGTAATAGAAATTCGTCCAAAAATAGGAATGAATTTCAGCAACTCAATGTGCAAGAAACCCTAACAAAACCCTAGTTTATGAAAGAACCCTTTTGACTGACCCTTTAATACTTCAAGAACTTCAAGATTTGATTAAGAAAGTCCAAGAAATCAGCCAAGAACTTCAAGAAATCAGTCAAGAAATCTTCAGCAACACAAGACTTCAAGAAACTCAAGAACAACCTAATACAAGTTCAAGAAACTATAAAGTAAGTTCAAGAACTTAAAGAATTGTATCAAGAACGCCAAGAAACTTCAAGAAAATTGAATAAAACCTTGTGCATGGTTTTTAACTTGTGTGCACTCCTTTTTTATTCTTAATTTTCTTTCTTTTTCTTTTGTGCTTTGTCTTTTTATTCCTTCTCTTCTTGCACGACTTTTTCTTTTCTTTTTTTTTTCTTGCACACAGTTTTTTTTTGTTTTTTAACACGTAAAAGACTCAAGAACACAACTAAATCTCCAAGAAAAATTGGTTGTAAGAAGTTTTATGTTCAAGAACCCTTTTTTTCTTGCAAGTTTTCACACAAAAATTTCAAGATAACAATAAAAACAGTTAAGATTATCAAGAAACCACACAATACCTAGAATTCTTGATTGAAGACAATCAAGAACAACTCTCAGACCCTAAGGAAAATTCAAGAAAGCACAAAACAAGGAAAAAGTATGCACAAAAAAATATATTTTTTTTACAAGAACATAGGCAACAAGAACAAAGAAAGAACACAAGTTGTTTAACTAGGCACGAAGCACTTGAAAAACAACAAAAGACACGATTTAAAGAAAAATAAAGGGATATATCCAAATTTCTCCAGAGGAAAAATTGGATTAGAAAAACCTAGAATTTCAAGAACCTGGCTCTGATACCAATTGATACACGCGAAAGAACGTGGAGTTGCTTGAAGATCCAAGTGAAGTTTTGAATTTTTCGTTGGAGGATTTCAACCCTTCAAAAGTGCTCAAGTAGGACCAATTTGAGCAAGTTCAATATGCCTACCTAATTGCTCTAAAGGACTTAATCAAACAAGAAAGAAACTCTAAGCTAAGGCTTTGATCTTGGAATCACTCGACAAGATCGGGGGTAGCTCTTAATTAGAAAAGAACCAAAGAAACTCTCAATTTGAGAACTCACAATAATAATATTCATAAAATCATGTGAAATTCGTGTGAATAGTCTCTCCTATTTATAGGGTTACATAGATGATCCTAGAACTTAGAAATTAAGGCAACTACTTAAACCTAAACACAAACTAATTGAAACATTTAACTTTTTTTTTTGGCTAACCCCGTACACGGGGAAGGGCGCCACTCCTCAAATTTTATTAATAATTAAAACATGTACAAGAATTGGAAGGGGGCCAGACCTGACCTCCAAATAGGATATACAGATATTATTTAAAATAAAGCATAAGAAAAAAGGAGCACTACTCCTTTACATTAATGCATATGAAAGAGGGAAAACCTATTCTATCTAATGCTACTAATGTATTAATCGTAGAAGGTAACTGATTCTGTGTAAAAATGTGAAAATTTGTAAGAGGTAATGATGCAAGACTATCGGCCACTTTATTAGCTTGATGATATATATGCAAGATGGATACCTGGAGAGAAGCCATTAAGTGTCGAATACGTGAAACTGAAGCACATAAACCCCAACTTCCTTTTTTTTAACTCTTTACTAAAGACACTAGTGAGAGTGAATCCACTTCAACTAAGATATTAGATAATCCGTGTGCTGCAACCATTTCCAACCCAGTTAAAAGTGCTCTTGCCTCGGCCTCTAATACGGTAAGTTCACCAAATTCCTTATAAAATGCAAAGATCACTTTCCCAGTATCATCACATAAAATTCCTCCTCCTGTACATTTCTAAGTTTCCACAGAAGCATCAGTGTTTAATTTGTAGAGCCCATTTGGAGGTTTTTCCCATACTATTGGCACAATCCGATGTATGGGAGGAGCACGAAATCTGAAATACTTAAGTAGAATTGAGTCTCCAATGCCTTCCCTCCTATTGAACACGACCAAAGCACCAAACCTTTGCAGAAAACCATCAATATTATAAATAACATTCTCCTTCAATACTCTAACACCCTCATATCTTCCTTCATTTTTTGCTTTCCACAAAAACCAAAGAACTACTATAGGAATGATGTACCAAATGTTAGGACCAGCCATTGTTGGTGTGTGCATAAACCAATGCATTAAAAGGGAAGAGATGCAAGTGAATGATATCTTATGAATCCCACAAGCACCAAAGAAATACTCCCATACTTGCGATGCAAGTATACCATAAAAGAAAACATGCATGATATCTTCAATGCCATCACAAAAAACACATTTAGATGCTAAACTAAATCCCCTTGACTGCAAGACAGATTCTATAGGCAAAAAATTATAAAGCAGCCTCCAAGTGAGAAAATTCAATTTAACTGGCAAACCTGAGGACCACAAACTTGTGCAGACTGTTGAAAGATTCTTTTTCCTCCTTATAAGCTCCCATGCTGAGGTTAGGGAAAAATTCCTATTTGCTGAGGCTACCCAAATAATTGTATCAGGTTCCTCCATGCAAAAGTGGATCTCCATTATATCCTTCACGATATCCTCTTGGAGCCAAGCCTCCAATCTTTCCTTGTTCCAACCACATGCATTAAAAAATTCAACCAATAGAGTATGAGGAGGGTTAGACTTATGACACAAAGTAGCCAAACTTTCCTCACCCACCCAACAATCATGCCAAAAATTTAGCAACCCCTTCCCAACACTCCATCTAATCTGCATTTCAGCCTGTGATCTGATATCTATAAGCCTTTTTCACACTCATAATCCACTTCTCATCACCCACATTGGATGATCCTCTTGAACATACTTTGTGAACATAAAATCTGCCCAAAAGGAGTCGCGTTTTCTTAATTTCCACCATAAATTCATTGAACAAGCATCTACCATATATGAGATAGTTCGAATACCCAAACCTCCCTTAGACACTAGAAAGCAAATCTTATCCCAGGAACACCAATGTATTCGACGACCTTCTCTATTGTCCCATACAAAAGCAATCCTCTCCATCATGTTTACCACACCTTTAGGAGGTGCTAACACCTGGATTAGGTAGAATGGGATAGACAATAAAACATGTTGAAGTAAAATTAATCTCCCTCCAGTAGACCGGAGAAATAATTTACTTCATATTTTCCCAATAATACCATCAAATAAAATCTTCCTCGCTCTACCCTTATATAATGGTACCCCCAAGTATTGAAAAGGAAATTGTTCCTGGTTAAACCCAAGAATTTGTTTATATGGTGAGTCACCCCTGATAGAACTCGAGAGGAACATATAAAAGAGCTCTTTGCCACATTCACTTTTTGTCCAGAAATTGATTGATACTTTTGCAAAACTCCTTTATCAAGATCAATCCCTTATTATGACATCTCGTAAAAATAATCGTATCATCAGCAAAAGCTAAATAAGGGATCTTACCATCTTTGGAAGCATAAAATAGCTGCGAATGATCATTGAATAAATGTTCCAGTCCACGTCCCAAATATTCAGCAGCCAACAGAAAGAGAGTCGAAGATAGGGATCCCCTTGTCTCACCCCACGAAAGGATTTAAAAAAACCAGCTAGTGCACCATTTATCGGGACAGAAAACCAATTGTTTGCTAGGTGTCGATACACCTAATCCACCACTTGCTCACTGAAAGCCAAACATTTAACTTAAAACAACTTGTAACTACATTGAAAGCCTTAAAACATAGAAATAGCTAAGTTCTAGAACACTAGAAAATGTCTATAAACAAGCAATTGGGCTAGTCGTCCAAAGCATTAAAGCCCTAGTGATCCAAACACCACTCTTCCAGGAGGTTGGGCTTCTTCCCTTGATCCATCAATAAGTAAGTTGGACGGCTGGCCTTCTAGGCTCCAAGCATCATCTTGAGCAGCCCAAATATAAGTAATAGGCCTTGGAGAAGAGTTGCTCTTGGCCTAAGTTACTTCTTCCTCTCGCAAGTCCAAATATAATCCTTGCAAGGCTTCTCTCATTCTTCTAGTTCTAGCCCTTGTCATTGACCCATCAATACCTTGCAAAAGGTCTTCTTGAGCTCGTCCAACATTCTTGAAACTCGTTCCATCCCTGGTAGCTCCTTGCTCCATATCAATTTCTAATTTTATTTCTTTTAATAATGAGGTTACCCTCTTTTTAGACCATTAATAAAATTTAGGGGTGGTGTCTTCCCTATTTTGGGTTTGCCAAAAAAAAAAAAAAAAGGATTGTGTGGAAGAGATCAGGGTTGGGTCTAAGAGAAGAAGAAAAAGTGAAGAAGAAGGGCTAAGAAAGGCTTTGAGCCTTTTTCATGACGCTACTCGCGGATTCACCCATAGTGCAGGTTGAGCTATCGATCGCGTTGCTTGCATTCTGATGGGAGCCACGGGTTGACCTGTGGTGGGAGTGGCTCCGCAGCTACCCTTTTTGTTTAAGAATTAAAGGTGAAATCCAACTGTAGCCTACTTGTGGCACAGCTGATGCAATAGTTGCCCAGTCGCAACTCCATCCACGGTATAGGTCAAGGCATGGCTAGGATCAAAAAGTCTAAAAACTTTCTAATATAGCCCACAACCTCACCCGAGGCATGGGTAGGAGCACGGGTGACATCAAAATGTTGAATATCTCGCCCAAATCCTGCACGACAAGTCTATTAACCCAAATAATGTCAATATAAGGCACAAATCCACCCAAAAATCAAAATGAAATGAGAGAAATCAATTCTAAACAAAATTAAGATCCAAAAAGACTAAGAGATAGAGTTCAAACTCCCTTTTCCAAATAAAAAATCCTTCAACAAAAGGCACGAGCTAAGTCCTCAAACTTTTGATCTGTGACATACACAAAGAGTAAAGTAATTAAATTGAACTTAACAAAACTAAAAACAATAAAAGAAACACTGAAGATAACTCTAAAGTAAATGTTGGGTTGAATCCCAACTAGTGCTTTGTTTAACATTGTTAGCTTGACATCCTTAATGTTCATCACAATTGAGGATTATCGAGGTAGTGGACCTCTCGCCTCTTCTCATCAAAGCCCCCACCAAGATAAAGCTTAAGGCGATGCCCATTCACCTTGAACGTTCCCTTCTCCTTATGTGAAATCTCTGCAGCACCATATGGAAAAACTTTGTTAGCTATGAATGGGCCAAACTATCTAGACTTAAGCTTACTTGGGAACAACCGAAGTCTAGAATTGAAGAGCAAAACTTGATCACTCGGCTCGAACTCCTTGTTCTGCTTATTTTGCTTGTTATGCCATGCTTTTGTCTTCTCTTTGTAGGTCCTTGAACTTTCATAAGCCTCTTGACACACTCATCAAGTTCGTTCACTTGAAGGTTTCACTTTGCACCTACACATCTCAAATCAAAATTAATGAATTTAATTACCCAACATGCTTTGTGCTCAAGCTTAATCGATAAGTGACAAGACTTACTATAGACTAGCCTATATGGTAAGTGCCAATAGGTGCCTTATAGGCAGTCCTATAGGCCCATAGACCATCATCCAACTTAGTCAACCAGTCCTTTCTCGAGTGCTCTACGATTTTTTGTAGTATCCTCATAAGCTCCCTATTAGTAACTTCTACTTGGCCACTAGTCTGAGGATGGTAAGGGGTGGCTACTTTGTGCGTAACTTTATATCTTTTAAGCACTTTCTCAAACTACTAGTTACAAAAGTGCGTACCCCTGTCACTCATCATAGCTCTAGGTGTGCCAAAACGTGAGAACAACTTTTTAAGAAAACTAACCACTACCCTAGCATCGTTAGTTGGTAGAGCTTCAGCTTCTATCCATTTAGAGATAGAGTCTACCATAACTAGGATACATTAATTCCCAAAAGATACAGGAAATGGACCCAATAAAATCAATGCCCCATAGATCAAAATCTCACATTCAAGTACATTAGACTGGGGCATTTCATCTCTAGATGAAAGGTTACCTACTCACTGGAAATTATCACAATTATCTACATTTCTCTTGGCATCCTTAAAAGAGTGTGGGCCATTAGAAACCTAATTCATGGACCTTGTGACCTATCCCATTAGCGTGAAAATGTCGTCCCACTGATCCTTTATAGCAGTTCCCTAAAATAGTCTTTGTTTCTGGATAAACCATGCACCTCCTAATCACTCGATCTACACTAACATAAAACAAGTGTGGGTCTTCCCACAAGAAGTGACACAAATTAGAAAAGAATTTCTTCTTTTGCTGATGTGTCATCCCCTTAGCAAGATCCGAGCAGCTAAATACTTAGTGAAATCACCAAACCAAGGGTTAAAAATTTTCGAAGGGTTAGATAAAGTTTCCCATCTAGAAACTCGTCATTGATATCATCTTCAACCAGCTTCCCTCTATGGCTGTTCTCCAAGCATGAGAGATGATCTGCTACCAGGTTTTCTGCTCCCTTTTTTGTCTCTAATCTCAATATCCAACTCCTGCAATAGTAGTACACATCATATCAGTCTCATTTTGCATCTTGCTTATTCAGATTGTATCTAAATGCTGAGTGATATATGTATAAATTGACTTTAGACATTATAAGACAAGAATTAAATTTGTTAAATGCAAATACTATAGCAAACAACTTCCTCGGTCATTGTATAGTTCTCTTGAGCATCTGTTAGAGTTTTATTTGCATAGTATATGGGTTAAAAAATTCTATTTATTTACGTTGCCCAAGCACTATTCTCAATACAAAATCACTCGCATCACACATTAGTTTGAAAGGTAGAGACCAATTTGGTGCTACCATAATGGGAAAATTTGTCAATTTCTCATTTAAAACATTGAAGGCAAGCATGCAGTCCTCATCAAAATTAAAAATCATGTTTTTCCCAAGCATGATAAGTGCTAAAGTGCATTAGTTTTTAGTAGGTCTTTAGGTAGGTTTTTAGTGTTTTTCTATGAGTGTTCCTTTATTTCTTTGCTATTTCTTCTCATTTCAATTTTGAATGCCAAATTGTGTAAATGTGTGATTTACATGTGATTTTGTGTCATTTTCATAGGGTTTGCACATTCCATCACCAATTTGGATGGCAATTGGATGATATTTTGAGATGATTTGAAGTTAGTGATGAGTTAAAGCCAAGAAATCCTCAAAGTGGTGCAAAGAAGCAATAGGCGAAAAAGAATTAGAAAAGACATGGTTTGGCAGCCTAGACATATTTCAGTGATTTGGTAATAACTTGAGCTAGAGTATTATATTATGGTAATTAATGAAGAATTTTGAAGCTAAGAGAATGGTCTACAAATCATATGAAGACATCAGACTCCAGTTCTTACGTTTCGAAGGCCAAAAGTTCAAGTTATTGAAGTACATTTGTACCGCAGTACTGTTCTGACTAGTTCTTAGTATTTCAGCTATATCTCAGCATACATACCTTTATATGATGTGATTCTTGTTGTTTTGGAAAGCTTACTCAAAGGTCTAAAACTTTTATGTTTTGAGTAAAAGCTAGTTCAGCCATTTTCAAGGTAAAATATCGCATGGAAGAGAAGTAAAATATTCTGACCAAGGCCGCGAGCAAAGCCTTGTCACGGCCTGGGGTACGGCCTTGGTCAGAATGGGAAGACACAAGGCCGTGGCCAAGGCCTTGCCACGGCCTTGGGCATGGCCTAGTTATGAAAATTTGCGATTTTAAGCACTTTGGGGTGAATCGTTTGAGAAGAGAACCCCACCTCTTTGGAGAAGGGAAAAGGTGGTTTCTTTGGGTTCTAGAGCACGAGAAACACACTTTTACACACATCTAGTGGGATGTAGAGAGAAGAAAGCAAGAGTAGAGGAGCAACTCAAGGGCTTCCATGGTGCAAAGCAAGAAGGCTTCTTCAAGATGCAAGGGATGAATAAAGAAAATCTACATGAGAATGAGTTTTCCCATTCTTTTCTTGTATTTTGTTGAGTTTATTCTTGTACATATGAGTTGAGTTGTTATGATTTAGATGGGATGAATCCTAAATTCTTATTACTATGATTTTATTCCTTGATTTATGAAAGACCCACTTTATTCTTAGATTTATTCATGAATGCCATTGTTGTTGAATTAGGAATTGCTAGCATTCTTTGATTCAATATTGATTTCATATGGGTAGATTGAGAAATCACTTATATGATGAGATCACTTCATGAATAATAAGGCTTGCATGGGTTGCTAGAGATATGATGAGATCGCGCGTACGGAAGACTACCAAGACCCTTGGATTTTAGGCTTACTACTCGTTGAACTCAAGACCCCTTGGATGGATCTTCCAAGAACCCTTGACGTGGAGTAGGTTGCTCGAACTTTTCCCCTTGAAGATGCCCTCGATCCTAGAAAAACCAAGATGAACCGAATTGAGCGCGTTCAATCGTTCAAACCTAATTCTCTAAAGATCTTGAACAAAACCGAAAGGAAACTCTAAGCGAGATTGGATGGTCGCCACAAGCAAAGCTTGATAAGACCTATGGCGGTTCTCAATCACCAAAGAACCAAGAAAATTCTAGAGAGAATTTCACTCAAAATATCATAAACGTTCTATCTCAATGTTGTTCCCAAGAAACCCTTATATAGGGCGGCACAAAAAAACATAACCAAGAAAGTACTTTACCCTAGTTGTAACCTAATATTCGACTATTAAAGATTACAACTCTAAAAAATTGCATAAAACAACTAAAACAAACTTTCTGATGGTACCCGCGGCACCTATCCGCGGCGCGGGTATAGGGTGCGGGTTCGGTCAGAAAGTTTGGCATTCCAAGCACTTCACGAACGAGCCTTCTGATGGTACCCGCGGCACCTATACGCGGCGCGGGTTCATGGCGCGGGTTCGATCAGAAGGTTTGGCACTTCATTCCCATGCTTGATTATCACACGTATAAGCTCTTCTTGATCCATATAAATGGCCTCTTCAAGTCCGCCAAGTATAAGTCCAAGTCCAATAAGTATGAGTACTCCTTGGATCACATCAATCCCTCCTTCCTCGAAAAGATTCAGTCCTCGAATCTGCGAGTTCATGTAATTAGTAACTAAAGGATTGATAGATGAGCAAGTATAACCACCATGAATATTAAGCACATAAAAATTAGAAGGTATAATGCAAGCATCTACACAACTAAAGGAAAACTCAACACTCGTTAAAGATGAAACACTAAAGAACTTAAAAACACATATAAAAGATGCAAAGACAGATTGACATTTAAGTATAACATACAAGCTTAAATGAGTTTTATCCTTAAAAACATGCAAAAGAACGAACAAACATGAACTATTAAACAAATACCTATGAACAGACTTAAAGTAACAAGCGTTAACAAGATGACCATCATGATCATAATCTAATAAAGACTCTTGAATACTAACTGAGTGAAAAGCACTAACAAAAAGGTCTTGAACAGGTATGCAACACCAAATATGATTAAATTCGTAATGAAAAATAACCCTAAAAATAGAAACACAATTATTAGCTAAAACACTAAGATGCTTTGGATGGAATGCATACAACATATAAACTCTATCATGGAATAATAATTTGCAAAATAAACCACAAAAATCGCTAGAAGTATGATCATAAATCCCAAGAAATCCTTCAAGACATATTGACCTAGATGAAGTTAAACAAACTAGATGCAAAACATAACTACCTACCCTAATAGAATAGACACATAAGATAGAATTAAGATGCAACTTAAAGCTATTAAAACATAAAAACTTAGGCCACAAATCAGTAAAATTCAGCAAATCTTTGTGAAGTATTGTGGCATTTGGACTTTGTAGCAAATTTTCCTCCACGGTTTTGCTTTCTTTGCTCAAGGAAGGACTTCCAACACCCAAATAGCATGTATGTGGCATTTTCTTTGAAGATCAACCTGCAAAATAGTCACCAAAACACTAGGACAGTTAGGGCTAAACACATTAAGCTCACTAGAAGAAAGACGAACATCTTTGTATAAAACAAGTAGAAGTTGTTGTTTAGCCTCCAAAGCTGAAACGATCTCAATCTTGGTGGCAAATGTATTTACTTGCTTCTTCCCCTCTTTCTTCTCACTTAGAACCCTATTCTGGTCACTATTTAATATGCCACTTTGGTCGCCATTGTGACCAAGCCAATGCCCCTTTTCACCTTCTCCACGGGCTTCCAACTTTTGTTCCTCCCTTACCTTGAATTCCTTTGCAATTCTCACTTGATCCGCATGAGCTTCAGAAGGTTTGATGGAATCCAAAGTGATTTTTCGGTTGTCCCACATGAAGGAATACCTATTCTTGTAGCCATCATAGGTGACCCTTCCTATCAAATTGCCAAGGACGTCCAAGAAGTATGTGACACGCTTGCATGGGAATCACATCACACCACACCTCATCCTTGTACTTGTTGATGGAGAATGGTACCCTAACTTGCTTGGTAACCCTCATGTCCCCAACCTCAGCTAGCCAATGCAATTTGTATGGCTTGGGATGGCGTTTAGTCTCAAGGCCCAACTTATCTACAAACAAAGTAGAAGCAACATTAGTACAAGATCCACTGTCAATAATCATGCTACATACCTTGTTTTGCACGGTACACCTAGTGTGGAAAATATGATCTCTTTGTAGATCCACTTCATCCTCCTTAGGTGCAATGCTAAGAGCACGCCTAGTGACAAGGACTTCACCTTGATCCCCACCATACAGATTATCTTCATCTTCAAATCCTCCCTCCAATGGAGGCATCTCCTCGTTATCTTCACTTGAAGCTACACTAGCTACTTCACCATCTTCAAAAATAACCATAGTGCGCTTGTTTGGACAAGAAGCAGCTATGTGCCCGAACCCTTGGCACTTAAAACATTTAATCTCTCTTTGCCTAGGCTTCACAATTTGCTTACCCTTAGGATCTTGCTTTGTAGTTGGTTCAGCCCTAGGCAATGGTGCACGAGTTGGAGGACCATGTGATTGTTCAGCATCTCTAAAGCCCTTCTTTGGTTGTTCAACTCTCCAACTAGTACGATTTTGTGTAGTGGAAAACCCTCTAGCACGCCTGCTTTTCAGTTGTCTCTCAACCTTGATTGCTTTTTCCACCAAGTCGTCCATCTCTAGATAATGTTGTAGCTCTACAATTTCAGCAATTTCTGAATTCAAACCAGCTAGAAAACGTGACATAAGAGCCTCTCCATCCTCCCTAATGTCCGCTTTGATCATGAGCATTTCCATCTCCTTGTAGTACTCGTCAACGCCCATAGATCCTTGCTTCAAGAATTGTAGACGCCTATGTAAGTCACGTGAGTAATAACTTGGGACAAACCTCTTCTTCATAATGGCTTTCATCTCCCCCCAAGTCCTCACGGGTTCAGCTCCACACCTCCTCCTATCTTTGACAAGTTGATCCCACCAAACACTTGCGTAGTCGGTGAATTCAACTGCAGCTAGTTGCACTTTCTTTACCTCGGAGTAGTTGTGACACTCAAATACATGTTCCACCTTTCTCTCCCATTCAAGATATGCCTCAGGGTCTAATTTGCCTTGGAATGAAGGTATTTTCATCTTAATGCTTCCCAAATTTCCATCAGGCTCACGTGGTACCCTCCTTCCTCTCCGTTGAATAACTTCATCAAACTCCGACCCCTCTTCAATATCATCATCATAAGCTGGATTTCGAGTCATTCTAGTGTTGGAACCAACTTCTCTACCATCATATTGATCTCCTCGAGCTCTAGATGCTTGCTCCACATTGTCCATTCTCATGGACATGCTTTGCATTTGCTCCATGAGGCGTTGGAAGTTATCTTGCATGCCTCTCATCATGGCTTTAAGATCATCATATTCCGCCATAGTACCTTAAACCTGCAAAATAAAATGTTAAAACAATATAAACAAGAATTTGTAGATCACTCCCTTAGTGTTTGCACTCGCTTCCCTCAAATTTGTTGGCTTTTACCCTCCTTGTGCTCACCACTAAGCCTTTTTTTTTTTCACTCAATGAATTTTCTTGTTGGCCCTTTAGAGAAGAACCAGCTCACTCAATCTTACCAAGGCTTATAGCAACACCAATCTGTGAGAGTAAATGTAGAGGTCAAAAATAAGTATGCTTAGAGTGTTTTGTTCAAGAGAGTAACAAAGAATAACCAAGAATCAAGAACAGACACGATATAGACACCCTAATGTGTGATATAATTGTGTGATGTTTCTTGATTTTTAATGTTCTTTGGAAGAAAAATAACCAAACTTATGCAAAAATAATATTCCAACAAAACACTAAGAATAAGAAGAATAGAACCTAGTCAATTAAACTTTCGTACGTGGCGTTGTTCTCTGTCCAACGATCTGTTTGTTTCAACAGGTCTACTCGGTTGCACAAGGACAGTATTCCAGCCAAATATACTTCAGTTTAATTGGTTTAGTTCGTGTGCTTGGCTTTTATCACCTTGCACGCCTTTTTCACTTTCTTTTGTGTTGCACGACTTTTCTTTGTGCAAGACTTTTTTTTTTTTTAAATTCAAAACCCAAATAACCCACAAAAATCAAACAAAAAAAAAAGTAAAATTCACCGAATGAACAGTGAATTCCGATGAACAGTACCACCAGTGAACAGTAAACCCTAGTGTGAACAGTAGCCGCCGTGAACAGTGATGCTACAGTACGTGAACAGTACGCGATTTTTTTTTTTTTATTTTTTTTTCCTCAAGAATCTTCAACCCTAGGATGGCAAATCCAAGAAACCAATTCTTTTGAAAGATTTTTGCACAAGAATTCCAAGAAAACAATAAAAACTAGTCAAGAAAATACAAAATACCACACAACTCTAGAATTCTTGATTGAGAAGCAACCAAGAACGACTCTAAACAAACCCTAAAGCACGAATTTAATAAGGAAACAACGAAAACTAAAGGTTGAAATTTTAAGAATGTCAAAGACGGACAGAAACAAAATTCAACGTAGGCAAACACAATTTGAAAAGAAAAAGACAGCACGAAACAAACAAAATATTAGGGCTAGGCACGAAGCTCTTGCCTTAATATCACGAAACAACGAACAAAGGGATATATCCGCAATTCCAAAGGAACAAACGGATTGATAGAACCTGGAAATCCAAAGAAGTTGGCTCTGATACCAATTGATGAGATCGCGCGTACGGAAGACTACCAAGACCCTTGGATTTTAGGCTTACTACTCGTTGAACTCAAGACCCCTTGGATGGATCTTCCAAGAACCCTTGAAGTGGAGTAGGTTGCTCGAACTTTTCCCCTTGAAGATGCCCTCGATTCCTAGAAAAACCAAGATGAACCGAATTGAGCGCGTTCAATCGTTCAAACCTAATTCTCTAAAGATCTTGAACAAAACCGAAAGGAAACTCTAAGCGAGATTGGATGGTCGCCACAAGCAAAGCTTGATAAGACCTATGGCGGTTCTCAATCACCAAAGAACCAAGAAAATTCTAGAGAGAATTTCACTCAAAATATCATAAACGTACTATCTCATGTTGTTCCCAAGAAACCCTTATATAGGGCGGCACAAAAAAACATAACCAAGAAAGTACTTTACCCTAGTTGTAACCTAATATTGACTATTAAAGATTACAACTCTAAAAAATTGCATAAAACAACTAAAACAAACTTTCTGATAGTACCCGCGGCACCTATCCCACGGCGCGGGTACAGGGCGCGGGTTCGGTCAGAAAGTTTGGCATTCCAAGCACTTCACGAACGAGCCTTCTGATGGTACCCGCGGCACCTATACGCGGCGCGGGTTCGATCAGAAGGTTTGGCACTTCATTCCCATGCTTGATTATCACACGTATAAGCTCTTCTTGATCCATATAAATGGCCTCTTCAAGTCCGCCAAGTATAAGTCCAAATCCAATAAATATGAGTACTCCTTGGATCACATCAAGATAGAACTACATGAGTCTTCCCGGTTAGATTTAAACCTAACCAAAACCATAAAATCCATAGAACATGAATGCATATTTTTGGGGTTTTAATTGAGAAGAGATTCTAATTAATCAACCAAGGGGATAGAGGTTGTAATACTTGAAAAAGATTATAACCTAGTTAAAGGATTTTAGGGTCTAAGTAATTGGCTTAATCATTAATCAAGTTAGAGTCATAGCATGTTTAATTTAGGGGTATTTACATTTAGATTTCACCTCTACTATTGTTCATTCTCTCTATTGACTTCTAGATCGCTATTGAGTTAGGTAGTTAGTGTTAGTTAGTTCATATTTCTTTTGATTTCGCCACTTGCTTTGTGAGGTTAGATAATAAAAGGAAGGTTAGTACTAGTACTCGCATAGTCCCTGTGGGATCGACACTCGATGCTCCAATGCACTGTACTACTGGAAACAATAGGTGCACTTGCCTAAAATATCCACAGTATAGCAAAAGGGATATCAAAGCAACTTAGTTAATGGCCTATCAATTTTAGAGAAGTTCTTAATGAACTTCCTAGAAAAACCAACATGATCTAGAAAACTCTTAATAGCCTTAATAGACATGGGTGGAGTCAATTTTTCTATAATCTCAATTTTAGCCTTACCTACCTCTATGCCTCTCCAAGAAATTTTATGTCCAAGAACTATGCTTTCCTTAATCATAAAATGACATTTTTCCAATTTAGTTCCAGATTAGTTTCTTCACAACTTTTAAGCACTCCTCCTAAATTCTCTAAACACAAGTCAAAGGAATCACCAAAAATAGAGAAGTCATCCATAAATACCTCTATGATGCCCTCGACTAGTTCATCAAGGATGTGTAACATGCACCCTTGGAAGGTTGCTGGAGCATTGCAAAACCTGAAGGGTATCCTACGATAGGCAAACGTACCGTATGGGCAGGTGAATGTATTCTTCACTTGTTCTTCAAGAGCTATTAGAATTTGAAAATAGCCTGACAGTCTGTCTAGGAAGAAGTGGTACTCGTGCCCTCATAACCTTTATAGCATCTGATCAATGAAGGTAAGTGGAAAGTGATCCTTGGGGGTTGCATCATTCAACTTCTTGTAGTCGATGCAAACCCTCCAACCGGTGACAGTTCTTATTGGAATTAATTAGTTCTTCTCGTTGGGGATGACCGTCATACCTCCCTTCTTTAGTACGACCTCTGCTTTAACTACATCTTTCATACTAGGGTTAAGCCTTATCTGCCGTTGCACAACCGGTCTGAAATCATCTTCTAAAAGAATTTTGTGGGCACAAAAAGTAATAAGTGATAATTTTACCTATTTTAGTATACTGTTTTATATATGATTTTAGTATGATTTTAGTACTTTTGGTATTAAAATGGCTCAATTTTACTCCTTTTCATCAAATTAAGGGTTAGGGTTCGAGTCAAAATTATTATTTCAAGAAAATTAATGCCCAAGTTTATTTTATTTTGTAGGAAAATAATAACTAAATACATTTTGGATCTGTTGAAATACAAGAACTATCAAAATCAAAGTTGATTTAAGTTGTACTTTTTTATCACTTAAACTTGGAAATTTTCGGAAAATATTGTCTTCATCAAATTCTACTAAGTCAACTATTATTCAAATGTGAAAAAACATTCTAAGGGCATATAGGGAATAACCAAAATTTAGAAAGGGCAAATGGTAAAAAGGATTGATCCACTGATTGCTACAACTTGCAGAAAATGACTCTTTTCAATTTGCAGCTTGTTCATATCTCTTTTCCAGATAATTCCAACGTCTAGCTGCACTTTGGTCTGTTCTAGAAGATATCACAAAGCTCAAGGTAGACTTTTGAAACAAAAGGAATAAAATTTCATCATGAAATCTTCAACTTGGACAATGACTTGTGCTAGGGTTTACCCCATAAATATATGCCTTTGTAGTTCATGGAATGGATGCTTGGTTTTAAGCCTTGTTTAAGCTTGAACTATAGCTTTTTAGGATGAGCACTCCTTGTAAATACTTAACATAGGATTTCTTTCTTAGTTTGTAGTAGGAATTATCATTTTCTTGTCACAAAACTTTGAACAAACCCTATTGTACACCACACATTTGATGAAATACAAGGACAAGTCTTGGAGTCAAGTTCATCTACCAAATGAGCAACTCTAATCTTATTCTTCTTACTTTCATTCTTGCATGTGTTGTTACGTTCATATATGTGCTTAAATTTATCTCTAATGTCATGAACTAAGTTGAATCAAAGTAGGTTTAAGATGAAGCTATTGATATTTTTTTTTTAAGGCAAAACCCCGTACACGGGGAGGGACGCCACCCCTAAATTTTATTAATCTTAACCAAAAACAAATGAGAGGGGGACATAAACCTTACCTCTCTTATTAATACAATATGGAAAATGAAATATAAGACTTTAAAGAAGGAGTACTTACTCCCTTTACATTAATTAATGCAAAAGACTAAAACTTAAAATACTTAAAGCGAAAAGCAGGAAATCCTAAGCGGTCTAGCCTAACTGCACCCCGAGCTTCCTTTGGGAGGGAAGAAAAGATAGAGAATACTTCCAGTCCGTTGAGTGCCAATCCCTCATTTGCCAAAATATCTGCAGGTTTGTTGGCTTCTCTATAACAATGATCAATACTAATGACATTAACACAAAATTTATCCAGCTCATCTAGAAGAGGCAACAGAGCCCAGGGGCAAGCAGATTTACCTGAAACAATATTTAACAATGCCAAGGAATCCGTTTCCAAATAAATTTTATTGAAGCCATGACTACTACACAGTTTCACCCCTTGTATTAAAGCTTTGAATTCAGCTTCTAAAATCATACCCACATCTAAAGAGCAAGCAAAAGCAAGGACAAACCTCCCATAAGAATCCCTTAAAATACCTCCACCACCACAAGGACCAGGGTTCCCTTTTGAATAGGCATCAGTATTGAGTTTGAAGCAGTCAACTGGAGAAGACCATTTCACTAGCTTCACACCAACTATTTTTTTCAAATGGAATACAGAGGAGTAAAATTCAGCCCAATGCAAAACATTGACAGACATATTAAACTTATACTCCCATGCCGTTTTAATGTCCCAAAAAATATTATGAACAACATTCTCCCAAGAATGGGCCATACTTTTTATTTATTTTCTTGGCCTTTAACACTTGTTATTAATTGTTATTAATTAGCTACCAACCTTAGGTCATTTTAGTTGTTATTTGCCAAGGAAACTTGTAATAGAAAGAAGCAAATATAACCTATAGTGAATCTCAAGGAAGTAGTGATTCTCATAGATGGATTAAGGTTTGTTGCATAACTTGTAACACCACAATTCATGAGTTCAATGAGCTAAAGCATGCAAGACTTTACCACTGAGATAGGAAAGCTCATGTTTTAGTAGTCTTTGATAAGTGCTAAAGTGTACTAGCTTTTAGTAGGTTTTTAGACTAGGTTCTTAGGGTTTTTTATGGATTTTCCTCTAGTTCTTAGCTATTTCTTCTCATTTGCGATTTTTATGCCAATTTGTGCAAATGTGTGATCTACATATGTTTTCGTGCTATTTTGTAGGTTTTTGATAGCTTTGTCATCGAATTTAATCAATTGAAGTTGCAAAGACGGAGTGTGGATGGTTGATTCGATGATAGAGGACGATTAACATAGTAAAATATGCCAAAATATGGAACAAAGTCCAAGAGTTTTGAGCCACAAAGACATTAGAGCTGTTGGACCATAGTTTGAGGCACAATTAGACGCAAAAGCAAAATTTTCTGACCTCAGCCGCGCTCTTATCCGTGCCGCAAACTAAGCCGCGGCCGAGATCAGAAGGTCCAGAACCTCAGCCGCGGGCTGAGTCGCGCCCGGCCCGCGGCTCACCAACCGCAGGTCCAGAAATGGCCACGGCTCATCCAGCCGTGGGCGCAGCTGGGACAGACGTGGGGGTGGCTCACTGACGGGATTTTGCGATTTTTCAACAGTAGAGTTGGCATGAACGGGAAGACCAAGAGAGAACATTAAAAAGAGAATAGGGGGTCTTCTCTAGGGCAACAAGGGACGAGAGAACAGATGAGATAGAGAGGAGAGGCAAGAACGACGAGAAGAGAAGGGTTGCGACTACAGGAAAATTTCTGCAGCAACACAAGCGAAGAATTGGTGGCTTTATGAGAATGAGTTCTCCTACTTTTGTTTTGTCGTTTGTTGATCTTTCCTTTGTAGTTATGAATTGAATAGATTGGGAACTAGATGGGTTGAATCCTATTTCACTTATTATGGATCTTTTTCCTTGATTAATGAATGGAATTCTTTTTATTTGGATTTATTTGTAAATTTACTTCTTGATTGAATTGGGTGTTGCACATGACCTTTGATTTAATCACTGATTTCACTTAGGTTTATTGAGAAATAACCTAATTGAAGAAATCTTTTCACAAATAATGAGACTTGCATGGGTTGCTAGAGATAGAACCACATAAGTCTTCCCGGGTAGATTCACACCTAGCCCACACAATAGAATCTCTGCTTTGTAACTTCATCTCTTTGGGGTTTTAATAGTAGAAGAGATTCTCATTAATCAACTAGAGAGATAAGGGTTATGATACTTGAGAGAGATCATGACCTAACATAAAATTCTAGGGTCTGAATACTTGAATTCATTCATTCATTAATCCAGAATTGAAACATAATAAGGAAAGAATTAGGAGAATTCCACATCTAGTTCCTACCTTTGATCATTGCTATTTTCTCTGTTCGACTGTTCTTGTTTGCTAGATAGGTCTGAGTAGTTAGTTTATTTTAATTCATTTAGCTCAATCTTTCGACTTTGTGGGTTAGATAATAGGGAAAGTGTTAGTACTAGTATTCATATAGTCCTCGTGGAAACGATATCTGGTACTCATTTATCCTGTACTACTAGAACGATAGGTATACTTGCCTAAAGAACCCGTAGTGTAGCGTGGTGAACATCAGTCTTCAATTCGTAGAGGAATCTAGTTTTAAGTACAAGTGGAATTGAATCCTAAATAAAGGTGGAAATCATAATGGCCATAAGCTTAGCTTTCATATTTTGTGACCTTTAGTGAAATCTTAGACCTAGTCAACTTAATTTGACAATTTCTTCATTGTTTGATTACTAGAATTTGATTTTCCTACCATTTCACAACCTCCAAAGTTTGATTGTTTAGATAATAGAGCAAGTTAGTAGCTTTGATACTTGCCAATTCTTGTTTCTTCGTGGGATCGACCATAATATTCATCATAACTACAATTGACTCGTGCACTTATGGAATTAATATTAGGTTATAAATTTTAAAACTTGTTTGTGCGATTTTAAGTGGATTTATTATCATATTTTGATATAACCTAAACTGCCAATAAAAAAGAAGGACTTATTTCTTCAATGTTAGCTATCTTCCATGCTCCTTCTTATGCTCCTTCAGTACCTTCAATAACCTCTCTTTTTGAAAACTGTCTAAGTCAGCTGCAATAATTACCGGTAGCTTAGAATCTTCCATTAGAAATGCATACTCGAGGTACTTTGGTAGTCTCTTCAATTCCAACTTTGGTGGTTCTTCAATTGAAAACTTAAGACCACCAGCTTTTAATCCTCTTGATTTTTAAAAGGCCTTTTTCCATCTCATATGTTGTCTAGTATCTAAGTGTGCCACTAGTTTGATGACTTTGGGGTCGAAGGTTATGCCCTTTTGTCCCTATCATATTGGCCTCCAACGGATCTTCAATTGCAATTTCCTACAAGGCAAAAGATGTCTTATTATCAATCACATCCATATAATAACATGCATCATCCCAAACTAGAGAATGCCTCATGGCTTAAGGAATCCTAAATACCACTTCTTCATCCTCGACCCTAAGGGTTAGTTTCCCAGCATGGACATCTATTAGCGCTTTAGTAGTTGCTAGGAAAAGGCGCCCTAAAATCAAGGGGATCTCAATGTCATCTTCCATATCTAATATAACAAAATTAACAAGAAATACAAACTTATTAATTTTTACGAGGACATCCTCTATAAATCCCCTAGGATATTTAATTTTTTAATCAGCCAATTGGATACTTATGCTAGTGGTTTAGGATCTACTAAACCTAATTTCACAAACATTTCATAAGGCATTATATTAATGCTAGCTCCTAATCTGCTAAGGCCTTATCAACAAATAAACTACCAATATTGCAAGGGATAGTAAAACTCACTAGATCATTGACTTTTTGGGGCAGTTTATTCTGTAGGATGGCAGATCACTCCTCATTTAAGATCACAATTGACAACTCCTCAAGCTTTCTCTTATTCGTCAGGAGGTCCTTCAAGAACTTAGCATACTTGGCCATCTGTGCAAGAGCTTCAACAAAGACTAAGTTGATATGCAATTGTTTAAAGAGTTCCAAGAACTTACCAAACTATGCATCCTAACGATCTTTTTGAAGTCTACTTGGGTAGGGTATTAGAGGCTTCTATTCCTTGACCACTTTCTTCTTCAGTCTCACATCTTGCTCATGTTCCTTTTCTGGCTTCACTTCAACCTTTTCATTCTCAACAATAGCCTTCTCCTTTTTGCTTGTCTCTACCCTTAGACTCTTTAACTCCTTACCACTCCTCAATGTAACTGCCTTTGGCTTGCTCTCTGGGGTTAGTCTCTATATTACTTAGGAAGGCTTGTTAGGGTCTCTCCAAGATAATCTTGGCAATCTGGTCCAATCTGGGCCTCCAAGTAGTTGACAAAGTCCTGTTGATTGTGCAGAGACATTTCTATATTTTTCATACAAGTCTCAGAGGAATTGATATACTTGGTCATCAAATTCTCAAGATTCGCTCTCTTCTCTTCTTGAGGCTATTGCTAATATCTGAGTTGGGGTTGCTACCTTTCCTACCCTTGATTACCCCATAAAAATTTTTGGTGATTCCTTCACGCTGGATTGTAGATGTTACTGTAGGGGTTATTATGCTGCCTTGCTGCATCACCCATAAAATGGCATTGTTTATTAGATTGTTCCATGGCATTAATTGCCCTGCACTTTTGGCTGCTATGTCCGCACCTACATAAGTCACACAGCATCACCTGAGCTTGTCTCTATGTGACTGATATCCCATCAATCTTTTTACTCAACGCCTCTACGAGGGCTACTAAAGATGTGACCTGTCAAAATCACAAACACCAGTTGCTCTACTAGACCTTGAGCGTGCAAACTGCCGTTGATAATTGTTCATAGCTATCTCCTCAAATAATTTCAAAGCATGCTCTGGTGTCTTACTGTTCAAGGTCCCCCATCTGTTGCGTCTATCATCTATCTGGTGACTGAGTTGAGCTTGTTGTAGAACGTCTGCACTTACAGCGAGGCAGGTAGCCCATGATGTGGACATTTCCTCAATAATTTCTTGAACCATTCTCAATTGTCATGCAGTGTCTCTGACTCAATTTGAGCAAATAAAGACATGGCATTCCTCATCTTCACGGTCTTTGCAGGTGGAAAATACTTCGATAGCCATTTGGTCCCAGGTAGTGAGGGAACTTTGTGGTAGAAAGCTCAACTACTGCTTTGTCCCATTTCTCAGCGAGAAGGAGAATAGCCTCAGTTTGATGGCATCATCCGAAGCCCCATTAATTTTAAAGGTATTGCAAATCTCAAAGAAATTTGCTATTTGGGCGTTTGGGTTTTCGTCAGGCTAGTCGTCAAATTGTACATATTGCTACACCATTTGAATCACATTAGGCTTAATCTCAAAGTTATTGGCCGCAACCCAAGTTCCAACTATGCTAGACTCTGTACCAGTTAATAACGGCCTAGCATAGTCTAACATTGTCCGTTGCCTATTATGTTGTCATTCATTGAGAGGGTTGAGTCGATTTTCAACAAACAAGGAATTTTGAATGTGAGCTAAGGGGTTATTGTTCTTTTTAGCCGTCTCTATTTGCCCTTGATACTCTTGATCAATCTCCTCTGCCCTCTTCAAAATACTCTCCCTAAGAGCTTGACAGAATGTTCTCTCAATTCTGGATCAAACTTCAACGGTGTGGAACTGCTACTTCTAGTCATACACTAGAGCAAGTCCCTGTAATAGCAGTGCAAACCAAACAAATCAATAAATAGAAAAAAATAATAAATGAAATTAAAACAATTATAAAAGAAAAAAGAACAGCTAGATTAATAATACTAAAGCTTTCCTAATATCGTTAGTCCCTGGCAACGGCGCCAAAAACTTGGTATCCATTTACTACACTATAGATACTTTAGGTAAGTATACCTATCGTTTTCATAATGCAACACATAAGGTGTACCGAGTTTCGTACCCTCAAGGACTACAAGTATTAGTAATCACTTTCACCCTATTATCTAGCCTAAACAATAAGTGGTAATTGAAATACAAAATTTACTAACCTAACTAAACTACTAATGAGAAATCAAATGGCACACACAAGAGAATGAACAAGGAAAAGCAACAATTTCTTAAACAAGACCTAGAAGTGGAATTTTCCTAACCGCACTTATCACAACTTAATTCATGTTTAATGGATTACCAAACCTAATTCAACCCTAGAATCCCATAATAAAGTTGCAGTCTTTCTCAAGACTACAACTCCTATCGCTTGGTTGATTGAGGGGAATCTCTTTCCAAATCAAAACCCAAAGTAGATACAATAGAATCAATAGATTTCATTTAACAATTGAATTCACACCCAATTTGGGAGAACCTATGGAATTCTATTTCTAGCAATTCATGCAGGTCCCTTTATTTATGAGGTGCTCTTATTTAATTGAAAATTTTCTAAATTACCCAACCAAAATTAACAACCAAGATTGAATTTGTGCACAAAACCCAAACTAATTCACCAAGAATCCCATAAACAAATCCAATAAAGAATGGTTTATTCCATTAAACTAAGAATAATGTCATGACAAAAGAGTTAGGGTTCAATTCCCATCTAGATTGTACATAATTTACTCCATAAGAATGGAAGAAAACTTAAAGAACAAAAAATAAAAGGGGAACTCATTCTCATGCAGTGTCCCTTGAGTCTTCTTATTCATTGCTATGAAAATCACCTCCTTTTTGCTGCTATTTTTCTTCCTTCAACACTTTGAGTTCTTCTCTCTTCGTTCCTCCTCTCAAGTAGTAACGTCTCTAAGGCTTAAAACTCTCCTCTGGTGTTTCAAATGGCCTAGAAGACTTTTTGATACCTACCACCTCGTTTTTCACAAGATTTGGTTGCCCCTATTAAAAATTGACCCGAAAAAGAAGAAATTGTAAACTTGCAGAAGGGAAGCCATGGCTAGACGTCTGGTGGCATTCTGATCCCAGCCGCAGCTTCACCGAGGGCGCATGGTGAGGCCACAACTGAGGTCAAAACATAAATTTTCCTCAACTTTTTTTTTGATCTCATCGCCAGCCCTAACCGTAGTGCGGGTCATGGTGCGGATAAGGTTAGAATGTCCAATTTTCACACTCTTACGCGCCAAACTTGTGGGATCTCTTCTTCCACTCATCGTTCACTTCAAATTATACTTCAAAATTGTGCAATACTCATCAGAAGTGACCCTCATTAGTGACAAAGAGGCAAAAAAGCTATGAAAACACAAAAAACAATCCAAATAGATAATTCTTACATAATATTTACTCAAGAATTCAAAAGAAGAAAAAATAGATATTATTGAAAAAAAAGGAAAAACCCATTAAAATCTGAACTAAATACTGCTAAAAACTACTTCACTTTGACACTTATCATGCATCATCGATGACATACTGTGGAGCTATTCTTTTGGGTGAATGTTCACAGGGAACTCAACATGCCCACTTGTTTCAATGCTACTAATCATATTCAAGGCTAGATATTAGACTTGCAAACTACTAGTAACTAAAAAAGGACATCTTCGTATTATTTTCAGAACAAATCAAATGTGTATCTAATGCCTATATTTATTATACATAGCCAGATGACAGTATTCACATAGCTGCTTAACAAAGAAACATACTCAGTAAAATAATAAAATGTTTGACAGAGAATAGAATTGCAAGATTGCACAAAGATGGTAAATTGCTAAAATTCCAAAGAGTAACAGGATCCCAAAGGAGTCCTTGATGTTGACATTCCCTAAGACAAATTACTCCACCCAATCAGCAAACAAAATCCATAATGGAAACAGTGACTTTTTTATTTAAGGTTAGGCACTCCATATTTCTTATTATCATCATTTAAATCTTCACAAAAATATAATTAATCCAATGTTCACTCAGCAATTAATAGAAGCATATGCAAGTCTACCTGAAACCTAAAACTTCTAAAGATTTAACAATGCAAATGATAGTGAACAAGACAACATTCAAATGAATATTGCACAACATGTGCTACATAGTGTTTCAAGTCGACAAATTAAAGCACCGATATCTGAGCAAAGTAGGAAAATCTTAATTCTAAATGCTATTCTCTTTATTTTGTTGAATGAACCCAACATTTTGCTTAGGTAGAGAACCTGCATAGATAAGTCCAATAATCTTTGAAAATCTCAAACTGGAAAAGGAAAAAAAATGGAAAACATCTGGTTTAGTTATAAATTTTAACTACCTATCTATCCCTAGGAACTACCAGTGGAAGAAAGACGTCCAACAAGCTGTGGGAAGTCATTAATATCAAAAGTAATGTCATAAAGGCATTCAAATCATTTAGCAACAAAAAAGTAGAAGGACCAATCCCAGCTTGGAATTGGCTATGGGAAAGTGACACACCAGTTGCGAATAAGAATTGCCTACCATAAATATCATTTGTGGGTCTAAGTATTTAAGATGTCATTAAGTAATAACTGAAGGTGTATATGAAGGTTTGATATTCAAATACAATGTCTCAATAAGCAAAACACATACATCTCAACTTTAAAAAGTCTGCATAAATAATATTCATGATTGTTTGCATATGTTTTAAGTCATATGCAATCAATCAATCAATCAATCCTGATATCAAACACGACCATAAAAAAGGGGGCAAATGGAAAGGTTGTAGCAACCTAATGCCACTAGAGTGATTCAAAATAGTAGTAGTATAACCAATTTGAGAATTAAAAGCTATTCCAGTGGCATCTGGAAGATTAGAATTTGATCATTCATTTTTTACAAGATACAAACATTTTAAACAAGTTCTGTGAGCCAAACAAAAATACAAAAAGAGCTGCATAAATTCAATAGCCTCATATGTCAAGGATACTACTTCAAGTTCTACTTTCATGAAAAATCAAACTTCAGATACCTAAAGTCAAAATTTTCTTGGTTTAGCATAAGCAAAAATGAACAAGGAAACACAACATCAAACACTTCTAGACAACGTAAGAGAAAATTTTCTTCAAAAATATTATGTTAAATGGAGCCAATGGAGCTTCTAACTCTCTGTTGTGTAATTTCACATGCCGCAAAAAAAATAAGAAAACATCCATTGGAATTGACAGACATGAAAAAACGCACAAAACATGACTTTTCTAGAAGTAAACCACAAAATATACATCTTGTAAAACAGCAAATATCAAATTAAAACTATAACTTTTGAGCAAAAATTCAAACTGAAAGATGACAACAAGGGAGTTTATGATTTTGTCTTAATTTGTTTTTTAAATTTTAACTTTGTAGATAGGATATAGGTTAGTTTATTCAATATTAATTCTTATTCTGCATGCAATTAACCTAGAAGAACAATTAAGCATGAAGAAACAAAACTGAAATTAACCTTTTTATTGTATATAACGGATGTCCTTAAGCTTGTATGGTGTTTCTTGAACAACCATAAATTTCTATAGTTTAAATTTAAGGGTAAAAAAAACTGAAGCTAGTAAGAAAGCAGTGAAGGGCGCTGATGAGGACATTAATGGTCGTGATCATGGAGGTCCTGCCAAGAGTCCGTTTCAAGATATGGGAGGTCCAATGACTAGGTTGAGGGCTAAGAGACTAAAGCAAGTTTTGCAAGGTTTGATCTTAGAGTTACAAGAGGATGAAGCTATTTGGAGGAAGATGGAATCTACGAAGCTGTTCACCTTGTTTGGACTCGAGTTGAAGGACCAAAAGTCTCTGACCGAACCCGCGCCTCCAACCCGCGCCGCGGGTACCGCCGCGGCTACTATCAAAAGTGGGACGTGAAGAGTGAAATCCTCTGATTGAACTCGTGCCCCCAACCCACGCCGCGGGTAGGTGCCGTGGGTACGATCAGAAGGTTCAACCTTGAGAGAATTCGAAGCGCATTGAATCCGCGCCCGTACCTGCGTCGCGGGTACTGATAGAAGATCTGTCTTTAGTTGTTTTACACATTTTTGGGTTCTAATCTTTAGTCGTTTGTGTTAGGTTATAACTAGTGGCTAGTACTTTCTTATTTCATGTTTAAGTTATGCCTAATATAAGGGTTTTCTTGTGACCAACATCAACAAGTTCAAGATTAATGATATTACATTTTCTTCAATTGTGCTTGAGAGCAAATTGAGTTTTTCCCTTAGTTCTTTGGGTGAAAAGAACTACTCTTGCATCCTTGACAAGTTCTTGTTAAGTATTCAAGAATTCCGCTTAGAGTTCATCTTTGAGGATTTGAATCTGTCCAATAAGATTGTCGACTAGGTATCTACACCACGTTGTTGGTTAGGGGTCTAGGATCGTTACTTAAATCTGGTTGAATTTGAGGCAAAACAATTCGAGTTGTTCTTGGGGTCTTCAACAAGTTACGAAGGGGTCAAGAAGATCGGGTTGCAAACTTGGTTTTCAAGAGTCTTAGATCGTCTACTCTTCCGTTGAACGCATCAATTGGTATTAGAGCATTGGTTCATCTTGAAATCCAGGTTTTTCTAAGCCAAATTTTCCTTAGGAGGATTTCGACTATATCTTTTCTTTGTTTCTTGAAATTTTATTGTGTCTTGTTCTTGTTCTAGTGGTGTTTCTTGCATTGTTTGTTCCTATCCGAATCTATCTAGCCTTGTGATCTTTTTCTTGTCTTCAAATTCATGTCTTGTGTCTTTAATTCATGTCTTGGGGTTTGTCCTACTCCTTCGAGTTGTTCTTGATTTCTCTACCTCAAGAATTCTAGGGTTTTTGTGTGTGGTTTACTTGATTTCTTGACTGTTTTTAATTGTTTTTTAGTTTTTAATTATTCTTGTGTTCAAAATTTTAAGAAAAATTGGATATTGGGTAAATCAAGCACCTTGGAATAATTTTTCTGAAAGGTTGTTTTTGAATTCTGGACAAAAGAAAAAAAGGGCATACTGTTCACGCACTATAGCAACGCTATTGTTCGTCTGCACTGTAGCGATACTGTTCATTGAAAATCACTGTTCATCCGGTGAATTTTGCTTGTTTGTTTGAGTTTTGTGGGTTATCTGGGTTTGATTTAAAAAAAAAAGTCTTGCACAAAGAAAAGTCCTGCAATACAAAGAAAAGCGAAAGAGGCGTGCAAGGTGATAAAAGCCACGTACAAAAGTAATTTTAGAATCGTTCTTGAAGTTTTCTTGTTATTTTTGTTTGAACATAACTGCATTAAAGTTATTAAAGGGCTTTTGAAAATCAAGATTTCTATAAGAAAGACCACACACTAGGGTTGTTGTATGTACTTCTTAAATCTGAAATTTTTTGTGTCTTGATTTCTTGAATTGTACTGGTTCAAACCTTACTCTAAGCCTTCGTTTACACTACCATTCATCTTGAATACTTGATTGGAGTTTTGTCAAGATCAATTGAGCAGGTTCTTACCCAAAGGCATACAATGTAAGCTCAAGGAGTGGTAAAAGGCTAAAGTGTGAGCTCATCATTAGGTAAAAGCCAAGTTTCATTAGTATGATATACGAGTGAAGAGTGAAACACGTAAGGGAGTGAGTGAGGATACCTTTAGGCTACTGACATTTTTTGTGTAGGTTTCCAACATTTATTTTCATAGGTTTCCATTATGGGTGAACAAAATGAGCAAAGACTCAGTGCTTTAGAGTTTAACATGCTCGCTATGTAAGATGAATTTAGGCGTGTGTTCACCAAGTTGGAGGATATTAGCTCGGCTGTCAAGGGGAAATCACATGTGGCTCAGAATGCTCGAGATGATGATTTTGATGATGGCTATAATTCTAAGGAAGTAGTGTCCCGTCAAGGGAGGAGGGTTCCTCAACAACGTGATAACAATTTGGGGAGCATAAAGATGAAAATTTCACCATTCAAGGGGATGAATGATCCAAAGGCATACTTGGAGTAGGAACAAAAGGTTGAGCACGTGTTTGATATTCACAATTATTCTGAGGAAAAGAAAGTTCAGCTTGCTACAATTGAGTTCGTGGAGCGTGCTAGCATTTGGTGGGATTAACTTGTGAAGTCTCGTAAGAGATGTGGGGATGAACCAATTCGCACTTAGACTATCATGAAGGTGATTATGAGGAAAAGATTCATTCCAAGTTAGTATTCATGAGATTTGCATAGGAGGCTTCAAACTTTGAAGTAAGGTTCTTCCACAGTTGATGAATACTACAAAGAGTTGGAGACACTCTTGATTCATGCTGACATACAAGAGGATGAAGAGGCCACCATTGCTCGATTTATAGCTAGTTTGAACTCTGAAATTGCAGATATTGTAGAATTACAACATTATGTGGAGCTTCAAGACTTAGTGGAAAAGGCACAAAAGGTGGAGCGCCAACTTAAAAGCAAGAGGAGCCGAGGGTTTGTAGGGTCTCAAAACCGTGACACATGGAGGGACTCACGAGATAGAAAGTTTGATCAAACGCCACAAAAGCCCAAAGAGACTTGGAAGAAGTGTGAGTCGAATTTCATGAGCAATAAGTCAAGGGGTGAGAATTCTTCATTTAAGCCACCAAACAAGGGTAAGACCGAAGCTTCTACTAGGCAAAGGGATGTTAGGTGCTTCAAATGTCAAGGGTATGGACATATCTCTTCTCAATGCCAAACTAGGAGAAACATGGTTATTCTTGATAATAGGGAGGTAGAAAGTGAGCATTCAAGTGATGCTGAAATGCCTCCACTTGAAGGTCCTAGTGATGATGACTCGAGTCATGGGGAAGTGAATGAGGTTGATCCGCCTAAGGGGAAAATCTTGGTGAATAGGAGATCTTTGAGCATTCAATCGAAGGAGGAGGAAGAGGAGATGGATAGGGAGCATATTTTCCACATTCCATGCATGATGCAAGGCAAGGTATGTAGTGTTATTATAGATTTTGGTAGTTGTACCAATGTGGCTAGTACATTGTTTGTGGAGAAGTTGAAATTGCCTAGTATTCGTCATCCAAAGCCTTATTTTTTGCAATGGTTGACTGACTTTGGGGATGTGAAGGTAACTAAACAAGTGCTAGTGTCATTTGAAATTGGGGGATATGTGGATGAGGTGTTATGTGATGTTATTCCTATGTATGCTTGTCACCTTTTGTTGCGTCGTTCGTGGCAATTTGATAGGCGTGTTATCTATGATGGGTATAGAAATACTTATCGCCTAACTTGGAAGAAAAAGGAATTTATATTGAAGCCATTGATGCCAATGGAGGCTTATGCTGATCAAGCTCGAATCACCAAGGAATACAAGGTTCAGGATGAGTCAAAAGAGACTAAGGTCGAGAAGTCTTCGAACGAGCCAACTAGACAGCTAGGGAAGAGTGAGGAAAAGAAGAAAAAGAGGAAAAAGAGAGGGGAAACCGAAAAAGGAGAGGGAAGAAAACTGAGTGCTTATGCTGGAAAAAGTAAGATTAAGAGCGCGTTGTTGGCAAAGCAACAACTACTTGTAATCTTGTATAAGGATATTTACTTTTCTACTAATGAATTTGACTCCTCTCTTCCTAGTGTTGTTGTTTCATTGTTGCAGGCATACCAAAAGCTATTCCCTGAAGATGTTCTAAGTGGGCTGCCACCATTGAGGGGCATAGAGCATCAGATAGACTTCATGCCTGGAGCAAGCATTCCAAACCATCCTGCTTATAGAGCTAACTCCGAGGAAACAAAGGAGTTCCATAGGCAACTAGATGAATTGTTGGAGAAAGGCTTTGTGCGCGAGAGCCTTAGCTCGTGTTCCGTGCCTGTGATTCTTGTGCCTAAAAAGGATGGTTCATGGAGAATGTGTGTCGATTGTCGAGCCATCAATAAAATCACAGTAAAGTATCGTCATCCTATACCTAGGTTAGATGATATGTTGGATGAATTGTATGGTTCACAATTATTTTCTAAAATTGATTTGAAAAGTGACTACTATCAAATCTGAACGAAAGAGGGTGATGAATGGAAAACTGCTTTTAAAACTAAATTTGGTCTCTATGAGTGGTTAGTTATGCCTTTTGGTTTGACTAATACTCCTAGTACTTTTATGAGGTTGATGAACCATGTTTTTTGTCATTTGATTGGAAATTTTGTAGTAGTTTACTTTGATGATATCCTTGTGTATAGCAAGTCTTTGCAAGAACATGTTGAACACTTGCGTGCTGTTTTTGACGTGCTTAAAGAAAATCAATTGTTGCTAATTTAAAAAAGTGTTCTTTTTGCATGGATTTTGTTATCTTTCTTGGTTTTGTTGTGAGCTCTAATGGTATCAGTGTAGATGAAGCCAAGGTGAAAGCCATAAGGGAGTGGCCGACTCCTACCAATACCAATGAGGTAAGATCCTTTCATGATTTAGCAAGTTTCTATAGGAGGCTTGTGCATGATTTTTCTACAATTGCTGCACTTTTAAATGAACTTGTTAAAAAGAATGTTCTCTTTAAGTGGGAGAAAATGCATGAAGAAGCGTTTAATTTGTTAAAGGATAAACTCACTAATGCTCCAATACCAATGAGATAAAGTTTTTGAAATCGAATGTGATGCTAATGGAATTGGTATAGGTGTTGTTTTGATGCAGGATTCTAGGCCCATTGCATACTTTAGTGAGAAGCTTCAAGGGGCGAGTCTGAGCTATCCAACATATGACAAAGAGCTTCATGCTTTGGTTTGCGCTCTTCAAACTGGGCAACATTATTTGTGGTCAAAAGAGTTCATTATATATTCTGATTATGAAAGCTTGAAATTTCTCCAGTCTCAAGGTAAGTTGAACAAGAGACATACTAAGTGGCTCGAGTTCATTGAAACCTTTCCATATGTCATCAAATATAAACAAGGTAAGGAGAACATTGTTGCTGATGCATTATCTTGTAAGTATACTCTTCTTACTTCTTTGTATACAAAATTACTTGGTTTCGAGCACTTGAAAAATTCTTATGTGGGAGATCAAGATTTTGGTGATGTGTGGCACAATTGTATGAATAAATCGTCACAGCTGGGTTCTATACATGGAGGATTTTATTTACATGAGGGTTACTTGTTTAGAAAGGACAAATTGTGTTTTCCTTTACATTCCATGCTTGATTTGTTGATTGTTGAGGCTCATGAAGCGGGTCTTATGGGGCATTTTGGTGTCGTTAAGACTTTAGACATTTTGCATGAATACTTTTATTGGCCTCATATGAAACGTGATGTACAAGCTTTCTATGCTAATGTATAACTTGTAGGAAAGCTAAATCCAAAGTTATGCCTCATGGGTTATATAGTCCATTGTCTGTTCCTACTATTCCTTGGACTGATGTTTCTATGGACTTTGTTCTAGGGCTTCCACATTCTCAAAGTGGCAAGAATAGTATTTTTGTGGTAGTTGATCATTTTAGTAAGATGGCACACTTTGTAGCTTGTGTTAAAACTAACGATGCAACTCACATTGCAAATTTATTCTTTAAAGAGGTTGTTCAACTACATGAGTTACCAAGGACCATTGTGAGTGACCGTGATGTCAAATTTCTGAGTCATTTCTGGCGCACTCTTTAGGGCAAGCTAGGGACCAAATTGTTGCTTTTCACTGTTGCTAATCCTCAAACAGATGGACAAACTGAAGTGCTTAATCGTACACTCACAACACTTCTTCGAGCAATCATCCAACACAATCTTAAGAATTGGGAAAAGTGCTTGCCACACATAGAGTTTGCTTATAATCGAACTATCCATTCATCTACTTCTTATTCTCCTTTTGAAATTGTTTATGGTTTCAATCCTCTAACACCTTTGGATATCTTGTTTTTGCCTTCTAGGGAGCAAGTTGACATGGATGGCAAGAGGAAAGCAGATTTTCTTAAGGAGTTGCATACCAAAGTTAAAGCTAATATTGAGAGGAAGTATGAACAATATGCCAAGTAAGTGAACCGTGGAAGAATACAAGTTCAATTCGAGTCTGGAGATTGGGTTTGGATCCATTTAAGGAAGGAGCGTTTCCCTCAACAATGAAAATCTAAATTGAGTCCACGAGGAGATGGACCATTTCAAGTCCTTGAGTGGATTGGGGATAATGCTTATAAGATAGATTTGCCAGGTAAGTATGTTAATGTTAGTGCAACATTTAACGTGGCTGATCTCTTTTTATATGATGAAGGAGATTTGAGGGCGAATCTTCATGAGGAAGGAGAGAATGATGAGGACATTAATGGTCGTGATCATGGAGGTGCTGCCAAGAGTCTGTTTCAAGATATGAGAGGTCTAATGACTAGGTTGAGGGCTAAGAGACTAAAGCAAGCTTTGCAAGGTTTGATCTTAGAGTTGCATGAAGATGAAGCTATTTGGAGGAAGATGGAACCTACGAAGCTGTTCACCTTGTTTGGACTTGAGTTGAAGGACCAAAAGTCTCTGACCGAACTCGCGCCTCCAACTCGCATCGCGGGTACCGTCGCGGCTACCATCAGAAGTGGGAGTGTAAAGAGTGAAAGCCTCTGATCGAACCCGTCCCCCCCAACCCGTGCCGCGGGTAGGTGCCACGGGTACAATCAAAGGGTTCAACCTTGAGGGAATTCGAAGTGCATCGAATCCTCACCCGTACCCGCGCCGCAGGTACCACCGCGGGTACGAACAGGAGATCCGTCTTTAGTTGTTTTACACATTTTTGGGCTCTAATCTTTAGTCATTTAATAGGATCCAAGGAGCATCTATATATGTGAAGCATTGCCTAGCACGTTTCAAGCTAAAAGGAGAGTCATTCATCAATGATATAGGCGTGCATGAATCCTATCCAAGTGTTGCATACGAGTTGAGCATGAATGTTGGGCTTGAGTTACGTGATGATCAAGCTAGTAGATTGGGCCAAGGTTTAATGTATTGGCTTTGGATCAAATCTAATTATAAAGATAGCCCAATTGAAGGTTCTAAGTTGTCCATAACAAACATACAAGGGGCTGGTTACTTGGGCTCACTTGGAGGGCTCTTAAACTTGCAATTTGGAGGCCCAATAGTGCACAATGGAGGTGTCCAACCCAAGGAGACTTTTATGGACGAATTTTTAATATTTTCTAGAGCTTATTTTGTGTTTTGTTAGTTTCCAAATTGTTTACAAATTGTTTTAGTTAATTTTCCAAATAGTTGAGTATTTAGTTTTTAGTAGTTGTCTTAAACTTCAAGTTCTAGAATTCTCTTGTAAGCCTATTTATAGGTCTTCATAATTCAATAAAAATATCAGATTATTCCTCAAAAATTCGCATGAATAGTGTGTGCTCTTTTTAGGAGTGTTTTCTTGGTTCTTGGATTAGAACTACTCTTGTCTTATCAATCCTTAGATTGTGGCGACAACAAACCCTAGCTTAGAGTTCATTCTTTCGCGTTTGATCAAGTCTTTAGAACTTTAGTTTAGGCATATTGAACTCGCTCACATTGGTCCTAAATTAGAGTTTTAGAACTTAGTTCTTCGTTGGAGAAGGGTTCGAAGCAAACAACTTGGATTCATCAAGCGGTCTTGGCAATCTCACTACCCTTGCGCACATCAATTGGTATCAGAGCCTTGGTTCTTGATTTTCCAGGTTTATTCAATCCAAATTTTTCCTTAGAAAAATTGGATATATCCCTCTTATATTGCTTTTAATTTGTTGTTTTGTCAAGTGCTTCGTGCCTCGTCAAACAACTTGTGTTTTGTTTCTTGTTCCTTGTGATCGTGTTTTGTTCTTCGTAATTCTGTTTCTGTCCAGCTTTGTTTCTTATCTATTCATGTGTCTTTTGGTTGTTTAATCGTGTTTCTTGAAGAGTCCTAGGGTTTTGGAGTCGTTCTTGGTTGTCCCCAATCAAGAATTTTAGGTTGTGTGTGGTGTTTTTGAAATCTTGACTGTTTTTAGTGTTTTCTTGAATTTCTTGTGTTAAAAAAAAAACTTTTCAAGAAAATTAATTCTTGGACAAACAAACCTTGGATTGAAGTTTCTTGGGGGTTGAAGGTGTTTGTGTTGTGTTTTGTTGTGATTTGCGTGTGAAAAAAAAATTCTAGAAAGAGGCGTGCCAAAAAAAAAGGCGTAAAAGAAAAAGCCAAAGCACCAGAAAAATAAAAAAAAAAGGGGAATAAAAGAGGCTGCACAAGCGAAAGAGCCGTGCAATTAATTTTATTCAACTATTTTTGGATTGTTTCTTGGTGTTACAAGGGGTTTTCTTGAACAATTTTGGACTTACTTGGTGTTAACTTGCAATCTTGAAAGCTGTCCAGATTTGTTTGTGACTTTCTTGAAGTTCTTGAATAAATTCTTGTACTTTCTTGAGGGTCTTTGCACATTTCTTGAAGGTCTTGGTTGCATTCTTGAAGTTCTTGAATCAAAAAATTGAAGTTCTTGAATCCCATTGTGCTGGAATTTTTGGATTCTTGAAGTTGTTGTTTGTAGTCCGAGTTTTCTTGGAAGAAGTTTGTGGTGTCTACTGGTTCTTGTGTTTAGCTGAATTTGTACAAATTTCTGGAGGGTTTTGGATAGAAATTGGAGTAGAAAAGAACCTGATTTCAAGAGTAAATTGGTAGGAACACTTACTTGAACTTAATTCTTGAAACTTGATTGAAGGTGCTTGCTGGAATTGTTGTGTTTTTGGCAGCTACGAATTTCTGAAAATTTCCAGCGTGTTTCTGATTGTTTAAGAGGGTATTCTGGAAGTTTTTGAGTTGTTTTGGTGGTACTTTGCTTCAGGTTTTATAAGTGAATTGATTGGATCAAGTTCTTGAACTTGATTCTTGGATCTTGATTGAAATTGTAGTGCTGGAATTTTGGCTGCTTGTTAGCTACGAATTTTTCTGAATTTTCCAGCTTGTATTGATCTCAAAAAAAGGAAGAAAAGAAGCTGATTTGGTGTTTAAATAGAAAAGGAATCCTAGTCCTAAAGGATTAGGAAAGGTGTTGACAAGGAAAAGGGAAATAAGGAAAGTAGTTACCAAAAAGAAAAGGAAACAAGGAGACTTAGTCAAAACCTAAGGGTGATTGGTTTCCTAATTGTTCAAGCTAAGTTGGTAAGGGTTTCCACCTGCAATTTGTTTCCTTTTGACCATGCTTTTTGAGTTTCCTAATTGGAAGTGGTTTGTTTCCTTTTGTGCTTAATTGTCCAAGTTGCCAAAACCTAATTGAGCTAGGGTTTCCATAAATCCTATCTTTATTAGGAAATCTTGAATTTTTTTTTTTGCAAAAGAATATTATTTTCTTTCAAGAGATCATTAAAACTCAAGATTTTACACACAAGAATACCACACATTAGGGTTTCCAAATTGTGTATATCTTGAGTCAATCTTGATCGTTCTTGCTTTCTTTGAAAATCTCTTGATCAAACCCTACTCTAAGCTTCTACAATTGACTATTATCATCTTTATTCTTGTGTTTGGGTTGCTATTTCCTCTTGGTAAGATTGATTGAGCAGGTTTTTATCTAAGAGCCTACAAGAAAACATCTCAAGAGTGGAAAAAGGCTTAAAGGCGAGCTCACTAGAGGGAAAAAGCCAACACACTTGAGTGATACACGAGGGAACGAGTGTATACAGTAAGGGAGAGAAGTAAGGAAATTTCCTTTTTATTTGTTTATTGTTACTAACTTGTTTTTTTGCAGGAATATCTTTGTAGTCATGGCCGAGCAAGTTGACCAAAAGCTTAAGGACATTGAGATCTTGTTGAAAACCATGCAAAAGGACTTTAGGAGGATGCATACTCGCATGGATAATGTGGAATTAGTCGTGAAGGGAAAAGCAAAAGTATCGAACAATCCAACTTATGAGGAGAGGAGCTATGAAACTCATTCTTATGGAAGGATTGACAAAGCTAAACCGTCAAGGGGGATCCAAGATTCATCGAGGCACATCAATTGGAGAAATAAGAGTGCCTTTGATTGGAGGGATGAGCAATCAATTCCAAAGTCTAAGAAGATAATGAAAGCCAATGATGATGAGAAGATGCAATCATTGAAAGATGGTAGTGATAATAAACAAGTGCAACATGAAAGTCGATTCTATACTAGATGCACTGTGAATAACAAGGTATGTAGTATGCATATCAATCATAATAGTTGCACTAACTTGGCTAGTACTATGTGTGTTGAAAAACTTGGATTACCCATGTTGGAGCATCCAAATCCATATAAATGGTTGACTGACAATGGAGAATTCGAGGTGACCAATCAAGTGGAGATAGAGTTCTCAATTAGCAAGTATCGTGATAAGGTTTTTTGTGATGTGGTACCAATGAAGACTTGTCACATACTCTTGGGGCATCCATAGCAACTTGAAAAGAAAGCCAAGTATGATGGACTGAAATATTCTTTCATGTGGAATGGGAAGAATATCAAGCTAAATCCTTTGTCACCACTTGAAGCAAATAAGGATAGAGAGAAAATTGCAAGAGATTGCAAAGATTGGGAAAAATCAATGAGTACACCATCAAAAGAAAAGAGCAAAGAAAAAGGAGAGTGCGTACTAGAAAAGAATAAGAGTGAAAAGAAAAAGAGAGTGGAAAATAGTAAAAGTGAAAATAAGAGTGCTTTAGTTGTGAAGTCTAAACTTCTTGTACCTTTGTACAAGGAAGTAGATTATTTTGTTAATACTCTTAACACTTGTTTTCCTAGTGCTTTTGTTTCTCTTTTGCAGCAACATGGAAATCAATTTCCAAGAGAAGTGCCACTAGCAAATTGCTCATTCAATGGTGTAAAGTTGCAAATTGATGGAGCATTATCATTATCAAGCAAGAAGATGAAAGTGATTCAAAAGCATGATTTGGTGAAGAAGGAATGCTTTGACATAAAAAGATGGTCACATGCCATCAGCACAAATTGGTTGATCAAATACATGTTTGATTGGTGGCATGGTGTCAATTGGTTTTCTGACTTTGAGTTTATACGTGTTTTGTGTTTTAACTTAGTTATGCATGATTCTCTACATTTTGTCTATAGCATTAATGTGAATAATTTTACATTGCATATAGTGTCTCGTGGTAATCTATGTGACAATTTGCATTTTGTGCATAGTATTTCTCCTAGGAAATTCATTTTGAGTTTTAGTAATCATAGTGTTCTAAGTCATGATGTTCATCTTGTTTTTTGTAGTAGAGATAAGTATGTGTTGCATATAAAGTTTCATTATAAGTTGCATGAATTACATTCTAATTTTAATGGTTTAGGTTTAGTTTGCTCTAGTAATTTCATTGTTAGTAGTGCTTTAGGTTGTTTGTTGCATGATGCATTTACATATAGTAAACATGTTTATTCTATTTTTGAAGCTTTCCTTTGTGTTAATTCTTTAGGTTCTTTATACATATGTTTTAGTGTTTTTAGTTTACACTTTAGTTCTATTTTGCATGTTTATCTTGTTAGGTTAGATTATTATGTATTGCATTTAGCATGTTTAACTTCTCATAGTTCATTCTATCTTGAGAAAGTTCTTGTGTTTCTTCATGATGTTTTAAATGATTTTTGGTATTTCTTTTATAATTTTTTATGCTCTGGTAAGCATTACATGCCTATGTATGCTTTTTATCCAATTGATTCAATTGTTTTAGTTAGTAATCATGTTTTGCATTCAGCATATTTAGCTTTGCATGGTGCATTCTATTTTAGGGATGTTAATCATCTACACATGTTTATTGTTTTTAGGTTAGAATCTGCCTTTGCATCTTTAAGTGGTGTTTTTGAGTTTTATCTAGTTTCATCTTTGAAGAACATTGAGTTTTTGTCTACTAGTGTTGAAACAAGCATGAGTCCATCTGAATTTTATGTAAGAATTCATGTGTTAAGTGTTTTAGATAGTCATAAAGATTTTGTTTTTGAGTTTTATTTGCATTGCGAGCAGACTAGTATTATTTATAATCTTCATCATGCGCTTATTCAAGATATTCCTCTTGAATCATTTCATCTTGTTGCTAGACATTGGAGTTTACTTTCGAGTCCATGTTTGCTAAGTCGTGTTCATGTTTTTAAAGATGACACTCATCAAAATGAGTTTATTATTCTTAAACATGAATTTGTCCTTGCAACATTCTTGCATGTGTGTAAATTTTACATTGTTGCATCCTTAGGGAATGTTGAACTGTTGTCTTGTTTTCGTTGATGCATGCATGGGGATAAACGGGTTTTCTGAGCAACTTTGTGTACTAAGTGTTCTAGCTGAATATGTTTATTTGTTTATCACTCCTAGTGTGACTTATGTTGTTGTATACCAAGTACGTGATTCGAGGACGAATCCTTTCGAGGAAGGAGGGAATGATAGGATCCAAGGAGCATCTACATATGTGAAGCATTGCCTAGCACGTTTCAAGCTAAAAGGAGAGTCATTCATCAATGATATAGGCGTGCATGAATCCTATCCAAATGTTGCATACGAGTTGAGCATGAATGTTGGGCTTGAGTTACGTGATGATCAAGCTAGTAGATTGGGCCAAGGTTTAATGTATTGGCTTTGGATCAAATCTAATTATAAAGATAGCCCAATTGAAGGTTCTAAGTTGTCCATAACAAGCATACAAGGGGCTGGTTACTTGGGCTCACTTGGAGGGCTCTTAAACTTGCAATTTGGAGGCCCAATAGTGCACAATGGAGGTGTCCAACCCAAGGAGACTTTTATGGACGAATTTTTAATATTTTCTAGAGCTTATTTTGTGTTTTGTTAGTTTTCCAAATTGTTTACAAATTGTTTTAGTTAATTTTCCAAATAGTTGAGTATTTAGTTTTTAGTAGTTGTCTTAAACTTCAAGTTCTAGAATTCTCTTGTAAGCCTATTTATAGGTCTTCATAATTCAATAAAAATATCAGATTATTCCTCAAAAATTCGCATGAATAGTGTGTGCTCTTTTTAGGAGTGTTTTCTTGGTTCTTGGATTAGAACTACTCTTGTCTTATCAATCCTTAGATTGTGGCGACAACAAACCCTAGCTTAGAGTTCATTCTTTCGCGTTTGATCAAGTCTTTAGAACTTTAGTTTAGGCATATTGAACTCGCTCACATTGGTCCTAAATTAGAGTTTTAGAACTTAGTTCTTCGTTGGAGAAGGGTTCGAAGCAAACAACTTGGATTCATCAAGCGGTCTTGGCAATCTCACTACCCTTGCGCACATCATCGTTTGTGTTAGGTTACAACTAGTAGCTAGTACTTTCTTATTTCATATTTAAGTTATACCCTATATAAGGGTTTTCTTGTTAACAACATTAATAAGTTCAAGATTAATGATATTACGTTTTCTTCAATTGTGCTTGAGAGCAATTTGAGTTTTTCCCTTAGCTCTTAAAGAACTACTCTTGCATCCTTGACAAGTTCTTGTTAAGTATTCAAGAATCCCGCTTCATCTTTGAGGGTTTGAATCTGTCCAATAAGATTGTCGACTAGGTGTCTACACCACGTTGTTGGTTAGGGGTCTAGGATCATTTCTTAAAGGGAGAGTTCAATAAATCTGGTTGAATTTGAGGCAAAACAATCCGAGTTGTTCTTGGGGTCTTCGACAAGTTACGAAGGGATCAAAAAGATCGGGTTGCATGCTTGGTTTTCAAGAGTCTTAGACCGTCTACTCTTCTATTGAACGCATCAGCCGCATCGACAAATTTAAACTTGTGGGATAGTAAAGCACAAATTGAAACTAACCAAAGCAAATTTATCAAATGCTTTTAAGATGTATAGCTTGTAGGCTAAATTCTCTAAAAAAAAATTACTGATTAAGCATTTGCATTTCAAATAATTGACAAGAAATGAGAATCACAATGGGTACCATATGACCGAACCACAAGAAAAAATGAAAAACTTTTTTGGATATTTCTCAATCAAAATGAAAAGATTCAACCAGTCAATCACCAAATTAGACAGTAATTACTCTCTTCTCCTTTTCTCCCAAATCATATCATATGTACTTAGACTTTGTACCATGACTTTGTCACGTTTGAGGCAAGTTACAAAAATTTTGTAATCAAGGTTATCATAGAGCTCCTACTACAATGTGTACCTGAAGTTCCATCTATTTAAATAATGAAAAATGAGTGTACTCCAGAGCTCAACAAGACCAACCAACTAATATCTCTAACCAAGACATCATCCAATTGAATGACGATAGCATGGTTTTGTGTCAACTTATTGCCTAGAATCCTTACAAAATGTGGCTATACATTCATATAACAAAAATACAGCATGGCAACTAACAAGAATAAATAAATAAAAAAAAAGATTGAAAATGCTTGGATCTTATTAGATAGTGACTCTTTCTTGGGTACTTAAACATGAGAATTCATAGTTGGAAGATTGAATTAAAATGCAAATGTTTATTATGCGCCTTAACTATTCCTATTCACATGTATCATCAATGATTTAGTAACAAGGAATCAAACTACTAATTTGAAATAACTTTTTGACAATCAAAAATGCATTTTGTATTTTAATTAACACAATTAGCACATTACCAGAGAACACAAAACTCATTAACTTAAAAGGGGAAAATCCATCAATGTGTAAAGTTATGTTGTAACTCATAATAGTTCATAGATATCATGACCTAATTGAGGTATTTTTTCCCAAAATTACAAGTTAGTGTATTTTATTTATATTCTTAATGAAGAAAAACTAATGGAAAAATACCAAATTTGACTATTACTCTCTCTCTCTCTCTCTCTTATTTGTTGCTATTCAAATTTGAAAACGTAACAACCAACTCTAGCCACCATCATGGTTGATCATCTTCATCATGCCAGCCAAGACCCCAATTTTTGAAAACTTTTGCAGTAGCACTTTCATCCACAAGTTTTTTGAAACCTAGTTTGGACCAGGGCAAAACCTCTTCATATAGAGGAGAACTAGCATTATTTCTATCACGTTCGAAAGTACAATCATTGTTAGAGCCCTTTCAAAATGCATTAGTTGGGAGGTTTGCTTCAGGCGACCTTCAATGGAGATGATTAGAAAATTTGTCATCTCTCTTGGACTGAAGACAGTCGTCTAGTTGGCCTGTTGGATGCAAAGCATATCATTCTTCGGCCACAATCGACGGAAGACTTTACCTGACTTTTGTGTAGGAGTACATGGTATGTTCAGAACAAGCCAATGGCTTTGTCTTGCTGGACCTTTATGTAAGGTAATAGCATAGGTAACGCAGCGGAAAAATAAAAATTTATTACCTTAACCATGGATCTCTTTGACATATCTATATGATTAACAAGGGGGTTTGTATGAAGATTACCTTAAGCACAAAAGATTTCTATGCTTCTAGGCAAAGATCCTTCGAAGAAGATGTTAGATCTACCACGAAAAGCCCTCCAAGCGTAGAGCCTCTAACGATATCCACACGAACAACTTCTTTGGGAACCTTGTAGGCTTGCTTGCTTTGACTTTTGAGTGCTAGCTCCCTTGAATTATTAAGAACACAAGAAGAAGAAAAACCTAACCCTTAGGAGAGAGAGAAAGAGAGACGCCTAGAGAGAGAAAGAGGCGTGTCTCTTTTTAAATTTTTCTCTCACTAGTTTTCTTTTATGCTGCAATAATGATTCAAGAGTCAAAGCATGAACCTATTTATAGAGGAAGTAATCTAGTCTTTTAGGAAATAAAGCTAATTGGAAACCAAGAAGGTTTAGGCAACTTACTTTAAGCTAATCCTTCTCCTTTAGGAAATCTATTCCATAAGGAAACCAATTAGTTACTTTATTTCTTTTAGGAAACTAATTTCCTGCAAGACTTAGAATATTTATAAATAAGTCCTTTAAGTTAATTTATCTCATAAATTAACCCCATAAGTATCTCATACTTATCTTAATTACATTTTAACCCAAAGATTTTGTTCTTTATGTGTGTGACCCATTAGGTTCCATTCACGTTGGTAATAAGTATAAATTATAACTCATTAATTGAGCTAGATAAATTAAACACTTTTAATTTATCATTAATTCACTAATTAATCAATTCATACTTATAGATCATGAGTGGCATCTAGCAATGCATCATGACCACCCAAGTGAATAGGAAAGTCATATGGTAGACCATACCCTTCAATGACAATGTTACCGTGTAATTAATATCCTTTCACCACACTATATCCCAATTAGTCTAAAAGTATAGTGCATACTTTTAAATGACTAATTTACATTTTCTTGTTCCAGAAATATAACTCTCCATGATGTATAATCTTGAAACTACTTCCAAGTTATACTATCACTTCTGCAGAAGATTTATGAGTTAATATTTCCAACAAGTGGCCATTAAGGGATATACTCTCCTATTAGGGAGTGGTGAATCCTATATTGATTACTCACTATCTTTCCATGCTTCAAACTATACCCAATCTCTAACCTATGAGCTACCCTTTTACGGGCACCGAGGAATAGAGTCAAAGTATAGCAATTCCTACTCAAGATACTATGGTAATCTCAAGTCAAAGGATCACTTACACCATTGCCATTAAGAATTCAACTATTGACACTATAGTTGAAACTCTTGGCGGATCAATCCAATGAACTTGTTCTCAAACAAGCATCCACATACTAGCTTAAGTGTCACGCACACCATAGTCAATGAGATCAACTACTACTTACCATAAGTAGAGGCAAAGTATGTGCTAGTCTATCCGTATTAATGATGTCCAATCTCATTAATACTATGACTAAGGATATTTAAGAATATGACTTTATGTATTAGAGTCTCATAATTGTAACCCTTACAATCTCTAATACACAGTCAATATTCTAAGGACTTTATCAATCAAACAAGTAACATGAAAATACAAGTATAGACGATAAAGAAAAATACCACATGGATAAATATAACATATAAAACACCTTAAACCATCTTGGTTTTAGGGCATACACTAACACTTTAATTTCAAACCTAATAGGTAGTCCCTGCTAGCTCCTGTGTGGCTTAACTTCCCAGATCTCCCACTGCCCCTTTTTTCTATGTCCATGTTAGCAAAGCTTGGGACTCTGGTTGGATGTCTGTTACAAGTGGATGAGGCCACAACTTCTTTGAAACATCCTTTGGCTGCAAAGGTTTTAGTGGAGATGGATGTTTCGAACGAGCCTGTGCGAAGAATCTGGATTGACTATGAGAATGGTGGCTTTTGGCAGACGATTGATTATGAGAGTTTCCCAGAGTACTGTGAGTTTTGCTTACGTTTAGGCCATGGGGAAAAAGAATGTCATGTGAAAAATCCATTAACCAATCCTACAACTGCCCCGGATTACAAAGGACAGCAAATGCAATAGCAGAGAAAGAAAATGAAAGTGGTTTATATCCTAAGAAAGTGTTGGAGAATCAAGAGATTGTTCATCAAATTGAGGAACAACACAATGTTGCTAAAGGAAATCCAGTTGCAGATGTTCAGCTGGAAGTGGATCGCAATGTTGACAATGGTAAGGAGCTGCAGGTGGCACAAAATAATCAAGCTGAGTTGATCTCTAACATAGCAACTAGTGGCAGGTAGTTCAAATGTTGAAATAATGAAAAGCATTCAGTCCAGGTTGATAATGAAGTGATACAGGTACATAATCATGAGGAGATAAGAGGTAACAAGGATAGGTTGGAGGCCACTCTTCCTCCAGGTCCTAAACCTCACAGTTACAACTCCAAGGATGATTGGGACGTCTTTTACCGATCAGACCCTCTCTCCCACAAAGCTGGGATTGCTGGAAGAAAGCTTTTTTATGTTGGCAACCATTGTGCAAATGTTAGCCAGAAGCACTTGTTGAGTTTTGGTAAAAATCTGCCACGAAGATTGGTGCAGTTAGGTGTTCTAGCAGATAAGTAGCAACAACAACATAACTTGCATCAGCAGTAAGATAACCTAGAAGCTCAAGTAGGGAGGCAAATTGGTCAGAAAGATAAGGGGCAAACAAGTGTGCAGAAATTGGAAGTCTCAAAAGCTAAGTATTCACTGTGGTCTCTTAATGTTAAGTCCAACTAATATTGTTTTTTGGAATATTCGAGATGCATCTAACAAAGATAAGCTTCGATGTCTAAATGAATTATGTAAATCAAAAGATGTTTGGGTATTGGTTTTGATAGAACCTATGTCTGATGTTTCTCATTTAGATGTAGTTAGACATGCAATTAATTTTGATTTTGGAGATGCTTTCTTGGACAATAAAAATCTGGTTCTTTGAAAATCTAATTTTTTGTGTTCTTTTTCGTTTATGGCTGGACAGTTACTCCATTCTAGGGTTGAATATTCCTCGAGACAGGCTGTGTTCATTTCGTCTATTTATGCAAAGTGTAATATGATTGAAATGAGAAGACTATGGGCTGCCATGGAGAGCTTTGCTCAGGTGCTGGATGCTCTGTGGATCATTGGAGGAGATTTCAATGTGATTTCATCTGCTGATGAAAGGGTAAGCGGAGCTCATCCTAACTTTCGGGCAATGGAAGAATTTAATGTTGTATCCAACTATGGAATCTCATCTCTCCCTTTTAATGGTTCTCCATACACATGGGCCAATGGTAGAGTATGGCAAAGATTGGATAGGGTTTTGGTAAATTCCTTATGGCAGGAGGCGTTCTCTACATCTCAAATTTCTCATTTGGCAAGAGGCAGGTCAAATCATAGACCTATTCTAGTCCTTAATGGTCAAATGGAGAAATCTTGTGCCAGCTTCAGATTCTTGAACATTTGGGCTAAGCATAAAGAGGTTTAGGAGCAACGAACGTTGGGGATGGGTTTGCAGAAATTTTATAAAAAGCTCTTGAGGTTGAGAAGGGCATTGAAGAAGTGGAATAAAGAAGAATTTGGGAATGTGAACAACAAAGTACAAGTAGCTGAGGAAAATCTCTTGAAATATGAAATGGAGTATATTTACAATGAAATGAAACATCCAAGCTCAAGGTCGCAGAAACTAGAACTATTCACACTAGGCTCTTGGCGGATCAAACTAAATTTTGGAGGCAAAAGGCTGCAATAAAGTGGAGTCAGGTTGGAGATGCAAACTCAAAATTTTTTCATACTTGGGTAAATAAGAGAAGGCGTGATAATTTTATTTGTAGGATCAAGGAAGCTGATGGCCAGTGGATTGAAGATCCTACTCGATTGAGAAGTGCTGCTTAGCAATTTTTTGAAGCTCTATTCTTTGCAGATAGAGCCATTCAATTCAATTTAGCTATACCATTCCAATTGCCCTAGCTATCTCAACAATAAAATACATAGTTTATTGAACTCCCTTCAATCCAAGAGGTAAAAGAAATGGTCGTAGCATTGGATGGTTACGGTGTGGCAGGACCAAATGGCTTTCGTGTGATTTTCTACCAGTCATGTTGGGAGATTATTGGTGAGGATTTACATGAAGCTATTTTGGATTTTTTTTGGGGAGCAGGTATTCCCAAAGGGTTTACTAGTACTTCTATCATGTTCATTCCTAAGAAGCAAGGGGCAGTCAGTTGGAAGGATTTCAGACCGATAAGTTTGTGTCATTTGAGCTCAAATATCATCTCCAAAATTGTTTCCAATCGCCTTAATAACATTCATCCTTGCATCATCTCTCCTCTACAATCTGGTTTCATTCCTAGCAAAAGTATACTTGATAATATTTAGTTGACTCAAGAGTTGGTGCAAGACTTGGGCAAGAAGTTGACCACTCCAAATGCTATCCTTAAATTGGATATGCAGAGGGCATATGATAGAGTGAAATGATCTTTCTTATTGACAATGACGAGGAGTTTTGGATTTGTGGAATGAGCTGTTGATATGGTTTATCGTATAATATCTAATAATTGGTTTTCTATTTTGATTAATGACCAGGCAACATGTTTTTTTTCATATCATCAAGAGGAGTAAGGCAAGGTGATCCTCTTTCCCCTAGGTTATTCATTCTGGCAGCTGAATTTTTTGGAAGAGGAGTTCAACAGTTGGTGTCCCAAAACAAGGTTTGTCAATTTAAGCCATCTGGAGAAATCATTCCTTACTTAGGTTTTGCTGATGATATGGTAGTTTTCACAAGAGCAAGAGAAAAGGTGTTGCATTTTTTTAAAGATTTTTGTGAATATCAAGGCTATTCTAGACAAAAAATCAATATTGATAAGAGTTCTTTCATTAGCTCTAATAACATCCAGACTAATGTGGTGAGATTGATCAAGAACATATTGGGGTTCCATCATCAACAGTTGCCATTTACATATTTGGGTGTGCCTATGACTCCAGGGAAGGTGAAAACAATTCTTTATGATGGGATTCTGGGGAAGATAAGAAGTAGACTTCAGCATTGGAGTACTAAGATGTTGTTTTTAGGTGGTAAGATTATTTTGTTTCGTCATGTTCTATCTTCTATGCCATTATATCTCTTACAGGTGATTAAACCCTCAAGGCGTGTTATCCAGTCTATAAATAGACTATTTAATGGCTTTCTATGGGATGCAAGTGTTGAGTCAAAGAGGATTCATCGGTCTTCATGGAGCAAACTTTGTTTTCCCAAGCAGGAAGGAGGCTTGGGGTTCAGATCATTGGATGACATGGTGGAGTCATTTTCTATGAAGCTTTAGTGGAAGCTAATGGAGCATAACTCTCCATGGGCGGATTTTATGTATAATAAATACCTGAGAGGGTTTCATCCAAGTCAAGTCCAATCTCAGAATGCTTCACTTACTTGGAGAAGGACGTTGGCTATCAGGGATCAAGCTAAAGATAATATTCAGTGGTGTGTGGGGGGATGGTTTTATTGATTTTTGGCATGATAGATGGATGAGTGATGAACCATTAATTAATCTTTTACATAATAGGGATGTTCCCCACTTTTTAGTGGCTAAATTTTTCAATTTTCAAGGTTGGAATAGGTCACGGCTTTGATTTGGTTACCTCTCGAGGTGGCTAAGCAGGTGATGTTGATTCTTATTTTGCTGGAGTGCAAGGATGTCATGATTTGGGCTCCAACACTAAATGGCTATTTTTTATTGTCCTCAGCCTGGTATCTGATTAGACAAAAGAGGGCTGAAAGTGTAGTCTCAAAAATTATACGAGGTTTTATGTTGCCTTTAAAGATATCCTTCTTTGCGTGGAGATCAACTAGGAATTTCTTAGCTGTGTACAGTGAGATTCAAAGAAAAGGGGTTCCATTAGTCTTGAGGTGTTCCTATTGCAGCTGTGATGTGGAGGACATAAGATATCTTTTTATTAATGGAAAAGTGGCAACTCAGGTATGGGATTTCATTCATAAAGTTTTTGGTATTGATAGAAAACATTCTCTTTGTGTATTAGCATTAATAATGCAACGGGCTTTGTCATCGAGTGCTTCATCCCATGAATCTTTAAGGTGCATGTTTCTTGTCATAGTTCTTTGGTTTATTTGGAAACAAAGGAATGCTGCAAGATTTTAGGGTCAGTTGTTCCAGGCTGGTCATATCATTCATGAGGTAGAACAATTCTTTAACCTTTTGGCAAGATCTCGAGTTGTTGACAAGCAATGGCTATCTGTTGATTTGGGGATTGTAATTGCAAATAAGTTTAAGGTACGTCCAATTCCTTCAACTTATGTATTGAGGGTTTATTGAAAGAGGCCAAGGGTAGAAGAGTTAAAATTTAATGCGAATGCAAGTGTAAGGAGGGATAAGGCTTTCGGTGGAGGGGTATTAAGAGATAGCAATGGTGATTTGGTGATGGCATTCTATAAAGAGTTTAGTGAGTTGGATGTCTTATCTGCAAAAAGTCATTCTCTCCTATTTGCCATACAGTTGTGTACGGATAAAGGTTTGCAAAAGGTTGTTTTTGAAACTGACTCTCAAGTTTTAGTAAATCTTTTAAGGAAGGCAGCTATGATTCAGTGGCCACTATGTAAAATTATGTTATAGATTTGTCACATGTTGTGCCAAATGAAAGGTTCAGTTGTGCATATCTAAAGGGAGGGGAACACGGCAGCAGATTCTATGGCTTCATCGCTTCATGTTTCAGATTGCATAATACAAGATGTTCAGCAATTGCCATCTAGAGTTAGGACTATAGTGAATTTGGAAAAAGTTGATATTCCTTATATTAGGGTGCATTCTGTAAGGAAGTAGTACTCCTTATTTCCTGCTTTCATTAAATGTACTAGAGGTTTGGTCTATGTCCCCCTCCAATATGTTTTATTCTATTTTAATAAAATTTGGAGCTAGCATTCCCTTCCCGTGTATGGGGTTTTGCCTAAAAAAAATTATATTCTCAATGAAATATTTTAAAATAACAACCCAAGATCTAAAGATCTAAAACAAATCATATTAACATGGAGAAAAAGGAAAGACAATCATCAATTGAAGTACTACGCTATTATTCCCTTAGATTGCAAAGCCAAACAAAACAAACAAACTTAACATATTAAGAACACAAAAATAAAAGCCATGCTAAGGATTTGAAAAGAAAAAGAAACTCATATACTATGATATGTTATTCTTGCCTAGAAGGAAGAAAAGGGCTATAATTTGAAGGTGTTGTACCTCTTGAAGCCAAAACCAACTACAAGTCTTTACTGCTCTAAGACAGTAAAAAATAAAATCAAATCAAATCAAAAGGCACAAAAAAATATACTAAGGAATTACTGGAATCTATATTTTTAGAATATAGAAAATAAAGAAAAGAAAAAGAAGAGTTATTACCTTTCAATCTTTGCATAAGCTTTGGAATTTCTCCATTGACACAAAAAAAGAATCAATGAAAAAAATAAAAAAGCAAATAATTCACCAAGAAAGCCCTAATTCTATTTTTAGAGTTAAAAAATAAAGAAAGCAAAAGAAAAAGTTATTATCTTTCAATCTATGCACAAGTTATGGAATTTCTCCACCAATTCTTGTCGCCCTTCAAATACTTGACAAAACTAATTTAAAAGTAAATTAAAAAATAAGAATAAACAAAAAAAAAGTGAACTGACATCAATTACTACAAAATATCAGGATACCAAATAGCCAAAGATCATAATTTTTAATAGAAAAAGAAAAGGGGGCCAAAGAAAAGAGATCTTTGGATAAGAACCCAGACAAAGAGTAGAGCAAAAGAGAGGATGCCAGGGGAAGATAAGAAGAGGATAAGGCTGCCAAAGTAGATTTAATGAAGTTATGCTTCAAATTCTAGCGATACTTCATAGATTGACTTTTTAGGTTCCTCAATCTACAAAATCCACACAAGAAAGTCCAAACCATTTTTGAGACAATTTTATAAAATTTGAATAAGATACCAGTGAGCCCCAGGCTTGATTTTACCAACTGACTTCTGTTGGATGCCAAAATAGACTTCTAATCTTTAATCTTGTGTGAGCAATATTTCATTTGTCAGAGAGTAAACAAGAAAGAATATATTACCACTTTGTGCACAGTTTCCAACTAGAGAAACGTGCCTGTGCACCGGCGAGGCAAGATAGGACCATCCGAGGGCGAGGCAATGCAATGCTACTACAATGAGTTCGAGTTAGGGTTTGTGGCAGAAGAGTTTTGGGGGAGAAATGTTTGGGGGTGCCGAAAGAAAATTGGAGCTTATTATGGTTTTTGTTTCTTTGTTTAATTAATTTTTTATTTAGTAATCCAAATTACAATATTAACCTCCTTTTGTTTACAACTCAAATATATAAAATTGTATTTTTGCAAAGAGCCATAGATAAAAAAAATTCATTTCATATTACCTGATATGGCATTTTCCACGTTATCATGTTCCATTTTTTAAAAGGATTACTACCCAAGTATCACCAACACATATTTAACATTTCCAATTATGTGTGGGTAATAAAAAAAAAAAAGAAAAACTACATCAGCATTCTTAAAAAACTTGAAAAATTCACCAAATTTGGAGGGAACTTCTCCAACCAAATTTATATATAGAAATAGACTTTTACCTACACTTAATATAAATAACAAAAAACACATCAACATTCCAAAAAATTTGAAAATTCTGCCAAAAATTTGGAGGGAATTTCTCCCACCGAATTTGTATGTAACTATAGACTTTTACCTATACTTAATATAAATAACAAATATCAATTTCATAAAATTTGAAAATTCCACCAAGTCTTAATATTTGGAGGGAATTTCTCACACCAAATTCATATGTAACTATAAGCTTTTGCCTACACTTAATATTAATCACAAAAAAGACACATCAGCATCCAAAAAATGAAAACCACTGCCAAATCTTAATATTTGGAAGGAAATTCTTCCACCAAATTTATATATAACTATAAACTTTTACCTACACAATAAATGTCTAATAATTAGTATTTTCTCTTATTATGATTACCAACATATATAAAATAATTGTGTAGCTATTTTTTTTTTAATTGGCTAACCCCCTACACAGAGGAGAACACCACTCCTAAATTTTATTAATAAGCTAAAGAGGGGGACATAAACCTTACCTCTAAAATAATTACAAAGAATGAATGAAGGGGAACAAAGAACCAGGCCTTCATTTTTTTTCAACAAAAGTAAATTTAAAGTTTACATTTCCTAATGGAGGGAAAACCTAGTCTATCAATTCGCACCTCTCCTCTTGCCAAGCATGGGAGGCTTTGTGCTATGTAAAAAATTTTGTCTTGTTGATTTGAACAACCTTCATTAGCTAAAACATCAGCAACCTTGTTAGGTTCTCTGTAGCAATGACTGAGTGTAAGGAATAAAACTGAAAACTTCATTAGCTCTTGAATTTCTCTAGTAATCATCCATGGACATTGAGCCTAATTCTTTAAGATATTAACCTACACTTGAGAGCCACATTCAACATGTAGTAAATTATATCCTGGCTGAATACAGTGATGAATACCAAATAAAAGAGCTTTAGCCTCAGTTTGAATGCTAGTTCGATCCCCAAAATAGCATGAAAATGTTGCAATAAGTCGACTTGAAGAATCTCTTAAAATGTCACCACCACCATAAACTCGGATTCCTTCTAGAACAACCATCCATATTGAGTTTTATTGATAAAGAAGGAGGAGTAATTCATTTCACCAAACAGATAGAATAAGGCTTCTTCAAATTTGCAATTGACTGAAAAAATGAAATCCAACTATGGCCTGCCACAATTACCTTTGGAAACCAAAGCTTGAACAAAACACAGAGCTCCTTAAAAATCTATGAAATAAGAGAATCGATCATAATCAATTTTCCTTGAAATCTACCTATGTTCCTCCATCTCCATAAGTGCTAATAAATTAACATAGATAGATTATAGAACACAAATAACATATAAGGATTTTTCTCTTCCTGAAACCACCACGAAGTCAATAGCAACTGAATACAAGATTATGACTACCAAAAACCACAAATGGCTGCAAAATAAGACCAAACCTCCTTTTCTAAGTCACTTGTATAGAAAAATGATCAATTGATTCCTCTTGAGAAGACACACAACAAAGACATTTTGAAGGGTCTAAGAAACATAAACCACTCATAACAATGTCCATTGGAATTTTTATCTGTAAAAGTCTGAGCTTAAAAAGAGAGATTTTACTTGGGATAACTGAATTCCATATCCTTTCAAACATGAAAGATACATTCCTCTTATGCCGAACCAGATCAAAGGCTAAAGACATACAGAATGATGAAGATATCAATGCTTGTGTTCAAGTTCAAGGGAGTCGTGATCATAGTGTTGCTGCAAAAAGCCCATTCCAAGACATGGGAGGTCCAATGACGAGATTGAGAGCTAAAAGGTTGAAGCAAGCTTTGCAAGGTTTGATTATAGAATTACATGAAGATGAAACTACTTGATTGAAACAAGAACCTACAAGGCTGTTCACTTATTTTGGGCTAGAGTTGGAGGAGCTTGGAGGTCAAGGACTTGGATTCGATTGAAGAGCCCATTTGCCACTTGAGGTTATGGGTTTCATGGGCTTAGTTCGTTAGTTTAATAACCCACGTTGTACCTTTAGTTGCACGTTTATGTTATAGAGCAACTAGGGTTAAGTTAGTTTCCATATTTAGTTTATATCTTGATGTTATGCGCCTCTTTATAGAGGGTGTTACTATTCATCCGAATTTTAGAACATTAATCAATAATATTGAGTTTTTCTCTTCAATTGTGCGTGTGAGCATTATTGAGTTTCCCTTTGTTCTTGGGTGAAAGAACTACTCTTGCATTCTTGACAATTCTTGTTGAGTATTCAAGATTCCGCCTAGGGTTCTTCTTAAGGGTTTGAATCTGTCCAAAGAGATTGTCGGCTAGGTGTCTATTCCACATTGTTGGTTAGGGGCCTAGGGTCGTTTCTCTAAGGGGGGAGTTCAACAAATCTTGTTGGATCTAAAGAAAAACAATCCAAGTTGTTCTTGGGGTCTTCGACAAGTTACGAAGGGGTCAAGAAGATTGGGTTGCATCCTTGGTTTCAAGAGTCTTAGACCGTCACTTCTGTGGATCTCGTATCAATTGGTATCCGAGCATTGGTTCATCTTGAAATCCAAGTTTTTCAAGCCAAATTTTCCTTTGGAAGATTCGACTATATCTCTTTATTTTGTTTCTTGGAGTTTGTCGAGTTTTGTTCTTGTTCTTGTTGCTGTTTCTTGCGTTTTTCTATTCTGTCCGTTTTTGTCCAGTTTGTTTTTCGTGTTTCTTGTCTTCAAAAATTGTGTTGGTGCCTTTTGTTTCGTGTCTTAGGGTTTGTCATAACCTTTAGAGTCATTCTTGATATCTATACATCAAGAATTCTAGGGTTTTGTATGTGGTTTGCTTAGAATCTTGACTGTTTTCGGGTGTTCTTTGTTGTTTTAATGTTTCTTGTGTTAAAATTTTTGAGAAAATTGAATCTTGGCCTACATAAGAAAACTTGAAACAATTTTCCTGAAAGTTACTCTTGATTTCTGGTAAAAAAAAAATCGTATTGTTCATCGCACTGTAGCGGCGACGTCATTGTTCACGCTAGGGTTTACTGTTCACTGATGGGACTGTTCATCGCCGGTACTGTTCATCCGAATTTTTTTTTTTTTTTAGTTTAATTTTTTGTTTGTTTTTGGGAGTTGAATTTTGTATTTTGTGAGTTGGTTGTGTTGTTAAAAAAAAAAGAGAGAGAGAAGTTGTTAAAGGTGGAAAAAAAAAAAGTCTTGCACAAAGAAAAGTCATGCAATACAAAGGAAAGCGAAAGAGGCGTGCAAGGTGATAAAAGCCAAGCATACGAACTAAACCAATTAAACTGAAGTATATTTGGCTGGAATACTATTCTTGTGCAACCGAATAGACCTATTGAAACATACAGATCGTTGGACAGAGAACAACGCCACGTATGAAAGTTTAATTGACCAGATTCTACTCTTCTTATTTCTTGATGTTTTGGTGGAGTTTCTTGTTATTTCTGTTTGAACATAAGTGCATTAAAGTTATTAAAGGACATTTGAAAATCAAGATTTTCATCAAGAAAACCACACACTAGGGGTGTCAAACGTGCTTCTTAAATCTGAAATTCCTTGAGTCTTGGTTTCTTGAATTCTAGTGGTTTAAACCTTACCCTAATCTTCCATTTTCATTACTACTCATCTTGAATACTTACTTGGATTTGTACTAAGGATCAATTGAGTAGGTTCTCATTCAAGGGCATACAAGGTACGCTCAAGAAGTGGTACAAGGCTAAGGTGTGAGCTTATCATCGGGTAAAAGTCAAGATTAATTGGTGTGATACATGAGTGATGAGGGATACACGTAAGGGAGTGAGTGAGGTTTTATCTTGATCCATTGTTCTTTTCTTGTGTTACTAACGATTTTTGCAGGTTGTTGAGAATACCATGGGTGAAGGAAAAGCTATGGAGGATAATGAGCTTAAGCTATTCATAAAGGCTATGCAAGACACACAAAGAAAAAAAAATGAAAATTTTTAGACCATCATGGCACAACTTTAACAAGTGTCTTTAAGGATGGACAACTTTGAGCATGTGACAAGGGGTCGTGAGGAGTTGTCTGGAAATTTGGGAGCCCGTGGTACTTCCTCTCACACAAGGGTGACCCGCAACCCTACTTATGAAGATGAATTGGGAGCCGAGTCTGATTTTGAAGAAATAGATACAAGGAGAGGAAGGAGGGTGGTAAACCGTCAAGATGACAACCTTGGAAGTATCAAAATGAAGATTCCATCGTTCCAAGGAAAGCTCGATCCCGAGGCTTACATTGAGTGGGAACGCAAAGTGGAGGGGATTGATAAGTGCTAAAGTATACTAGTTTTTAGTAGATTTTTAGATTAGGTTTTTAGGATTTCTTATGAGTTTTTCCTCTAGTTCTAAGCCATTTCTTCTCATTTGTGATTTTTATGTCAATTTGGGTAAATTTGCGATCTACATATGTTTTCGTGCTATTTTGTAAGTTTTTGATAGTTTCGTCATTGAATTCAATCAATTGAAGTTGCAAGGACGGAGTTTGAATCGTTGATTCGATGATGGAGGATGATTAATGGAGTAAAATATGCCAAAATATGAAACAAAATCCAATAGTTTTGAGCTACAAAGTCGTTGGAGCTACTGAACTACAGTTGGAGGCACAACTAGACGCAAAAGAGATGTTTCTGACCTCGGCCGCGCGCTCGTATCCGCGCCGCGGATTGAGCCGCGGCTGAGATCAGAATGTTTAGAGTCTCAGCCGCGGGCTAAGCCGCGCCCGCGTCTCACTTGAAGTTACCCGCGGCTCACCAGTTGCAGGTCCAGCCGCGGTCACGGCTCACAGAAGGGAGCCCACGGCTTGACCAAACCGTGGTCACGGCTAAGACAGACGTGGGGGCGGCTCACTTACGGGATTTTGTGATTTTTCAGAAGTAGAGTTGGCGTGAACGGGAAGACCAAAGGGAGAACATTAAAAGGCAGAACAGGGGGTCTTTTCTAGGGAACAAAAAAGTAACGACGGAACATATGAGATAGAGAGAAGAGGTAAGAACGACGAGAAGAGAGAAGTTGTAACTACGGGATAATTTCTACAACAACACAAGCGAAGATTTGGTAACTTCATGAGAATGAGTTCTTCTGTTTTCACTTTGTTTTTTATTGATATTTTCTCTGTAGTTATGAACTAAATAGATTAGGAACTAGATGGGTTGAACCCTATTTCACTTATTATGAATCTTTTTCTTTGATTAATGGATGGAATTCTTTTTGTTTAGATTTATTTGTGAATTTACTGCTTGATTGAATTGGGTGTTGCGCGTGACCTTTGATTTAATCACTGATTTCATTAGGTTTATTGAGAAATAACCTAATTGAATAGATCTTTTCACAAATAATGAGACTTGCATAGGTTGCTAGAGATAGAACCACATAAGTCTTCTTGGGTAGATTCACACCTAGCCCACACAATAGAATCTTTGCTTTGTAACTTCATCTCTTTGGGATTTTAATGGTAGAAGAGATTCTCATTAATCAACTAGAGAGATAAGGGTTATGATTCTTGAGAGAGATCATGACCTAACATAGGATTCTAGGGTCTGAACATTTGAATTCATTCATTCATTAATCTGGAATTGAGACATAATAAGGAAAGAATTAGGGAAATTCCACATCTAGTTCCTACTTTTGATCATTGCTATTTTCTCTGTTCAATTGTTCTTGTTTGCTAGATAGGTTTAAGTAGTTAGTTTATTTTAATTCATTTATTTCAATCTTTCGACTTTGTGGGTTAGATAATAGGGAACATGTTAGTACTAGTATTCTTATAGTCTTCGTGGGAACGATATCTGGTACTCACTTATCCTATACTACCGGAACAATAGGTATGCCTGCCTAAAGAACCCGTAGTGTAATGTGGTGAACACCAGGGATCTTCAATTGCCACAATTACTCAGAGGGAAAGAAAGTACAACTTGCTATGATTGAGTTTACAGATTATGCGAGTGTTTGGTGGGACAAACTCCACAAGGATCGTGCTAGATTTGGCGATGCACCCGTGAACACATGGAGTGAGATGAAAAGGCTCATGCAAAAGAGGTACATTCCGAACTACTACACACGTGATCTCCATTAGAAACTTCAAACATTGAGACAAGGTACCATGTCCGTGGATGATTACTTCAAGGAGATGGAGATTTTGATAATGAGGGCCAACTTAGAGGAAGAAGGAGAGGCACTAATGGCAAGATTTATGGGTGGCCTCAACACTGATATTAGGCAACGTGTGAAGTTGCAACATTACCTTGACATAGGAGATTTGGTTGACATGGCAATCAAGGTAGAGCAGCAACTCAAGGCATCAAAGCCGAGGCCCATTGCTTCACCCTCAACCCAGCCAGCTTGGAGGGATTCACGAGATAGAAGGGCTATCCAAGAACGTGATAAGGGGGCTGCTCAAACACCATAAAAAATTAATGAGCCATGGCAAAGAGGGGCTACAGGTTTGGCAAGTAATAAACTCAAGAGTGAGAGCTCCACATCCAAGCTACCAAACAAGGGTAAGAATGAGACTTCTTCTAGACAGAGAGATGTTAGGTGTTTCAAGTGTCAAGGATATGGCCATATTTCCTCTCAATGTCCAACAAAAAGGAATATGACCATTCTTGGCAATGGGGAGGTGGAGAGCGAACATTCAAGTGATGAAGAGATGCCTCCACTTGAAGGACCTAGTGATGATGATTCTGTTGAAGGGGGACCTGAGGATGCCATTCCATCTAGTGGTGAAGTGTTAGTGACTAGAAGATCATTGAGCATCCAACCAAAGGAGGAGAAAGAGGAGATGCATAGGGAACATATATTCCACTCAAGATGCTTGGTTCAATGCAAGGTATGCAGTGTTATTGTTGATTCTGGTAGTTGCACTAATGTAGCTGGTACCTTGTTTGTAGAGAAATTGAAGTTGCCTACAATTCGCCATCCAAAGCCATATTTCTTGCAATGGTTGACAGATTTTGGGGATGTGAAGGTAACCAAGTAAGTGCTAGTATCCTTTGCCATTGGAGGATATGCGGATGAGGTATTATGCGATGTTATTCCCATGCATGCATATCATATTTTGTTAGGTCGTCTATGGCAGTTTGATAGGCGTGTGATTATGATGGCCATAAAAATATTTATCACCTAGTTTGGAAGAAAAAAGAGTTCATATTGAGACCATTGACACCTATGGAGGCCTATGCTGATCAAGCACGAATTACAAAAGAGTGCAAGGCTCATGATGAGTCCAAAGGAGCCAAGGCCGAGGGGTCTTTATTGGAGTCGCTAGACAGATTGTGCATCATGAAAGCAATCGGTCTAGTGGGGAGAAAAAGAAAGGGAAAGGGAAAAGAGGGGAAGCCGAGAGAGATGAGGGGAGAAAAGTGAATGCCTATGCTGAGAAAAGTGAGATTAAGAATGCATTGTTGGCAATGCAACAACTTCTTGTCATTTTGTATAAAGATGTTTACTTTTCTACTAATGAGCTTGACCCTTCTCTTCCTAGTGTTGTTGTTTCTTTGTTGCAAGCATATCAAAACTTATTCCCTGAAGATGTCCCAAGTGGATTACCACCTTTGAGAGGGATAGAACATCAAATAGATTTCATGCCTAGAGCAAGCATTCCAAACCGTCCGGCTTATAGAGCTAACCCTGAGGAAACAAAAGAAATTTAAAGGCAAGTAGATGATTTATTGGAGAAGGGCTTTGTGCGTGAGAGCCTTAGTCCGTGTTCTGTGCCTGTGATTCTTATACCTAAGAAGGATGGTTCTTGGAGGATGTGCGTAGATTGTCGAGCCATTAATAAAATCACGATAAAGTATCGTCATCCTATATCTAGGTTAGATGATATGTTGGATGAATTATATGATTCACAATTGTTTTCAAAAATTAACTTGAAAAGTGGCTACTATCAAATTCGAATGAAAGAGGGTGATGAATGGAAAACTGCTTTCAAAACTAAATTTGGTTTTTATGAGTGGTTAGTTATGTCTTTTGGTTTGACTAATGCTCCTAGTATTTTTATGAGGTTGATGAATCATGTTTTCCGTCATTTAATTGAAAAATTTGTAATAGTTTACTTTGATGATATTCTTGTGTATAGCAAGTCCTTGCAAGAACATGTTGATCACTTGCGTGCTGTTTTTGAGACACTTAAAGAACATCAATTGTTTGCTAATTTCAAAAAGTGTTCTTTTTGCATGGATTTTGTTATATTTCTTAGTTTTGTTGTAAGATCTAATGGAATAAGTGTAGATGAAACCAAGGTAAAGGCAATTAGGGAGTGGCCGACCCCTACTAATGCCAATGAGGTAAGATTTTTTCATGGTTTAGCAAGTTTTTATAGAAGATTTGTGCGTGATTTTTCTTCAATTGCTGCACCTTTGAATGAACTTGTTAAAAAGAATGTGATTTTTAAATGGGAGAAAATACATGAAGATGCTTTTAGATTGTTAAAGGAAAAACTCACCAATACTCCTTTGCTTAGTTTGCCTAACTTTGACAAGGTTTCTGAAATTGAATGTGATGCTAGTGGAATTGGTATAGGGACTGTTTTGATGCAGAATTTTAAGCCAATTGCCTACTTTAGTGAGAAGCTTCAAGGGGCAAGTTTGAGTTATCCTACCTATGATAAAGAACTTTATGCTCTGGTTCGAGCTCTTCAAACTTGGCAACATTATTTGTGGCCAAAAGAGTTCATCATACATTCTGACCATGAAAGTTTGAAATTTCTCAAGTTTCAAGGTAAGTTGAACAAGAGACATGCTAAGTAGCTCGAGTTCATTGAAACCTTTCCATATGTGATTAAGTATAAGTAAGGTAAGGAGAATATTGTGGCTGATGCACTATCTCGTAGGTACACTCTTCTTATTTCTTTGCATACTAAATTACTTGGTTTTGAGTACTTGAAGCATGCTTATGTGGGGGATCGTGACTTTGGTGATATTTGGCAGATTTGCATGAATCAATCTCTACATTTGGGGCGTGTACATGGAGAGTTTTATTTACATGAGGGTTACTTGTTTAAGAATGATAGGTTGTGTATTCCCTTCTGTTCTGTGCGTAATGTGCTGATTAGTGAAGCTCATGGAGGGGGTCTTATGGGACATTTTGGTGTTGTTAAGACTTTGAATATCTTGCATGAACACTTTTATTGGCCTCATATGAGACGTGATGTGCAAGCTTTCTGTGCTAAGTGTATAACTTGTAGGAAAGCTAAATCCAAGGTGATGCCTCATGGGTTTTATAATCCATTGCCTATTCCTAATGTTCCGTGAACTGACATTCTAAAAGTGGCAAAGATAGTATTTTTGTTGTAGTTGATCGTTTTAGTAAAATGGCAACACTTTATTGCTTGTGTTAAAACTAATGATGTAACTCATATTGCAGATTTGTTTTTCAAAGAGGTTGTTCATTTGCATGGTTTGCCAAGGACAATTGTGAGTGATCGTGATGTCAAGTTCCTAAGTCACTTTTGGCGTACTCTTTGGAGTAAGTTAGGGACAAAGTTGCTGTTTTCTAATGTTGCTCACCCTCAAACGGATGGACAAACTGAAATAGTCAACCGTACACTCACTACATTGCTACAAGCAATCATCCAACATAATCTCAAAAATTGAGAGAAGTGTTTGCCACACATAGGTTTGCTTATAATCGCACTATCCATTCCTCTATTTCTTATTCTCCATTTGAAATTGTTTATGGTTTCAACCCACTAACACCTTTGGATATTTTGTCTTTGCCTTCTAGTGAACACATTGACATGGATGGCAAGAGGAAGGCTGACTTTGTGAAAGATTTGCATGCAAAGGTTCGGGCTAACATTGAGAAGAAGTATGACCAATTTGCAAAGCAAGCAAACCGTGGAAATGTACAAGTTCACTTTGACCCTAGAGATTGGGTTTGGGTGCACTTAAGGAAGGAACGTTTCCCTCAACAACGCAAGTCCAAACTGAGTCCAAGAGGAGATGGTCCCTTTCAAGTTCTTGAACGAATTGGAAACAATGCTTACAAGATAGATTTGCCAAGTGAGTATGGTAGTGTTAGTGCAATCCTTTAATGTGGTTGATCTTTCTTTGTATGATGTAGGGGATTCGAGGGCGAATCTTCTCGAGGAAGGAGGAAATGATGAAGACATCAATGCTCGTGTTCAAGTTCAAGGGAGTCATGATCATAGTGTTGCTGCAAAGAGCCCATTCCAAGACATGGGAAGTCCAATGACGAGGTTGAGAGCTAAAAGGTTGAAGCAAGCTTTGCAAGGTTTGATTATAAAATTACATGAAGATGAAGCTACTTGGTTGAAACAAGAACCTACAAGGCTATTCACTTATTTTGGGCTAGAGTTGGAGGAGCTTGGAGGTCGTGGACTTGGATTCGATTGAAGAGCCCGTTTGCCACTTGAGGTTATGGGTTTCATGGGCTTAGTTCGTTAGTTTAATAGCTCACGTTGTACCTTTAGTTGCACGTTTATGTTATGGAGCAACTAGGGTTAAGTTAGTTTCCATATGCAGTTTATATCTTGATGTTATGCACCTCTTTATAGAGGGTGTTACTATTCATCCAAATTTTAGAACATTAATCGATAATATTGAGTTTTTCTCTTCAATTGTGCGTGTGAGCATTATTGAGTTTCCCTTTGTTCTTGGGTGAAAGAACTACTCTTGCATTCTTGACAATTCTTGTTAAGTATTCAAGATTCCGCCTAGGGTTCTTCTTGAGGGTTTGAATCTGTCCAAAGAGATTGTCGACTAGGTGTCTATTCCACATTGTTGGTTAGGGGTCTAGGGTCATTTCTCTAAGGGGGGAGTTCAACAAATCTTGTTGGATCTGAAATAAAACAATCTAAGTTGTTCTTGGGGTCTTCGACAAGTTATGAAGGGGTCAAGAAAATTGGGTTGCATCCTTGGTTTCAAGAGTCTTGAACCGTCACTTCCGTGGATCTCGTATCACAGAACTTCCTAGAACTTGTTAACCTCCAAATGCAAGTATCCGAATGGTCTAATAATAAGGGTGGAAGCAAAAGAATGCTACCCAGTAGGGAGGAGTCAACCTGCTACCAAAGAGATTAAATGTTCCAATGCTCATCCTCTACAAAAGCATTAACAGTGTTTGAATGAACATGTTCAACCTTATTAACCAATGCTCCTTCACCAATCCAATTATCAAACAAAAAGTTTGATTCTCTATTGTTAAGTTTCCAAACTTTGTTTTCTTCAGCCATTAAACAAGCATGAACCTTGCATTTCCCTGTGAGAGAGGAATTAATGGATGCCACTACTTGACAAGTATGAATACCACAACAATATTTAGCTCTCGTAAATTCCTCCCCCCAAGAGAATGTTTTATTCTAAATAACCACCATAACTTAATTGAGAAAGCCAAAAACACATCAATAAGTGCTCGAATGCCAATTCTACTTTTTGATGTTGGATATCACAAATCCTCCCATTTGTTCCAATGAAATTTGGACTTATATTCATCCTTTCCCTAAAGGAAATTTGCCATAGAACTTTCAATAATTTTTAAAACACCCTTCGTGGGATTCGCAGCTGTCAAAGTGTGAATTGGGATAGAAGACAAGACATGCTTTATCCAAACTAGCTTTCTACCCTTTGAAAGAAAGCGATCCTGCCATGAATTAATTTTGTGAATAACTGACTAACAAAGATAAAAAAATATATATATGTTGACTTGCTAACCAGCATACAAAGGACATCTCAAGTATCTCACGGGAAAAGCTAGATATGAGAATCCCGTAATACAACTTATCAGGCCTCTCCTATGATTTGAAATGCTATGATGAGCAAGAAAATAGCTTTTACCCGAGTTTATTAGTTGTCTAGAAACCCTTTGATAACCATTGAGCACATTCATCAATTGCTTTAAGGAATTTGCACCTGCATTTCAAAAAATGAGAACATCTTCAACATAAGCTAAATGAGAAATATTAGGACAACCCCGAGGCACCGAGAACATAGAAAAAGAATGTTCTACCACCAAAGCATTCAAGCTACGAGATTCAACCTCAGCTCCAATAACAAACTGTCGCACCCCATTTTTTGAAAGACGGAAAAAGGGAATTATTAATGTGTTATTTATTGAGAAAAAGTGTAGGTTTTTTGTAAAATGATTTTTAAAAGATGCTTTACAATGAAAACAAAAAGAAAAAGGGCCTAAAATGGGACTTTAAAAATGCGACGGTTTTTGGGCCCGAAAATAGAGTCTAAGAAAGGGTTTTTAGTAAAAAGGGAGTCGCCACTTGGTATTGAGTTTTGGTGTACCAAGTCACCAGAAAATATTTTATAAAATGTAAGAAATCAAGAATTATTTATTTAGAAAATGATTTTTGAGAAAAATGAAAGAAAAAACAAGAAAACTCTTTTTAAGAGAACTCCAGGTCTTTGAAAACAAGAGAAAAAGGTTTGGGAGTCATAGTTGAAGAAAGGGAAGGCAAAGGCTCACATCTAAGGCACCCTTTCAACCTAGCCGAAACTAGTTGCGAGGTTTAGTCTAAATTTTCCTAATATAACCCTAATATTTTATCACATTTGGATGCAACTATATAAATGCAAATCTAGTCCTACAAATGGATATCGTTAAGGGACAAAATGTTCCATTGAGGTTTGGTCGGAATTATCGCATTAATTGCGAAATCCAAATATAGACCTCAATGGAGTCATGAGTATAAATGCAAGAATGGAATGCAAAAGAAAAGGAAAATAGTAATATAAGTAGTAAGTGAACAAAGAAAATGGGGATGCAACATAATGGGTACAGGGAATTAATGTCTCGTGACTAAATGTTTCTACTCACGGAGGGGGGAACAGCATGTACGCCACCGCTTCCCACATGAGTACGCGACTATTTTCTAGTCGAATCACATACAAAATGAACTAAGATTCTAAGTGAAATGTGCCCTAAATGTCAATCACTGAATATATGTAAAATAGATAATAATACATAAAAACCATTCAAAAATGGAAAAGGACCTAAAAAAGAGAAAATGTGTGTGAAATGGTATGAAATACACACGAGAAATAATTTTAGTACTAAAATGACCTAAAAGTCTAGCATTGGACTAGCCTATTTTCTTAGAAATTCTCCACTAGCATTGGACTAGCGAAGAAACCGGAATTAACCACAACTAGCGTTGGACTAGTGTGGCGACGATACCCATATATCATAATAAACAAGTAAATAAATAAAAACATATATTAAAGCAATAATCACATATAAGCAGATAATATCACATAGGAGCACATAACACATAAACATGATATTCTAAATGCAAAGTCCTAGAGAAAGCGAATAAAACACACAAGCACATAGCACACATAGCACACAAAAGCCCTAACTATTACACCGGGGAAGTTTAATTACAATCTAAAAATGAAAAAAAAAACCTATCTAACCTATCTATTACATTTTCTATCTAAAATACATAAGCTTTTGTTAAATAGATGAAACTATAAACTATCTATTACATTAACTATCTAAATATAAAATTTTTGCTAAATAGAATATTACCTATCTATTACACTTCTTTGAATAATTAAAAAATTAAATTCAAATAAATAACATGACATAAATAAATAAATACTCACACATGAATAAAAATAATAAACACAAAGAGATGCATAAAAAAACATATAGAAAAACACATAGGAGCACGTAGAAGCATATAAAGAGACATTGAAGGGTAATATAGGTACCTCCCATTCGTAAACTCAATACAAATTGCTAATAAAATGAACAAACATGTCAAAAAATACCACTGTTTAACAAAACAAACTACTAATTAAATAATTTTGTACTAATCACTATAAACATGCCACAATAATTCAAAACAATTATAGCAATAATAAACAAAAACAAAGAAAAACAATAATTAAATAAATAAGAGAAAGAAAGAAAGAAAAAAAATGTTCAGTTCAAAGAAGAAGAAAAAAATGTTTAGTTCAAAGAATAAAAATAAAAATACAAATACAAATAAAAATAAAAATAATAAAAAATAAAATGCAATAATACATAATTAAGTTTTTAACATACAAATAAGAATTACCAAAATAACTAAAAGAGAAATAAACAAACTAATTTGAGCATTAATTAGACTAACGAGACCAAATTTTAGAACATTAATTATAAATTTAATAAAATAAAAATAAAATGTGAAAAGAAATAATTAAAAGCTTTGAGGACTTAATTAAATATTTTTTTTTGGCAAAAATAAAAATGTTCCAAGGTTTTGGATTAAAAATGGAAATTTAGGCAACATTTTTAGAATGAAAATATAATTTACAACAAAGAAAAGGGTGAAATTACAATTTCAAACCCTAGTTAAGGTAATAACATAGTTTACAACAAATTTAAAAAGGCTAAAATATAATTTCCAGCAAGCACAATGCCAAAAATAAAAATTTCCAGCAATACTTAAGGCTAAAAATGTAATTTCAGCAAAGTTATGGGATAATACATAATTTACAGCAGCATTTAAAGGCAAAAAAATGTAATTTCAGCAAGCTTGATGAAGTAAAAATCAAATTTCCAGCAACATTTGAGGATCAAATTGAAATTCCAGCAACTTAAGAACTAAATTTCAATTTCCAGTAATTTTTCAAGGATAAAATGAACTTTACAGCAACAATAAACCCCAATTTGTAAATTCCAACAAGTATTAAACACCAAATTATAATTTTCAGCAACATTCAAAGGCTAAAATTCAAGTTCTAGCTACTTGGGGGGCAAAAATATAAATTCCAGCAATATTCTAGGGCTAAAACGTAATTCCAGCAAGGCATAATGACAAAAATAAAATTTCAGCAAGGTTTGGGGGACAAGAATGCAATTTTCAGCAACACTAGGGACCAAATTACAAATTTCCAGCAACATTTAAAGGCTAAAATACAATACCAGCAAACTTGGGGGGTAAAATTGCAATTTTCATAAATATCGAACGGTAAAAATGCAATTCTAGAAAAGTTTAGGGGTCAAAAATAGAAATTAAAAACATGTAGGGGCCAAAATTATAATTATGCGAAAGTAGGGGACCGAAATGCAATTAATTAGGACCTAATTGAAAAGAAAATAAAATTATGGAGGTCAATCTACAAAAAAACAGAAACTTAAATGCATAAATTGTAAATATTCAGGGTCACAATAACATTAATAAAAGTCTAAAGACTATAAAATAAATACATATTATTAATTAAAATCAAATTAGAAAACAAAACCAACAAAACGACATAATTTTGAGTAAAACTATATCAAAACGACGTAGTTTCACTAAAATTTTTTTTTTCCGGTTTCATTTCTTTCCCTTTTTTTATTTCTTTCTTTTTCTTCTTTCCAGATTTCTTTTCTTTTTTCCAGATTTCTTTTCTTTTTTCTCTCTTTTTTTCTTCTGGTTCGTTCTATCTCTCTCTCTTTCTCTCTCTCTCTCTCTCTCTCTCTCTCTCTCTCTCTCTCTCTCTCTCTCTCTCTCTCTCTATTTCTTTCTCTAATATCTTTCCTTCTTTCTTCTCTTCTTCCCTTCTGGTCCCCTTCCGTATCTCTTCTCTTGGTCCATCATCTTTCGGTTCCTCTCTATTTCTCAAACTTTCCAACCGAAATTCCCCAAATATCAAAAATTAAAGCCCTAATTTCTCAATCGAATTTTATTGGTATTATTATTATGATTTTTTTTTTGCGATGACATCTAACTAGAAATTTGGATTACAGAAAATGAAAAGAAGAGGGCCAAAGTATTTTACCAAATATATGGCCAAAGAATTTGATGGATGAGCTGTGGTAGTCCAATGAAGGCGACCTAGTGGCTAGCTGAAATGGTGGGCCGTGGCTGTGCAGGAGCAGGGCCATGGTTATGGCTTGATTTTTTATGGTTGATGGTGGCGATTTAAGGGCTATTTGCTAGCTGGTTTTGGGCTGTGATGGTATGAATTGTGTGTTGCTAATTGTGTGAATTGTGTGCATGTGTGTAGTGTGTGAATATGTGCGAACTTGTGTGCTTTTCAGTGTGGTGTGTGTATGTTTGATTGGGATGTAGGCATGTGTGTGTGCTAGAACTGGATGTGTGCTTGGTTGATTATGTGCGTGTGTGTGATTTGCGAATGGATGTGGGTGAATTGTGTGCTTTTTGTGTGTGTTATGGACGTTTGTGTGTGTGTGAGTAAACTGGTCTGTGATGGAATGGTGAATCTGTGAGTGAGTGTTGTGAGGAGTGTGAATGGTGAGCTTGTGTTTTTGATTGTGTTCTGGTTTGTGAATGTGAGTGAAGTGCAAAGTGTGTGTTTGATGCGTGTTTGTGTGTGTAGAGAGGATGTGTGTGTGTTTCAGTGTGTGCAAGTGTGTGAGTAAGGGAAGGGAGTTGTGAAGTTTGTGAGAAGTGTAATGTGGTGTAGGAAGGCCGAAAGAGGAAAGAAGGGAGAGGTGTGTTTTGTGATGTCTGGAGTTGGAGAATTGAGAATGCAGGTGTGAGTGAGTGTATTTTGTGCAATTGTGTGTATAAGTGTGTGCTTCTGCAGGTGTGAGCTGTGAGCTTCAGTGTGTGCAGATGAGTGTGTGTTTGTGTGTTCTGTTAGAGCTGAGAGGGAGAGAATTGTGTGTGTATGCAGGTGTGTCTTGGTGATGTTGTGCAGATGAGTGTGAGATGTGAGAATTGAGAGGGAGTGAGGCTTGTGTAGTGTGTGACTGTCTGCAGGGGAAAGGGACTGAGAGAGAAGAAGAGGGGGGTCTACAGGTAGGTGTTAAGTGTGTAAATGGTCAAAACAAAATTGAATCAAAATCCCTAAAAATCTGGTAGCAAATGCAAGTGGTGAGGGGAGTGATGTGATTAGGCATAGAGTGATTGTGATGATGATGATGAAGTTGGGGGTATGGCTGATTGCTAGGGTAGCTGAAAATATAGCATGGAGCTATTTGATAGCTTAAGCAACCATGCTGCTACTGTAGCAGGCTGCAAAACGCAACCTGCTCCACCATTTTTTTTTTTTTTGAAGTTTGTAAAGAAGAAGAAAAGAAGAAAAGAAAAAAAAATGTAAGAACATGAAGAAAATTGGAATAAAATAAAAATCCTATGGACTTCTTAGAATAAATAAATAAATAAATAATATAATAAAATAAAATAACACTAAAATTAAAAATAAAATTCAGCATTACTAGAAAAAAGAAAATTCAATAATAACAAAAAATTAAAATTTTAAAGTTAATTTACCGTTGAAAAACATGTCATAGACAAAAAGATACAATTTGAAATAAATACAAAATAGTCTTTAAAAATTATTAAAAAAAAATTTTTACATAAAATCTATAAAATATTTCACACAAAAAATTCTTAAGTAAAGGTGCATTGGAAAACGTGACATAATATGATAAAAATTATGAAAATCACAAAAATACTAAATGACTTTTAAAAATCACAAAAATTTTACACAAAATATATTATCCCATGAAACACATATACTAAAGTTTTCACTCAAAAATTTTTAAGATTAACGCGTTCTTGGGAAATGTGCCCTTAATAAATAAAAAGACAAAAATTAAATAAATACTAAACGACCTCTAAAAATTATGAAATTTTTACAAAAAATTTATGAATATACAAAATGCATATATAAAATTTTCACTTAAAAATTCTCATAAAAATAGTGCATTGGAAAACGCACCGTTGAATTAAAAAGTACTAAAATTTTAAATAAATAATAAATAACTCCCAAAAATCATTAAAATCATAAATAATGATAAAATTAGTAAAATTATGTATTTAGGAAATAAAATAAAATATAATAATATTTACGTGGTGAAATTACCATTTTGCCCCTGATGTGATGAATTAGTCATAACATACACAAAAATTGTAATCGACCCCCGAAAAATAAAAAAAAACCCTCGAAATGAAGTAACACACATATTTTGACAAAAAGTATGTCAAAATTTGGTGTCTACACAAACAACACAGGAAAAATAGGGACCCCCAACACAAATCTCTTGTTGATTTGAAAAACCATGTGGGGAACCATTTATGATCACTGAAAATCAAGAATTAGAAACCAATTTGTCAAATCATGTCTATAAACCTTTTACCAAAATCGAAAGCTCTTAGCACTTGCAATAGGTAAGGCCTAGATACACGATCCTAGCCTTAGCCATGTCAAGCTTTAGAGCCACATGCCCTCCTTTAGACTTACTTCCAATACCCGTAGCTAATTCTTGGGCCAATAAAAAATTTCATATATTAATCTTTCTTTCACAAAGCCACACTAATTTTGAGATACTATCTTTGGAAGAATACCAGCTAACCTATCAGAGAGTATCTGGAGATAACCTAATTAGTGATTACAAACATTGATAGGTCGATACTGAGAAAAATCTTGAGGATGTTTTACTTTTGGGATCAAAATAATTGAAGTTGCAGGCACACTCCTTGGAAGCTCTAATCCACAAATGAAACTAACCATTGCATTCTACACATCCTAACGTACAATATCCCATGCAAAAGTAAAGAATTTACCAAAATAGCTATCAGGTTGCACTGTAGTATCCCCATCCATAGCAAAGATGGCATTCTTTACCTCTTCAATTGGTGGAATTGTCTCCAAACCTTGATTCTCGCCATCAGAAATCAACGAGGGAATAATATTAAACATATCATATGAGGCAGGTAACACCTTAGCCAAAAATAAAGATTGGAAATATTGCCGCTTCACTTCCAATCTCAGCATCCGAATCAATCCAAATCCCTTCATTGTTTTTTATTCGATGAATGACAGCCTGAGTCAGTCGTTGCTTCACATTATGTGTGCCAATTTTATGTGTGGGTAAAACATTAATTTCTTGTTGTGTTTCACTTTATTAATCCAAATTATTTTACTCATTACACATATTACTATACATGAATATATATTACACTAATGTTTCTTGGTCTTAGGTTCTCAAATGCTATACCCTAGTGAGTTAAATTTACTAATTTGATACTAACATCACCTATTAGAATTAACTTTAACAATAATATAAATGCACAAATAAATAAATAATTAGAAGGTTAAAATTAGGTATCAATGTGATCGACCAAGGCATTGGTAAGTTATTTGTATTATCACTATTAGGTTATACGATTTTCAAGCGTAACAAATTTAACAATTGGATTTGTCCAATTTAATTGCTAACATCACTACATGTTCTAAGTCTAATAGTTATACAAACAATTAACTAAATAATTAATTTAGTAAGCTAATCTTCACAAAATACAATATTTTGGTTGAAACGTCCAATCTCAAAAAATAATAATTTCCATATCCTTTTGAGAATAAAATATAGCCTAGCAGATAAGATTTGTGCCCCTCATCTTTTTTTTTTTTTTTTTGGAGCAAAAGATAAATATATGTTATTGATGATAACAATAAAAATTTACATTCATAAATTAGCTTAAAGTCAGCCTTCAGTTTAACGTGTGAAGGATAAATCTAAGCCAACCTTGAGATTTGCATGTTGTACAACATATACACGAGAGAGAGAGAGAACATGTACAACATCTACATGTTTGAAAATTTCAATATTTTTAAACTTGAATTGGCCAATGAACCGAAAGGGGATTCAATTCACAGTCCGACTAGTCCAACCAATCTTATCGCGGTTTTCTGAACTCATTCTTTAACATATGAGCTTGACCAATAGATGGGCTCAACCAATTGACCCATTCCCAGATCTAGGACACCCAATCTCAAATTTGCCTCCAAAATTAGAACTAGCAACATGTGATTTTTGGCCCATTCACAACTAGTGGCCCAATACTCATTAAACTCAATCTAATCAGGGCCTTCACTTCTTGGCCCCAAATCTCCATTTTCTTCTTCTTCTTCTTTTTTTTTTTTTGAAGTTTATTTACGGTTAAAATCCATTATTTTCATATGTGTGCTAAAAAATAAGTAAATTATATGTCTCATTGTCTTTGTCTCTTTTTTTTTCTTCCTTCATATTCATCTTATTAACTTTTTTTTTTTTTATGTTTGAGCCGTAGTGACACCTCTGTTGGTATTGAAAAACGATTCCTTCAATACCTTATTTAGTGAAATCGATGCCGGAAAGCACATGCCTAGTGCCATATACTTTGACCTAAAAACCATTATTGTTGATGAAGGGAGGACTGAGGCCTGTAGGCATCTTTTTCATCCCAAGCAACAGGTCCTTGAAAAGGAGGATGCGGGCAATAATTTTGCTAAAGGAAATTATTCAAATACGGGTCCCCCTTCTCTGTTTTTTAGTTGTTATTTTCTTGTATAGGTAATAATATAATATCTCGTGCCCATTTCAATGAAGCAAGCGGGTTCACCATCCAAAGCCCACAAAGCTCTATACAGGAGTAAGGCATCAGCACTAGGGCAAATGGTTCGCCTAGACCTTACTGAGACCTGCCAAAGCTTGGCTGAGGGGAAGAGCCTAGACCAAAAATCAATGAAACAAGAGAAGAAAACCAGCAAAATCAATGGCATCAAGGCAAGAAAACCAGTGGAAATCAGCAGTGTCGAGGCAAATGGGTCGGCGGCATCGAATCACCAGCGTCACAGCAAATGGGTCAGCAGCGTCAAAGCCGAAATTAGCCTTGTGATAGTGTTTTCTTTTATTTGATTTTTTAGTTAAGTTAATGTATAAAAAATTGAAAAAATAGCCAATCTATGGTTCATTGGGTTTTTTACTATTTGCACGGTTAAACTGGCTTAAGCTGACTTTTTACTTTTCCACTAGCTTTTATACAGGACTAGACCAGTGACATGGCCAATTCACGGTGTGGTTCTAGAAGCACTGCAAAATCCTATACAATATAATAAACAAAAGGCTCCTATTGTTTAAAAAATTATTATGGCAATCCCCATTCTACTGTAAGTTTCTAGTTTTGGTAGGTGAGAGGGATTTCTCTCCAAGAAGTCCTAGTTTCCCCAACAGATTTCCTGATATCCTCAACTATCAACATTCCCATCACTTCTCAGTCTCTTCATTTCCATCCCTTCCATGCATGTCGAAAGGCTAAAAGAAAAAACACCATTTGAACTTTTTATCTAGTTTTATGTGATGTTATGTTATTCTTAATTTTTATTTTTTGTAATCCATAAGAAGAAAATGACTATAAATCACTTTTGCTTAAAATGTTAATGAAATTTGTTGTGATTTATTAATCCTTTACATTTAATTTTTATAGTGAATATATATTACTATAATTAGTTTTATAAATTTTTTTGGTCATATTGCATGGAAGGCCATTAAATGTACTAGAAAAAAATCCCATTTTATTTGAAAAAGTTTACATCCTTATCATAATTGACTAGGATATGAACCAGTGACTTAAGTATCGTTAACTGACCAATATAATACGATCATTTTCATCAATATCATGCTTTTTAGAATTTTGGAACACTTATTAAGGCAAAATAAGCATCTCCCAATCTACGGAACAGCGGTGCATCGCAACCAATGTGAAACAATAATTTGCCAAAATTTATATTGCTACCTAGTGCAAAATATTTCGTGACAAAAAATTGTATCCCCAGCTCCGCAATCTACATTTGGTATATTTCATTTTCTTGTACATATTTGCCAGTATATAGAAGCAAATCATGACACAAACTTCTTATACAAAACTACCTAGGTTATTCCAAAAAAGGTTTCTATCATGTGTAAATTATGGGATAATTTTAAAAAATTTCTCTTGAGTTTTTTCTGACAATTTCACTTAGCATTTTTGAAATTTGTTATACCTATGTCGAATTTTAATGTAACAAAGTCAACCGGACTAGATATAAAGTTTATATAAGATTAACTCAAAAAAATGAACTTGAAAATGTAAACAAAATCATGATAAGAGATCATTTAAAGAATTATTTATATTAAGTTGATTAGTATAGTATAATCAAGTTATTATGAGAATTACAAATATAAAGCAAAATATTTGAAAATACTTAGTAAAAGCTTGTTTAGGCAAATTAAGACATTCATTTTTAGATATTGTCAAGTGTGCTACTGGGGAATAATTTTTGTAATCCAATTTTGATGATAACAAACCAAAATTGTTACTAATAATCTTGATTATGTGTTTTGCAATGTTTGCATAGTAATAAATAGGGCTCAAGCACTTCACATAAGACATCAAAGTCAATCAAATTAAGTTGGAAAATGGAGTAAAAAATTAGACAAGTTCGGACACCCGTTTGGACGTGATTTTGAGTCTTGTCAGCCGTCTGAAGCTTTTCTAGAATTGGCAGAAAAATTACACTCCTTCAAATGCATGTTCGAACACTTTTGGCCTTCCGAAATGGAAGAAAATTGGTCAGAGACTTTCGAACAATGGCTGAGACGTACACTTGGAGTCCGAAGCTCGTCACATTTCACCAGAGACTTTCTGCCAGACTATCGGATGATGGATCATTTCTTTGGCCGTCCAAAAGAATTAAATCAGCTTCAACATTGATTGTTCAAACGATGGTTCAGCCAGCATCGCTGGCATTAGGCCAGTTTCGACTGACGGCTAGTTTTTCCGGCATCAACCAAATTAAACCCATAGTAAACTTGGTAAATTTAAATTTGAGAAACTTGCATCAACCAAATTAAGTTTACAAGTACCTAATTCACCCCCTCCCCCGTCTTAGGTTGCCAAGGGACCTACAATTTTCTTCCTTTTTACTTTCATAATTTCAAGATCTTTTTTAAATTTAAGGTTTTATTTCAAATTTCTTGTGGGCCTAAGTATTTTTCAATACCAATTAGATAAATAATTCTTTCCATACAACAATCTTTATAACCTACACGGATTTTAGAATATGCTATAAGAACTTTTTAAATCAATTCCTTTCCTTTTTATGCATTTCAAAAAAAATTTAATTTGCTATATTAATTACTTATAAGCCGTAGAATGGTAATTTAAATAGTTTTATCATTTTATATTGATTTTTTATTTTTATGCGCCAACTTTTTATGTTGAAACTCAAAATACATGAGGCAAATGAAATATTAAAAACTTCACGAGAGCCAAATGAAATTGTCTAAAACCTTAGGGGAGATATATATAATCATCGCTTTTATCATTTGCACCAACTGAAAGAAAGACTAGTTGTTATGGCCTACCATATATTACTTTGTCCATTTTCCTTTTTTTTTTTTTTTTTTTTTTTTTTGAGGGGCATATAATTTTGTCTTGAAAAGCTGGTTGAGGTAGTAAAGTAAAGGGCTTGACAGGACAAGGCATCTAACGTGTTAGGAAACTTGTCAAAAGGTTAGAGATGATACTTTGTCGGGAATGCATTTTAAAATTTATTGAGAAGCCATTTTGCTAAATGAATCAAACGATGGGAATGTCTACTATTTATGCATTTTCCAATTATAATATCTTATTGGTTCTTTCATGTTAAAAAAGTATCCCATTAATAAAACGCAACATTTACGAAACTTTAATTCATGAAACATATTATATATGTATAATACGAGATGGTTTCAAAATTTATAGAAATCTGCCATTCCAAAAGCCACTATAAAGTGTTAACAAAAAGCAACGAAGGAGAAAAAGGAGAACAGGAATAAGAAGACAATAATAAAGATATATTCTCTAAAAAAGGAAGAATGAGAAACGTTCTCTAAGAGAGAAGCGGATCCTAATTTGTTGATATTATAGTCATATCTGGAGACAAGCTCATTGGACATGAAGCACAAAATGTTCAAAACGAAAAGCAAAACACATAAAATTTCCAAGTTTTAGTTTTTATTTTTGTTTAAAAAATTTTGATACAATATCCTTACTATCTCAACATAGATAGCGGGTTCCAGATTTTGTTAAATGACTCTCTGAAGCAGTTTTGTTTTAGATTCTTCTACCCATTTGAGAGAGAGAGAGAGAGAGAGAGAGAGAGAGAGAGAGAGAGAGAGAGAGAGAGAGAGAGAGAGAGAGAGAGAGAGGGGTTTCAACTATTTTCAAAAAAAATATTTTATGGTACCTTTAGGCCAAAACATGATATTTAGCTTATAGTCTTTTACTATTATACTTATCATTGGATAATAATTTATGAACTCTTCATTTTGATTTTACACTCTTGAACAAATGTACATGTTAGTTATAACACTTCAAAGTTTTTATAACTAATTAGTAAGCCCAGAAATAAGGATTTTTTGGTTCAAAAATAAAAGAGGAGTATATAAATCTTATTTCTTTTTATTTTTGCCCTAATGATTTGTGAAAAAATGTTGTGGTTTCAAATGTTTTGAAAACTAGTGATAAATTTTATTAAATAAGAAATTATGCTAAACGAATAATAATGTTTTGTTACTAAGGAGTTGTTTTCAATAGTTTCTGATTTTTATAAAAATTGATATTTTAGAAAAATTGATAATCGGTTGCTCTTAATTTCAGCTTAAAAAAATTTAAAAACATGCTAAAAAAAGTTAAAAATATAACAAATAAATTTTTTAAAAATTTAAAATCAGGTAGAAAAAGCTATTGAGAACAAGTTTTAAATTAATAAAAAAAATTGTGGTAACACGTGTCACTACATTATTGTGCATGACTTGTTCAACTTGTAGGTGGGTACATTTTTGAGCCAACAGACCACATGAACTTTCCATTGTAAAAGGAAAATAAGCTTGTGGCTCTAAATAGGGAAGGCCCCATTTTCACTTTTGCAAAGAGGAATCTTTATCATTGCTCTAAAGAGGAAACGGTCAAACGAGATGCTAAAATCTCTTTCTACGTACCCAATCAGAAAAGATAAAGTAAGGTGGGAAAAGGGAATTTTTTGTTCGTTACTTAGCATGATTTTTTGTTTACTCTTGTGGAAATTTGCCATTTAGGTTCATAAGGAATTCGTACTTCTCATAATTAAAAATTATGTGATGCTATCGATATTCTTTATCTCACAGTCAAATTAATCATATACCAATGTTATAGTTTTTGAGTAGTTTTAAAGTGTGTTAACGTATCATTAATGCATGCGCATTAAAATGAATACACTTTAAACTAATGATACTACCATCAATAGCACTTTATTATTACCATAAGAATAAATTTTAAAAAATAATATGTTAAGTTAGCATGTGATTGGGGACAAAATAATTTTAATGCACGTGTTGAAATTTCATTAATTAACGGGTATACTTAGATTTGTATAGTGTATTATTAACAGTACCCAAGAAATGTATAATTTTGTAAACCTCCACTGCAGTTTCTGAAAATTGTATCTTGTACCCGCCAAGTTTGGAAAGTTACTCTTATCTCCCTTCCTTTCAGCATTATTCTAACAAAATTAATCCAATGAATTTTAATAAATTTCCTAAATATTCTTTTGTGTATAATTTTTAATAACAAATTAATTATCAAAATCAATCTCTTGTTCAAAACCACCAGCATCCCTTTCCCTGCCATGGAAGGCAATCTTTTGAAACCACAATCTCTACCCTTAACCTTTTATTTAAGTTTTGTGTTGCCGCCCTCAAATCGCCAAACCCCTAAATTAGCATCAAATGCCAAAACTGCCTCTCAACATGCTTTCCAACAAGAGGCCACGACCTCAATTTGAAATCCCATTCAAGCTTCCATGCCTGGCCTTAACTTCAAAGTCAACAAATTCCATGTTTCAACACTCTTGCATGAATTTACTTCTCTTCTTTAACAATGACTGCAAATGAATAATATACAAAGTAGATTCCATATCTATATTCTACAACGTTGTGAATTTGTCTCCATTTCTTTGTTAGATTCCATATCTATATTCTACAACGTTGTGAATTTGTCTCCATTTCTTTTGTTTATTACTGCGTTTAATTATGATTCTTGTGTATAATTCGTGTGGATATTCAAAACTTGTGATTATCAATTATTAATTGGTGTAAGGAAAGGATATTATGAGAGGATATTAGGAGGGAAAGCGTAATCCTATTTGTTAAAAAAGTTCATGGGAGGTTCCGAAATTTATTCTAGAGATTTTCATATGCATTTCTTGAGGTTTATATAATCACAAAAGCTGTCTACATATTTCAATAATCACACCTATATGCCCTATTTTAATATTTCCAGTAAGAAAATAATTTTCCATTTGTTAATGTAAGCAAAACAAAGTTAATTCAAAATCCAAAAATACCCTTAAAATATTATTTTTCAAACTATACTAAAATACTTGTAGAAAAAAATTCAATTACTCTTTTGCAATGTAAAAAGTAGCCTGATTTTTACACCAAATTTTCAATCACCATATAATACTTACATATAAAATTGTTATTTTGTCCACATAATCTTAAATTTTTTCATATTGTTGCCCTATTTTCTCCTTTCGCAACTAGCTATTAATTCCACAAAATAAAGAGACGACTAGCAATAAAAAAGAGATATGTGCAAAGTCAATCAAATAAATAAAAATGATCAGACACTCATAAAACTCTCTACCCCAATGCAAATTAATTTTCTACTAACGCGATGTAACTACACTTGACAATCTCATCATACCTTCATATTTCTCCCCTTGATTCTCTTTTTCTCTATTTATATTCTAAATTGAACCTAATTTCTACTTTTGTTGTGTGCATCAAGTTCTTTTGAGACTATATATTTATGATTTGTGTAAATAAGGAGCAGGTTTGCAAAAGAAGAGAGAGTTGTGAAGAGAAGTTTGGGAAAATGGAAGATAGGTTTAGAAGGGGAATTGATTTATGGTACCACAAGGAGGTGGTAGTGTGGTGCATGTAATGATGGTGGTTGTGGTGGGAGATAGAGTTATGAGAGAATATCTGAAAATATATAATGAGGAAACAGCGGTAGTGGTGGAGGTTATGGTGGTAGCTATAATAGGAGAGAGAATTGAGAAAGAAGACATGAAAAGAATACAATGGGGAAATGTTGTGGAAGTGGAGAAAATACTGTTGTCTGTAGTAGTAGAAAGAGTTGAGATGGAAGATTTAAAAAACAATACTGCAGTGATGTGGCATCACGAAACTTAACCAAGAAAATTGTAAAAAGAAAGCTTATCTCTTTTTTCTTAATATAACTCTTCATTATCACACCATATTTGGGATTTGAAAATTAGATGGTGAGGCACAGAGTTTTTTTCCCCCCATTTTGTTCTTAGCAAGTATTAGTTGGTGTATTGTATCAAAGTTATGTAGTATTTTTGTATTACCAAGAGTAGTAAGCCTTATTTTGTGAATTTGGGGGGAGGTAGATGTAATTGTGATAAATCTCTTGGAAGGAATGTGAAACTAGTCACAAATTGTCCTTTCAAAAAAAAAAAAATTTGTGCTTTTTTGGTGTGCTGGCTTTTTATTCCAAGGTAGTGGAAATGCCTTTATATTTGTGAACGGGGTAGAAGATTCACTGATTGGTGAACCTTGGAAGATATAGATAAAAGCCTCTCTTGATTCGAAATAAAATCTTCGTCATATCTTTCCCTTAAATTCTAATTTCCACATTCGGACTGGCTTGTCTGTGTCAGAATTCTCGATTCTTATTTTGTTATAATATAAAGTTGGGATAGACAACCAATGATTATTTCATTTTATTTTCTTTTTTCCTCTTTTGTTCTTTGCATACATGCATACGTCCAACAGAATCAACGTCACGCCTAACTAGCGTAACATCTTCACAGGAGAGAGAGGGGGTGTTTTGGTTTGGGGGGGGGGGGGGGGGGGAAGAGAGAGAGAGAGAGAGAGTTACAGTTTTATTCCTAAAAGTTTTAGTACTGCAGCAAATTCTAAAGTTTCAACTAAAATAATTATGATCCATATGTTTGCAATTTTAACAAGACTGGGTTCTCCAAATATTCTACGAAAATAAATCTGGTTTCTAGTATTTTTAAATTCCGACCAAAATACACACAATTGACTAAATTTGGTTAATTGTTACCGATGATAATTTTGTAGATGCTTATTAAAATAATAAATAAAGTTCTTAAAATTATTTATGCAATAACTTTCTATTTCTAATAAAAAAATCTAGTGTTTTTCACATATTTTGCAAATCAAAAATGCTGTGAGGGTAGCATAAAAATGAAAAATTGGTAAAGAATAGTTTTGCAATTGTTTTAAGGTTGGCAAGTTTTATTTTATTGTATCTACCAACCACATGATTTTTATATGACCTTCATTGTTAAATTGCTTAAATATGTCAACTACCTTTTTTTTTTTTGGTCGAATTGAGAACATTAGGGAAAGTATTGTGTCAATTGTCGGTAATTAGCCGAAAATAGAAACATTAGGGAACGGATTCAATTTCACTCGAACTTTGAACTCAACTTTGGTGTAGAACCCAAATTTTGAAAACTAAATTTGCAATTATCTCTATAAAACAAAATTGAACCGCAAAGAAGTGTGGATGGCCATAGCCTATGACAGGAGTAGGCAATGGGTTTACATGTTTTGTTTTTGTAATTTACTATATCATTGTTTTGTCTTAAGTTCAAAAGGCCATCATATCAACTAAATAAAAAATGAAAACACAAACAGAAGTAGATTACTTGCTTAAATTTTTGTTTTGATCTTGGTAGCGTAAAATTTATTACATAGATAAAAGAAGTGCCCCTCAATAGTGAATTGTGTCATATTTTCCTTCAATTATCTAATGATGTCCAACTACACTCGTTAAATGCCAGAAAAAGACAACATCAGGTCTTCGGAGTTTTACGAGTCTTTTTAGCACGTGTCCATTCTTCTTTGGTCTATGTGCTGTCCAGTAGCTCATTTTCATATCTTTCTTTCAATGGCGGGACTTTTTCCATAGGGCATTTTGACACTTTACTACAGGAAAAGAGAATAGAGACTTCCTAGGGTTTTCTTGTTGTGGTGGACCTGACAAAAGCTTATAATCATTTTCATAATTGCTCTGATTTTGTGTCGCCTTCTCATTAAACGATAATTTTGTGTCAGCAATTACTCTCCATTCTTTCTTGGGTCTAGCTTGTGGAGGCTAAAAACATCTCGAATTGGCAAATTTCTCTTAATAATGTAATTTTAAAGAAAAGTCCCTAAATTTGAAACCTTTTTGGGTGGTTTCTAAATATAGAATTGCTGCAACCTTGTGTGCGGCAATAGTCAAAAAAATTTTTTTCCAACGTTTGCAGAGTGTGGCAGATTGTGTTAGAATGGGAGGGGTGTAAGTGCAACTTTGTTAAGTCTTGCCGCACAACATGTGTGCGGCAATACTCACTTTAGTATTATTTTTTAAATGAGTTTTTTTAAGGGCTCAAACGGATCAATTTTATAATGAAATGTTTTTAATGAAATTATAATGAACCATGTAAAGGCCATTTAATTGTAATGCTAAAATGTAAAATTATAATGAATGCATAAAGGTTGTTTAATGAACTCAAGTGGAATGAGTCTTAATTCTAACTTTTGACCAGAAATGAGGAATTAGGGTAAAATGTAAAAATTTTGTTTAAATTATCATGTTAAAATTATTATAATTGTATTATGATAAAATTATTTTTACATAGTAATGTTAAAATGTTTATTTTTCTATGGATAATTAGTTAGGTTAAAATGTTATGTATTATGGATAATAATTTAGTTATTATATTAAAATGTTAAAATTATGTTAAATTTATTAGACTAAACTTATTGTAATTGTAATGTTAAAATTAAGTTTATATAGTAATATTAAAATGTCTATTTTCCTATGGATAATTAGTTATGTTAAAATGTTTATTTTCACACATAATTAATGTAACAATTAATTTATATAATTTGTATTATTTGAAATAAATAGGTAAAATGTGCATTTTAATTTGTTTTGGAATTAATTATGCTAATTACTCAATTAGATAATTATCAGAATGGAAAGTCATCGTTACAAATTTTTTGAATATGTTTAAAAGTAAATAGACTAAAATTAGGATTTTTCCAACGTTAAACGTGAAGAATTAGGGTAAAATGTAAAAATTTTGTCAAAATTATCATGTTGAAATTATTGTAATTTTATTACAATTATCATGTAATAAAATTACACTAATTTTAACATGATAATTTTGACAAAATTTTTACATTTTAACCTAATTCCTCATTTTCAGTCAAAGTTAGAATCAAGACTCATTCAATTTGAGTTCATTAAACAACCTTTATGCATTTCATTATAATTTTACATTTTAGCATTACAATTAAACGGCCTTTAAATGGCATTTCATTATAATTTCATTAAATGTATTTCATTATAAAATTAGTATTGCCACACACATGCTGTGTGGCAATAGTTTGAAAAATTGGTATTGCCGCACACATGCTGTGCTGCAATATTTTGAAAATACTTTAAAAAATTGCTCCGCTTGAGCCCTTATAAAAAATTCGTTTAAAAAAATAATAAAGTGAATATTATCGCACATATGCTGTGAGGCAAGACTTTACAAATTGCACTCACACCCTTCCCATTCTAACACAATCTGCCGCACTCTGCAAACATTGAAAAAATTTTTTTTGACTATTCCCGCGCACAACTCTATGTTTAGAAACCACCCAAAAAGGTCCCCCAATTTGGGGACTTTTCTTTAAAATTACATTATTTAGAGAAATTTGCTGATAACTAGAGTGAGGTTGAAAGTGTGATGTAAGACAACTCATCGGTTTTGAAGTAGCTTGAAGTAGTTGTATGGAAATAAGATAACCCATTTAGCTAAGCAAGGGGGCCTCTTAAAGGCACTTCAGTCCCGACCTCATCTATTTTTCCTCTAGGTTTGCTCTCTCACTTTGGCTAGCAAATAGCTTGAAAGTCACATTCTCAATTGTGTAAAGAATGCTTTTATCGTATACTTGTAAAAAAAGAAAAAAAAAAAGGTTGTGCATCTATACTTAGTACCAACAAATTAAGTGTTTTTATACAAATAAAATGTCTTCTATACAAGTACGGTACATCTTTACGTGATTAAAAAAAAAAAGGTGACAATGTTACCCAACAAATTAAACACTCCATGTCTATTTTGACCAAGTTGTGGGTACAAGGGAGTTCGATAGAAACATTAGCCTCGAGAAAGTCGAATTGCTCCAACAAATATTTGGGCACTAAAGAAGTAATCTAGAAGGCTTATATGTATCTTCAAAGTCAAAATTTGAATCAATGTTGGAACGTAAAATAAGAGCCGGGACTAAGATAATTCCGAGCCTTTGGAATCAAAGCCCTTGAAAATATAGGCTCCATTTGGATAGCATTATTTGGAGTGTTTGTTGAAAATTATTTGGAAAAATTATTTGAATTATTTTTTGCTGACCTTTTTGGAAAGTTGAAAAAGTATTTGGATGGAAATTTTTTTTTGAAGTGACATGATGATGGTTTGGAAAATGAATAATTAGTGTGGGAAATTGTTTGAATTGTTCAAAATTTTTTGACCAACCTACACTCATTTTTAAATGATTGTATGACAAGGACAGTCAAATTTTTTGGAGAAGAGTTGATCTTTAAACTGGAAAAAAGGCGCCAATCAAATTAGGATGCAATCCATATAGCTGGAAATAGTAGCGAGCACTGGGCATGAAAACTGGCTCACTAAGTAGTCATCCTTTAAAAACAAACCTACATCTGAAGGACACCAAGACAGCCATTGCCAACTACTTAAGGACATCAAGTTTAATACAACTGCCTGCGCCATCCAAATAAAGACACAAATAAAAAAAAAAAACTGAACATCATCACTAGCATTTACAAATCATCACCACCATGCTCAAATTGTCAACCATCCACATTGAGAAGATCAACTTAAAGTGTGTAAATGTAATAGTTATGTTCTAAAATGCCCAAAAAAGTGCTGGCAACATTAGTGAATTCTACATAATGGAAAAGAGATCCCATTCCCCTTCATGTTTAATTTGCCTTCCATGCCCCAAATGCATCCCTTTGTGCCTCAGCCATTAGCAACTGGACACCATATTCAACATGCTACAATCGGTTATGCAAATGTGCAAGCTAGCTAGATATATTATTTGCAAAACACTCTAATTGTGCATTCAAACCTTCAAGTAGTGACATCAACCTGATGGAGCTCTCTGTTGGTGAAGTAGTCGCACGGTCAGTTGATGTACCAACAGCAAATTTAGCTCCAGTTCTTGCAATAGTGAGAGCGTTTCTATTACCCGTCATTACCAACATCAAAAGATCTCACCCGTTTTGCTTTCTCCTTGAGCCATCGGCATCGCCAAATCGTTATACTCATTCACGCTTGTACATCCATTGGTGTTCGTGGAACTTAAAGTTCATAAGGGCAAACAAACTCGCATTGTAGAAATTGTTAGGGGAGGGGGTTGGGATTAGGATTTCCGCTGAATTGAAAGTTCAACTCTTGAATATCAACGTAAGTAATTGACCATATAGAAGGCTTCGATGGTCATCCCCAACACACTTAAGCATATATTTTGACATACTGTACCTAACATCTAGGCGTTCTTCCCTAAACAAGTAGTAGAAAACATATAAATTCATTCTATTTGGCTTTGTTCTATGGCCTCTAGTAGGAACAATTATATTTGGTACCATGTGGAACAAAATGCAGTAATCCGGTCCTAGATTATCTAACAGGGAATCAGTTGGGGTTTCAAATTCAAACCTAAAAATGTTTGTCTACATGTCATACAATTCAAACCTATGAACCCCAGTAGGCCATTCATCATAACCAAAAAACCTATTTAACCCCTACAATTTGTCCTCATCTCCATCACATATATGCAACAAAACATTTATAAAGTCAACAAGAATCACAACATCTCTACTATTTACTCTACTCACCAGATGTTTATGCTCATCTTACCTCAAATTGGCATAAAATTCAAACACCATGTCTGAATAAGTAGGCTCATTTACGGCCATTATCATGTCCGTACTCTACAATCTAAATTTTTCTACAATCAAATCCAAATTATACTTCTCCATTTCCTCTATGTTTACCAACCTTTGCAAGCTTAATTCGATTTTGCTATTCACAAACGAACCAAATCTTTCCCTAGCTACATTGTCAATAAAGCGAGGCAACAAGTCGTTACCTGATCTCCTACTACTTTTGCCTCTCCTATGACCATCGAACTATGCTTTCCCTTCCTACACCTAACCATTTTGAACTACGTTCGCAACAGATATCGTAGATACATTATAGACCAACTACAAATTTGGGATTTGTGGGAAAATTGGGGTTAGCTGAGTGCAAAGGGGTTTTGGGATCTTCACATGGGTTATCACAGTAGATGAACTGGTGTCAACACTTTACAGGGCCTTTTGGGTTTGCAACCAAATTGGGGGCTACAAAATTTTTGGCTAATTTTTTCCATGTTGGGGATATAGCTATTGTTCAATGTGCAAGTGTTTTGTATATAGAAGATAGAAGGGCCTTTTGTATGGCAGGTTTTTTAGTTTTGGGGTTATGTCGTTTGGGGGCTATCTTTTGGGGGTTTGCGTTTATGTAACTGCGTTTAAACAATTTCTATCTTTGAAGTGGACGACCTCTCGTAAAGAAGCAGACATCCACTTAGTCATCCAGATTATCTCTGGAATGTAGAGGATGACGAAACCGGATGACATTAATCAAAGCAGACATCCGTATTTCTTTTTTTTTTCAATGAAGCGGATGACCTCTCCTAAAGAAGTGAAATTCTAGATAGTCTCTAGAATGTAGCAGACGACGAATCCAGATGACAGTGTTGCAAAGCAAACGTCCTGATCGATTAGTGCATATACCTGAACTTTCTCTATTTATCTTCACACCTTTTGACTTCCTTTCTTCAATAAATAGTTTCCAACCTTCCAAATCCCAACTCTCATCAATTAACTTCGATTCTTTCTATTATTTTTCTCTGAATTCGTCGTTTAACACTCACTATCCACAAAATTTGTTGAATTTATCTTTCAATTTTTCCTAAACTTTACCCTAATTTCTCTAATTTGTCAAACTCTAATTCTATATCTTTTTGTCTCTAAATTACTCACTTAAATGGCTAGCTCACAACGAGGCAGATGTTGTGGAGGCCATGGAAGGGGCCATGATGTGGATTATAGTGTTGGGGACATGGGTCTAATTCATCAAAGAGGTAAAACCTTTTTTGAGACAAATTCCTTAAGGCTATATCATGAGTTTGAGAAAAAAAATATCATAGGGATTTAAGTTATGTGTTTTGGAAGATTTTACCAGTGATTTGAGTGATGTAGTAAACATGATTGGTGCTGCTAGATTAACTGAGTTGTCTCAAATTAATGAATTAGTCTATGGGGTTTCGGTACGTAAATTTTATGCTTATCTTAGAATTGACGGAGATGACGCTGTTTCTTTGGTTAATAACATTCACGTGATGTTGAATGCTAGTACTATCAATGAGATTTTTGGCATGTCAAACAATGGTAGTGATTTTTGTGCTCCTAGAGAAGTATTTCCCATTGTGGATCTTGATGATGTAAAGAGGCACTATTTTGGAAGTATTGCTACCAATAGTTTGCAGAGTTTTAAAATGGGTCATTTCACTTCGTTGCATAAAGTCCTCTATCATATAATTGTGAACATTCTGTCACGTCCCAAATCGATTAGGCACGGTGGGGTCAAGACTGTCACGTTCCGAAAAGGCAGTCTGGTCCGATAACCCATTTCGAAAAGGTAGAGTTTTGAAAAAATCGTGTGTGTGTGATAAAAATCGAGTTTTTAGTAAAAAAATGTGTTTTTCAGAAAAAATGGTATTTTAAAAGAAAGTAAGGCCGGAACTAGAAGTGCGACAAGTTTGGCCGACTAATTTTTGAAAAAGGGTTTTATTTAAAAAAAAAAAAGAGTCGCCACTTGGTACTGAGTTAAGGTGTACCAAGTCACCCAAAAAATCATTTAACAAAACAAACAAAATAAAATTTTTAGAAGCAATGTTGAAAACCCTTTTCCGACTCCGGTCTATGAAAAATGAGAGAAAAAGGTCCGGGAGTCACATTTGAAAAAAGGGAAGGCAAAGGCTAGCGCCTAAAGCACCCTTTCCATCTAGCCGAGGCTAGTTGCGAGGTTTAATCAAATTTTTCTAAATTAACCCTGAGTTCTATTACGTTTGGATGTATCTAAATAAATGCAAATACTAAGTCTAAATGTAAGTATCAGGAGGATCGACATGTTTCGTCGAGGCTAGGTCAGGATTATTGCATTAATTGCGAAACCTGAAGCGAAACCTTGAGGGAGTCACGAGTGTGGATGCAAAATGCGATGCAAAAAGAAAAGAAAATAATAATATATAGTAAGTGAAGAAAGAAATTGGGTATGCAACATGATGGGTACGGGGAACTAATATCTCGTAACTGAATGTTTCTACTCACGAAGGGGGGAACGGTATGTACGCCACCACTTCCCACGTGAGTAGGCGACTATTTCTAGTCAGATCACACAAATGTCCTAAAAGTCTAAGTGAAAATGCAACTTGAATGTCATGCACTGAATTTTTGTCAAAAATAGATAATAGATAATAAAATCTATACAAATCATGCAAAAATGAAAATTTCCTAAAATTTAGTGTGTGAAAATGATGTAACATGCATACGAGTGCACCTAGTGCTAAAATGACCTAAGGGCCTAGCGTTGGACTAGCCCTTTTTTTAGGAATCCCCACTAGTGATGGACTAACAGGGAAGCGAGAAAAGCCACAACTAGTGTTGGACTGGTGTGGTGACAGAACAATAAAACTGATAAAACATGAATTAAAGCAATAAAACATGAATTGAAAGCAAGTAACATATAAAGACAAATAATAACACGTAGGAGCAAGTAGCGCATAAACATGATATTCTAGATGCAAAGTCCTAAGGAAAATAGTAAAACATATAAGCACGTAAGCACGCAAAAGCACACGAGCCCTAACTATTATACCGGGCAATTTAGCTTACAATTTGAAGGGGAAAAAAATAAAAATGACCTATCTATTACACTTACTATCTAAATACAAAATTTTTCACTGAAAATGTGGAAAACATAATCTAATTTATTACATTGACTAGCTAAATATAAAAATATTACATTTTTGTCAAAATAATAAAATTCAAAATTAAATGACATAAAGTTAATAAATACGCAAAAAAAAGCATGTAAAATAAGAAACATGTGAAGAAAATGCATAAAAAATCACATAGGAGCACATAAAGAGAATTTAGCAGGTAATGAGGGTACTTTTTTAAAGATCCGATACTAATACTAATCAAAATAAACAAACAAGTTAAGGTACCACTGTTTAAAGCAATAAATCGAAAAAATATGAAAAGGCCAAAAATGAGGGTAGAAGACATAAATTCTATTAAACTAAGGGGCCTAAAACAAATTGTAACTCTAAAGGGCTCGAGGGTAAAAATGAGAATTCAACTAATCAAGAGGGTAAAATTGAAAATTTACACAGGTTCAGGGGCAAAGATGCAAATTAAAGCACATTAAGGATCAAAACAGTAAATTTCAGCAAGTATTAAAAGGGAAACTGGCAAATTTACGACAAGTACAAGAGGTAAAGCTGTAAATAATAAAAGCTAATTGCACGGAAATAAACTTAGGGCATAATTCATAAAAATGAGATGAAATAATGCTAAAGATAAGCAAGCATGTGCATAAAACTTAAAAAAAAAAAACACAGTAATCCAGATAAATAAAAATATTAAGGTAATATCCAAACTATAATCAAACTAACACCAATATTCTCAAATTCTAAATCTATATTTTCTCTCTCTCTTTTAACTAACTATAATCAGCAAAACAATAAGACAAGAAAAGGAAATAGAATGTCCAAAAGAAAAGAATAAATGAATGAAAGAAAACCCACCCCAAAGTCATTCGTTCTTCTGCCCAAATGAAGAAAGATAAAAAACAAAAGCACTCCTCTTAAACGTCTTTCTTCTTCAACCTAGGAGCAAAACTTCCCAATTCGAGTCCCAAATCTTCAATCTCTCTCTCTCTCTCTCTCCTCTCTCTCTCTCTCTCTATGGCTTCGCTCTTCTCTTTCTCACCCCCTACTCCTCCGATTTCTTTTTCTTTTTTTTCTCTTCGATTCGCCCCCCTTCCCTCTACTTCTCTGGTTTTTGCTCTCTTATCCTCTCTGTTCCTATCTTTCCTTCTTTATTTTTTTTTTATTTTCTCCAATTTCTTTTCTCTTCCATTTTTCATCTCAACAATGAAGCTTCCCCCCCAAATCGTTTCTTGCCTCACTAACTTCTTGGACCTTTTCCACCCCAAATTCGTCCAAATCGACATCTCAAAATACCACCTCTTCTGATTCAAATTTAACACACATTAATTAAATCCTACTCAAAATTGACTTGCTTTGCATGATAATGGAAACAGGGGGCCAGTAATCTTACCTGGGTTGAAAACAGTAGAGGTGGTAATGAAATTGTTTGGCCACGAGTTCGATGATTGATGGCCGAGATTGATGGTGGTTTTGGCGACCTTGGTGTGGCTTGGGGCTTCGACTCTGCAGAAACAGGTCGTTGCGGTGATGACGGAGGAGCTGATTGTAATGTTGAGGAAGCTATTGGTGGCCTTGGTGGTGGCAGTGGGCTGATAGGGGCAGTGAGGTCTGTTGGTCCAATGGTCAGTGGTACGAGGGTTTTGATGTTTGTCTGGGGGTTGGTATGGTGCGGTGGAATAGATTGGGGTCTTTGGGTTTTGTTGGTTCTGGGGCTAAAAATGGCCAATTTGATTGTTTGTTGAGACTTATGATTCTGGTGGTTTTTTGATTGTATGGTTAATTTGTAGGGATTGAATCAATTACATGCTTATGTGTTAATTGCATGTGTATATGGCTGTGTTTTGTTTGCTTGGCAAGTGGAGCACATTGGTGCTTGAGTTGGCATTTGTGGCTATTTTAGGTGAAAATTGGCTTCCCTGTGAGTTGGTTTTAGCTGAGAAATTGGAGAAATCTAGTGGAGGTTTTGGCTCTCTGGTGACTAGTGGTGGAGTGGGTTTGATTTAAAGGGATGGACATTGGTTTTGAAATTTTGGCCACTCTGATGTTTTTTCTGCAGGTTTGGGAAGGGTATTATGGTGATTTTTGGTGGTGATGTGTGAAGACAGATTTGAGGGGCTATGGTGGGGGGTTTTGGAGATGGTGGTGCTGTGGTGAGTTTTGGCTTGGTGGGAATGTTTTGTTCGCCTGACCCTAGGGAGGTAATGGTGGTTTGGTTGTTGACTAATAGTTAGTGGTGGTTTCATGGTGGTTGCTGAGTTGGGATTGGGCTGAGCTATGTGACGATTGTTAAATGGTGGTAAATGGGACTGACTTGTTGGTAATTATGAGCTGAAATTAGAGGTTTTGGGAGCTGGGTTGGCTTCGTTGGGTTAGGGGGAGATTGAGGGCTATTGGCGGTATTTGCAGGTAATTGATGAACGTTTAGAGATTTTGGGAGATGAATCTTATGGAGATTTCGGTTGAGAATGGGGGGCTATGGGGAGTGTTTTGCAGGTGGTTCTGGGTCCTATTGTGGTGGCTGTGGCGTGAAGGTCTAAAACAAAAAATGGTTCTGTTTACGATGCATGTGGGTGTGAGTGTGAGTGTGAGTGTGAGTGTGTATGTGGGTGTGGGTGGGACTACGTGTTTGGTGTGTGCGTTTGTGACTGTGTGAATTTGTGTGTGCCTTTGTGTGTGACAGTGTGTTACTGTGTGGATTGTATGGATTGCGTGTGATTGTGTGAATCTGTAAAACTATGTATGTGTGTTTTTGAACTGTGTGTGAATGTGTGTGACGTTGTGCGTGACAATGGAGTGTGTGTGTGATTGTGTATATGAACGAACTGTATGTGAATTTGTATATATAAACGGTGTGTGTGTGTGTGTGTGTTTGTGAATCTGACTACGTGAGTGTGTGATTATGTGTGTGACTGTGTGCTTGTGTGATTGTGAATGTGTTTGAATGACTGTGTTTGTGTTTGTGTTTGTGAGTGTTTGAATAATTGTGTTTGTGCGTGGTTTAATGTGTGTATCTGTGTGTGTGAAAGAGAATCTGTGATTGTGTGTGTGGTATGTGTAAGGTTGTGAGCTAGTGTATGAGAGAGAAAATGCAAGAAGTGTATGGAAGTGTGTGTAGTGCGTGAGAGAGAAAGTGAATAAGAAGTGGAAAAGTGTGTGTAGTGCGTGAGACAGAGAGTGAATAAGAATGTGTGTTCTTGGTGTTCTAGGTATAGGTTGAAGATGTACTAGTGTGTGTTCTAGGTGTTCTAGGTGTAGGCTTGAAGATACACTAGTGTGTGTTCTAGGTGTTCTAGGTGTAGGCTTGAAGATGTACTAAAAGCTATTGGGTGTTCTTGGTGAAACCTTGAAGAAAAATGTGGGAAAAAGTTTGTGTGTTTCTGGTGTTTTTGGTGTAAGAGATAAAACTAAAAACCTAAAAACTAAAAAACTCTCTTTAAGCTTTTATTTTTTCTCCTCCTTTTTTAATCCCCAAGTGGGGGTATTTATAGTGCACAAAAGGCTTATCTTCCAAGAAATGACTAAAAGACCAAAACGCGCTTGACTACCAAAATTACAACTTTACCTTTACAAAAATATTAAAAATCTATTTTCTCTCATAAAAATAGAAAAAATTAAGAAAAATATAAATAATAAATTTATTAATAGAAATTCACTCCAAAAAAAGTTAGAAAAACTTAAAAACATGCTTAAAAGACTTAAAATAAATTTGGGACCTAAAATTGGCGAAAATGGTATTCGCGATGCGAAATTACCATTTTGCCCATGTACTATCAAAATATATGAAGAATATCAGTTAGTCTCAAAAAATTAACAAAAATTACAAATGAGCTTGAAATCTTAGAAAATGAAGTTAACACTTAAAATTGGTGAAAAAATGAATTTAAAATATGAAAATGATGATTTTGCCATTGAATGTTGTATTTACAGAAAAAATAGTAATCGTTCCCGAAAAAATCAAGAAAATTTAAAAACATGCTTAAAGGATTAGAAAAATAAATTTGAGACCTGAAATGAGCTAAAATAGTGTTCGTAAGGTGAAATTACTATTTTGCCCTTATGCTGGTAAAATATAAAAGAATACCAATTAAACCCGGAAGAATCACAGAAAATTAAAAAATACATATGAAAGTAAAAATATGAATTTGAAACTCCCAAAACTAGTAGAAAAATATTTACAGATAAAAATTACTATTTTTCCCCTGAGATTATTGATTTTGTTTCCCCTTTTTATTGAAAAATTAGAATTTGACCCAAAAAATATAAACATGTCCCCCAATGTTTGAAAAATAAATAGTGTATCAAAATTTGGTGTCTACACATTCTTACACCTACTACTGGTCACAAAATCGATGTTACACACATTGGTTGATATCTTTTTTATGGGATTTTGCATGGTATTCAAATCAAGATGAGAGCTTTCACGATCAAATACATGATGATGTGCAAAGAGGATCCTACAAAGGGAGTTGCATATGGAAGAATACTGACATGGATCTTTACGAGGTGTAATGTTCCTTTTGAAGGGCAAATAGGAATAAGGGCACCTAATACAGATCGTATAGGCACATAAATTCTTAAAAGACTTCATCTTGTCTTTAGAGATGATAGGTTGCTTTACCTTCAGAGTAAGTTGAGGACAACTAGTTCATTGGGTTATTATATGGATTCTTTTGGGCATGCTTTTGATGATACAGTTCATCCAAATAAGAGGCTATAGAGATGAGCCTATTCATAAGCCACCACTTCAAACAATTCATCTTGATATTTCCTCATCTAGTCAGCAAGTTCCTCCTTCTACTTCTCAATTTCAACCTTCATCTTCTCATGATCATTCTTGGCAGCCTAGACTTTTTGAGGCTATTGGTGGGTTATTAAATCAAATGATTGCAATGTGAAATGAGTTTCAACAAGAATTGTTGGATGTTCATGGACGCCTTTCTTCAGTTGATTATAGACTTGAGACATTGGAGTTTAGGAGTGAGTATGTTTGGAACTCCAAGGAACAAGAAATCTTTCACAATATTGCACAGATAGAAGACGCACTGATCAAGGACAACGCACCAAGGCTCATCATGATGCTCCTTCTCAGCAAGCTTTATCTTCTCCAAGCACTAGGATAGTTCATGACGTAGGAACTTCATCTGGAGAAGCAACAGATGTTTAGGCATTATGATTTTAGTATTATCTAGGCTTATCATCTTCAAAGTCATAGATCTTGTTTTTCATTAGTTCAAAATATGTCGGTGTTTTTCTTTTTTTCCTATAAGACCTTGTTTATATATATATATATATATATATATATATATTTGGACGGTTATATTTGATTATGTAGGTGTTTTATTTTTACCAACGTATTTCATTATGCCCTAAAATTTGCATGTTTTAATTCTATTTTAACCATATGTTTCGGCCTATTTGAATGCAATGAGTTAGTTGCCTTGATGATACGAACCCAACATCACCTACACAGTGCAAGCATGATGGTCATGGGAAGATTGAGCTAATATGCATATATATCTAGTCTGCAAGTTTGGATATGAGCTTCAAATAGCACCAATTTATTTTAATAAAGTTTTGTTCATGAAATGATTGTACAAACCAAAGAGGTTCAATCCAAAGCATGTGTACAAGCTCATGCTTATTCATGAGGTTCAAGCTATGTTTTTGGGACAAGAGTTAATGAACTAGCTATAGATTAAGTGTGCGTTCAAGGAGGAGCAATCCGTTCTTGGATTAGTTGTCAGCACATCCATGGATTAAGGTTGAATCCATCCATGGATTGTAGCGGACGATGAAGCTGTTGATTGGTCCATTGGACAAAATTCTAGATAGCATGTAGACGATGTAGTGGACGCCTAAGCGGATGACTAGTCCATTCGTGAATTTTGGCAGAGAGGACACGGATGACCGGTCCATTGGACAAAATTCTAGAAAACATGCTGATGTGTAACGGACACGTAAGCGGACGACTGAAGCATACAGACGATGTAGCTGATGACTGATCCATTGGTTTACATCGTTCGCTATATAAAAGTGTCTCAAATGTATAGTTTCTGCATTTGGCCGTTATAACTCATTTTTTAAAAATTTTCCACTTACTATAATTTAGAATGCCCCAAAATTTTTTTGGAAACTATAGTATTCATTGTTTGAGAGCTTTGTCAATCTTTTTTGAGTTCCTTGTTTTTGTGAGAAAGCATAGTTGTTTTTCAAAGATGCGGTTAAACTTGAAATTGTGGTTTGGAATTGCAATACTTATTTGTTATTTTACTCTTATACATATTTTATTGACTTATTTGACTCACTTGTAACATTAATCACTTGAGTGATCACCTAGAACAGCTAGTAAATTTTAAATTTGGAAAATTTGCTTCATCCAACTTCAATTTTACAAGAACGTAATTCATCTCCTCGTAGAGGAAATAAGGAATCTACAGCATTGATTCAAAGAATAGGATCATTCGAACACAAAAATCTAATTTGTATGCCCCAGATGCTTTAACTTACAATTAAATCAGGAACATTTACACCAATATTAGAGAACGATGATGCAAATATAGCATCAACAATTGCATTCCTCATTGCCTTCCATTGCCGTACCTCGGCTAGAGTAACGCGCCAATTGAGCAGTACATTATACAGTGGCATTTGACATATATTATCTTCAAATTTTGTATTGTCAAAATCAGCCCCGACGAAAATGTTATCATTTGGCTGTGCTTATCTTAGGAAATTGTGTATGGCACAATATGCTATGACAACATTAACCTAGTTAGTCATTAAAAAGTTTGGCACCGGCCCACTAAGAAACGCAATTCACCAATTCAATATTCCAAAACACCATTCTATCACATTTCATAGGGATGAATGTCGTCTATTGAAGAGCTCCACTGCATTGCCTGCATGGCCCTTCTTTGCCCCTGATTTTGCACTATTAAGCCCTTGTATGGGGCCAAAGAACCTGGAGCCATCCTGAATGCAGAATCAATGAGGTAATACTTTTTTGTTTATCACATGCCGAAACCATCAATCATATGTTCAACCAAACATAATCTGTAAATTGAAACTAGATGAAGACACACGTAACATACCTACAGCTAGCATTAGGAATTATGTTGGACCATTCATAGCATGCTCTAGTACTCGTGCATCATGTGCACTGCTCTCCCAACTAGCATATACATATACAAATCTCATATCATGGTCACAAACTACTAAAACGTTTTGTGATTGTACCCCATGATGATTTGTAAATGTTGTGTGCTATTCTTTTGGTATGTAGGCCAGAATATGATTGCTGTCCATAGCCCTGATAGTATCCTAAAATGAAGATGAATAAGTGAAAAAATGAGATAATGGAGAATGAAACAAGTGAGGATATATAACGTTAGCAAAAACACCTTAAACCACAAATAAAAGCGTGGATCATGCAAACTACGAGAATGCATTGCATCGATAATGTGAGGTATTGTAATTGCATTGCTGAACGTGCAAAGTCCCTCAATTACCTCATACACATTTCACCCTATTGTCTCGGAAGGCCTTTGAAATCTCTCTAATAGGCACCGAAACCGGACATTATAACTTAGCATAACTGGAGTCATAGCAAGTGCCTCCTCAATTAACACATGTTTGTGGGGTTTTGTGGCACATATTCATTAAGAATGAGAATTTCACTCAATCTCAAAAAATTATCCACTAAAATTCTACAATTCTCCATCAATCACGCCTAATGCCCATAAATCAGTTCTTTTACCCATTGTTGGCTGCGAAGTGTAGATGTGTGATATGGAACTTTGATGAGTGGCCCAAAATATTCATGTCTATGCTCATCTAGCAGCAGCAATTGAGCTCCTTGTAGAATAAGCAAGTCCTCCACTGTTTTATTAGATATTGAACACATAGTGTAACACGATGTAAGCATGCATCGTCAAAATTTTGGTTGTAATGCTTATTGGTGCAACATGTAAGTATATGAAAAATAGAGAGACATTACGCTCCCATTTTAACCCTTAAAGAAGTACACCTATAACAAAACAATTGAATTGACTAAATAGTATACTTAAAAATTGAATTGCACAACTCCAAACGTTACAAATAAAAAAAGATTTAAGAACCCTAACAAATAGGAATAAAAAATGAAATAAGCTACCGGAGTGCTAAAACAATTTGGGTAAAACAATTCAATAGATAGAGAACAACTTTAATTGCCAATCTTTTTTCGTATCATCCTATTAATCCACCAAACTTGTTCCTCGGTGCTAAATCCAAGGAACATTTTTCTATAACTATCATTAATTAGAGCGTCACAAAGATCAAATTTAATGTCTTCAGACATGTGTGGCATGCGCTTTTCCAAATTTGACACCACTTTCCGTGCCCGTGTGATTGAAAATGTCGACGCCTTTTCTTTCGCTTAGAGCCACATGTCGATGAATCTACTGAAACTACTGATGGCTTCCATGTATAATTCCCTACCAATTCTCATTGACTTAGAACCCAAACAACCCTCTTGTGAATCGATCCCTTCCTAGTTGGAAGCAGATCTCTTGCTTGATGTATGTGGAGTATGACTGACATTATCGTGGCCAGTGGTGGTGTTACCATCGTCATCTACAACTTGCGTTCCTGCCGATGCATCCCCCTGTGACTACTACTCCCAGCACAATGTCTAACATGTCCACGCTAGCTACTTTGGAGTCCCTGCTTAGAAGATTATACGTGCCTCCCCGTTGCTATTCTCTCTTGTAAAACCAGTATCAATAAAACATAAAGATGACATGGGTTGTCATCCTTGAACCATTTGTAGCCGTTCATCTAGTTCAATATAAAAGAATGTCAAACACGTGGAACAATTATATAAAAAATGAAACTTCAATACAATAAACTAAAGTTACGATACATAGTTTTGAAAGCTACCATGATTAAATAGTCCTAGTGCTTTTCGTCAGACTTGAAGCAACATTGTCCCTCAACCCAACCAATTCCAATCTCCAATTTCCAACTGAAGCCTCTCAATTTATTATAGTTGTGCCATAGCCTTGCAAGCCGATAGTATTTTGACATTAGCTACTCCCCAGTCACATTGAAGCCGTGCTTGATATTCAAATAATTGGCCATGGCAACCCAATTATTTTTGCTATTGGACCGCTCGTTCTAGGAGCCATGAATTTTCTAGTCAACTACTGTACTAACAAATATTTTCTCTTTATCCATACTTCAATTTGCCTTTTCACTCATCTAAACTAGCAAAATTCAGTAAAATAAAAAAATCTTGACAATAAAGACATAAACTATGGCCATAATTCTATAATCAAAGAACTATTGCAGCAATGAGTTTTGCAGTTGCAATAATCAAACCTTGAAGTAATAGTGTACACATGCCTTCAAATCGTTGGAGTTTGAAAGAGAATGCACGCGGGATGAGGTTGTAGGAATATGCTTCCCTAAATCATATATAACAATTTAAATTAGTTTTCTTTATTTTAAACATAAATTTAGAGAAGTTGAGGTTGTTGGTCAGTTTTGTGGAAACTTGGATCGTCAGACAATCTGGGCCATTTATTTGACATGTAAGTCGTTGTATCCTAAACAATACAACAAAATTCAACTAATACACGACATTCTAGCTGCAAAAACAAAAATAAACTCCTTCTACAGCAACATCATACAACAATCCATAAAATATTTGACAAAAATTTGCATTTTTAATATCAATTGTCAAAGTAGCACATTGTACATTTGCATTGGCAATCATCGGAGTACAAATTCGGAACATGCCAATAATATGGAAGTTGAAATTGAAATCGAGTACTGGTATCGGATGCTGATCACTACACCCAATGTCCGATACTAAATGCTTTTAAAGCCCCAGCTTATAACATCTCCAATTCAACTGTCACATGGTCGGCATCAACAAATAACATAGATTAAGGACCAAAGATCACCATTTACAAACACGTTAACACTAAAAATTATGAACACTACCATGGGTAGAATGGAAACATTGCCTGATGGGGAAAGGGAATTGTGCTCACCTTCGCCTCTCCTCCTCATCTACAGCTACACCTTCTCCACCACCTTTTTCACCATCAAAAGGGAGTTCACCACATGTACAATCACTTTAAAACCTCTACTTTGTTGAAGATTTAGGCAAGCCCACTCTAGTTACCACAGCGATTCACTCGATCCATGATGAATGGAACTAAATCTGGAGAGAGTTTTGTTCTTTCACAGTGAGTAAAACATGGAAAAATTACACAAGTTGGAAGACGTGAAGCAAAAGGGGTCGTCCGCTTCCCTCATTGTGAAGTTTTTGTTCTCTTTATGTCTGACATGGATGTTTAAAGTGTTTGATATTTGTCAACTCATGGTAGACATTCATTACAAAAAAAAAAAAAAAAATGCTACAGTGATTTTCTTGTCTTTATGCTAAAAAATTTTCTACCTATCCAAACGGGATTGGGAAAAACTTTTCTACAAAATGTCTCAAAAAACCTATCCAAACAGGCCTATAATTATCAAAGAATTTGGGCTCCCATCTCAAAACCATTTGACAATGAGTGGAGTGACTCCTAAACTTTATTAATTTGTTTAGAATTATTTGGTATCTCGAAACGCGACTTTGTTTTCGTAATACTCTCCTTGACATGAGACATGGATCGATGAGAGTCCATGAGATTGGAAAGGGTTTATCTAGAGCCCATGGACTAAAATGTGTGATTGACAAGAGCCATGAGACCTAGAAAAATCTTAACTCAAACTTAGAAATTGAAGTGGGCTAAGAAGGAACAAAGTGACTTATGAAAATATGCAATAGGATGACAATAAAATCCAAAGTTTAGCTCTGATAACTATCATGCATACTAATATTTCTTATGTTGTCCATTTAGTCAATCAATTCTTGAGTGTATCTTATCTGCACATTTGCGCAGTTTTTCTGATGTGAACTTGTGTGAGACCCAATCTCCTAATATGAGCTTTCAATGACTATTTGCTACCACAGGATTTAACATTCAAGAATCATCTTGTATTGTAAGGGTATAAATCAATCCAAATTCTACAATCAGAATTGAAACTAATTTAACGAATTTGAAATTTAGACCCCATTCAAGGAGTCAAACGAATGCAAGTTATGGTAATTAGACCAACAAGAAAACTTGAAGGTCCAATCCCTCAATATTATTAATCAACAAATTCATGAGAATATACATGTATGGATTACCTTTTAATAGGCTAGCAGAATGTCCTTAAATGTAATAAAATAAAAGTCCTAAAGGCAAAATAATAAAGAAAATTCCTAAAACTCACTACAGATTGTAAGTTGATATTCACCCAGCTATACTATGGATACTTAAAACAAGTGCACCTGTCGTTCCTATGGTATAATGTATGTGAGTACCGACTGTCATTTTCACAGGGACTATGGGAGTACTAGTACTAACTTTCTTTTTATTATTTAACCTTCTAACACGAATGGCAGCATCAAGTAAATTATGAATTAACTAAAACTAACTACTAACTAAATAGCAATCTAGAAGTTAGTAGATAGAATTGACAATAGCAAAGGAAAAATCTTGATGTAAAATCCCCCTAAACCAAACATGCTACGACTCTAACTTGATTAATGACTAACCCAATTGCTTAGACACCAAAATCTCTTAATTAGGTTATAATCTTTTTCAAGTATTACAACCCCTTTCCCTTTAGTTGATAAATAAGAATCTTTTCTCAATTAAAACCCAAAAAATATACATTTAATTTCGATGGATTTCATTGTTTTGGTTAGGTTTGAATCTAACCAAGAAGACTTATGTAGTAACCATGGAAGCCTCATTATTCATGAAGTGATCTAATTATATGGACAATTTCTCAATTTACCAATACAAAATCAAGAATTGAATCAAGGGTGCATGTAATTCCCAATTCAAACACAATAAACTCATGAATAAATCTAAGAATAAAGTTGAGATTTTCATTAATCAAAAATAAAATCAGTAACACAATAGTCTAGGGTTCATCCATCTAAATATTAACAACTTAATTCATAATTACAAGAGTAAACTTAACAAAAGACAAAAAAATAATAGTAAGAAAACTCACTCTCATTTAGATTTCTTTAAGCTCCTCTACTCTTACTTTCATCTCTTTACATCCCTGTTGATGTGTGTAGGTGTGTGTATTATGTGTTGTGTCTAGGTCTAAGTGTAATGTCTCTATTAGGGTTAAAACCCCTTTTCTTATAGTGTTTCTCTCCTCTCTAGTCCAAGGGAGAAGCCTTCTTTTAGGATTTAAAACGATAGCCAAAAGTATACAAATTCACATCACTTTGCTACAAAAAAATAGTAGAATCCACCATGCAAACTGCCCCTACGAATCAACCAGTAGCACCCACAGCTGGAACCACCACAGGTGCACTTTAGTAAGACATGGCCACAGTTTGTGTTCTTCAACTTTCTATTCATATTCACGAGCTACTCCTCAATGGGGATATAGGTGCAGCTGTGATTAGAACCTCCACTTTTACATCCAATCATACCTCTAACCATGATTAAGTGACTCTACTGTATTCATACATCAAAAACCTTGAACTTTGCTTCATCTTTTGGCATGTTTTGTTGCTTTAATCCTTCATCATCATCGAATCAACCTTCTAAACATCATCCTTACAACTCCAATTGATTGAACTCGACAACGAAGCTATTAAAATTGTACAAAACAACACAAAAATACAAAAAAATCACACCTTTACATTATTTGACTTTCAAATCACAAATGAGAAGAAATAGAAAGAAATAAAGGAAAAATTATGAAAAAAACCCTAAAAACTAGCCTAAGAACCTACTAAAAACTACTATCCTTTAGCCATTATCATAAGTCCCGGCATAAGAAGCCGTGGATATGTATCAAAGAAACCAGACATGGCTAGATTATTTTTCCTCCTTGATAACTCTTAAGAGAAAAGCCGAAGACTTGCTATTCAGGAAGCCAGTCACTGTAGTTCCTATCTCCCTTCTCAGCAACTGTTTGTTTGAGCAGCCAGTGCTACTTGTGTCACAGCCAGTCTATGATGATGAACTTGTTACACCATGTCCTAAAACCAAGCTCGTTTACGCATTTGTATTCACCCTTATTTGTGTTATATTAATATATGTGGCTTTTTTATTTATCATTTATAACTTGTTTTCCATGTTACTTGTGTAAGTCCCAAGGCAATCTAGAAAGGGGATGAATTAGGTTGAATAAAATTCTAAAGCCAAGTGTACTGCTTTTTCACCCCAAATATATAAATAACTCACAATAAAAGAATTAACTCAATAAAGTAATAAATTAAGGAATTTAAAAAGTAAAAGTAGATAACACAACCAATTTATAGTGGTTCGGCACCAAACTCGATACCTACGTCTACTCCCAACTTGATCACTTGGAATTGAATCCACTAGTCAGCTTCTTCAATTGGTGAAGCAATACCAATCATACAACTTTGAGGGATCACTTTTGCTCATACTAAACACCTTTAGTTGAGCCAAAAGTATTACAAAAACTCTCACTTTAACCCTCCTAAGTTACAATTGATTGGCTCTCACTCAACTAAGAAAGAACTCCACTAGAATAATTTTCAATTATCTCACTTGAAAATTCAAAGCTTTACAAAGGGGAGTATTTTTCTCTCAAAAATCACTCTAAAATAGGTAATAATCAAGTAGATAAAAGTTATTAGTCATTCTGCTCAATTTGCCTTTTATAGAGGATGAAAAAACAAAACAGTTTAGGCTCTAACAGTCAAATTAAAAAACTAGCCGTTAGACCAGTTTGTCTGGTCTGGATGTCTGCAAACAAGGGTCCAGGTGTCTAGATATGAGTCTAGATCCTCATCTGGATTAATTTCCGGATGTAATCTGCCTAGCTCAAAAAATGACTTCCTCATGGTCTAGACGTCCGCATGCCTCATCCGGACCTTTGTCCGTATGCATTCTGCCTTGAATTGTGATGGAGCCTTTTGTTGATCTAGACATCCGATATACACGTCCGAATACCTACTGATTTCTTTGCTTTTGGAGTCTTTTGGCAATTCGGACGTTTGGATGCTCGTCCGGATGGACGTCCGCCTGATGCCTCTGGATGGACGTTTGGATTGCTACTTTGCTGCCTTTTTGAACCTGTTTACTTTCAACTGCAATGATCATTTATTTAAAACATTAGTTTGCTTCATCATAGGTTTTGTTAAGCATCAAAACTAAAACGATTTAGACCACATGATTTTTAATCTTCCCATTTTTTATGATGATAAACCTATAATGAAATATGGATATAATAACAAAAAATATATTCAAATACATGCCCTCAACATATGCTACCCCTCAACCTATGTTCTCCCCCTGAATATGTGCAACATATGTATGTTTACTTTTCTCCCCCTTTTGGCATCATCATAATTATCCAATATTAAACATAATAACCAAATCATCGTAGACGAAATAAAGATCCGACAATTAAAGGAAATCTACTATCTAAATATAACAACTTAAAAACTAAAAAATCCTATTCTAGGAATCTCCATGGAAAGCTCCTCCACTAGATGAGGTAGATGATGTATCATATCTTATTTTTTTCCTGTGCTCTTGCTCTTGTCTCCTTACCCTTATATAGGCTAAAAATTTGACACGATTGCCAGAATCCCATCCATACTGATGCACCAACTCAATGTGCTCGAGCATCTGATGAATGCCTCATACTTCCCGCCGAAATTCTCGTTGCAAATATGATATTTGAGTATGTAATCTAGCAAGTTCACTTCGCATTTGAGTCATTTGAGTGGATAAACCATTTATAACATCAAAATGTCTACTCTCCCAAGTAGGCGGAGGCATGTGAGATGAAATGGAGAGGATGGATGAATGAAAGAACTTGAGGGAATGCTAGGATAGAAAGTGAGAGGTGGAGACTAATGGTGAGATTTATCCTCTTCCATTTGATGTGGTGCATCCTCCACATGTGCGATAGTATCATCAAAAATGAAGTCACGCATCCAATACCTAGGAGAATGACCATTTTTCAACTTACTCCTTTTGTAGAGCCATCTATCTCCATGAAAAGCTAAATTAAGCCTCTTAAAACATTCCGTATCAATACTATCGCCCTCACTAGGACCTGTACCCACTATCCCTTCAAATGAGACCCCATTTCTCCTAAAGAAGGGAGTTAAGATACGTCCATAGGCTAATCCTATATTATAGTCTTCTTTGCAGATAAACATATATTCAATCATAAATGCACCTAAGTTAATAGGAATAGATCTCATAAGCCCGTAAAAAAGATGAAGTCCAATACGAGTTACATCCGTCTTATGCCCACTATTATGTGCCAATAAACTCACTCTGATGTGATAAAAGACTCTATTAGAAGGAATAAAATGATTCATCTTATAATATGTTAGGCTAGAACGACTAGGATTGTCAAAAGATGGCCTTTTAAGCTCATCATAATCGATAATGGGGGAAGGCCCTTTTGGGGCACAAAATTCACTATCCACATTTGGCATGCCATAAAGTTCATTCAATTCTCTAGAATCAAAGGTAAAGTGAGTATTGTTAATTATGGACTCTATATTTCCATCTACCCTTCTCAAATTAGCATAAAACTGCTTCACTAAGTCCATGTAAACAATTTCTTTGACTTCACAAACTCTATCCTAATTGTTTGCTCTTAACATAATAGGAATGTCTTCTAATCCATCATCAAAGTCTTCAAATTCACAATACTTTAGTCCAATCACATTTTTATTATCTAAGCTAGTGTATAAGTCAAGAGATTTGGTATCAAAGAAAGTCTTACCAAGATGTACAATAAATCCCTCATCGTTGAAGTTGAAATTTGCACTAGCTTTCTCTCTTCCTTGTCCACTACGGCCTCCTCTATGTTCATCTTGAGATGAACTAGCCATAGATGAATGAAATTTCTAAAGCAATTGAAGAAAAAGAAATGAAAAGAAAAAACCCCAAATAAAAGAAACCCTAAAGAGAAGAGAGAGAGAGAAAGAGATAGAGAGAGTCGATTGTAAGAAATTTGAAGAAAGAAGATGAAATTGAATGGGACAAAGGAGTTAGATTGAAGTTGGAATGAGGTTGCTAACTGCTTTGACTAGAAAGAAATGAAGAGGAGCAAAATAGAATGAAAAACTAAAGGATCATTACTTTTATGTACCCGATTTAGACATCTAGATCGTGCACTCAGCATCCAGACCATGCGTCTGGATAGTGGTCAGTTTGACCACTTAATAGTTGACCATTTGGATGTTTGGATCTCCTTAGAGGTCATCTGGATCAAGCTAGAAGAAGGAATTTTGCTAGAAATTTTAGAGAAAACACTTTTCTATCACTCCTAACTTGTTTATAAGAAAGCTAAATCTATCATCGGGAAGAGCTTTTGTGAAGATATCGGCTATTTAGTCTTTGGTAGGAATATAATCTAAACTAATTTCACCTCTAAGTACTAACTCTCTAATGAGATAGTGCTTAGCATCAATATGCTTAGTTCTAGAGTGTTGAGTGAAATTTTTAGAGAGATTGATAGCATTAGTATTATCACAATAAAGAGGCACACAATCAAACGTAATACCAAAATCAACAAGTGTGTGTTTCATCTACATAATTTGTGTACAACAATTACCGATGGCTATGTATTCGGCTTCCGCCATGGATAGAGAAATAGAGCCTTATTTCTTACTAAACCAAGAAACTAAATATTGTTCAAGAAAATTACAAATTTCACTAGTGCTTTTTCTATCAATCCTACAACCAGCAAAATCGGAATTCGAATAACTTATTAAATCAAAAGAGCTTATTCTAGGATACCACAACTCATGGTTAATACTACCTTTTAAATATCTCAAGATCCTTTTCACAGCAATTAAATGAGAATTTCTTAGAGAGGATTGAAATCTAGCACACAAATATACGACAAATATAATATCCGGTCTACTAGTGGTTAAATATAGTAGACTTTCAATCATACCTCATTACTCTTTTCATCTACTTTTGTACCTTCCTCATCTTTGTCCAACTTAGTTGATGTGCATATTGGAGTTCCTACTTGCTTTGAGTCTTCCATGCCGAATCTTTTGAACAACTTTGTGTACTTAGATTGATTGATAAATGTGTCTTCCCTCATTTGACGATTTTGAAGCCCAAGAAAGAAATTTAATTCTCCCGTCATGCTCATTTTAATTTTCTTTTGCATCATGTTAGAGAAATCATTGCACAAATTCTCATTAGTAACACCAAATATAATATCATCAACATAAATTTGTACAACTAAGAGATGATCCTGGTAAGTTTTTGCGAAAAGAGTGGTATCAATAATGCCTCCTTTAAAAACATTTTTAATAAAAAAAAATAACTCAATCTTTCATTCCAAGCTCTTGGAGCTTATTTCAAACCATACGAAGCTTTTGAAAGTTTAAAAATATGATTCGAAAATTTTTCATATTGAAAACCCGATGGCTGCTCAACATGCACATCTTGGTCAATAGAGTCATTGAGAAAAGTACTTTTCACATTTATTTGATAAAGCTTGATGTTTCTATAACAAGCATAGGCAAAAAACATTCTAATAGATTCTAATCTAGCTATCGGTACAAAAGTTTCATCATAATCAATACCTTCTTCTTGTGCATAACCTCTTGCAACTAATCTAGTCTTATTTCTAAGAATTTTTCCTTTGTCATTGTTCCTAAACACCCATTTTGTGCCTATATTTGGGTGATCATGTGGTCTCTCAACTAATGTCCAAACATTATTTCTCTCAAATTGATTTAATTTATCTCGCATGGCCAAAATTCAACACTCATCTTTCAAGGCCTCACCTATATTATTGGATTCAATATGAGAGATAAGAGCAAAATTATCAATTAAAAGTTTATGAGAGGAACGAGTTTTTACCTTTTTGAAAGGATCACTTATAATAAGATCTCGTGGATGATATTGAGCATATTTTCAAACCTTTGGTACCTCCTTTGAAATGTTAACTTCATCATGGTCTTTTTCTACGTCTATTGGCGAGGAGTCATCTTTATTTGATGTGCCTTGGCCATCCTCGATCTTCTGTTTCTCGAGACATTGTTGCATACCTATATCATCATTTTCACAAGAGTTATTAGTAACAACATCATGTAATTCTTCAAATGTAACATGGATGGCCTCCACTATAGTAAGGGTTCTTCTATTATATACTCTAAAGACTCTCTTATCATTGGAATAACCTAAGAAAATGCCTTCATCGATTTTCTTATCAAACTTGCTTAAGTGCTCATTAATATTCAAAATAAAGCATTTACAACAAAAAACTTTAAAATAACCTATTACAGGTTTCTTTCCATATAAAAGCTCATAAGAAGTTTTTATTCAAAATAGGTCTAAGAAGCACACGGTTCTTAACATAACAAGCAATATTGATGGCATTAGTCCAAAAATATTTTGGAAGATCACACTCACTAATCATATTCCTAGCCGCCTCTTGAAGTGTTCTATTCTTTCTTTCCACTACACCATTTTGTTGAGGTACTCTAGCGGTAGACAACTCATGAGAAATACTATTTTGATCACAAAATTCAATTAAAGCCACAATATCTAAACTCGGTACATTTATCAATTCTAATCTTATTATGCATATTCAACAAATTTGTCACTTTAGCAAATAAAGAAACAAAATTCTTAAATGAATCATCTTTATAAGCTAAGAACAATACTCAAGTAAATCTAGAATAATTATCAACAATAACAAATGCATACTTTTTTTCCCCTAAACTAGCAACTTGAGTAGGGCCAAATAAATTTAGATGCAATAATTCCAATGCCTAGATGTAGAAACATAATTTTTGTGTTTGGAAGAAACTTTTGTTTGTTTGCCAAATTAGCATGCATCACAAATTTTGTCTTTTTCACATTTGAATTTGGGAAAACCTCTAAAAAAAATCTTTCCTAGCAAGTTCATTCAACAAGTCCATATTGAAATGACAAATGCCATAATCAAAGATCATCATTAATAACATTAAGGCATTTAACCTCATCATGATCTAACCTTTCTAAATGCACAACATAAATATCATTATATCTATTACCCTTGAATACAACTTTAAAATTCATGTCAAGAATCAAATACTCATGTTTCTTAAATAACAAATATAAATTTTTATCACATAATTAACTAACACTAAGCAAGTTATGGCTTAAATTATCAACTAGAAGCATCTTTTGAATAAAAGTATCACCATCTTTACCAACATCTCCAATGCCAATTGACTTGGCCTTCCTGTCATCTCCAAATGTAACTTTGCCACTACTTTTTTCTTTAAGGTTGATGAATAGTGAAGCATCTCCCATCATATGCCTAAAACATCCACTATCGATATACCACTTCGATCCTGTGGTGGTGTTCTTCAAGCAAACCTACACACAAAGTCAAGAAATAACTTTTGGTGCCCATACCTTCTTAGGTCGATTTGTGTTAGTACATTCTCTAGTTATCCACATGACTTTTATTCCTAACTTGATGTTTCTCTTAACATAACAATCCTTTTTTAAATGATCATGTTAACAACAAAAATGGCAAGTAACATTAGCATCTTTAATGATCTTATCTTCACAAAGCAAAAACCATATTTCTTGAAGGTAGTAAAATTTTAATTTGAAAAAGTAATTTTTGAAATTTTATTGTCACAAATCTTTTGTTGCTCCTTTTGAATAACATTTGACAGTTCATCAATTCTTTTTTTCAACAAATCTTGCTCATTTTTCATTTTTTTATAAAAACAAAATCTTTCTATCAAATTTCTTTTCCAAATCATTGCATTCTAAATCAAAAGCAAGCTCATTTTTTTCTAAATTCATCATTTTCTTTCTCAAATTTTGATTTTCTTGAAATAACCTTGAGTTTTTACTCAACAAAGCATTAATCTTTCTTTTCAAATCTTTGTTTTTGGCATAAGAATCCTTTAAGCTAGCATGCAATTTCATTGCAAATTCTTCCATATCATCATCATTTTCGTTACTAGAAGAATAATTAGAAGTTACCTCATCATCACCTATGGCCATGAAGGCCATTTAAGCTATTTCTATTCTTCATCCACTTCACCTTCGGAAGTTGCAATCCTCCCAAGTGATTTGGAAGTTGTTGATAGGCTTCCTCCTTCCACCTTTAGCTTCTTTCTTTTTCTTCATTGGACATTCATTCATATAATGTCCTGGTTGTCCACACTCAAAGCATTTATCATGTTGCTTTTTATTTCCTTCTTGCTTTCCTTTGCCTTTGTTATTGTTGAAATTGCTTGGACTCACCTCTTCTATTTCTTCTTTTGTTGAGGAAGTACTTTTTGATTCCTTTTGTGATGAGGGCAAGATCATTGTCATCCACATCCTCATCTTCATCATCAATAGAGTATAGATCATCTTCTATCTTGTTGAGCAACTTTGAGAGCAATGCTCTTTTTGCTCTTGCCTCCTCTTCATCTAACACCTTGGATTTAAGCTTCAATTCAAAAGATGTTAGAGAGTTCACAAGTGATTCAATAGACATAGTATTTAAATCCTTAGCCTCTTCTATTGCCGTCACTTTACTCTCCCACTCTTTTTGGCAAGCATTCAAGATTTTCTTATTTTTCTCACCAATGGAGTATTGCTTGTTTAGTACCTCAAGATCCTTTATGATATCATTAAATCGACAATACATCTTATCAATTGTCTCATGAGGTTCCATTTTGAAGGATTCATACTTAGTCACTAAAGAGCCTTCTTTTGCTCTCTTACAATATCACTTCCTTCATGTATCTCCTTCAACTTATCCCATATCTCTTTTGCGTCTTACACCCTTTAACTCTAGTTAGACTCGTTAGCATCCAAAGCATTATATAGAACATTCATAGCCTTAGCATTGAGGGTAATATTGGTTCTATCTTGAGGTGTAAGCTCTTGCCTAGTTTTTGGTCTACGAATACCAGTAGCCAAATCATCAACATAGGCTTCATAGGGACCCTCATTCACTATATACCATAGTTCAATATCAATAGATTGTAGAAAGATTTTCATTCTCTCTTTCCAACTCACATAATTCACACTATTGAACATAGGGGGTCGAGTGATAGATTGTCCTTTCATAAACAATGCATTGTTGGTTGCCATAATCAACTCTTAGCTAGTTAGGCTATAATATAATAGAGTTCTAGCTCTGATACCAATTGTAAGTCCCAAGGCAACCTAAGAAGGGGGTGAATTAGGTTGAATAAAATTCTAAAGCCAAGTGTACCACTTTTTCACCCCGAATATATAAAAAACTCACAATAAAAGAATTAACACAATTAAGCAATAAATTAAAGAATTTAAAAAGTAAAAGTAAAGAACACAACAAATTTATAGTATCTCAGCACCAAACTCGATGCCTACGTCCACTCCTAAGTTGATCACTTGGAATTTGAATTCACTAATGAGCTTCTTCAATTGGTGAAGCAATACTAATCATACAACTTTGAGGGATCACTTTTGCTCACATTAAACACCTTCAGTTGAGCCAAAAGTTTACAAAAATACTCATTTTAACCCTCCCAAGTTACAATTGAATGGCTCTCACCCAACTAAGATAGAACTCCACTAGAATACTTTTCAATTATCTCGCTTGAAAATTCAAAGCTTTACAAAGGGAAGTATTTTTCTCTCAAAAATCACTCTAAAATAGCTAATAATTAAGTAGATAAAAGATATTAGTCATTCTGCTCAATTTATCTTTTATAGAGGATAAAAAATATATCAATTTAGGCTCTAACGGTCAAATTAAAAAAACTAGCTGTTGGACATAATTTTTCTAGTCTGAACGTCCGCAAACAAGGGTCTGGTTGCTCGGATTCTCATTCAAATTGACTTTCAGATGTATTCTGCCCAACTCAAAAATGATTTCCTCATGGTCCATACATCCGCATGCCTTGTCCTGACCTTCATTCGTATGCATTCTACCTTGAATTGTATTGGAATTTTTTGTTGATCCGAACATCCAATATACACGTCTAGATGTACATCTAAATGCCTACTTACTTCTTTGCTTTTGGAGTCCTTTAGCAATCCGGATGTCAGGATGCTCATCCGAATGCTTATTGCTTGTTTTGGTTCTGTGCATCCCATTGATCTGAACGCTCTCTGGTGTGTTTGGATGGGCGTTCAGATGACTACTTTGCTGCCTTTTCAACCTATTTGCTTTCAACTGCGAAGATCACTTATTTAAAACATTAGTTTGCTTCATCATAGGTTTTGTTAAGCATCAAAACTAAGACAATTTAGACCACATGGTCTTCAATTTGTTTATTTGATAAATTCTTTAGAATATTGACTGTGCATTAAAGATTGTAAGAGTTACAATTATGAGACTCTTAATACACATAAAGTTATTTCTTAAATATCTACAGTCATAGTATTAATGAGACTAGACATTATTAATATAGATAGACTAGCACATACTTTGCCTCTACTTATGTAGGGTAAGTAGTAGTTGATTTCATTGATTATGGTGTACGTGACACCAAAGCTAGTATGTGAATGATTGTCAAAAACAAGTTTATTGAATTAATCTGTCAAAAATTTCAAACTATAGTACTAATGGTTGAACTCTTAAATGGCAATGGTGTAAGTGATCCATAGACTTGAAATTACTATAGTATCTTGAGTGTGGATTGCTATACTTTGACTTTGTTTCTCGGTGCTCATAAAAGAGTAGCCCATAGGATAGAGATCGAGTCTAGTATGAAGCATGGAAGGATAGTGAGTAATTAATATAAGATTCACCACTCCTTAATAGGAGAGTATATCCGTCTGTGGCCACTTGTTAGAAATATTAGTATAACTTGAAAGTAGTTTCAAGGTTATACTTTATGAAGAGTTATATTTCGAGAACAAGAAAATATTAATTAGTCATTTAAAAGTGTGTACTACACTTTTAGACTAATTAAAATATAGTATGATACAAAGGATATTAATTGCACAGTAACATTGTCATTGATAGTTACAGTCTACCATGTGACTTTCCTAGTCAGTTTGGTGGTCATGATACATTGCAAGACGTCCCTCATGATCAATAAGTACAAATTAATTAATTAGCGAATCAATAATAAATTAAAGTGTTTAATTTATTTAACTCTTAATTGATTAATTAATGAGTGATAGGATGTAATTAGGTCTAAAAATATAGTAATAAATCTCAACAATATTACACAAACTAAGTCAAGTTAAATTAACTTAACTACCCTGCTTACTGCAAGTGCACATTTCATGTAATGGTACAAGGTAATAGGGTCAATCCCACAGGAAAAAGAGTATAAAAGTACTAAGGTTTTATTGCTACCTTTATTATCTAAACAACCCAAATAAAGAGAAAAGACAGAAAATAAACAAAGAAGAAAATAAAATATTCAACTCTATAGAATAACAATATTGGAGAAAGCTCACAATTGTAAGATCCTAGGGAATAGATTTCACTAATGACCAAATATAAGATTGAATGGATTAATGCATGCCATGGATTCTTGTATTATTTAGGGTCCAACTCCAATTGTACTTAACCTTCACTTTCGTGATAAGTTAATGATTACCTCCCTACTAGTTCTTTCCTACTCTCATGGTAAAGATACTAGTATTGGTTCATCAATCCCATGAATTACACAATTGACCCACTCAGGTGCACTACTACTCTCGTATGACATACAACGTAAACTTCAATTATTTCCTTTCCATCATTATTACCAACTCTCGTTGCATAATAACAACTAAGAATTCACAATCGGTGATCAAGCAACTACAAAGCCATATAAACCAAAAAAGAGAACAAACAATCATAAGATAGCATGAATAATAACAAACAACTCATATGCATAAAGTCATTAGTTTCCTCTAACCCTAGATTGACAAATTGGCACATAACCATGATGGATTTCACATAAAAAATCCAAACTTTAATAGAACAATCTATAATAATCAGGATAAAGAAAGAAACAAAGTAAAGAAAACTTATTCAATTGATAAACAAAGATCCAATGCTTGTATTCCTCTCTCCAATCTTGATGTGTACAAGAGAATCCTCAAAATACGTTATTCTAGAGAGAAATCACTAATCTATGGTAGTAGCTCACTCAAAGAGAGAAAATCTCTCTAAGAGAGACCCTCACTATTCTATTCTATTCTCTCTCTATACTATGCTACGTTTTCCTCTTGTGTTTCTAGTACTCTAAAGCCCTCAAAAGATGTATATCAACTATCCACAAAGAGTGTAAATTAATTCCCTGAAAGATAACCCCAAAGTGCCTCAAAATCGTACATCTGTGGCCCAAACCCACGCCGGAACCCTCGGCAAGGATACAACCACGGCTTCATTTAACAACTTTCCGACTATACCCGCAGTGCAACCCGTGGTGCGGATTCAGCCACGATTGTGGTCAGAAAGTTGGCCAATCTGGCTTTTACTTTAAACATGAAAGTTATAACCCTTTGAGTTAGCTTTTGAGAAGCACAAAAATTAGATTGTTTGGAGTTTTGTACACAAAGATATGGCAAAACAACCGAGACATGGTTGAAAGAGCATCGGGGCACATGAATGCATCAATAATTCAAAAATTTGACATCACAAACATGAGAATCAGACATTGATGCCTTCATAAGAATTGAAGCCCATTCTCTTAGCTTCCAATTTCCTGTAGAATTATCTTAATCCAATGTCTCTAGCTTAAGATATTGCCAAAACACGAAAATATGTCGATGCAGTCAAACCCTTTTCTCACCAATTCTTCTTCTACCATTGCTTCTTTATGCCACATCTTGGACCTTTTTGTTCTCTACTTCTCTTCAACTTCAAATCACTTCTAAATAGTGTAAGGTAATAAGGGGAGTAACGCAGCGAAAATTTTAAAAATTTATTACCTTAGCCATAGATTTCTTTGATGTAATCTGTACGATTAAAGAGTGTTTAGCACAAATACCTCAAACATAGAAGGTGTCTATGCTTTAGAGGGCAAGATCTTATTTGATGAAGGTGTTGATCTACCATGAAAAGCCCTCCAAGTGTTGAGCCTCCAACGGTATCTACACGAACACAATCTTTAGGAACCTTTGGGCTTGCTTGCCTTGCCTTTTGAGTACTAGCTCCTTTGAATATCATGAAGAACACAAGAACAAGAAGAAAGAAGATGATGAAACCCTAACCCTTAGGGAAAAGAGGGTGTGGTGTTTTTCTTGGGAGAAACACGCCTCTCTCAATTTTTCTCTCTCTAAATTTGATCTTGTGTTTTATCAATCTATCAAGAGTCAAGGCATGGACTTATTTCTAGATGTAGTATCCTAGTCTTTAAGGAAACAAGAGCAATTGGAAACCAAGAAGGTTTAGGAAGCTTACCTTCAACTAATCCTATTCCTTTAGGAAACCTATTTCAAAAGGAAACCAAATAGCTTCTTAATTCTTTTTAGGAAACTAATTTCTATCAAGACTTAGAATATTTATAATTAAGTCCTTTAAGCTAATTTATCACATAAATTAACCCCATGAGTATCTTATACTTATCTTAATAACAATTTAACCCAAAGACCATGTTCTTTTTGTGTGTGACCCATTAGGTTCCATTTACATTGGCAATAAGTACAAAGTATAACTCATTAATTAATTAATTAAGAGCTAGATAAATTAAACACTTTAATTTATCATTAATTCACTAATTTAATTAATTTGAATTTATAGATCATGAGTGGCGTCTAGCAATGCATCATGACCACCCAAGTAAATAGGAAAGTCATATAGTAGACTACACTTATCAATGACAATGTTACCGTGTAATTAATATCCTTTCACCACACTATATCCCAATTAGTCCAAGAGTGTAATGCTCACTTTAAATGACTAATTAATAATTTCTTGTTCCTGAAATATAACTTTCCATAAAAGTATAACCTTGAAAACTCTTTCAAGTCATACTTTCACTTTTGCGCAAAAGATTTTTTTAAGTTATATTTCAATAAGTGGTCAATCCGAGATATACTCTCCTTTAATAAGGAGTGGTGAATCCTATATCAATTACTCACTATCCTTCCATGCTCCATACTATACCCAATTTCTACCGTATGGGCTACTCTTTTACGAGCATCGAGCAATAGAGTCAAAGCATAGCAATCCACACTCAAGATACCATGGTAATCTCAAGTCTAAGGATCACTTACACCATTGTCATGAAGAGTATAATTCATTAGCACGATGAATAGTAACTCTTGGTAGATCAATTTAATGAACTTGTTCTCTAACAAGTATCCACATACCAGCTTAGGTGTGTTAGTGTATGCCCTAAAACCAAGATGGTTTAAGGTGTTTTATATGTTATATTTATCCATGTGGTATTTTTTCTTTATCGTCTATACTTGTATTTCCATGTTACTTGTTTGATTGATAAAGTTCTTAGAATATTAACTGTGTATTAGAGATTGTAAGGGTTACAATTATGAGACTCTAATACATAAAGTCATATTCTTAAATATCCCTAGTCGTAGTATTAATGAGATTGGACATCATTAATATGGATAGACTAGCACATACTTTGCCTCTACTTATGGTAAGTAGTAGTTGATGTCATTGACTATGGTGTGCGTGACATTTAAGCCGGTATATGGATGCTTGTTTGAGAACAAGTTCATTGGATTGATCCGCCAAGAGTTTTAACTATAGTGCCAATGGTTAAACTCTTAATGGCAATGGTGTAAGTGATCCTTTGTCTTGAGATTACCATAGTATCTTGAGTGTGAATTGCTATACTTTGACTCTATTCCTCGATGCCCATAAAAGGGTAGCCCATAGGCTAGAGATTGGGTATAGTTTGAAACATGGAAAGATAGTGAGTAATCAATATAGGATTCACCACTCCTTAATAGGAGAGTATATCCCTTTATGGCCACTTGTTGGAAATATTAACTCATAAATCTTCTGCAGAAGTGATAGTATAACTTGGAAGTATTTTAAGGTTATACATCATGGAGAGTTGTATTTCTAGAACAAGAAAATATAAATTAGTCATTTAAAAGTATGCACTATACTTATAGGCTAATTGGGATATAGTGTGGTGAAAGGATATTAATTACACGGTAACATTGTCATTGAAGGGTATGGTCTACTATATGACTTTCCTATTCACTTGGGTGGTCATGATGCATTGCTAGACGCCACTCATGATCTATAAGTATGAATTGATTAATTAGTGAATTAATGATAAATTAAAAGTGTTTAATTTATCTAGCTCAATTAATGAGTTATAATTTATACTTATTGCTAACGTGAATGAAACCTAATGGGTCACACACATAAAGAACAAAATCTTTGGGTTAAAATGTAATTAAGATAAGTATGAGATACTTATGGGGTTAATTTATGAGATAAATTAACTTAAAGGACTTATTTATAAATATTCTAAGTCTTGCAGGAAATTGGTTTCCTAAAAGAAATAAAGTAACTAATTGGTTTCCTTATGGAATAGATTTCCTAAAGGAGAAGGATTAGCTTAAAGTAAGTTACCTAAACCTTCTTGGTTTCCAATTAGCTTTATTTCCTAAAAGACTAGAATACTTCCTCTATAAATAGGTTCATGCTTTGACTCTTGAATTATAATTGCAACACAAAAAGAAAACTAGTGAGAGAAAATTGAAGAAAGAAAAAGGCACGCCTCTTTCTCTCTCTAGGCGTCTCTCTCTCTCTCTCCTAATTGTTAGATTTTTCTTCTTCTTTTGTTTTTAAATAATTCGAAGGAGCTAGCACTCAAAAGTCAAAGCAAGCAAGCGTACAAGGTTCCCAAAGAAGTTATTCGTGTAGATATCATTAGAGGCTCTACGCTTGGAGGGCTTTTTGTGGTAGATCTAACATCTTCTTTGAAGGATCTTTGCCTAGAAGCATAGAAATCTTCTGTGCTTAAGGTAATCTTCATGCAAACCCCCCTTATTAATCATATAGATATGTCAAAAAGATCTATGGTTATGGTAACAAAATTTTATTTTTTCGCTGCGTTACCTATGCTATTACCTAACAAGGTGTCACACACCATAGTTGACGAGATCAACCACTACTTACCACAAGTAGAGGCAAAGTATGTGCTAGTCTTCCCATATTAATGATGTCCAATCTGATTAATACTGTGATTAGGGATATTTAAGAATATAACTTAATATGTAATAAGAGTCACATCATTGTAACCCTTACAATCACTTATACACAGTTAATATTTTATGGACTTTATCAAATAAACCAGTAATATAAATAACAAGTATTATATGACAAAGAAAATGCCACATATATAAGTATAACATGAAATAAGTATAATAAAAATCCCAAAAACCAACTTGGTTTTAGGGCATACACTAACAAATAGTATTCAAATGCACTTCACTTGATCCAAGTTGATGATCGTTATAGCTAAAACCTACAAAACACAATGAATTGCATATTAAACCACTCGTTTGCACATTTTAGCTACAAAACTCAAGATTGGAAGAAATAGACATAAAAGTGACTATTGTTCATTATTTAAACCCTAAAAACTAGCCTAAAATACTAATCTAGACACACTAAGAAATATGCAAACTAGACACTTATCAATGAGTTATAATTTGTACTTGTTGCCACCATGAATGGAACCTAATGGGTTGTACACATAAAAAACATAATATTTGGGCTAAATTGTAATTAAGATAAGTATAAGATATTTATGGGGTTTAATTTATGAGATAAATTAACTTAAAAGATTTATTTATAAATATTTTAAATCTTGTTAGAAATTAGTTTCCTAAAAGATATAAGAGAGCTCTTTGGTTTCCTTATAGGTAAGCTTCCAAAACCTATTTGGCTTCTAATTACTCTTGTTTCCTTAGAGACTAGAATAATTTTATTATAAATATATCCATGTTTTAGGCCTTGAATTATTATTAAAACGGAAGACTAAAACCTAGAGAGAGAAAAACCCAAAGAAGTGCCGCCACCCCCCAAGGAGTGCCACCACCTCTCTTCTCTCTCCCTAATAGTTTGGTCCTTTTTTCTTGTGTTCTATACATAATTCAAAGGAGTTAGCACTCAAAAGTCAAAGCAAGCAAGCCCTTAGAGGTTTTCATAAGGTTGTGTTCGTGTGGATACTATTAGAGGCTCAACGCTTGGAGAGCTTTTGTGATAGACCTACCTCGTTATCGAAGGATCTATCTTTTTGAAGCATAGAAATCTTTTGTGCTTGAGGTAATATTCGTGTAAACTCCCTTGTAATTATATAGATATTTCAAAGAAATCTATTGTTTAAGGTAATAAATTTTTATTTTTTCGATGCGTAACCTACGTTATACCTTATAGAACCTTGGGCTGTTCAACACAAAAATGCACGTGGCAATGCCCTTGGCTCCTGCAATTCAGCTTAAATCAAAGGCCATCATCCAATGCTTAACTTCTCCCAATCAATTTCCAAGCTAAATTGAAGCCTTCCTAGCCTCCAAAACTCCTTGTATACGAGTACAATTCTTTCCACATGGCTTGAAGTCGGCTTAAGAGTTTGAAAATCACCCTTTCTTCTAAGACTCCTTAATCAATACATATAGCACTCTTAGTTTCGTATCACCTTCGTATTCTTTGCTATATGAATGGTATATTGTTTCATGGACTTCATTTCTCTGCATTCTCTTCAGTTGAGTTGTGTTTTTAATCTGACGCTGATGCGGCTAGTGATCCTACTGATCACTGTTCTACTACTAATTTTGCTTCTTCTTGGGCACATTTTTAATATCTTGCTGAAACAAGAAATAGAATGTTACTGTTGATCTAGCTCTGAAGCTAAATATCATGCTTTAGCTGATACAGTTCAAGAGTTAATTTGGCTTTGATGGTTACTAAAGACTTAGATGTCCTTCATTTCTCTCCGATTACACTTCATTGCAGCAATAATGCTGCTATCCAGACAGTATATAATGATGCTTTGTATGAACACACCAAGCACATTAAAAGGTGTCTTGTTCATGGCTTTCTTCGTCTAAAATCTATTTCTTGTATGGGCCAAACAACTGATATTTTTACTAAAAAACTTTCTCCTAGTTGTTTTGGAGAACTTATTTTCAAAACTTCAGTTGCTTTTTCCACACCCACCTTATGTTTGAGATGGGGTTTTAACATATGTTAATTCCTAGTTAAACATGTGTTAGTTTCTTATTATTATACATGTTAATTTCCTAATTATTATATGTGTATATTTCCTAATTGTAGGACCTTGTATAATAATTCTAATTGGAATACGTTAGTGTATTTGGCATATATTTAAGAATGCTATGAACAATATAATTCAAATAAACAATTTTCTCTTAAAAGTATTCTAACAATAATGATCTGTTAACTTCCTTAATGTGATGTCCTAGGTCAAATTTTTTAGATTGGACTATGATTTAGCTACGGGAATCAGGAGATAGCTCCCTGTTGATCTCATTGCCATAGATTAGATACACTTGTAAATGTGTGTCCACAAGTGTACGTATATTACACATAAACACGAACATATATTTCTTTCTTAATTGTAACAAATAAAAGCAATATTTCCAATGACATTATTTTGTGTGTGTGACACAAGGGATAAAAAGCCAAAGCAACCAAATAGCCAAAAATGAAAAAAGTAGAAAGAGAAGGAGGAGAAGGAGAAGAAGGAGGAGGAGAAGGAGAAGAATGAGAATGAGAAGGAGAAGCAGAAGAAGAAGGCAAAGAAGAAGAAGCAATAGGAGAATGAGAAGCAGAAGGAGAAGGAGAATAACGAGAAGGAGAAGAAGGAGAAGAAGGAAAAGGGGAAGAAGGAGAAGAAGTAGGAGGAGAAGAAGAAGTAGAAGGAAGAAGCAACAAATTATTTAGGTTTTTTTTAGTATTTCTTTTTTTTTTTTTTTTTGTCAATCGGCAACTTCTATTCTACTTCTACTCCTACTCTAAGGAGGAACTCAATTGGGCCATGGGGAATTGACAGGGATTAAACCATCATCGGATCAAACGGGTATACTATGCACACCTATGAATTAGAAGCCACATATTAATGGCAAATTGATGGAAGGCAAAATTTGAACTCTTGATCTTTCGCCCCATAAAGACTTAAGTCTAGTTTGGTCAACGTCCCAATGTCTGTTGGTTAGAAATTATTTCAATCTAGTTTAGAAGGATTAACTTTTAAGTCCTCAGTTAAAAATCTTAGCTTTTAGGGCTTAAGTTAATATTCAGGCGAATTTAGTGTTATAGAGGACATAAATGCTGAGTGGCTGATAATTATGTGGGGCCAACCCAAGAAAGACCTCCTTAGTCTGTTTGGCAAGTGAAGTGTAAGCAGGCACCATATTTATTACAATTTTCTACATTCCAAGATCAATAGAAAAATTTTTAAAAAAAAGAAAGTATGATACTCAAATAATTTCATGTTATGTAGATCAATTGAGATGCTTTTATAGTGCAGAGAAATAAAGAACAGAATAATGTAAATTTTTGTGTAATATCTTAAATCAAGTTGATGATGTGTTTAAGTAGATATATTTGAATCAAATTAAAATCCGTTTTAATTTTCAAACGAAAAAAGTCAATTTGAGGAATATCTTTGTGTCAGCCAAGCCCTTTCCCAAAATCATTTCATTTCAGTGGGAATCTTCTGATGTGAATCTAACATGCGGGTCTTTTCCATCAAATGATAAGATTTGCCCACTTCGATAAAGAAAAGGAATTTGAGGAGGCTTGCAAGCTTGGTGCACTTAATTCCATACTCGAAAGCATTCGCGACAATTGACGCCTGTCTAACAACTTTTTTGAATCGATCTATTATTGAAATTTAGATCACTTTGAATAAAAATTGAAAGTCGTCATCCTATCTAGAACGCGAATGTTACTGACTTAATTACTGTGCATATAATTCTATAAACAAAAAGATCTTTTTGGGCCCTCATTAGCAGGCACATTAACTATTTAAAAACATATATTTACATTTACTACCCAGTCACATTTATACATGGGATTATCTCCTTTAAGAATTATGACAATTTCACACAGTACTCATTATATTTGAAATATTATACTTACATCCGTTGTTTCCCTATATTTTATATCAATAAAAGAACCTAGTTTGTTAATTTAAGATAAAAATATCTATTCGATATCTTAAAATACCTATATAGAAATTTTGTTAAAACAAATAAAAATCTTTGAAAACTACCACCGCCACTACCACCAAACCTATAAATACAATTGAAAATTTTTCCTTTCAAAATTTATTTTTTCCACCAATACCTTTTATTCCTCCATCAGCATCGCGAGGAAAAGAACGAAACGGATACCTCTAAATATGTTTGCCCATTTATAGCGTTGCTCCATCCATTGCAACTTTGCGCTCCTCTTTCTTTATACCTACAACAGCCTAATTGTTAAAGACACCAAATATTCATTCCCTGCTCTCAATTGCGTCTTAGTTTTACGGAAGTTGATTTTAGAAATTTAAAATACAGAATCCAAAAGTAAGTTTCTACTTACTTTCAAATTTTAGGTTTATCAAAGGTGGAATCAAGAAAAAAAAAATAGTTAAGAGCATAATATAGCACCAGAGATGTATGGTCATGCCCATTACCTCACCTGCGTGAATTTACAGAAAGAACGATTACAATACGATAAAACAAAAACTACATCAGCTTCGGTACAAGCTAAGAAGGCTTATTATGTCTAGCAACTAATCTAAGAACATGGATTTTCGAGCTAGGTAACTGAAATTGCTAGCTAACCCTCACATATGCATTGACTGACTTCTACGAGCGCATTGAGTTACTTGATGATGTAACTGAATTCCTAGGAATCCAGGTCTGGCAAGTCAAGAGCCCTCATGCAGCTAAGAGACAATGAATAATAAAAATGAGAATAATTTGACCAGATAAAAATACCCGTGCTATGCACGAATATATTTGTTGCTCAAGAAAAATAATTAAAAAATAAAAGTAAAGGTTTTTGCAGATTTTAAGGTAATAAAAAAAATAATTGATGGATTGTTCAAGCACCATCAATTGATATTAGTCTCCTATACAAGAAAATATTGATGAAATAGCAAAAGTTAAATGTCGCGAGTCTTTTCCTTTTTTACTACTTGCATTTATGTTTTTAATTTGTGAGTATTTTGTTAAGGTTAAGAACATTTTTGGAAGCATTTGACGCCAAAAATTTTTATATGAAAGTGATTATTAATTTCTTCACCTAAAGATAAATTAAAAAGTCTATGTGCAATTCTCCATTGATTTCTCGTGTCATTCAATCATCAGGTGCTTTCTAAGAGTTGTTTGTTTCTTACCAGTATGTTGATTGATCTAGAATCGAATGAAAAAAAATATATCAACTTCATAATATGCTAACTGAAATCAAACAAGAAGCTAGTTGTAGTTTTTCAATTAACCTAAAATGGCCTAGCTAAACAGCAGAGCAAAAACCTTGTGAACAAGGTAATGTCAACTTGCATATGTTATGTAGTGCAGTAAATACTCGTATTGAATAAGTTTTGTGTGTTTGTTAAAGTTCAATTGTTTCGTTGATTTGCCATGAAGATAATAATATGTATCAGAAAGATTGAAACTTTTCTTTTTCAATTACATTTGATATAGGTAATTTTCAGAATTTTACTATTTAGAGTGACAATGTTTTAAAGGAGCAATATGGATAATGAATGTAAATTTTCAAAATTCTGGGAGAGCAAATGTGGTTCAAATTTAAAAATTTTAAAACTTTGACACATAATTTTATTAAAATTGGAGCGGGTGATTACCCTTCCTCAAGCGTGTACAATTCCGTCCGCAAAGTTACTTTGATCTTTAAACCGAAATATTTGATGTCGTGCATCTGCATATGACTTTGCTAATACAACATATACTGAAATTTTAATATTTAGTTCTTAGATTTCTTTTCTTGAAGATTAATGTGCCAGCATGACACAATATTAAAACAAATGGCAAACTTAACTTACAAAAAAACATAATAGCAGAAAATATTATGATCCGTGTATAAAAAAATTAGATTAATAATTAAGATCAAGGTGCACCTTAGAGCCGTATTGGAGTGAATACAATCTGAAAAATCTAAATCTCTTAAAAATAATAAAACACTACAAGTCACCAACAACATTTTAGCTATCATCGCTTGTGCAAATAGAAAAATGAAAATGCAAGGATTATAGCGCCTTATGACAATCCTATAGCTAAATAACAAACATAATGTAATCAATCTATGTTAAATGTGAGTGATTTGGATAAAATATATAAATTGACCAAATTACCATTGGACGATATGATAGGCACACGGTTACTTAACTCCCAAGACTCTTTGAAAATCCATTGAATACAACTCAACCTTCTTCTTGACCACTTTGTCACTTGTACAAAGGAACCAATAACTACTTAAATTGTTGTGCTCAGAATACCACCAAGTTTGTTGCTATCCTCCTTTTAAATTGCACACTAGACCCCTAACCAACCTATGGAATAGATCCCTAGTTAACAAACTTACAAGACCAAAAACAAATCAATTAGAAGAATTCTAAGCAATAATCTTGAATCTTAACAAGATCTCCTTGTCAAGAAAAAGCGTAATTCTTAATCACTAAAAACTAACGTAATCTCAATAGAGAAGCAAACAGTCGATTTGCTGAATAACGAAACTTGTATTATTAACATAATAATAAGCTTTTTAAGAGGCACAAAGTTGTGTAGTACAAATACGGTAATAAATCAATAGTTAAAACCTAATCAAACACTATCACTAGTTGTAACTTATCATGCCTAACAACTACTATAAAAGTTACAACTTATAATATAAGCAAAACACTAAACAAATGACGAAAACATATCACATCTAATGATAACAGGATGGGTATCCGCACATAGGTAGCTGCAGGGTTAGCATCAGAATGTGAGCTTCACAAAATATGTCTATTCTAGTCATAACCACGAGGGTTATCTGTGCACAGATGGGACTAGAAGTAGCATTTCGACTAGCATTCCATTCTGTTCAAAACCAAGGGTGATAACTGTGTGTGAATATGGGTCACGATTATCACCAGAAGCTTAATCCTCGATTTTCTGGCTTGGCATGGGCAATTTGCTCACTAACATTAAATTCTTCATCAATTGTAGGTATCTCCCTTGTTGGCATATTTCTAGCCCAAGTTGACTCCTTCTCTTGCCACTCCATAAGTAGTCCATGCAACACTAGCTACATCCTTTTGGCTTTAAGTCTTTTCTTTGGAATACCCATTCCTTGCAATGGATCCCTATAATGCTCATTGGAAGACTCTCGGATGCCATCACGATAAGTGTATCAAATTTCTAAATATATTAAGCTACACATTGAATCTTTTGCATTAATGCTTCGAATAGAAAAATAAATAATATTTTTTTCAGTTATATATAATGCCAAAATGAGTAAATATAGCAAGAAGTAGTCTACATTATAAACCTTAAATTTCTAAATTGATGTGAGGCCGAGGCATGAGGCAATGGTACAAGCTAGGGATGAAGATCAGATTGTTCAAGTTCCAACTAAGCCAGTCACTTGAGTCAAAGCCAAGAAGCTACGGGAAGCTCTTTAAGCCTTGGTGCTTGCAATTCAAGACCAAGAAGAAGCCAAGAAGGTTGAAGGGATGATTGATGATGATTGGAGGCTTGTTAATGGACTTCAAGTTTGCTTGGAGCAAGAGGAGGCAGTGTAAAATGAAGAACCAAAGGTTCTGACCAAGGCCGTTGGGAAGGTTGCGCCACGGCCTTCCCCACGACCTTCATCAGAACCTTGGACGAATTGAAGTTGTCTTGCGATTGTGAGTTTAGGTTATATCAAAATATAGTAAAAAATCCACTTAAAATCACACAAACAAATAATAAAATTTATAACCTAATACTCGTTCCGCAAGTGCATGGGTCAATTGTAGTTGTAACGAGTATTAGGGTCGATCCCACAAAGAAACATGAACTAACAACTACCAAAACTACTAACTTGCTTTATTGTCTAGACAATCAAACTTTAGAGATGGTGAAATGGTAGGAAAATCAATTTCAAGTAACAAACAATGAAGAAGCTAGTTAAACAAAGTTGACTAGACTTAAGAATCCACCAAATATGAAAATTTAGCTTATGGCCATACTGATTTTTATCCATGTTTAGGATTCAATTCCGTTTTTACTCCAAACTAGATCTCTCTATGAACGGAAGATTACTAATACATGAGCTTTCCTACTCTCGTGGTAAAGTCTAGCATGCATTAGTACACTAAACTCATGAATTGTGGCTTTAATCCTTAATCCACCTATGTGAATCACTACTCTCATGAGATTCAACATAAGTTCCATTTCCTCTTTCCATTGTTAAGTGCAAATCTCTTTGTCAAATAACAACTAGATGACTTGAAGTTAGTAGCTAATCAACAACAAGTGTTAAGACCAAGTAAATGAATAAACAAGAATAAATAGGCCATAAACCAATTCAAATCATATTAGAGCTTCATCCTAAACCTAGTGGAAATCAACTTAGTTCAACATATTTAAGATAAACTTAAGCACATAAATCAAAGTAAACAACATGCAAACCTGAAACTAGAAAGAGCTTCCTTCATTCCATCAAACATGTTGAGTACAAGTTTCTTCAAGGTTTTGTTACAAGAATTGAGAATTCCTACAAAACTAGAAAGAAAACTAATCTAAGTATTTACAAGGGGTGCTCCTCCTACCAAGCTCTAGTTCTAGCTTTTTCAAGCATAAAACCAAGCATGGAACTAAGCATCTCTTTCATGAATACAAAGGCATGTATTTATAGAATAAATCCTAGCTCAAGTCCTTGTCCAAGTTGGAGACATCATGATGAAAATTGATTCCTTTGGCTTCCAAAGTCTTTCTTGTAAGGTAATAAGGGGAGTAACGCAGCGGAAAATTTAAAAATTTATTACCTTAGCCATGGATCTCTTTGATGTAATCTATACGATTAAAGGGTGTTTAGCATAAATACCTCAAGCATAGAAGGTTTCTATGCTTCAAAGGGCAAGATCCTATTCGATGAAGGTGTTGATCTACCATGAAAAGCCCTCCAAGTGTCGAGCCTCCAACGGTATCCACACGAACATGATCTTTAGGAACCTTTGGGCTTGCTTGCCTTGCCTTTTGAGTGCTAGCTCCCTTGAATGATTCATGAAGAACACAAGAAGAAGAAAGAAGTTGAAACCCTAACAATTAGGGAATGGAGGTGTGGCGTTTTTCTTGGAGAGAAAAACGCCACCAAGCTCTCAATTTTTCTCTCTCTAAATTTTGTGTTATGTTTCATCAATCTTCAAGAGTCAAGGCATGGACTTATTTATAGATGTAGTATCCTAGTCTTTAAGGAAACAAGAGCAATTGGAAACCAAGAAGGTTTAGGAAGCTTACCTTAAGCTAATCCTATTCCTTTAGGAAACCAATTCCAAAAGGAAACCAAATAGCTTCTTAATTCCTTTTAGGAAACTAATTTCCATCAAGACTTAGAATATTTATAATTAAGTCCTTTAAGTTAATTTATCACATAAATTAACCCCATAAGTATCATATACTTATCTTAATAACAATTTAACCCAAAGACCATGTTCTTATTGTGTGTGACCCATTAGGTTCCATTCACGTTGGCAATAAGTACAAATTATAACTCATTAATTAATTAATTAAGAGCCAGATAAATTAACACTTTAATTTATCATTAATTCACTAATTAATTAATTTGCACTTATAGATCATGAGTGGCGTCTAGCAATGCATCATGACCACCCAAGTGAATAGGAAAGTCATATGGTAGACTACACCTATCAATGACAATGTTACCGTGTAATTAATATCCTTTCACCACACTATATCCCAATTAGTCTAAGAGTGTAGTGCGCACTCTTTAAATGACTAATTAATGATTTCTTGTTCCCGAAATATAACTTTCATAAAAGTATAACCTTGAAACTCTTTCAAGTCATACTTTCACTTTTGCGCAAAAGATTCTTTAAGTCATATTTCAACAAGTGGCCAATCCGGGATATACTCTCCTATAATAAGGAGTGGTGAATCCTATATTGATTACTCACTATCCTTCCATGCTTCATACTATACCCAATCTCTACCGTATGGGCTACTCTTTTACGAGCACCGAGCAATAGAGTCAAAGCATAGCAATCCACACTCAAGATACTATGGTAATCTCAAGTCTAAGGATCACTTACACCATTGCCATTAAGAGTATAATTCATAAGCACTATGAATAGTAACTCTTGGCGGATCAATCCAATGAACTTGTTCTCTAACAAGCATCCACATACCAGCTTAGGTGTCGCACACCATAGTTGACGAGATCAACTACTACTTACCCTGAAGTAGAGGCAAAGTATGTGCTAGTCTTCCCATATTAATGATGTCCAATCTCATTAATACTACGACTAGGGATATTTAAGAATATAACTTAATGTGTAATAAGAGTCTCATCATTGTAACTCTTACAATCTCTTATACACAGTTAATATTCTATGGACTTTATCAAATAAACAAGTAATATTAATAACAAGTATTAAATGACAAAGAAAATGCCACATATATAAGTATAACACGAAATAAGCGTAATAAAAATCTCAAAAACCAACTTGGTTTTAGGGCATACACTAACAAACTCCCACTTGCACTAAAACCAATCACCTATAGGTTTTAGGCCATGAGCATGACTATCATGCCTATTCTAGGACAAGGCCATGGTGAAAGGATTAGTGACATTTACATTGTGGGAACTTCCTCTATCTTTTCATCATTTGTACCAAACTATTTCCTACAAATAGATGGTGGCACGAACCTACACTTTAGGATCATGGATGAGACTTTAGTTCCTTGATTAAGCGATGGCACAATTGTTTCATAAAACAATGGAAGGAACTATTCTTTGTCCAACAAAGAATCCCTTGATCCATAGTAACTTCTAAAGCTACCATGTACTCGCCTTTGTTGTAGAATATGTTGTAGTGTCTATCATAAAACGCTTTTATCCACTACAGTTCAACGTGAACACCAATTCATCTCATGATTTTCTTATCATCCCTATTGGATTAAAAGTTTGTATCTTTAAATCCACACACTTCCTAAGTGTGATCTCCATAGTCAAGAATAGTCTTTTAGTGCTACTCGAGTACTTAAGAATATTCTTTGATAACCATCTAGTGACACTCACCAGAATTGCTCGTAACACTTAAAGCCAGAAGACATCGGGTCTCAGTACATAGGATAGCATACTAAATAGAATCCTATTGCAAAAGCATACGGGATCTATTAATGCTATCAATCTCAACAAGTAGTCAAAGACACATGTCTCTTCGAAAGAGTAATCTCCTATCTACATAGGTAAAACCCCTTCTTCGATTGCACTATGCTAAACCCTTTAGCATCTAGCCTATGTACTTGGATCTAGTGAGACCAAGCAACCTCTTGGATCTATCTATATAGATCTTAATTCCAAATTAGAGATTCGCCTCTCCTTTATTAAGAAATTCTTGGACAACCATATCTTTACCTTTAAAGTATGTTGTTTCCATCAACGATATGTCATCCACATATAGTATCAAGAAAATGACAATGCTCCCACTCAACTTTACATTTACACAAAGCTTGTCTTTGTTTTTGAGAAAATCAAACTCTTTGATTATCTTATCAAAACAAATGCTCCAACACCTTGACACTTGCAAGAGTCCACAAATGGACCCTTGAAGCTTGCGTATCCAATGACTATCAATGGAGGTGAAGGCCCAAGGGATGTGTCATATACATACCTTTTAATTCCCGTTAAGGGATGAAGTCTTCATATCCATTTGTCATAGCCATAAAAGCAGCTATTGCAAGTAAAATCTTAAATGGATTTAAGCATGGCTATTGGTGAAATGGTTTCTTTCAAAGTCAAGCCTTTGAATTGAATCCTTTTTCCATTAACCTTGCTTTATAGGTAACTACGTTACCATCCATGTCAGTCTTTCTCATAAAGACCTACTTGCACCCTATGGGTTTTATCCCTTTAGGTGACTTGAGCAAGGTCTACACCTTGTTCTTGTACATGGAATCCATTTTGGATTTTATGGCATCTTGCCATATCAAGGAGTCTACATTAGACAAAGCCTCTTCGTGACTAGTAGGTTTGTCATCATATATGACTAGTACATTATTGCTCTTGCTAATGAAAAATCTATATATCTCATATGTGAGAAATCTATATTTCTCAAGAGTATAACGTACTCTACCAGTCTTTTGAAGATTTTGTGTACTTTGAGCTTCCGTTGCGCCTCATCAACATGTGGCATAAGCTCTAGTTCCAACTATTGATCTTTGTCAATTCATGGTTCTTGAACCTTTCAAGTTCTATCTTACTCCCACTGTCTCTTTTAAGAATAACTATTTTTCTAGAAAAAGACATTTCTTGAGACAAACGTTTTGCTCAGGGGATTATAGAAGTGGTGTCCATTGTTTTCACAAGGATACCCCACAAATAGACATTTGTCGAAACATGGTTGAGTGTATAGGAGTTGGCATCTAAGACAAGAACCCCTAAAATGAGGTTAGGAATTGTAGTATGGTTCATCATAGTTTGCACCATATCTCATAGGGTACAACTTCTCCTCTTTCACACATCATCAACAATGGTGTGTCAAGTGGAGACATTGACAAAGAATCACATTCTTCTTTAATTATTTTGAAACACTTGACATTGAGTATTATCCACATAGGTCAAATCTTACTCTTGTCAACTTGTTTTTCTTACTTCAACTTTAATGACTTTGAACATTTCAAAGGCCATGGATGCGTGTATCATATGATACACATAATCATATCCCATATGATCATCCATGAAAGTGATGAAGTATGATAAACATCCTCTAGCATGGATCGACATTGAGCTAAAAACATCTATATGTTAACGTTCTATGAGGATCACTAGCACATTCACCTTTTTCAAATAAAAGGTGTTTTGGTCATCTTTCAAAGTAAATGAGAATCACATGTCTCAAACGATTCATAATTGAATGAGTCCAAGTACACAACTATTATGTAATTTGGAAGTGCGTTTCTCATTCACATGACCAAGTCTATAATGCCAGAAGGATAGTTGTTTCAAAATATAGAGTTTTTGTCTATGTTTGAGAATGGACTTATCAAGGTCTAGGATTTGTAAAACGTTGTTTTAGTGATCTAATACCACAAAGAACACCATTACGTAAAAGAACAGTATATATTCTCTTTTGTAATGGTAAATCTTTTCACATTTAATGTGAATTGATTTCATGTTCTATTGTAAGTATCACAACATAATAACAATGTTTTAAATTCTAGAACAAGCCCAGTTGGTAAAGAGTGTATAAGTCTCTACAGCTAGTGTAGCAACTCTTGCTCCATTCATCACATGTAGTTTGACTTTCTCCTTACTTATTATCTACCATGCTTTAAGACCTTGCACATTTTTGCAAATATGGGATCTAAATCCAGTATCTTATACCCAATGGTCTTAATTAGTAGATGAATTTATCTCAAATATAAACATACTTAGAAGTAGAAGCTTCACTAGGCCTCTTCAACTTCTTAGTATTAAAACGAGCCTTACAATTCCCTTTCCAATAGAATTGGAAACATGTGCCCTTAGACTTGTCCATTTTGATCACACCTTTAAGCTTTGTCATAGCTACTTGGTCTTCTCAAGACCACGCTAGGTTTTACCCTTGACAAACAATAAAGTGCCCCTTTCTTCCTTGATAGATTACTCCTTAGATATCTCATATCTAATGATCCTAGATTGTGTATCAACAACTCTTTGAGATGCACAATCACAGACAAAAAGATCTATCAATTTGTGCTACTTTTATAGCTTAGGAATTATAGATGACATTATGATATAAGTAGCAATATCATTATCATCTTTTATGCATCTTGTATGCACATTGTTTCCTAACTATAATTGTCACTATGGGACAAGTGGAAGTGGGTATCAACGACATAGCCAATTGTGCTTAAGAACTATTCTCAAGTCTTACACTAGTCCAAGTAAAATCGTATATATATATGGAGATATAGGATGATAAGTGTATTCAAGTGTACATTCATTCTACAACAAATGAAAAGATAGTACAAGTATTTGTTTCGTGTTATAATTGCAAACCAAAAATGTGGGCTTCGAATTTATTTGGTTTGCTCCCACTATTTTACTTCAAATCAATAACCCTCAAAATATTGATTCGGAAATCCATTGGAGATTCCTAGTGGGCTAGGATCCCATCTAATCAACTTTGGGTTTGACGGAGGCCAATGCCCCAAAGGTAACTTCGATTAGGTAGATAACTTTTATCAATCACAACTCTTGTGACTCCTAGATTGTTGGGTATCAACTCTTGATATTCACATCTTATGTGTTTCCCAACATTGCCTCAAAAATATCATAACATTGACGGAGGCCAAACTCGTTATGTATTTTTGTTAAGTCATACCCATTATTCAGAGATCACATCTCATAGCAAGAACATATTCCGAGTAAGGTGACCTTGACGGAGGCCAACGTGTCAACACTTAATAAGAACTCTTCGTTTTTGCTATAATAATGGAAGGCAACTTGTATATATTGACTTAATATCGCCTCAAAAACACCATAGCCTTGATGGAAACCAACAAATTAAGCATTTTTGTTAAGTCAGACCCATTATTTGGAGATCATATCTCATAGTAAAAAACATGCTCTAGGTAAGGTGACCTTGACGGAGGCCAACGTGTCAACACTTAGCAAGAACTATGATTTTTACTACAATAATGGAAGGCTAGTGACTTAATATTTTATTTGAGGGATTTTTATTTTAATTATACAATATATAGTCTCATCATAGCATGTAATTAAAATATATCGACATATAAAATAAAAACATGCACAATAAACCGTGGATGATTATGGACTTAACTAAAATATTTTCCTCGAGCCTTAAGGAAAATATATGGTCAAATTCCTAAGGGATGTGATCAACTCCTTGATGCATTCCTTGGGAGGTCTTCAACTCTTGATGAGCCTCCATGGTTGCTCCTTGGTTCCATCTCCATCTTCTTTGTACATTACACATGTAATTCTATTCTAAACAATTTAGAAAATTAAAACCTAACTCTAACCTACACAATGTACATTACATGTATTGACTAAGAAACCTCGAGTTACATTCGAGGGGAGTTAGGTGAGAAGAGAATTACATGAGAATAATAGAGAAGGCAGGACGCGCAGGCCCTATTTTAAAAACCAATACAAGCCAACCATCAAAATTAATAAAAAATCAACCATTCAATCACATTGGTCATAGTCCATAATCATCCACCATGCCATCATAATATTTAACAATTAAATAAATTACTTTATTTAATTCTAGTCATAAATCACATGGTCTAAATTAATTAGATTAATATTCTTGAATTTATTTGTCTCAAAAATAAAGTTATAGAAGGTGTAGGTTTCCAATATTTAACTTTCCAAATATTAACAATTAAAATTGGAAAGTGTTTTGTAGAGAAAATTCTAAAAATTCGCGTTTTCCAAAAAATTAGGAAAAATCTCGCTAGAACTCTGCCAGCAAACCGTGGGACAAACCGTGCGCGGGTTCATCCGCGGTTTACAAACCGTGGGACAAACCGTGCGCGGTTTCATCCGCGGTTTGTTGACAGAACATACGAGTTTTTAACCGTGGGTTAAAACGCGCGCGAGTTTTCGCGCGGTTTGTGTCCAGAAAATACGATCTTTGAAATTCTTTGGTCTTTTTCAAAACTCTTTTGAATCAAAACATGTTAAAACCCTTTTAGCACGTAAAAATAATTTAGAAACCTTGAATACAACCATAAGAACTCATCTTAATTATTTAAAACACTTTTAAACAATTAAGAACTTATCTTAAAAATCAAACTCTTGATTTTTCTAAAACAATTTTGAGACAAATTTCATCAAGAACAAACCATCCATATTTATGACAATTAAATAAACACAAATCATATAGATATAATCAAAGGAGGCTCTGATACCACTGTAAGGTAATAAGGGGAGTAACGCAGCGGAAAATTTAAAAATTTATTACCTTAGCCATGGATCTCTTTGATGTAATCTATACGATTAAAGGGTGTTTAGCACAAATACCTCAAGCATAGAAGGTTTCTATGCTTCAAAGGGCAAGATCCTATTCGATGAAGGTGTTGATCTACCATGAAAAGCCCTCCAAGTGTCGAGCCTCCAACGGTATCCACACGAACATGATCTTTAGGAACCTTTGGGCTTGCTTGCCTTGCCTTTTGAGTGCTAGCTCCCTTGAATGATTCATGAAGAACACAAGAAGAAGAAAGAAGTTGAAACCCTAACAATTAGGGATGGAGGTGTGGCGTTTTTCTTGGAGAGAAAAACGCCACCAAGCTCTCAATTTTTCTCTCTCTAAATTTTGTGTTATGTTTCATCAATCTTCAAGAGTCAAGGCATGGACTTATTTATAGATGTAGTATCCTAGTCTTTAAGGAAACAAGAGCAATTGGAAACCAAGAAGGTTTAGGAAGCTTACCTTAAGCTAATCCTATTCCTTTAGGAAACCAATTCCAAAAGGAAACCAAATAGCTTCTTAATTCCTTTTAGGAAACTAATTTCCATCAAGACTTAGAATATTTATAATTAAGTCCTTTAAGTTAATTTATCACATAAATTAACCCCATAAGTATCATATACTTATCTTAATAACAATTTAACCCAAAGACCATGTTCTTATTGTGTGTGACCCATTAGGTTCCATTCACGTTGGCAATAAGTACAAATTATAACTCATTAATTAATTAATTAAGAGCCAGATAAATTAACACTTTAATTTATCATTAATTCCCTAATTAATTAATTTGCACTTATAGATCATGAGTGGCGTCTAGCAATGCATCATGACCACCCAAGTGAATAGGAAAGTCATATGGTAGACTACACCTATCAATGACAATGTTACCGTGTAATTAATATCCTTTCACCACACTATATCCCAATTAGTCTAAGAGTGTAGTGCGCACTCTTTAAATGACTAATTAATGATTTCTTGTTCCCGAAATACAACTTTCATAAAAGTATAACCTTGAAACTCTTTCAAGTCATACTTTCACTTTTGCGCAAAAGATTCTTTAAGTCATATTTCAACAAGTGGCCAATCCGGGATATACTCTCCTATAATAAGGAGTGGTGAATTCCTATATTGATTACTCACTATCCTTCCATGCTTCATACTATACCCAATCTCTACCGTATGGGCTACTCTTTTACGAGCACCGAGCAATAGAGTCAAAGCATAGCAATCCACACTCAAGATACTATGGTAATCTCAAGTCTAAGGATCACTTACACCATTGCCATTAAGAGTATAATTCATAAGCACTATGAATAGTAACTCTTGGCGGATCAATCCAATGAACTTGTTCTCTAACAAGCATCCACATACCAGCTTAGGTGTCGCACACCATAGTTGACGAGATCAACTACTACTTACCATAAGTAGAGGCAAAGTATGTGCTAGTCTTCCCATATTAATGATGTCCAATCTCATTAATACTACGACTAGGGATATTTAAGAATATAACTTAATGTGTAATAAGAGTCTCATCATTGTAACTCTTACAATCTCTTATACACAGTTAATATTCTATGGACTTTCATCAAATAAACTAGTAATATAAATAACAAGTATTAAATGACAAAGAAAATGCCACATATATAAGTATAACACGAAATAAGCGTAATAAAAATCCCAAAAACCAACTTGGTTTTAGGGCATACACTAACATTTCTTGAGATTTGTGTTATCTTCTAGGGCTTCCAAAAATGTAGCTGGACGTTGGAATTATCTGCAAAAGTTTTGTGAACAGGCTGCAAGTTGAAGAGAGCATAAATTTGCAAGTTGGTGCCGATACGCGGATGCGATACGTGAGTGGTGGCCCGCGTATCATAATCCGCGTATCACTCTCTTTTACCATTTTGCCCTTTTAATTTTTGGTTATTCCTTCCATGCCCTTGAGACCTTTCCACCGTTTGAACCATAATTTTCTTGGTAGGATCTCATGAAGAAAAATTATTCTAGAAATTCCAAGCTTAATTGATAAAATTGGTACAACTTTGAATTTGATATTCTTTGAGCTTCAATTGATCCAAATTGTGTTTAATCATCATTTTCCTGCATAATCAAATAAACTTGGGCATTAATTTACTCAAAATAATATTTCTGCCTCAAAACCCTAATTTCCATACCAAAAACCCTAATTTTGGAGCAAACCTTGATTTGATGGTAAATAATGAAATTGAGCCATTCTAATATCAAAATTACTAAAAACATACTAAAAACATACTTAAAACATATATAAAATATTATATAAAAATAGGTAAATTTATTACTTGTCAGCTTGCAAGTTGAAGAACTAAAGCTTCTGACCAAGGCCACTGGGAAGGCCTCGCCACGGCCTTTCCCACGGCCATCATCAAAAACTTGACCAGAGAGTGGCAAAGGGACCGATCGAGGCCGCAGCCAAGGCCGCACCACGGCCTTCACCAGAAAAGTTGAGGACGATGTTTTTATTGCTGTTTCAAAACTGTAACTTTTGAATAAATTGTATTTGTGATAAGTTGCAACTAGTATTTAGTATTTGAGTAAGTTTAGGACTCCAGAATTATTTCCTTTTGAGTGCTTTGCCTATTAAAGGCTAATTGGTAGATGTAAACGACACAGATTATTGATGAATGAAAAATTTAGCGTTCTCTTTGGTTTTTCTCCAAAGACTCTTTTGAATACCTTAGGTTTATTCTTGAGGCATTCATAGGCTTTATCAATTGAGTTCTTGCTTGATTGTGGTGCCACAAACCCTATACCAAGGTTCGTTGGTACAAGTCATCAACGGGTTGAGGTTTTTCCCAAACCACTTATCAGATCCCAACGATCCTAAAACTCTTGAATCGTGGTATCAGAGCCAAGGTGGGAGGTATTTGGATATATCTCTTTTGTGTTTTCTTTGTGTTTCCATTGTTCCTTGGATCATTCTTGTCTTATTCCTTGTTGTCTTTTGTCGTTCTTGTTTCCTTATTTCGTGTTCATCAAATCTGCTCTTGTCTTCTTTATTTGTTATATCGCTTCCGTGAAATTCTTTGTGTCCTTGTCAATTCTTGTGTTAAAAAAAATGCTACTGTTCATCGGTTACTGTGTGGCACTATACACGGAACACCGTTCATCCGTGTTACTGTTCACCAGGGATTTTGGCTAGGTTTTCTGTTTGAATGGCACCAATTGATTTGTAGTTGATCTATTTGTAATCTAAAATAAAAAAAAAAGAAAAGAAAATTATTTCGTAAAATAAAAAAAAAAGAGGATCAGCAAAGAGGGCAAAGTCCTCAATTGTAGGGATTGAATTGTGATTCCTTTAGTTGGTGCTAAAGTTTAAATTGGGTAGCGAATTCCCTTCATTTTGGGGTTGGAATTGAATTCATTGATTGGGGATTGTCTTATTCTTTCGGGAATTAACCCTTGTTCCATCTACTTCGTGCATTCTTTCCATTTTGCTCCTGAATTTGATCACATTCACTATACATATTTCCCTTCTTGTCATTTTCAAATATCTAGCATCATATTCAAGCTACTTAATTGGTTAAGTCTTGAATCCTGGAGGAATGACCTAATTTCTTCAAGGGAGTTAGTGAGAATCCTTTGAGAACAGTGAGAAGAGAGCTACATAAACCTCTTTGTGTGACAAATAATAGAGAGTGAGTGAAACACTCAAGGAGTGAAGTGAGGAAAATTTTTATTGTTTTTACTAACCTGTTTTTGTGCAGCTACACATAGCAATGGCCAAAGAAGGTGGCTCAGCTACTGTAGACGTTAAGCTGCTAACGGAGGCTATTCTTGGAGAATTGGATAGGAGGCTTCAAGTTTCCCTGGATCCAATTCATCAACGAATTGATCAATTAGAGAATTCGCAAACGAGAACCAGAACTGACCGTGAAAGAACACCTCCACATGAAGTAGAAGAATCAGTGGATGAAGAAGAAGGGTCTACAAGGAGGCCAAGATATGAAAAAAAGCAAACAGATCCATTCAGAAGTGTCAAAATCAAGATTTCTTTCTTTCAAGGGATGTCTGACCTAGATGCTTACTTGAAGTGGGAGTGGAGGATAGAAATGGTGTTTGACTGCAACAACTACACAAAGGAGCAGAAAGTGAAGTTGGCCACATTAGAATTTACAAACTATGCCATAGTGTGGCATGAATAAACTACCACCAGCAGAAGAAAATATGGTGATGACACTATCACCACATGGAGAGAGCTAAAGAAGCTCATGAGAAAAAGGTTCATTCTAGTACATTACCAGCAGGATTTGCATAGGAAGCTGCAAACTCTCACACAAGGCAACAAGTGTGTGGATGATTACTATAAAGAGATAGAGATCACTATGTTGCGTGCTGGAATAGAGGAAAACCAGGAGAGTACCATGGCCCGTTTCTTGGATGGGCTAAAGCCAGAAATTGCTAAGAAGGCAGAACTACAACCATATGTGGATGTAGAGGATTTGGTGGACATTGCTTCCATGATTGAGACGAGACTCAAAGGCAAAGGTAGTTATCGAGCTACTACCACCCCTCCACAATAACAGCGGTCAACTTGGAAGGCGCCACTACCCTGAAGAGATGACAAGTCCGGTGGATTACAAGCCTCAAAAGAGCCTAGAGGAGAAACCTCTAAGGTCACATAGAAGGCTACTGTTGAGACACCCAAGGGAAGGATACGGGATATCAAGTGTTTTAAATGCCATGAAACTGAGCATGTGATGTCTCAATGCCCAAATCAAAGGGCATTAATCATTTTGGAAAATAGTGAATTGGTTTCTGAAGATGAGAATGAGTATGAGGGTATGCCACCACTTACTGAAGATGATGAAGATGGTGGTGAGGAGATCCCTACCAATGACCAGGTAGGGTTAGTTGTAAGGAGAACCTTGACTACACAAGCCAAGGAAGACGAGATGCTACAAAGGGAGAACATTTTCTACACCATATGCCATATCAAGTGTAGACACCAAATTTTGATACACCTTTTGTAAAAATGTGTATTTTATTTCACTTAGGGATACATTTTTTTTTTTTCAGAGGTCAATTGTAATTTTGCATAAATTGCAACTAATTAGTGATATCAGGGCCAAAATAGTAATTTCGGCATGTAAATACCTTTTAATTTTATTTTAATTTCTAAATTTTCATTTTTTTTATTTTTTATATATTTTTTATCATTTTTCTAATTTTTCATAGTCATGTAATATTTATTAAATTTTTGATATTTTCTAAGTTAATGGCACGTTTTTCTATGCACCTTTTATTTAAAAATTTTATGGGAAAAATTTGTATATTTGCATTTTATATACTTATAGATTTTATGTAAAAAATTTTATGATTTTTTTAGACCATTTGGTATTTATTTCAAATTGTATTTTTTTCTATCTATTAATGACACATTTTCTAATGTTGCATTAGGTTTTAATTTTTTTACAATGAATTTTCTTTCTTCTTATAATGTTGAATTTTAGTATTTTTTATATAATTTAAAAGAGTACAAGTGGTTTTTATTTTAGTTCATTTTTATTTCTCTTTACTTTTTGACAAATTTCTCAAAAAAAAAAAAAAAAAGAGCAGCAATAGCATTGTAGCCATTGCTGCTGCTACTGCAATGGCTGCTAATCAGCCATATCTACTTCAAAACACCATCATTTTTCAGTCACTCCATACCACCAACTTCACCCTACTCCCATCATCACAATCACCCAATGCCTAATCACATCACTCCCCTCACCACTTGCATTCTTTTACTAGATTTTCTGGGATTTTTTCTCATGGTTTTCCCTCAAGACACTCACGCACTCCATTCACCATGCACACACAAAACTCTCCATCACCCTTGGTTCTCCTTCACTCCACACAAACTCATACTACCATTTTACACACTCATTTTCAACTACACAAACACTCACACTTCACTCATCAGAAAACACATACACACACTTACATTCACTCTTTCACTACTCACTTCACCTGCACTACAACATTGCACATTCCCTCTCCCTCTCGGCTCTCATAACAACACAACAACACAACTCATTCATCCACAACTCATGGAACCCCTCAATTCTCTCTGCATCTCCCTCACACACAGATCACACAACCTCACCTCACTCTTGCACTCTCACAAATTCACCATTTTCACACACTTGCACAAAAAACAACCCTCACTCTCAGCACATCCCATTTTCACCTGCACACACTTCACAGAACACTCACCCTTCACTCCCACAATTTCACAAATCACTAAACACTAACACACTCCATTCATTCTCTCTCGGCCACTTTCACACACCACACGCACTGGTTTCACATCAAGCTACACTCTCTATTCCACAAAACACATACAACACATATTGCACAAGCACAAAACCACAGTTATCAAACACCAATTGCACACACACACCCCCCAGTTCCATTCACACGACCCTCACAACACAAAACACAGCTTCATCATCATCACACATCATAAACACACACACACATTTCACTCTCACCAAACAACATACACTGCACTCCACAAGACACACAGAACACATATTGCACTTGCACATTCACCCATTCAAACACATACCTGTACACACAAACACATTGCACACATGATCTCACAATTTGCACTAAAATCTCACCATTTGCACACATTCACACCTTCACAACACATTTTCATTTCACCAGCAAAACACACACAACACATAATTTACAGTCACATAGAAGAGACACACACACAAAGTAGCACCGCACCATAGCCAACATCAGCCATCGAAAAATAAATAAATATATAAAATAGCTCCACCACCGCCGAAAGTCACACACCACCAGGGCATTTACCAAGTCACTGCCACAGGACCAATCCCCCAAAAAACCTTCAGTCACCTCCATCACCACGCGCTACCGCTCACCACCGCCCCCAAATCAGGTAATCTCTTAGCTTATTTTTCTCAATCTTTTGTTATTTCAGTTTGAATGGGTGAAATTATGCATATATTTATGGTATTGGATACAAATTTGAAAGACCTAAGTTTGGTATTTTAATTTGAGAGACTTTGAAGAAGAGAGGAAAACAGAGAAAGAATCGGACAAAGAGAAACGATAGAGAGAGAGAGAGAGAGAGAGAGAGAGAGAGAGAGAATCGGAAGGAAGACGAGAGGGAGGGAAAGAAAGAAAACAGAGAGAAGGAGAGGGAGAGCAGAAAAATCGGAGAAGAAGAAAGAAGAGAAGGAGAAAAGAGAGAAAGAAAGAAGTCTGGAGAAGAAACAAGAAAGAAAAGAGAGAAAGAAAGAAAGAAGAAAAAGAAAAAGAGAGAAATAAAAAAATAAAAAAAAAAGAAAAAGAGAAATAAAAAAAAGGCAATTCAGCATTAAAAAAAAAAGAGAGAAGAGTACAAATTAAAAATGACTGAAATGACGTAGTTTTGACATAGTTTTAGTCAAAACTATGTTGTTTTGCTTTGTTCCTTTTAATCATTTTTATTGTCAAAATTAGTATTTATGTTTTAACCCCTAAGATTTTGGTTATCATATTATTCTACCCTGAAATATTTTTAATTGTTGCATTTAGATCCTCAATATTTGTAGATTGACCCTCTAGATCATAATTTCTCTTCATTTAGGTCCTATTAATTTCAATTTACCTCCAAATCTTGCTGGATTTATGTTATTCTAGTCCTTGATTGTTGCTGGAAATTGCAATTTTGTCCCTTAAGCCTTGTTGAAATTGTATTTTCACCCTTAAATGTTGCTGGAATTTATATTTTTGCCCCCAAGCTTGCTGAAATTAAATTTTTTACTCTCCAATATTTTTGAAAATTGCATTTTTACTCCCCAAGCTTGCGGGAATTACATTTTTACCCTCAAATATTGCTGAAAATTACATTTTTTGCTCCCCAAGCTTGCAAGAAATTGTATTTTTATCCTCAAATGTTGCTGGAAATTATATTTTTGCCCAAACTTGCTATAATTTTTATTTTTGGCTCCCCAAAATTGCTGTAATTTATTTTTTTACCCCTTGCCTTGTTGTAAATTATATTTTTTGCTCTAGAATGTTGCTGAAAATTGCATTTTTTGCCCTAGAACGTTGCTGAAATTTGCATTTTTCCCTTATAATATTGCTAAATTTGCACTTTTACCTCTCAAATTCTTAGAGTCTATTTTTTATGCTTTATTTATCCAAAATAGTAGTACCTTAATATGTTTGCTCACATTGTTAGCATGTATACCAATTATTCAAATGAAAGGTATTCCTATTATCCCTTAATTCTCCATATGTGCTCCTATGTGATTTTCTTATGTGTTGTTTAAATTTCCTTTTATGTTTCAATATTTATATATTTTCGTGCTCGTTTATTTATTTGACTTGAATTTTAATTATTTAGAAAAATGTAATAGATAGGTGATATTTTTCATTGAATTATAATTTGTATTTAGATAGTTAATGTAATAGATAGGTTATATTCTTCATTTATCTAACAAAAATTTTGTATTTTAGATAGGAAATGTAATAGATAGGTTAAATAGGTTATTTTTCTTTTTCTTACCTTTCTTTTCTTCAAAATAGTAATTAGGCCTCTCCGGTGTAATAGTTAGGGCTTTTGTGTATTATGTGTTTATGTGCTAATGTGTTTGACTCGCTCTCCTTAGGATTTTGCATCTGGAATATTATGCTTATGTGCTATGTGATCTTATGTGCTATTATCTGCTTCTATGTGCTTATTGCTTTGATTTATGTTTTTATTTATTACTTGCTTTATTATGATATATGTGTATCGTCGCCACACTAGTCCAACGCTAGTTGTAGTTAATTTCGGTTTCTTTGCTAGTCTAACGCTAGCGGGAAATTTCTAGAAAATGGGCTAGTCCAAGGCTAGACCCTTAGGTCATTTTAGTGTTAGATCACTCCTTGTGTGCATTTCATATCATTTCACGCACTTCTTCTCTTTTCAAGGTTTTTTTTTCCATTTTTGCATGGTTTTTATGTATTATTATTCTTATTATATATTTTTCACATATATTCAGCGCATGACATTTAGGCAACATTTCATATAGAAGTTTAGGCCATTTGTATAATTCGACTAAAAATAGTCGTCTACTTACGTGTGAAGCAGTGGATTGACAAGCCGTTCACCCCTCCTTGAGTAGAAAAAGCTAATCATGAGTTAATTAGTCTCCCGTACCCGTTATGTTACATCCCCATTTTCTTTGTTCACTTACTATATATATTCCTATTTTTCTTTTCTTTTTGCATTCCATTTTACATCTACACTCGTGACTCCATCGAGGTCTAGACTTGGGTTTCGCAATTAATGCGATAATCTCGACCAAACCTCAATGGAACATTTTACCCCTTAACGATATCTATTTTTTAGGTCTAAATTTGCATTCATATTGTTACATCCAAATGTGATAGAATCTTAAGGTTATTTTAGGAAAATTTCGATTAAACCTCACAACTAGTTTCGGCTAGGTTGAAAGGGTGCCTTAGGTGTAAACCTTCACCTTTCCTTTCTCCAACTGTGAATCCCGAGCTCATTTTTCTCTCATTTTCAAAGACCTGGCGTTGTCTAAAAGGTCTTTCTCATTTTTCTTATATTTTTCTCAAAAAAAATAATAAATATATATATATTTTTAAAGAATCACTCTTTATTTTTTTTAACCATTTATAATAAAATATTTCTGCTGACTTGGAACACAAAAACTCAATACCAAGTGGCGACTCCTTTTTTATAAAAACCCTTTTTAAGCTCTATTTTTGGGTCCAAACCATCGCATTTTCAAAAGTCCCATTTTAGGCCTTTTCTTTTTTGTTTTTCAAAATAAAGCATTTTTCAAAAATCATATTTTCTCAAACCACACTTTTTTTCTACCTACCTTTTCTTTTTTAAAAAATAAAAATCATTGTCCAAATTTTACAAAAACCAAAACTCTCTTTTTCCCACACTAACTTTTTTTCGTTTTCGAAAAATGGGGCGTGACATCAAGGACAAGGTATGCAGCCTTATTATTGATGATGGGAGTTGTTCGAATATAGTTAGTAAACTGATGGTATAGAAGTTAGCCTTACCAACGCAAATGCATCCCACGCCTTATAGGTTGCAATAGCTAAACAATTATGGGGAGGTACGAGTCGCTAGGCAAGTCAAAGTTCCTTTTCGTATTGGAAGATACAAAGATGAGATGTTATGCGATGTCGTTCCAATGCATGTTTGCCACCTCCTTCTTGGGCTACCCTAGTAGTATAACAAACAAGTGACATTTGAGGGCAAAGCCAACAAATATTCTTTTTTTTTTTGGCAAACCCCGTACACGGGGAGGGACGCCACCCCTAGTTTTATTAATAATCTTGAAATTAAATATTCATTTGTTCATCATAATAGGAAGATTACTCTTGTTCCCTTATCCCCTAAACAGGTCATGGAAGATCAAGAGCGTGTTCAACGGGAGGTTGAAAATGAGTTGGAAAGGAGTGAAAAGAAAAAGAGTAGGCCTAGTGTAGATGAAAAGATAAAAGAAGGTAGGAGGTTGAAAAAGAAGCAAAATATGCTGGCAACACCTAGAGATGTAGGGAAGGCATTAGATAGGGGACAACAAATGATCCTACTGCTGTACAAACCTTCTTATATTAATCTTAGTGATCACACCAATTCTCTCCCTCCTAGTGTTTTATCTATTTGGCAGGAATTTGAGGATGTGTTTCCTGAAGATTTGCCAAAAGGACTACCACCAATCAGAGGGATTGAGCACCAAATTGACCTGGTGCTGGGAGCCTCTTTGCCAAACAAACTTGCATATAGGATGGGTCTTGAAGAAAAAAAGGAACTCCAACGACAGGTGGATGAATTGCTGCAAAAGGGTTGGGCAAGAGAGAGTCTTAGCCCATGTGCTGTACTAGTTATCTTGGTCTCCAAGAAAGATGGTACATGGAGAATTTGTGTAGACTGTCAAGCTCTGAACGCCATTACGGTAAAATATCGTCACCCTATACCTAGGCTAGATGATATGTTAGATGAGCTTAGTGGGTCAGTAATTTTCACAAAGATTGATTTAAAAAGTCGATACCATCAAATTAGAGTTAAGGAAGGGGATGAATGGAAAACAGACTTTAAAACTAAACATGGATTACATGAGTGGCTTGTTATGCCTTTTGGTCTTACAAATGCACCAAGCACATTCATGAGATTGATAAATCATGTTTTAAGGCATTTTCTAGGGAAGTTTGTCATTGTGTATTTTGATGACATTTTAATTTATAGCAAGAGTCTAGGAGAGCATATTGAGCATTTGAGGCATGTTTTGCACGTACTTCGAGAGGAAAAGCTTTTTGCTAATCCTAAGAAGTGCTATTTTTGTACTAACCAAGTCGAATTTCTAGGCTTTGTTGTTAGTGAAATTGGGGTGAAGGTTCATGAGAACAAGATCAAGGCAATCCAAGAATGGCCAACACCCAAGTCGGTTGGAGAGGCGCAAAGTTTTCACAGGTTAGCGAGCTTCTATCGTTGGTTTGTGAGGGATTTCAACACCATAGCAGCCCCATTGACTTTCGTTACCAAAAAGAATGAAAATTTCCATTGGGGAGAACAATAAGATAAGGCTCTCCAGTTGCTCAAACAAAAACTCACACGAGCACCAGTTTTACCGTTACTTGATTTTAATAAAGTATTTGACATTGAGTGTGATGCCTCAAGTGCGGTGTTGATGCAAGAAAGAAGACCTATAGCTTACTTAAGTGAGAAGTTGGGAAGAGCCGCCTTGAACTACTCAACTTACGACAAGGAGCTGTATGCATTAATACGTGCTTTGGAGACATGGCAGCATTACCTACGACCCAAAGAATTCGTGATAAAAATTGACCATGAGTCACTAAAGTATCTCAAGGCTCAACACAAATTGAGTAAGCGGCATGTCAAGTGGGTAGCATTTGTGGAGACCTTCCCACACGTTATTAAGTACAAGACAGGTAAAACCAATGTTGTTGCTAATTCCCTGTCTAGAAGGTACGTTTTATTGACTACTTTAGATACTGGATTACTTGGTTTTGAATTAATTAAAGATATTTATAGGTTTGATTCCGATTTTGGTGAAATTTATAGTATGTGTGCCAAAGCAGGTCGAGGCAAGTTTTTCATTAATGATGGTTTTTTGTTTTATGTTGATAAACTTTGCATTCCCAATTGTTCAATTCATGAGTTGTTAGTGAAGGAAGCTCATGGAGGAGGACTTATGGGCCATTTCAGGCGTGTCCAAGACACTTAACATTGTACAGGAGCATTTCTTTTGGCCAAAGATAAAGAGGGATGTCAAAAGATTTGTGGGATGCTGCATTGCTTGTTGAGAGCCAAACCCAGGGTACAACCACATGGATTGTACACCCCACTACTTATTGCTAAGGAACCATGGTATGATCTGTTAATGGATTTTATTCTGAGATTGCCACGTTTTAAACAAGTTAATGACTCTATTTTTGTAGTTGTAGATAGATTTTCAAAAATGGCACACTTCATTGCATGCAACAAGACACACGACGCACTTCATATTGCAGACTTATTTTTTTAGAAAGATCATGAGATTGAATGGCATTCCTAAAACCATTGTATCTAATAAGGATGTCAAATTTCTTAGTTACTTTTGGAAAACTCTATGCGGAAAGTTGGGAACTAAACTTTTATTTTCTACTACTAGTCACCTCCAAATTGACGGGCAAACTGAAATAGTAAATAGAACTTTAGCTACTTTACTGCGTACCATAATTAGAAAGAACATTAAAACTTGGGAGGTATGTCTACCTCATGTTGAATTTTCATATAATAGAATAGTTCATAGCGCCACGCAATTCTCTCCATTCGAGGTAGTATATGATTTTAACCCCTTAACCCCTTTGGATCTTTCATCTTTACCACTGTTTGAGCATGTTAGCTTAGATGGAAAGAAAAAGGCGGAGATGGTGCAAAAGCTTCATCAAAGAGTAAGGGACAACATTGAGAAGAGGACCATTCAATATGCAAAGCAAACAAACCAAGGGAGGCGCCATGTGGTATCTGAACCAGGAGATTGGGTATGGCCTCATCTACGAAAAGAAAGATTCCCAACACAAAGACGAAGCAAGTTACTTCTTAGAAGAGATGGACCGTTTCAGATTGTGGAGAAGATCAATGATAATGCCTACAAATTAGATCTTCTTGGTAAGTATCAAGTAAGTGCAACATTTAATGTAGCTGATTTATCTCCTTTTGATATAGGTGACAAGTTAGATTTGAGGGCAAATCCTCATCAAGTGGAGGGGACTGATGTGAGCCCGAGGGATGAGACAATGGTGCAAGTTAGGGATGAAGATCATATTGTTCAAGTTCCAACTGGGCCAGTCACTCGAGCCAAAGCCAAGAAGCTAAGGGAAGCTCTTCAAGCCTTGGTGCTTGCAATTCAAGACCAAGAAGAAGCCAAGAAGGTTGAAGGGAAGATTGATGATGATTGGAGGCTTGTTAATGTAATTCGAGTTTGCTTGGAGCAAGAGGAAACCATGCAAAATGAAGAACCAAAGGTTCTGACTGGCCTTCCCTACAGCCTTCATCAGAACCTTGGAAGAATTAAAGTTGGCTTGCGAGTTAAAGAACTAAAGCTTCTGACCAAGGCCGCTGGGAAGGCCTCGCCACAGCCTTCTCCACAGCCTTCATCAGAAACTTGACCATAGAGCGGCAGAGGGACTGATCGAGGCCGCAGCCGAGGCTACGCCACGGCCTTCAACAGAAAAGTCGCAGACGATGTTTTTATTGTTGTTTCAAAGATGTAACTTTTGAATAAATTGTATTTTTGATAAGTTGCAGCTGGTATTTAGTATTTGAGTAAGTTTAGGCAGTGCAAAATGAAGAACCAAAGGTTTTGACCAAGGCTGTTGGTAAGGCTGCGCCACGATCGTCCCCACGACCTTCATCAGAACCTTGGACAAATTGAAGTTGGCTTGTGAGTTGACGAACTAAAGGTTCTAACTAAGGCCACTGGGAAGGCCTTGCCATGGCCTTCATCAGAAACTTGACCAAAGAGCGGCAGAGGGACTGATCGAGGCCGTAGCCAAGACCGTGGCCTTCAACAGAAAAGTCATGGACGATGTTTTTATTACTGCTTCAAAGCTATAACTTTTGAATAAATTGTATTTGTGATAAGTTGCAGTTGGTATTTAGTATTTGAGTAAGTTTAGGACTCCAGAATTATTTCCTTTTCAGTGCTTTGCCTATTAAACTAATTGGTTTTTTTTTGGCTAACCCCGTATACGGGGAGGGACGCCACACCCAAATTTTATTAATAAAATATAAATACAAAAATAGAGGGGGGCACAACCTGACCTCCAATTATTACAAAGTATGGAAATTTGAAATAAGGAGTACTACTCCCTTTACAAAAAAGATGACTTAACTTTTTTAAATCTAAAAGAAGGATAACTAAGCTGATCCATTCTAACAGCGCCTCTCACATTTCGTGGAAGTGAAGCAAAAGATGAATAAATTAAGGAAGCTGGCAATTGAATCCCTTCATTCGAAAGTAAATCTGCTGGAGCATTAGCTTGTCTAAAGCAATGAGTAATTTGTGTAAAATTACCCCGCAAAGCACAAATCTTTCTATAAAGATGAAGAACTGACCAAGGACATGAGCTAGAACCATTGAGGATGTTAACTAAAGTAAGTGAATCAGATTGAATCTGAATACCTTTGTAGCCATGATCATTACACACTTGGATACCAAATAACAAAGCCTTGAATTCTGCCTCCAAGCTTGTACCTCGTCCCAACGGAGTCGCATAAGCCAATATAACTCTCCCTTTCTGATTTCTAAGAATGCCACCTCCACCACAATCACCAGGATTTCCTTTTGAGCATCCATCTGTATTTAACGTCAACATGTTCATAGGGGGCTTCCATGCAACCAAAGTTACTTGAATTTCCTGTTTCTTTAGAGCCATACACGAATAAAAGTCAGGCCAATGAATAAAAGAAACATCAACTTTAAATTTCAGCTGAAAGCCATCTTTATATCAACAAAAATTTTACCAACAAGTTTTTCCCAAACCGGAGCAATTCCTGAAAACATCCATTCGTTCCTAGCTTTCCAAAGGTGCCAAAGGATAAAAACCGGGGTTATTTGATGAAGATAAGACACCATGCCATTCGGACCTTTTACAGTCCACCACAACATTACCCTCATTCTAATCGTCAATGGTTTTGGAATAAAACCAAGGGGTTTTTCAAAAAAATCCCAAACACTGCGAGGAATATCTCCAAAGCTAAACGAATGTTCCAAAGATTCTAGTGAATGATTAGCACAACAAAAACAACGAGAGGGCCCCTGGAAGCCAAATTTTTGAACAACATCTGCCAGTGGAAGTCTTTTATGTAGAAGTCTCAATATAAAAAATGACATCTTCAAAGGAATGTATTGATTCCCAATACTGTCTAGCTATAAAACTTGTATTTTTTACCAACCTTATGCTCTCAAAAGCAGATTTTAGAGAAAAATCTCCCCGAGGATGATAGAGTCCAGATAATTTCATCAGGTGTATCCTCTACTGGTGGATCTTTTTCAAGAATCTCCTGCACTACAACAGAGGGAAGAAAATTCATCAATTTACAAATATCCCATGTACCTTGGGTCACAAAATCACATACCTTGAGTTCCCCTTGATTTTGTCTATACAATAACAAGGTACCTGAACCAACCCAATTTTCATTCCAAAAGTCAATTTGCCCATTTCTTAGATGCCACGAGATATTCTGTTCTGTGCAATTCCTTACATTCAACATTCTTCTCCAGGTTACAGAATCAAAAGGAGATCCTTCCACTTGCACTGGATGTCTAGAAGAACAGTACTTAGCCATCATGAACTTAGCCCACAATGACTCCTGTTTCCTCAGTTTCCACCATAATTTTATAGACAGCGCCTCATGCACATCCTTTAAGGATCGGACTCCAGCTCCTCCCTCAGCTGTGGGTAAACATAATTGCTTCCATTGAATCCAGTGGCACCTAGGCCCATCCATATTCGACCTCCAGATGAACTGAGAAAAAAGTTTCTCCAATTGCATAAAAATTCCTTTAGTAGGGGATGATACCGCAAGAATATGCAAAGGTATAGATGACAAAACATGTTTGATCAGAATTAACTTACCCCCAACTGACAAGAATTTATTATGCCAAACCAAAATTCTATTAACAATGGATTGGACTAAGTCCGAATAATATGATGATTTTTTCCTTCCACAAAATAGAGGACACCCCAAGTAGCGCACAGGAAAAGATTTTCTCACAAAACCTGTTACCTGATGAATAATGGACAATCTGGCTTGCGACATATTAGGATGACAGAAAAATCCACTTTTAGATATATTAATACGTTGGCCTGAAACTCTTTCATACTTCTTCAAAGTCTCCATAATTAATTTCAAGGTCCTTTTATCTCCCCCTGAAAACAAAATAACATCGTCTGCAAAACCCAGGTGAGTAATAATGGGACATGTACGAGGTACTCTAAATGGAGAAAATCTGTTTGAGAGAGGTAACTCATTCAGAGCCCTTGATAAACCTTCAGCAGCAATTATAAACAATGAAGGAGAAAGCGGGTCCCCTTGCCTAAGGCCTCTGGAAGATTTAAAGAATCCCCTGGGGGCTCCATTTATAAGGACAGAAAACCAGCAATTTGACACCAAACGCCATATCATGTCAACCCACCTTTCGCCAAAGCCAAAAGCTCTCAATACCTCCAACAAATATGGCCATGAAACCCTATCATATGCTTTTGGCCATATCCAGTTTCAACACAACATTCCCTCCTCTATTTTTTTTCGCCATACCAGCTACCAATTCTTGGGCTAACAAGAAATTTTCAGCCATCTGTCTGCCCTTAACGAATCCACTCTGTTGCGGAGAAATAATTCTTGGAAGAATTTTAGACAGCCTGTCAGCCAAAAGTCTCGAAATAATTTTGTTCACAAAAGTACATAGACTGATAGGCCTAAATTGAGAGAAGTCTTGAGGTTGCAGAATCTTAGAAATTAACACCAACATCGTAGAAGTAAAACTCCGTGGAATTTCTTCACCACAAAAGAATGCTAGCACAGCTCTATAAAGATCTTCAAATACTATATTCCAAGCCACAGTAAAAAATTTACCAGTCCAGCCAAATCGATCCTTTGCAGAGGTTCTTCTCAACAAGACTCCTTCGCCTTTGAAGATCAAATCTCCATCTTTACATAGGGGAGAACCGGCAGTTCAATTTTCACAAGATGAGATTGAGAAACTGGCTGCTCCTTTCAAATTTGCTCTCATTGGTAAGTTCTCCCATGGGAGACCAAGCATGGAAGTGGTGCGTAAGTCTTTCACTTCAATCGGGTTTGCAGGATCTTTTGCCCTTGGCTTGTTGGACCATCGGCACATTCTTATCAGATTTTCTACAGAAGAGGATTATTTAAGGTGCTGGATGAAAGGTTTGTGGATGATCAGCGAATTTCCAATGAGGGTGTTCAAGTGGTCTACAGATTTTAAACCAGAATCTGAATCTACACACGCTCCTGTTTGGATCCAATTGGAGGGACTTCCAATCCATTTTTTTGACAAGGCTGCGTTATTCTCCATTGGCAGTGCAGTCGGACATCCATTGAAACTTGATGCTGCAACTTCAACATTATCAAGACCCCATATGGCCAGAATCTGTATTGATGTTGATATCTCCTCTCCTTTGCCCAGTCGAATCTGGATCGCAGTGGGGGAAGGAGGCTTCTGGCAGCAGGTTGGTTATGAAGATCTGCCCCCCTACTGTTCTCATTGTTGCAAACAGGGTCATAACTCTTCACAATGTCGTTTATTGAATCCTAAAGGCAAGGAGAAGCAATCAGAAAATGCGCAAAATGTTCAGACAAAGACGAAACCACAGTATGTTCCCAAAGTTCAGATTTTGCAGACAGAAACATTGGTGAAAACGTCGGCTGTAGGGGAAAGTTCGAAGCAGGTAGAAGCACAGAAGGATAATCAACAAGGCTGTGAAGACACGGTGCATCAATCTCCGACTATTGATAAAAGCCCTATGAAGATTGCTTTGCCAATAGATGAGCCAGTGGCAGTACAGAAGGATGATGTTACTCAGCAGGTGTGCGATACTCCAGGCATGGAAGTGGTGGTCGAGAATATGTGTGTCTCTCCTGCAGTGACGTACAACAGTCTTGATGAACAAGTTATTCCTCATGAAGGTAATGCAAACCACGTTACTGATAGGTTGCCTACTAGAACAGATGCAGTTCAGTAAGGGCAATCAAGTTCGATTGCAACAGACAACTGAAGAACTGGTGGAACACTTTGAAGTGGAGGATGTAACAAGGGAACTTATTCATGAGGCTGAACACATTGTAGGAAATCTGTCTCCAAGAGGTACTTCAAAAAATGCAGATATGGAGGGAAGCCAAAAAAATATCAACCTGGAATATTGTAACTTGGAAGCTGGTTCGTCTCAACTACAAAATGCAGCAGAAGGGGCTGAAACATGGAGAGGTCCTGGTAAAGGCAAAAAAGGTGTTCGTTTGTTAGTAGCTTCAGATAGAACTTTACGTTCTAAAACAAAATCTTTGGCTAATCCTTTTGTCTTATTAAAATGATTAATTGTCTTTTTTGGAATATTCGTGAGGGTGAGTAGACATCCAAATTTCAGACGATTAAAGAAACTTATTCGGATACATTCTTTGAAACTTGTTGCTATAGCTGAACCCAAGATTGATTCTTCACGCATAAATGAACTACGTATGAAGTTAGGTATGGATTCGGCTTTGTGTAATACTGAAGGTACTGTATGGCTTTTTTATCAGAATTGTTGCACCATTTCATGGATTGGGGAGAGTGCTCAACACCTTTCCATTACGCTGCAGAGTTCTTTATTCCCACAGGCCATGCAGATGCACGTTTGTGCATGCTAAGTGTGCTGAAGGTGACAGACAGCGCTTGTGGGATGATTTGAAACTCGAAAATTCAGATAATGGTGCTTGGCTTATAGTAGGGGATTTTAACGTTATTGTGAATAGGGAGGAAAAGAAAGGAGGTCGGGATTTTAGGATGCATGAAGCTGATGAAATGTTGCTGTTTATGCATGATGCACAGGTTTATGATGCTGGATTCACTGGCTCCCGATATACTTGGTGTAACAATAGACAAGGGAGAGCAAGAGTTTGGAAGAGACTTGATCGTGTCCTCTTGAATGATGCGTTTGCTGATCTAGGTGTAGGCGTCTCGGTGCAACACTTAGCACGCTACGCCTTCAGATCATGCGCCAATCTTGATAAGTGGAGCAACAAGAAATGATGGTAAACCTAGGCAATTTCGATTCTTGAATTTTTGGACTGAAAATTGTAATTTCTTGGAATGTGTTAGGAGCAACTGGGAAGCGGAAGTCTTTGGCTCTCCATTGATCATGTTAGCTACAAAATTGAAAAGGGTGAAGAAAGCTCTCCAACAATGGTCAAGAGCGACTTATGGTGACATTTTTCAACAAGTTAAACAAGCTGAAACACAGGCAAAGGAAGCTGAAATGAAGTATGATGAAAATGACTCAATTGCCAACTTGAATCTCATGCAAAGCTCTATAGCTAATCTCAATAGAGTTACATGTATTACGGATAAATTTTGGCAACAAAAAGCCAGAATTAAATGGTGGAATGAAGGGGATAGGAACTCGAAGTTCTTTCACTCTTTTGTTGCAGAAAAAAGGCGGAAGGCTGCAATTCACCAAATCAAAAATGAAAGTGGTACGTGGGTAACTGATGAGGAGGGAATAGCGCAGGAGGCTTGTCTTTTCTTTTCAAATTTATTTACACATGAAGGAGGCTATGAAGAGGGGATGCTGAAGCATATTCCTAGGCTTCTGGCAGGAGGAGGACCGAAACCTTTTGGAGGACTATCCGACGCTGGAAGAAGTTCAAAATGTGGTCTTCTCAATGGATGGGGAGAGTGCAGTTGGCCCGGATGGCTATTAAACTAATTGGTAGATGTAAACGACACAGATTATTGATGAATGAAAAATTTAGCGTTCTCTTTCATTTTCCTCCAAAGACTTTTTTGAATACCTTAGGTTTATTCTTGAGGCATTCATAGGCTTTATCAATCGAGTTCTTACTTGATTGTGGTGCCACAAACCCTATACCAAGGTTCGTTAGTGCAAGTCATCAACGAGTTGAGGTTTTTCCCAAACTACTTATTCGATCCCAATGATCCTAAACACTTGAATCGTGGTTTACGTCACAAGTAAGGCGTAGGTCGCATCATAAATCCAACTCATAAGCCGCAGTAGCGACAAACTAAATTTATACTCTTTAAAGGCTAATAATTAACTAAGCATGTGGAATTTCCTAATATACCTTTGTATTGCATTGGAAATTAATAAGCACTTGAAATAGTAAGATTGTGTAAAATGAAGACCATACTCAAATACAAGGTCATATATATATATATATATTTGCTGTTTTTTTTGTTTGGGGGGGGGGGAGTTTGGCAAAGAGTTAAACTGTTAACAATTTGAAAAATAGCTTTGCTCGTAATGATCTTGTTTTTGTTGACTAATGTGTAGCGATTACAATAAAACTAAAGTTGTTATAGAAAAATACTAAAGAGCGGGTTACTCTCGTGATGCTTTTTCTTTCTGATAAAAAAGAAGATAATCTAGTTCTTGATTTGTTTCATTTTAGGGATACTTTCATAAACCTCCCTTGTAGTTTCTTACAATTGCGGTGAGCTCCCCTAAGGTTTTCAAAATTGCATCAACTTCCCCTTTTTCTAATGTTGATGTAACAATATAGACCCAAAGAGATGATGTCAGCTACATTTCCTTATGAATATCCAATAATACCCTTTTAAAATGTTTAAAAAATTTATTCTCTCACATCTTCCTAATTTGCCAACACTCATCTCAATTCCAATATTCCTCCTCATTGCCATAATGCCACCAAATCAAAAAGAAAAATTGCGGCCTCTTCCGATGGCCATATGGCTTATTTCCTCCTCAGTCTTTGCCTCTGATTTCCTCTTTGGTCTCTCCCTCTACGGTACCTCTAGCAATCCATTAATTCAAAATTCAACACTAACCACAAACTCCACACTTGACTACCATCTCAATTGTAGTCAAAATCATTGTCAACCCATGAGCTTTGAACAACATGGACCCTTGTTTGCCTACTTTTCCTCTCAAACTTGGAACTATCATAGGTTCCCTATTGAAGTTAAGAACATCGACTAAGATTAATGAGGTGCCACTCATAATCAATCACCACACCCTTCCATCCTCAATCTATGAACTTTGCTAACCCATATTTCCTTCCCCTATCCTTCCCCCTCCCTTTACCCCCCTCAAATTTCATTGATTTGGAATTAAATTCAATATCAAATTTGCATATCCAAACTTTTTAGAGAATTTGTGAGGACTGGTGATTTGTTGTCTTGGAATTGCAGATTTTATTTTTGCAAATAGATTTGTGTGTTTATTATTGTGTGAGGGTTTAGATAAATTTGAGAATTTATCATTGTGTGAGGGTTATCAAAGTAATTTTACACCTAAAAAAGAGGTAAGTGTAATTTTGAAAATCTCAGAGGAGCTCTATGCAATTGTCAAAAACCTAGGGAGGTTTATCAAATTATCCCTTCATTTTATGCAGCCGAAGAACTAAACTTGCCAGTTTGTAAGAGTGAAAGTGCCTAATATTGTAAAGAAACTATTAATAATTTCATGGATTAAAAAAATGAAGAGATAAAAAACTTGACCACTGTAACATCATAAAAATGGTAATTAAATGCACGTAAAATTTACATCTTGGTACCATTGTTTATACGGATATCTCACATAGAAAATGTGAGCTTCATACAAGTAGGCCTACTTATAAGATCGATACTTTATGCGAAACGCGATAAAAAAAAAAAAAAAAAGAAAGAAAATTCAACATCTTGCACCACTGGATTTTACTGCACTTGCACCCATGTAAGACATCACATCTATGGCTCTCTTTCAGGGATAAGCATCTTAAAATCCAACATCATCATATCTTGTATACTTTCATTTTCTCCGCCCCTGGCTGAGGAATGAGTACTCCATGGTGGTCACCCCAACCTAAAGTGGAGAATAACAGATGGACGTCTTCCTGCCACTAAAAATTTCAGTCAGATGCCAAAACTTTCTCCATAAAAGTAACACGTCCACAAGACAAAAAGTAGCTGTTGCACGTCCACGTTCTGTATGTACTTCCAGTGGCAGAAATAAAAGGTAGAAAATAAATAGACAGTCAAGGATATACTTCATACATTTACAAACGCTTTGCTCCACAACTTGAAAATGGAAAGCTAGGAATGTTGGAAGTTTAAGCTACTTAACACACAATTACTTAAGCATATGCACAATTTTTCAAATAACTTCTAATCTGATTGAGAAAAGCTCATCCTCTTGATTAGATCACTATCACCCTCTTGCCTCGCACGTATTTATTCCCCATCTCTCTCTCAACCCCCACCCATGTGCTGGCCTTTTAATTTGTCAATATAACTGCTGCTTTTAATAAGAAATTTACAAAACTACAGCATTCTACACAACCGTAAAATCTCAAAATCAGTGGATGATAAAAAGTAGGCATACCAAACATAGTGATAGATCCATTTGAAAAATGGAAAGAATATTTCATCTGTCTTTTCTTTTTAATTTATTGTGATGCTGTCTAGAAACTTGTTCGGAAAATGTGAGCGTATGATTGACGAGAATTTTTTTTTTTGGCGAGCAATTGACGGGGAATAATTTGAAGAATAAATAGCCACACAAAGAAGAGAATAATATTTATTAAAAATACATATGTATTGAAGTAGACTAACAATTTAAGTTTCTGTTTTCCACCTTATGAGCGTTTATTTAAAACCATGTGATAAAATGCTTAGAATTTAGGTTGCATTTGCTTCATGGAGATGTAAAGGATTGAATTAGTGATCCTATATCAATCCATTTTTAGTTGTAGTTTACAGATGCAATTAGGCATCCATTTAAGCGAAACAACCTATTGTACATGGGATAAATAATATCACAGATAGGTGGTATTAGTTATCTTAAAATAAATAATAAGAATTTAGACTAATTTTTCTATACCACCCGTAACATGCACCCATCACTACTACTTCCGTCATTATGTATCACTACTATTATCAAATTTGTACATTACTACTATGATGAGATACTACCATTGTGTATCACTATTACTATCACCGTGCACTAGCACAACCAAGCACCACCATCGAATAGCATGCACTATCACATTTATCCTTATGCCCACCTCTAACACTAGCATGAAAACACTATCACCATCGTTGCCATGAATATCGTGCAACACCACCATCTACCACAATTGTTTAAAAAATAATGTTATATGTCCTTAGGATTATATTAGTTAGTAAAATAGAAATTCAATTCTTAACCAAACACAAAATATAATTATTTCTTAACATATCTCATTAAATCTGTTATTAACCAAACACTAGATAACTAACACTATTGATTCGAGAATGGCTCATTTGAGTATTCATAATCCAAAAATGAGTCCTTGCATCTCATTTTGTTCAGTAACCAATTGGATCCCTCATGCATAAAATTTTGTAACAACCTTATAATAGTATAATCGTAATATATAGAATAGAGTAATATATTAAGCAACATTTCAAAAAAAAAATGATCTTACATGTAAATCTTAAAAAGATTTGGAAAATGACGTTACAACAGCACAAATTTCTATTCCTTTACATTCATTATACAATTACGTAATATTTTCAAGTGCAAGTAACATTTTTCAACTGTATAGTTCTTGGACGACATGAAATAGAATGATTTATTTTCAAACTATAAATTTTAGGATGAGTCGCTTGTAAATTTGTAATCCATTTGTCCAAAATTTGGATGGTGCTGAGTTCGATGAAATATCTTAGTAACAATCCCATCGTATTATTTGTTTGGTAGCAGTGCAGGATTGCAGATGATGACGGTGGTACATAGGGGTTGAGTAGTAGGACTTGGTATTGATGTTACAATTTGATAATAAAGAATAGTGCATGATGTGATGATGACAGTGTATGATGGTGACAGCGGCGGTAATTTAGTTAAAGTAGTTAAAAACTTTTGCTATCTCATCTAGAGTCATGATAATTAACTTTACCTCATCTATGAGATTATTTTATTTCATGAACAAGAGCAGTTGGGTAGAATGGCTAATTTCATATGTAAAATGCCACTAAACATGAGATAACATAGTATTAGTAATCAATTATTATATCATCTTATGAACTAAACCCACCCTTAAAATATACCTTGATTTTCAATTTACCTTTAACCTCTTTGTTGCCCATTTGACAAAATTACCCCTTTACCATTTTCTACCCTGTTCCGATCAATCATCCTGTAACTAGCTGTTTCTTGTATCCTTTGTTGATATAAGTTATTCATCATCATCATAAGATGATGAATTGTCATCGACAAGTCACAGGTAGTACCTGCATATGAAGTCATACAATTCACCAAGAGGAGAAAAATAATATATAAATCTGTTTTTTTTAATTACTTTTTTTTTTTTTGAGATATCTTTTGAATCACTATAACACATACGCATTTAGCAGAAGTTAAATCTTTATAATTAAATATCTAGATCCAGATCCAAATTAACAAGCCGCATGAAATCTCCCAAATCTCCTAAATTGCGAGTAGCGATCTGCCAAATATGTCCTGTAAATTCTAGATTATATCAGAAGTAATGATAAATATATGAAAATCTCCAAAATGACAAAAAATTGAATAACTTCCACTACGAAATTCTAAGGATGGGAAAACTGTCACCAGACTATATGAGAAGAAGACGCACAAGAGTATAATATGTGAGACCACCGGATTATGTAGGTTCTTTATCTCTTGGGAGAGGAAGTTTGCTGAATTACTAAAATGTTTTCACGTCACAATATTTATTTAGAGTACTATAAGTATTCTCTAATCAACGATTAAAATTTTGAAGACTTGCGAGGCTTGATACCTTGATGCTTTTGTCTTTTGTCCTACCCCCAAAATGCAAAATGAAAAAAAAACTCGCCCAGCGCCTCAATTTTTTATAACACTGCTGTCGATTATGATGGCACATCTCAACTTCACATGTAAAGACACCTTAACACTAATGTGACGTTATTCACCTCTGGCTGGAAGTCAATGCATAAAGCTGCTCGGCTACACACAACTCAGCAATGTCGGTGATCATAGAAAAAATTCTTAAATGAACTCAGTTTATAGCTTCACTTGTGAATGTTATAATTTAAAAGAAAGTCACATAAACAGTCTTATATTATTTTACATTAATTTTTTACATTAACATACATTATTTTACTTATTTAACACTCTTTTAAACTACAAAATTCACAAGTAAGGCCGCGAACCTAGTTTACCTAAAAATCTTCTGTTCCCAGCAGTCCCTACTTTCCAGATTTTTCTCACAGAATAATGATATTATTAGGTCAAGGAAAAAAAAAAATAACGGAAAAAAGAAGCCCTTCGTTAAGGTTTCTAGGAAAATGAAAATATTAACGTTGTACACTAATCACATTTCACACGAACGAAAAGCCGTATGCTTCCAGATATATAGCGGAACTGACCATCATTTCCAAAAAAAAAAAAAAAAGGGCCTGTTGGGCTTTCTTTCTCGTTTATGCACTCTTGTCCTATATCCAAAAATGCCCAGTGGGGATCTCCTTTGTGCACTCTTGTCGTGGAGTACTAATAAAAATGAACAGCCAAGTTAATCCGCAGGTTAAAAAGTAAACAGAAAATTCGGCATATCAAGGACCACAAAATAAATAAAGCAAGCTAGCTTGCTTATTCTTGATTAATATTTGGAATTTTTTTTTTTTTTTGCCAAGTTATCTGATAGGCTGCATAAGATAAAAACTGTGATGAGGAAGAAAGAAAGTTGAGAATGAAATTGGGCCCTACATCGGTTTATGCAGTTTTAATACATATAGAAGTAGAGGACATCAACCAACTAAGAAAAAAAAATGCAAACTATTAGTTTATTTCTAAGAATTTAAATTACCAGATTTTTTAATAAAAAAGATTCCAGTACTATATTTCGTTCAAACTTAAATCAATCCCAGAAGGAATTCAATCTGCATATATTTCGTTCCCGTCTACAATATTTATTCTCATGTCACACCCATGACAGGGAGAAAAGGATGCATCATAACCGCAGGCAAAATAAATATGGTAAACTTCCATGGCCAGTTCGGTCCACTCTCAAAACTGTTTCAATATGCAGTTATCCAAACTCTTTACCGATCATGCCATGTTATATACCTTGCTCTTATCAGGCAATCTTCATCGTTATTGTCTGACGGACTATTTTCACACACTGTTAAAAGAAGGGTTTGAATAATGCCGTGATAGCGGCTTTGAAGGGATGTGCATATCTTTTTATTGAAGTCCGCTGTCAAGGAAAACGACCACACCAAGAAACAAAGATTCACAAACCCTATAATTTTGATGCTAAAATCCAAGTTTTGAGGAATCTAATTACTTCCTTCATGATCTAATCTGCCATACAAGGGAATCTTTAGGAAAATATTTTGATTACATTTCTCAAGCCGTATTCCTGTCAACAGAAAGAGGGTATTCTTAAATTTCTGAATAAAGTTATTCTGAAAGGTTCCATATTTTCTTTTTCATAATATTCTATAAAGCTTCTGAGCTTCCAACCTGTTCTTCGTAACACGAGTTAACTATTTTAGCGGTCCTCAAAATTGTTTATGAGTGTGATAGTCTCCAACCTTTGTGTCAGTTGAATCCCCCAACTTTTATATTAGTATTTAAACGGTCCCTAACACAATTTCATACCAAAATTACCAATCTATTTATGACATTTTTTGTTTTCCTTTTGTCTCTCATTTTCTTTTTATCTTTCTCTGACTTCTTCTTTCTGTATTTTCTCCTACTCTTTCCCTTTCCAATCTCCTTCTGCATCCTCAAGGACCCTATCCCCTCACCTCTCTTTTCCATTAGAACGATAGAGTAAACAAATTAAGTTACCTAGATCATCAAATCCTTAACAAATGAATTATATATCATATTAGAAACAACCAAATGTTCTTTTTCCTCAAGCCTATATTGATTGATTTACTTGAAAAATCTCGAGTGCTTTTCAAATTTTTGAAAAATTTTACTGTGATGAAATATTAATTTGTTAAGAATTTATTCCTTTGTGTGACTTCTTTTATTTATTCTTTTCGGTCAAGCTGGTGGAGAAAAGATGAGAGGGTTTGGGTCCTTAAGCTTAGAGATGGGGATAGGGATGGGCAGGAAGAATAGCGGAATGCATGAGAAAGGATAAAAAGAATAAAAACAAAAAATTTCACAAATAGAATGCTAATTTTGATATGAATTTATATTGAGAACCAATCAAACATTAATACAAAAGTTGAGAGACTCAACAAGTACAATTATTTGTTTGTGGAATAAAATGATACTTATAAAAGTTTTTGAGGACCATTGAAGTAATAACTCCTTTCCTATTTCTACATCAAGCCATTGTAATGATTAAAATACCTTATGATCTACATTAATTTTATAAATAATAGAATCTATACACAAATTAATATTCCTATGACCTGATTCACAAATAAATAAATAGAACATTAACTAAGTAACCGAGATATTTTTCGTTCAGGGATTCATATTTCTCTTTGGCACTTTCCCCATCTACGCACAGACAATTGAAGTCAATTACTTAACACGTGCAACCATATGTGGCAAATTGAAAATCGCAATTAACCAAACTAAATAGAAAGATACCTTTACTATCTCAAAACTTTACTTCGCTCATATACTTCGTTTTCAATATAATATGATATGATCTTGACGAGGACCACCTATAGATAGTTTTTACAATTGTAGTTTTTTAATCCTAAGTATCTTCAAGAAGTCTTTGAGGTATCAATGTAACAAATAAAAGTACTTGGGTTCAAGTCCGTGTGTAAAATTTGTAATTTTGGTTAAGGGACCAAATTTGATCTTTCTAACAAGATTTGTAACATTTACCACGAAGTTTAGGACGGGTGAGGAAAAATATAGAATCTTGTGAAAAAGTTTATGATATCTAGAATCATTTACCCTAACTTTCTTTTCCCATATAAACAGGAACTTCCAGGGAAGGCTTCACCAAAAAACAGCCCAAGGAAGGAGTTACAAGTTCGTCTAAAACAGCATATCTTATTGTGCACGATGCCAGTAATGAAGATCCTAGCAGTGCACGTCCTTATTGGTGGAAAACAATAAGGGCCTTCCGAGAAGTGTTCATAAACCATATGCTTCTATAAATTGTCCATTAGCAGTGCATGTTCCTGAATCCAGGTGTTACGCATTTTATACTGAATAGTTGTGAATAATTTCATCCTAGTTGATCAAGTTGTCCTCATGGATGCCCAAAAGCAGCAAGACTAACAAGCAAGTCATGATGGCAATGGGGATGACGCACAAGTTCACCTGAATAACAGGAAGCGAAGGTTAAAATGGACCATAGGTCTCCACGAATGCTTCCTTCAGGCAGTTCATCCAGCTCGGTGGATCCTTATAGTGAGTACAATTAATACTAATCTTTCATCAGATATTAATGTTCATCAGAACTTAATGTTTCGGAAAAAGAATTCAGCTCATCAATTTTGCAATGTGCTTTGTCTTCTTCGAAAAACAGAAGCCACTCCCAAACAGATACAGAAGCTGATGGACGTTCAGGAGGTTAACTCAGACCACTATAAAAAGCCATCTGCAGGTAGATTCTGACAGGTGTACTAGTAATCACTTGGAGATGATATCCTACCAGCCTTGCGTTGAAGTTCTCTTTCTTGATTTCAGAAGCACAGGCTGAGAATTGATCAAAGTTGGAGAGCTATAACAAAAGCTGCTATGAAAGGTAAGACAACTTGGCAAATATTTTGGATAACTCTCAGAGAATTCTTGGGATTATTGATTAGATCTTTGTGAGGAGTGCAAGAAGAATTATTCTTTGTGACCTACTCTTTGCTTTCATCGTTTTCTTGGGTCCGTTTCCAGCTCCAGCAATCTGGATACCTGAAGCAAATGAAGATACCTACAAAAGAAGTACTCCAATTGCCAGGCACATAAATGAGTAAGACAACTGAATTTTGAACGTTCTCAGCAACCAAATTATTTTGCTTTCTTCCAAAAGGATTTCAATTTATATACTCTGTTCTGTCAGTATTATATATGCGTGGAAGTTTTTCCTATTACAATTCATATGTTACGCCCGTTTGTTTTGCAACTTAAAGAGGCATCCAGAACATCAAAGCACAAAGGCCGACTTTTGAAGGTTCGACAAAATTCAACGTTGAGAGTAAGGTATGGCAATAACTAATTATTTTAATGATTATTCTCAGTTTTCTTTCAAGCTCTACTGGATTGTACAATTCTTCATTTTCTCGATAAACAGTTTTAGAAACTCAAAAATTTTGATTCTGCCAACGCATGAATTTTCCAGAGGCAATAGTATTACGATATCAACGTCTAATGAACCTTTACTTGAAGATCTTACAACTGTGTAAATTTGAAAGGTGCTTGGGTACTGGCTTGTTTCTAATAGAACCCATCAGAAAATAGTTTCATAAAAAAAAAAAATTGAATATTACGATACAGTTTTTTCTGGTTCTCAAGCTAAACTTTCAGGTTTACAAAAAATAAATTTTTATAGTTTTTTTACGTGATAAAATAGTGGGATGAGTGCATACATAAAAATTTGGAGTATATAAATCATTTTTCTGAAAATAAATTTCATTTATTGACGATAATTTTTACTCTACAATTCTGAGGTCACTTGTGTTTTGTCCTAATTATTATACTTAATAGACTTGATTATTGTTTCTTGAATTCTTCTAAATCGAAGAGTATAAAATTGCCGCCAATATATATATATATATATATATTCATACAATGTTGCCCTTCCTCCACCTCAAATCCTTATTCCTGTGCCCACTCCTGGCAACATATTTTAATTAATTTTTAATCATATCTTTGATTCTATTACCTCTGAATCTTAGTAAATTGAAATTAAAAATGTTTTCAAAACTATTTTAACATATAAGCGAAATATTACTTGGGAAATTCAAATTAAAATTCAATTTTTACACTAGAAATTATGTTAATTTTTTGGGAAGAAAACATTTAAAATTGAACTAGTTCTTTTCCGCATATTTTTATCAACATCATGCACATCAATTCAATTAAATCCTGTACAGAATTTCGGCAATGTGAAGCAACAACAACTGGAACTCAGAGCTCACAAGACTCATCTGTTATGGAGATCAGATACCGAAGCCAAATGTGATAACGTACAGTCGGCATCGAGTTATGATATGTGCATACCTGACACAAATTCTAATATGAGCTTAGCTGAAACAAAAGTGAGACACATGTCCCTATGCTCATCTTCTAGAGATGCAAATGCGGTTAAAACAACAGCAGAGCAGAAAATGTGTGATGGCTTGACCATAAGCAGCTGTTCAAATTTCTCAAAAGGTGGACCAAAAACAAGAGTAGAGGATCTCATTCATGTACCTAGGATGACTGCCTCACACAGTCATCTACCGTTCGACTTGAATGTTTCAACACAAGACGAATAGCCAGGCTGAGAATCAGGTTTCTGGTGATTATTTCAGTCTGTTAGTGAATCCAACGGTCTCCATATGTGAAATTGCTATATAAAATTTGTTGATTATATTCAAAATTGAGTCCTCAAGTGTGCCCTGATGTTGCTACTTATCATAGGACTCAAGTGGCTGGGGGAGTTCACTAGCTTGTTAAAGTCTTGCAATAAATTCAGTGTTTTATTCTACGCGTATACAGATCTTTTTTTGTGACCTTAGTGAAAGGGATGTCTCGTAATCAACAGTAAGTGCATCGAATGCACAATTCCAGGTTCTGTATTTGTGGAAAATTTTGAACAAAATACGCTGCAAGCACTCATTTTTGCTGAAACATACGAATGTATCTAGTCTCATTGGCCGAAAATTTTGCATGCTTCGCTGAACAATTTGTGCGGCTTCAGAACTGCATAAGATAAATCATCATGTATGCCTTTTACTATATATACACGTATTTGTTCTGTATTCCAATCATATAAAATAATAAATGGAATTATTATTGCCATTCGGTTATTAATATTGCCACTCCTTTATTTGTCAACGCACTTCTCTCGAGTTTTCTTCATGTGAAATAAACAAACATAATTCTATCTTTTAGTGCATTTACAATTACTCCCTTTTTATGTTGTAATTAAAATAAAAGTTGATGCATTTTTGTCTTTTTACATGAGTAGAATAGTCAAGAGTATGACTACGAACATGAGAATGCCAATAACAATTCCCAATCATAAATTCCAGAGAGTTTATTTTAATTGTGAATTTTATAAAACAGTTTCTTTGATGAAATTAGAGTAAAAGGCATTAATGGTACCCAAACTTATCACTGACTGTTACATTGGTAACTAAACTTTTATTTGTGTCAATTAAGTATCCAAATTATGTAATTTACATCAAATTGGTATCACACTCAATTTTCTAATGAAGTTCATGGCACATGTCCTCTCTTGCCACAAGCCACGTGTCCTCTTTTGCTGTAAACTTTTACCAAAAAATCGAGTGTGATACTAATTCAACGCAAATTACATAGTTTGTGTACCTAATTGACACAATTAAAAGTTGAGGTATTAGTGTGACATTCAGTGATAAGTTTAGGTACCATTGGTGTCTTTTACTCGTGAAAATTACAAGAAAACATGGATGCCTGCTCATTTGATACTTTTTTCCCTCAATTCAATTTTCCACGGTGAAAGAAATGAAAATGCAAGTCTCTCGCAAGTCCTGTAACCATTATAACTACTTTAATCGGATAACCAGACATATTATTTCAGAATTTTTGTCCTTTAAAACATGGTTTTCACTAGAGGCAATCCTTGTCCAGGCATTCAAACCATGAGCACCCTGAGAATAACACACCATTCAACTTGTTCCATTTTCTTGCATATACATATATAGCAATACAAACACACTTTATAACTCAGTGGACATCCCACACATACCATACATACAAAATAATAATGACTTTTTGATGATCTAATGCATTTCTTTAACCCACTGATTCTTGCTGATGAACTTCAAGAAGCAACATCATTGCATACTTGAGCACTTGAGTTATAATATTAACTGCATATGGCACAAATTTCACTCCTACATCTATCTTATTGCAATTACTGACTCAATTACCCACACCAAACCCATTTCTCAGTATGAAATTTCGTCTTCGTCAGCTGAAACATTCAAGTCAAACGGTTCGTCACTCGAAGCAAAATTTCTTTCCTTGGAAGTTTGCAGATGATCACTTTGCTTTTGTGTTCCAAACCGAGAAACATTATTGTGATATTCTGCACTAGTATTTGGCTCTCCCTTTGGAAAAATTGAACTCTTGATATTTTTCCCTTTTCTATTGTCAAGTCCAATCCTCAAACCGTCATGCATTTTCTGTTGGGCTTCTGTTCCATCTATATGTGAATCTGTAACGAATGAATAAAGGGACGCCTTCTTCTTTTTCATTTCTCCTGTCCTCATGATGTCATATGTCTCAATTGACTGAGTACTAGCATATTGGACTGCAGTTGCCACGCTCCCTAACAGATTAGATGCAGGCTCGTAAGGGTTGACTTGATGACAAAGCTGATTTTCGCTGGTTTCTGAGGCACCCTCCTGAAGTGCAATCAAGTTTCCGTCTTCGGTACACTGCACTTGCTGTTCCATATTATAATCGGAGCTCTGTATATGATCCCATTGACTTAAAATCTGTGCATAACGGTAAATAAACCGTTAAATAATTAGAAAGGATGCTTCAGGAAATTTAAGAAATTGTAAAAGGAGTATTTTTTGTAATATAAAATTTCAAACTGAAAAATACAAATTGGTGAAAACACGCATTAAGTGTGGTTCTAGTTAAAATTTCAAGAAAAAGGTTTTGTGTTAGAGGTTTTATTGTTTTATGGAGTAAAAGGCATCAATAGTATTCAAATTTACCATTGACTGTCATATTGGTACCTCAATTTTTATTTGCGCCAATTAGGTATCTAATCTATATAATTTGTATCGAATTGGTGTCACACTTGGTTTCCTGGTGAAGTTCATAGCACATGTCCTCTCCCACCGCAAGGTACGTGTCCTCTCCCGCCGTGAACTTCTATCGACATATCAAGTTTGACACCAATTCGACATAAATTACATAGTTTGGATACCTAATTGACATAATTAAAAGTTAGGATGCCAATGTAACAGTCGGTGATAAGTTTGGGTATCATTAGTACCTTTTACTGTTATTTTATGTGTTGATGACACTTCTATTTCATTATTTTACAATCTCTTAATGAATAAATACAGAAACTTCCTATGAGATTTTTGACAATTAAAATTAGCACCCTTCAAATTTAAAAAATTATACTTACCTTCCTTCTATTCATTTTTTGGGTAATAAAACCTACAAAATCTAAATAAAAATCCTAAATTACCCTTTAACCCAAAAAAATATTTTTTTTATTATTTTCTTATTATCACCTAAAACACTTGACCACTATTTGAACTACTACCTGAGCCGCCGCCGCCGCCGCCGCTGCCATCTAAATCGTCAACACCATCAAAAAACCCAGAAAAAAAAATTTGCATTGCCCTTTCACCCAAAACTACCAATGCATGTATACAGAAATTTTCTGAAAACAAAACGTTGCCTAGAAAAATTAAACCACTGCCAACATCCATATCCTATTCTTTCCTATTGGCTATAGTCTCTAATGATCATCACGGTACCATCTTCAATCACCACTACGTTACCAGCAAAAGCTCAATCACCATTGTCGCCCTCACTTGTTAAACTAAAACCAAGACCACTCTGAAAATTAATCTACCGCCAACACCCATATCTGATACCTATCGGTTATTGTTAACCAAAATTCTCTGCTCCATGCCACAATATTCAATCACCATGGCTGTTGTTAACAAATCCTAAATTACCACCATTGCCATCAATGTTCTTAAATGCAAATAGAAAACAAACCACTTAAACAAATTCCAAGTGGTCCACCCTTCTTTCTCCCATACCATACGTCTTAATCAAACAACAGGTTAGCCCCCTCCCCCTTCCCTCCCCCCCATCCCCCCCCCCCCCCCCCCCCCCCCCGCGCGGCTTCCAAATCAACAACAAACTCTCACAAGTACGAGACCACAACTGCCAACAAATAGCTCTCTAAAAAATTGCAAGGGACTTGTACACCCAAACGCACAAACACGTTAAAGCATATGACACGGAAGGAAAAACTAAGGATTCAAATTTATCAATTACTATCACTATAAGTATCATTAACTACTCAACATATTTAATTTAATAATAGAATGGGTATCATTATATAAATATTTATTTGGTTTGCTGGAACAACTTTCAAATATATTTCAAAATTTTTAAATAATTTATTTATGATATACATATTTTTTAAATTCTTATTTTATATCTTTTTATATAAAAATTCCTAAAAAGACTTTCTTCAATTTTAAATATATCCATGCTCTAATTTGAGTTTTACGCAAATAATAAACTTACAAAAAAAAGTCATTTTTATTGTATTAATATAGAGTACTATATATCTTTGATTTGTAGTTCTAATTTTTATAAAAAATTGAATGTAAAAGAATTTTTATTAAAAAAATTTATAAAAAATTTTATAGAGTACTTATTAAGAATATTCAAAATCAAAAGACATAATACAGAGAGAGAGAGAGAGAGAGAGAGAGAGAGAGAGAGAGAGAGAGAGAGAGAGAGAGAGAAGAATAGTATATTGAGAGGGTGGGTAGCTCAAAAGATGTATGTCCTTTTAGGGGTGTGTTTTTGCCCTTAATCATAAGGGTTAATGGGTTTGATAGAATAGTATTTTGAGGGAATCATTAATACCCCAATTAATTACTTTCATTCCCATGAAATGATAGTAATAATTGTTTTATAAACATCAATAATAAATGTCATTATTTATGACACTCAATCCTCTCCTTGCTACCTTTAAACCAAGCACCCCCTAAGAGAAATCATTTAGTATCATAGAGTGAAAATGAAGGAAATTGAAGAGCGATTTGAAGCTTAATTTGGGGTTGCTACGTGAATTGATAGGGTTGATTTTTTGTGTTTTTTGGGTGCTGGTTTGGGTTTTGGTGTTGGCAAATTGGTGGGGTGGGATTTGGTGTAGTAGAATTCATGCATCGGTGGTGCTGATGGGTTGGAGTAGGGTGAAGAGGCGATGGGAGAGAGGGGCTGGTACTAGGAAGAAGGGGCATTGGGCCAATGAGGGAAAGGGAGGGAGGAAGGCGGAGATGGAAAATTAAAAGAGAATTTTTTTTTTTTCAAGTTTTAATTCAGACATGTTGTTAAGGTGTTGTAGTCAATTTAAGTGATCAAGGGAGGTAAATATAATTTTTGAAATTTGAAGGATGTTAGGTGTAATGGTTAGAAACTTCAGTGGAGGTTTTTGTAATTATTCCATATCTTAAAATAGGGTCAATTGTATAGAATCTACCAACATTTCTTATAAATTTATATGTTTAATAATTCTCGAGAACTGGTCATCATAATAAAAACTAATATTACTTTAAGACCAATAATAAAAACACAGTAAGGTTTAAGGAAATTGAATCGCCTTAGATATCCTTCAAAAAATGGGGCATCCTCAACCATTGTGCTTGTGGGCAAGAAAAACTAGTTATATATGACAAGTTTTTTATTTTCAATTTTACTTAAATTTATGGGTAAAAGCCTTTAGAATTTTGCAGTCATGTAGCAAAACGTAAGTGCATAAAAATTTGAAATGTTTTGCTAAAACATAGAAAACATTTATTCTTGGCATATTGACTAACGAAGAGTCACGTATATAAAATAAATTTTAGATTTGCTCGGGAGGTTGAAACTAAAACTTCATTATGGACTTCATTAACCCATGTCAGTTTGAAAACTTCCCGTTAATCCCCAAGGATTGTAAACCAATGAACAAAAGATGATGAGAATAAATTTATTGATTGTTGATTTGAATTGAACGCTGAAGTTATTTCCATGAAAAAGCGTACAGTTAAATTGATATGTTATCTAGGAAATGACAAAAGGTCCAGTTCACAGAGATTAATTGAAAGCATCATGCGAGGAGTTTATTTATTAAAGAAATGTGATACCTTACTCTCTGAGTGGAGTCCCCTTCGCCCTCCGAAGGTCGCCTTCCGAGCATTGATAATTTGGAAGTCACTTAACATGCAAAACAATTTTTTTTTTAATTTTGTGAATATATGAATATCTAGTATAGAAAAGTATTTCCATATATACAATACTGTTGATAGAATTTATACTGTTTGATTTTAATTTGGGTGGTATAAAGTTGAATGTTCTTACTCATTTATGTGCAATCCAGAAGCAGTTCCGCGATCAATCCCTTCATTTGCTTCAAATGACATGACTGTTGGGGCTGGAAACCATGTCAAAAAGAATGGAACGGTGAAAAAGGCAGTTGATCAAGGTTATGCTGATTAAAAGTGTGTAAGAAGAAAAGGTACATAACGTATCTTACTTTTACTACTGAAAAAAATAGGCTCCTGGTATTCTCCAGTTTCTGAGATCAATTATCTAAAAATTACCTTTCGTGGCATTTTCCTTTTCAATTCTTTGAATATGATCCATTGTCTGCCTGTACTTCTGAATTCAAGAAGGCGAACTTGGTTCTATGACGTAAGGCTGATATGATCTGCAAATCATTATAGTGGATAATTCAGAATTTACCTGCAGATGGCTTTTTATGTGGTTTGAGTTGACATCTTGAATGCCCATCAGCTTTACTATTTGTTTTGGAGTTGCTTCTGTTCATAAATTGAACACAAAAACTGCATCAACTTAATTAGCCGAAGCCCTATTCGGATTTTGTTTGTTTCTATACACTGATTACTGGTTCGTATTGGACTCACCGTAAGGTCCACCAAGTTGAGCAACCGCCTTAACGAAGCACTGATGAAGCCCGTGTGTCCATTTTATCCTCGGCTTCCTGTTGATCAACCCCCTTAACGAATCATCCCCATCGCCATTGTGTTGCTTCTTGATATTCTTAGATTCTGCAGCCATCAGGAGAACTGGCCAACTAAAGAAATTCTTCGTATCTGTTCAGGATACAAAGCACGACATCGATCTGTTAATGCAAGGCTGTGCACAATTCATATAGAAGACTTGTTTTCTCTGTACTTTCCTCAAAAACCATATTATTTACTATCCAGAATTAGATCAGTTCAGATCTTTAGTACCAGTTTTTTCAGTGACACCCTAGTGCCATTCACCAAGGATTGTCACCTTGCATTCACACTTATCACACTTAAAATAAATCAGATGACTATCCTAGTGTGAACGCAAAGTGACAATTCCTGGTGAATAGCACTAGAATGACACTGAAAAAACTGACACTGAAAATCTGAATTGGTATTGGATGATTTGTTTAGGGGTCTTTCTTGCTGGCATGGGGCATATTATTCCTGCTCTTTCTTGAAACTTCCATTTTATTGGATCCTCATATAAGAGCCCTACTTTTTGTTATTGATATTTTGCTACTTCTCTAACTCTAACTCTAACTTGTCTGAATGGACAACATTGTCCTTGTCATTAGTATGTGGCTAAAGGTTGCAGAGACCAATTTTTGAATATAAAATGATCATCAGATAGCATAAATTAGACAAAAGTATAACAATTCTAAAATAATTATACAAAACATTGAGGTTATTTGAGTATATTCCAAAAGAATATTAGCAAATATTTTTAAAAGAAAAAGATTTGTTAATATACCACATAGTTGTATAATTTGTAGAATCATATAAATAAAAAAAATTGTACTCACAAATATATCTTTTATTTCAAGTGTTTAATTTACCAAGTAACATACTCGTATTCCATATGTGTATGTGTGTGTCTATATAAATTAATGTAGTAAAGAAATCAAATTAAAGGTAATGATGTCAATATACAAGATTATACTTTAAAGTCTTATTTGAAAAATTGATTTTGGGAAAATATATCTTTATTTAATTTGAAAAGTCTTACACATATATAACATTAAATCTGTTTTTAAACATTTGTACAAATTAAAAAGTAGGAAAAGTGCCATTAACAAAAAAAAATAGAGTACCTATACTTTCATTTTTGTGCTCACTTCTTGAACACCCATTTTTAGGTTATCCTCCGTTTGAATGGTCATTTTTTATTTTTTTTCGTGTTATTGAACTTTTAATATAGTATTTTCCCAAAACAATATGTCCGAACGGATAGAGAAAACACTGTACTAAATTATTCTAAATATCCAAATTAGTCAAAAAAATTTTAGCAACGCCACAGAGTTTCAAAAATTTGTTGAAAGTTTTGAAACTATTTTAAGGAGATGAAATTTCATCCCTCATGTATAACTACAATATTTACTCTTACCTTAAATCCGGTATTTTGTTTCATGAATACCTTGAACGCCTTATCACAATTTCTTTAAAAAAGAGACAATAATTCTAAAGGCTAATTCCACATTGGTCCTTTTAAAGATAAAATGATAAATATCGGAATGCTCAAAATTTGTCAACATGATATTTTAAATATTAAAGGTATCTTTCATGCAATTTGTTTTGTATTAATTTTTTTAGTTATGATTTTGAATGGTCACGTAGTTGCTTAAGTGAAGTATGATAAGCGTTCTATAGTACATTCCAGTTACTTTCGTCGTCCCCTATCAAACGCTTATTGCATATGAGGTATTTTAGAAATTAGGTTGGCTTTGCATTGCAAGATAAACTATTAAAATGAGAAAACGGAATGCTCAAAAGATAATAAATGCTTTCTTTCCCGAAAATTTTTGCGCTTTTTAAGGGCCTACAAGTCAATGTGTCCTTTATTAGGAAAATCTTAACCCTTTCAACATTTCAAAAGAAAGTAGTAGGTTATTTTCACTCAGCCTCCGACACTTGGCGAGTTGTAACGCTAGAGTTTCTCTCCATCAAATAGTACTAACGGTGTTAAAAGAAGTAAAGTGAATATTTTCATGGTATAAAGTGTTACTAGCCCATAAATTCAAGGGTTTAAACTTAAGATAATCGAGGCTATATCTCATAGTATGTGACAATAATGGCTTGCATCATTTGCTTTCGCTCTAGTTGCTTCTTCACAAAAAAAAAAAAAAAAAAAATCTCTCCAGTTGATGCCAGGTAGACGAGTTACCATAGATTTTTTTTCTCGTAACTATGACTACATTTCTATATTGTCCTCTTTTTTTAGTGGTCCTCAACGTAGTAAACTGATTCAATTTTCTCCTTAGCTTTATTTGACTTGTCAGTTTTCCTTTTCCAATACGACAACATAGACAAAGGAAATCACAGTTGGGTTTTTGGGCCAAAAGGAACAAAATTCACCTACATATGGCGATTTTTGCCGTGTAGTTTTTAACTTTTTTTCGTTTTTTTTTTTGGTATTCAGTACGTAGTTCAAGGTATTCCACCTCACATCATGCTACCGAAAGGTGGAGGCGAGATGCGAATGTGGTAGGATAGTACCCAATTACAAACCGTGGACACTAGAGAATCTTGAGAAGAAATCTTTTGATTCATCATATTACAAGATATATATATATATGTGTGTGTATATATATATATATATATATATATATTTATTTGTTGATAATATATAATGCTTGAAAATTTACTTGTACATGAATTAATCTTTTTTTCCCCGATAGACTCCAACATCATGAGGGTTCTTTTATTTTTTTATTTTTTATTTTTTTCCCAGTCACATGAGAGGGAGCATGCATTTTTTCCACCATTTTCACGGGGTCTCTTGGAATAAAAATTTTGATTTACTGTATTTGACCAAATTGCTAATTCAAAGATATTGATATCTTTTGACTAACTAATATCTCAACCATTATGACAGTTAACATTGATTACAAGTCAAAAGACAAAAGTAGTACAAGAACAAAGAAAGCTGTGCAGCGAAAAACATAAAAAAAAATGGTATGAAAATTTATTGTATTTAATCCTATGTATTTTTGGAAGAGGAATGAGAGAACAAAAGCATGACAAATTAATTTGCTTTATAAATTGAGTGTGCACTCCTTACATTTATGTTTATACTGACTTAATGAAGTTTATAATTTTAACTTAATTATGTATATATAAAACATAATAAATCTATGAAATAAAATTATCAATGACTGAAATTTTACAATGCACGTGAAAAATTTAAAATGTACACCTATTTTCATAATTTGTAAGCACAACTGACTCTGGTAAAAAAAAAAAAAAAATCTCAACAAGTTATGAAGTTTCAACTTATCTCACCCTCAAACTAGAAATATGATTTACTTCTACAATATTTGGAACCGCTTGGCTTTTCATTCATGTAATATGTGACGTCTCGAATGCTAATTTTTGTTCCCCCTAGGGTAGTTCACTATGGTTCTCCCTGATTTTTTTTTAGGGTTCTCCCTGATAATGATTATGATGTTCACTCAATCCTTAGTGCAATGTTACATCTTAGGAAATGGGGATAGTTTTTCTTTTCTTTTTTTTTTTTTTTTTGGGTTCTTATGCATGTGTCGAGTTATTCTCTCAGAAATATCTTTAAAGTAAGGACTCCTTCAGTGGAATCCAAGCTAAGATCATTGGCATTGCAAGATTTTCAAATAGACCTGTGTATCGATTGAGCACTAAATTTGTATATGGGTGCTTGTCGTAATTATGTAGAACAAACTGATTGAAACCTCTTTCAAGCTAAGAGTTTTTTTTATTTGTTTTTTTTAGTTTGGGCTTTAGCTCTTAATATTCACCAAGACGAAAAGAATTCTTTTTAAAAACTAGCATTTAATTTTTAAAATTTTTAAAACAAAAAAGTGTTAGATATTTAAAATATAATTTTAATATTGCTTTTATTTGGTCAACTTTAAAATGTCCCGTGAAGCAGAACTGAACAGACATCAACATTCTTGTTTCTTCTTTAAGATGAAAGAATGGAAATCTCGTCCAGGGAGGAATGTATGAGGCTTCGTTTTGTTGATATTGTTTTCCAAAAATATATTTTTAGAAAATTTTAAATTTAGTTTTTAATTATCTTTTTACCTTAGAGAAAAATATCCAAAACTGCTCCAACAATGTTCTCAAAGAAAACACCCTAAAACAATCATCCAAATAAAATCATTCATTCCTGACCTGTATTCCTTCACTCTCATTAAATAGTCACCAACAATTTTGACACGAAGGGAATATATTATTCCAATCAATGTCCGAATGATTTCAATCTTGGTGTCAAGTATCTGACATAACGTTTTCATTTAGCTGTAAGTTGAATGGCGAAACCTGTTTGCTCCATCAATCAGTTCTGAACTTTGAAAGCAAGTGAAAATTTTGGTATCAACAAAATGTACAATTATAATTTTTAACTTACTTATTCTAAAGTTCTTTTGGTCCACAATTTTGAATTGATTATTGTCCCTGCATTGCCGAAATTGACAGCTATTTTAGATCTAAGCTAAATTAATGGGAATGATAGGCTTTTACAATATTCTATTTACCTTATCATGAAGCATATTTTTTTTTTCTTTTTTGGGGCAAGGTGGAATACGCACCCTTCGTTTTCTTCTTTCTTTTATGGCGACGAGGGAGAAGGGTGCATTTTGCCATAGAGATAAAACATACAAGATCCTATTATCCTTTTTTGGTTCTAATATCTTGGATGAGAATCAGCTTTTTCCCACCTTTTACGTATGTCAAACTTATATTCCTCTTCCCTCCTGCTTTTTGGAATATCTTGAATCATCAAAAAGTACTTATGATTGGGTATCCACCCGGTGTCTTTCTCCTCTTATTAAATCAAGCATTTAAAGTTGTATTATTTATAGCTACATTTTGTGTTGATTTTATTTAGAAAAGGAATCGGGTAGGAAATAGGGGAAAAAGTTATGGATAAAGTGAAAATCACACTCAACTCAATTATGCGACAATGGTTGAGGATTATTAACAACCTATACCCAATTCTCTAGCTTAGCATTTTCAATTGCTTATAATAGTCTGCTTTTACTGATTTTACTGTTTTCCCTAATAATTGTCCTTTTTTTTTTCTTTTTTGGGGTAATCCAATTAGTTTATGACCTAAATTGTTTCGTGTTTTGAGGTATAAATTCACTTTTGTATTTATGAAATTTAATCACGGAATTCTTCATTCTTCATTTCATGGTTGTTTCATACATTTTAAATAATAAAGAACATAGAATAATTAATTGTGTGAAGAAAATCATAAGCAGTTATGACTACACACTTTTAAATGACTAATTAATATTTTCTTATTTTCGAAATATAACTCTCCATGAAGTATAACCTTGAAACTACTTATAATTTACACTATCACTTTTGCAGAAGATTTGTTGAGTTAATATTTCTAACAAGTTACCAAAGTGGGATATATTCTTTTTTTTTTTTTTTTTGCTATCTCTTTTTTAGCATGTACTGGAGGTTTTGGTTTGTGTCCCCCTCCTAGTTTTGTTATCTTTGTTTTTTATTAATAAAATGTGGAGTGGTGCCCTCTCCAATGTACGGGGTTAGCCAAAAAAAAAGTGTGATATATTCTTCTATTAAGGAGTGGTGAATGATTGTGGTGTAGAATAGGTATAATAATTATGAACAAAAACACATCAATCAAGTAATAAAACCCTAATATCTCAACTTAATCCGCAAGTGCACAGGTCGGTTGTAGTATTTGGAGTATTAGGTGTTGAATCCCACAGGGAATCAAATATGTGCAATTACTAAAGCTTTTTCACTAACTTTTATTATTTAAACACAATTTAAAGCATGATAGATAAGGGGTCCCTTCAATAGAGTAGGTATATGATTGAGAACTTATGTAAAATTCAATACAAAGAAGCCTAGAACATAGAATCCACTAATGAATCATGTATGAATGACTTACTAACTGTTATCTTGCTTTGTTTAGAATCTAATTCCATAAATATCATAACTAGATCTCTCTATGAAATGACAAGATTTCAACTATTCTCATAATGAAATCTTATGATAACATTAATTGTATTGATTTACTTAAGCATCCATTATTCTCATATGCAAGACTTAAGCATTACTTATTCATTTTTCATTGTCACATGCATCTCTCAATGTCAAGTAGCAACAAAATGACTTGTTTAAGTTGGCCAAGCAAAAACAAGTGTTAATGCTTGAACAATTAAACAAACAAATGCAAGCTTAATAATTGCAATGAATTTAAATCATGTTTGTTAATTCATTAGCTTTATCTGTGGTCTAGATGAAGCTTTTAGTTCAACATAGTTAGTGAAACAACTAAAAGTTCAACTTCAAAGAAAGAATTTATGGCAACCATTGAAAGTAAAAGAGATAGAGTTTTGGAATTGCTCAACCACTATGGAATAAGCTTCTCTTCTTTATTCAACTTCAAAATTTGCACTACAAAGTCTCTTACAATGATCCTCACCACTCTATTGAAGGATTAAGAGAATTCTATTAATTTTCTACCAAGCGAAGTATAAAACTAGCGACTATAACTACTTTCTACTACCAAAGCTTGTTACAAATGCTTTACAAATGACTCCTATTTATAGACAAATGTTCTTCAAGTCATTTTCCAACTTGCATGAATCATTAATATATAGAAATGATGAAAATTGCTGGGGAATTCCAATTGAGCACAAAAGTCTTCATTTATGTTTCCAATGTGTTCCCCAACTTGCAAACTCTATCCCTATATGATAATATATGCAAAAATAGCTAGAGGGAGATGCAAGTTGATGCCCTAGAAGAATCCCAGCCGACCTGCAATCTACAGATGAAAATCCGTGGGTTGTCATCCGCAGATCACACCTTTGTGACCCCCACTTGATTTCTGATTTTTACTGGGCTGGACTCCATGTGTGCAAGCATTTTTCATGTATTTCCAAGCATTTTGATGAAGAATTGAATTTTTCCATTATTTTTCACAATTGTTCTTTTAAGTTGTTCATTCAACCCTAGTTCTTTGAATCACCTGTGAATTTGTTTTTCTATTAGTCCAATTGATCCAAAATAAGTTTAAGTATGATAAACCTGCAATTATACACAAAAATTGTGCTTTAGTTTGCTCAAGTAAAGATTCCGCCTTAAAACCCTAAATCCAATAAAAACCCTAATTCTTAGCAATTGTTGGAAAATGAGTCATTTGTAGCCAAAAGTACTATAATTATGCTAAGATATCATCTAAAACATATAATAATATATACAATAACATTGGTAAATTTATTCCTTATCATAAACATATAAAAACATATAAGAGCACGTAGGAACACATAATATGTAAACATAATATCTGGATGCAAAAGTCCTAATGAAAACGATAAAGACAAATAAGCACACAAGCACACCAGAGCACATAAGGCCTAACTATTACATCAGGGGGTTAGCTATAATTTTTAGGAGAAAAAAGTAAATACGACCTATCTATTACACTTGCTATCTAAATACAAAATTTTTTGCTAAAATACGAGAAATATAATCTAGCTATTACATTGACTATCTAAATACAAAAATTAGGCCAAAATAAAAGAAATTTCAATCTATTCTATTACATTTTTTGCCCAATAATAAAATTAGGAAGTAAATAGCATAAAATAAAATAGAAATAAATATGCAAAAGCATGTAAAAATAAGAAACATAAATGCATAAAAAATCACATAGGAGCAGATTGGAGCACTTAAAAAGAAATTAACAAGTAATGAGAATACCGTTCTTTGAAGATGAGACACAAATGCTAAAATCATGAACAAACGCGTCAAAGTACCACCGTTTAGGTAAAATAAAGCATAAAATGTAAATACTAACAAAATTGGGATAAAATATAAATCTTAGCAACCAGGGGGCATCGATTGCAACTTTGCACAAATTAGGGGCAAAATCATAAATTTAAACAAGCAAAAGGGGTAAAAATGAAAATTCAAGAAGACTTAAGGGCAAATATGCAAATTCGAGAACAAATGGAACTAATAATGCCAATTTATCAAATCAAGGGGTCAAAAATTGTAAATCTCATCAAATTAGGGGCACAAAACATAAATATGAACAAATTAAAGGACCAAATTATAAATTTCAGCAAACATGGGGTAAATACTAAAAATTCCAGCAAAATAAGGGGGTAATAATTGTAAATTATAGCAAGTTGAGGGAGCAAAAAATATAATTCCAACAATATGAAGGATCTCAATATAGACAATTGGGGCCTAATTGAAAAAAAAAACAAAACTTGGGGGACCATCTTGCAACATTCAACAAGTATGAGTTAGTAAGCTAGGGCTTAACTGAAAGCGTCAAAGCCTAAGATGGTTAATCTATCCAATTTCAAAAGTTTAATTGCATAAAAGTAATAAAATGAAATAAAAATTGCCAAATTAGATAAAACTAGTTAAATTAACTAAACTAACTTCAGCTAGTCAACTTAATTACTAAAGTAAGACTAGGCTAAAATCAAATTATAAACAAATCAATCATAATTACTAAATAAAAGGAAAAGAATAATAATAATAATAATAATAAAGAAACAAAGAACAGACTATTAAAGAAACCAACCCCCAATTTCCAAATTTCTCTCACCTTTCTCTCTCTCTCTTCCCCCCGTCTTCTCTCCTCTTCTTCCCTTCCCTGTTCTTCTCTTTTCTCCAGCTTCTGATTTTCTCTTTCCCTCACCAGTTATCTCTTGTTCTCTTTTTCAATTTCTTTCCCTAATCACCCATCTTTATTTCTCCCTGGTTCTTCTCCCTCCTCTGTCTGTAAACTCTCTCCCCTCTTGGTTCACTCTTCTTCTCGTTCTTTCTCTTCTCTCACTGTCTATTCTTTTCCCGTTTCTCCTTGTTCTCTCTTTCTCCCTTCTGATCTCTCTCTTTCTTTCTCTTTCTGGTCTATTTTTTTCCCTTTTCTCCCACTCACTCTTTTTCCCTCTCTATTTCTCTGTTTCTCTTCTTCCCCATCTAGTCTGCCTTTCTCTCCTCTTTCCTTTATTTTTTCTCTGGTTTATCTCCTTGATTCCTTTCTCTTTCTCATTCTCTTTCTCGCCCTAGTCACTCTTTCCCTTTATTTTCTTCTCTATTGAGAAATCCCAAACCCAAATTCCCTCAACTCAATTACTCAAAAACTAAAGACTAATAAATTGCAAAACTAGAAGGTTTCGATCATGTTTAATTGCTCAATTGAACAAGAAAGAAGAAAAGAAAAAAAGAAAAGAAAAAGAAAAGACAGGAATTAGAAACATAAAATTGAGTGAATACCTGTTTTGGCCAAGAAGAATCGCATCTCTGTAGTGACTGGTTGAAGTGGGAAGGTTGGTTACTTTGTTTGGTGAATGGTAGCTATGTCGTAATAGAGTTCGTGTGCTGTTGGCAATTGCGAGTGAATGGTGGTAGTGGTTTTGGTATGTGGAATTGATTTTGTGGTGGTTGTCTTCGTAGGTTAGCAGGTGGTGGTGGTGGGTTGTAGTGGTAGATTGGTTGATATTTGGTATTGATTTGCAGGTGGTGGAGCAAACATGATTTGGGGCTATTTTAATGACATTTTTAGGCTGTGATTTTGGTGAATTGCTGAATTTGAATAACGCATGGGTGTACGTGTGTTTGTGTCTGTGGGCTGTTTGTGTTTTGGGATTGAACTTGTGTGTGGAATGCGTTGTACTGTGTGTGTGTTTGTATGCGTTTGAGAGCTATGCGTGTGAGAATCTGTGCTTTATCTATGTGTCTCTGTGTGTATTGACGTATGTTTGTGTGTGTTGTGGGTGTGTGATTATTAACTGAAGTATTGCTTGTGTGAGTCTTTGTGTGTGTTTGTATATGTGTGTGTGAATCAGTGCGTGTGATTGTGACTGTAATATGTGCATGACTGTGTGTGTAGATTGTGTTGTTTATGGATGATCGTGGGATTTGCGAGGCAAAAGTGTGTGTAGTGTGTATGTTGTGTGAATTGTGAATCTGCAGGTGAATGTGTGGTGTGTGTGTGTGTCCATGTATTTGTGTTTGTAGTGCGTGTTTGCGTGATTGTGTGCGTGAAGTAAGGTGTGTGAGAGAGTGTGTTTGTGACGTGTGTGTGAATTGTGTGAGAGAGTAGCTAATGCGTGTTTGTGTGATTGTGTGCGTGAAGTAAGATGCGTGAGAGAGTGTGTTTGTGAGCTGTGTGTGTGAATTGTGTGAGAGAGCAACTGATGTGTTTTTGTGTGTAAGAAAGAATGTGAATGTATGTAATTTGTGTGAGAAAGAATGTGAATGTACGTAGTATGTGAAAGAGAATGTGAATGTGTGTAGTGTGTGTGAGAGAGAATGTAAATGTGTGTTCTTGGTGTTCTAGGCGTGTGGTTGAAGATGTACTAGTGTGTATTCTAGGTGTTCTAAGTGTAGACTTGAAGATGTACTAGGAATGTGGTGTGTGTTCTTGGTGTTCTAGGTGAAAAGTTGAAGATGAATGTAGGAAAAAGTGTGTTTTTGGTATTCTTGGTGTAAGACATAAAACCAAAAACCTAAAAACAAAAACCTCTCTAGGCCTTTTCTTCTCTTTTTTTTTTTTTTTTCTAATCCCAAAAACAAGCTATTTATAGTGCATAAAAGACTTGTCTTCCACGAAATGAGTAAAAGACCAAAATGTCCTTGACAACGAAAATTATAATTTTACCCCTACAAAAAAAATTAAAAATCTATGCTCTCTCCCCAAAAACACAAAAATGAAAAAAATTAAGAAAAATATAAATAATAAATTTATTAATAGCAATTCACCCCAAAAAAATTTAGAATAACTTAAAAACATTCTTAAAAGACCTATAAATAAATTTGGGATAAAAAAATGGTGAAAAATGTTCAGAAGGCGAAATGACTATTTTGCCCCTATATTGTCAAAATATATGAAAAATATCAGTTAGCCTCGAAAAATTATCAAAAATTAAAAATGAGCTTAAAACCCTAGAAAATGAATTTAACACTCAAAAATTAGTAAAAAATGCGTTCGGAGTGTGAAATGACTATTTTACCCCCGGAACGCAGTATTTACAGAAAAAATAGTGATTTTCCTTGAAAAAATTTAAAAAATTTAGAACATGCCTAAAAACCTCAAAAATAAATTTATGACAAAAAATGGGTGAAAATGGTGTTCATGTTGCAAAATGACCACTTTGCCCCTATGCTGGTAAAATATAGAAAAAATATCAGTTGAACTCAAAAAATTACAAAATTTTAGAAACATGTATAAAAATACAAAAATATACATTTAAAACTTCAAAACCAATGAAAAAATATTTACATACTAAAAATTACTGTTTTGATCCCCGAAATAGTTGACTTTGCCCTTTTTACTCAAAAATAAGAATTTGACCTTAAAAATAGAAAAAATGCAACAAATGTTAGAAAAATAAATGGTGTGTCAAAATTTGGTGTCTACAATGCAAATATGAAAATTTCTAAAAAAAAGATAATGTGTTGTGAAATGAGATGAAATGCACGCGAATGAAACTGGTACTAAAATACCCTAAGGGTCTAGCATTGGATTAGCCTTTTCTAGGAATCCCTTACTAGCGTTAGGCTAGCAGGGAAATGAGAAAACCACAACTAGCATTGGATTAGTGTGGTGACAGAATAATAAAGCTGATAAAACGTGAATTAAAATAGTAAAATGTGAATCAAAATCAAATAAACATATAAGGCATATAGAGCACGTAGGAGCACATAACACGTAAGCATAATATCTAGATGCAAAAAATCCTAAGGAAAGTGGTAAAACATATAAGCACATAGGCACACAAAAGTAAATAAGCCCTAACTATTATATCGGGAGAATTTACTACAATTTTTAGAGGAGAAAAAGTAAAAAATACCTATCTATTACATAAACTATCTAAATACAAAATTTTGGTAAAAAAACAATAAACGTAATCTTACTATTACATTGCCTAGATAAATACAAAAAAAAAAAAAGATTACATTTTTGCCAAAATAATAAAATTTAAAATTAAATAACATAAAGTAAATAAAATACAAAAAAAGCATGAAAATAATAAACATGTGAGGAAAACCCATAATAAATCACATATGGGCACATTAGAATAAATAAAGAGAAATTAACTAGGCATAGGGATACCTTTTGGAAAATCCGGTACTAAATGCAAACAAGATGAATGAACATGTCAAGGTGCCACAATATAAATGAGTAAAGTGTAAAATATGTAAGCATTGACAAATCCGGCTAAAATGTAAAATCTAGTGGCTAAGGGGACTAAAATAAATTTCTGTAAAGCTTAGAGGGCAAAATTAGAAATTCCAACTAATCCAAGGGAAAAATTAGAAATTTAAACTAATCAAAGGGCGCAATAAAGTAAATTGAAGCAGAAATTGAGGTTAAACGGTAAATTCCAACAAGCCCAAATCAATTTTGCAATTTACAGGACCTAATTGAAAGAATATGAAATCTAGGGAGTCAATTTACAAATAAGAGGGACTAAAATGCAAAAATAAAAAAAAGACACAAATGACACATAATTCCATCTAAGATTTCAGGGACTAAATCAATTAACTGAATTAACTAAGTAAATTAATTAACTAAACTACCTAAACTAACTTGACTAAACCAAATTAGGAAATTAACTAAATTAAAAAAAAAACTAACTAATAAAAGTCAAAACATAAGACCTTCTCCCCCAAACTTGAACCTGTTCTTTCTCTCGCCCACTCTCTCATCTCTCTTTTTCTCCTGCTCCTAGACTCTCTTTTGTCTCTGATCTCTCTCTATTTCTTTCCCTCTCGCCTTTCTTCTCTCAGTTCTCTTCTCTAGCCTTTCTTTCTCAATTTCTCTCTCCCATCTTTCTCACTCTCTCCAACTCGCTTCTCTTCTATTTCTCCATCTCACTCTCTGCTTCTCTTTTCTCTCTTTCCTCCCAGATTCTTTCTTCTCTCTGTTTCTCGCCCTTTAGTTCTTTTGTAACCATTGCTTGGCTTTATCTCTCAAGGAGAATGGAAATAGTCTAAGTCTTATGGCATTTTCGGAAACACCATCTAATTTTATTATATCACATATTTCCATGAAATTAGCCAAGTGTGAGTGTAGATTTTCATTAGCATTACGACCAAATTGATTTTGTTGAACCATTTGAATTAATCCTAGCTTAAGTTCAAAATTATTTGCATTTACCAATGGTCTTATTATGCTTGTGTGAGAACCGGTTGAATTCGGCATTGTGACGTGGTGTAGATTAGGTATAACAATTATGAACAAAAACACACAAATCAAGTAATAAAAACCTAATCTCCCAACTTATTCTGCAAGTGCACGGGTCGGTTGTAGTATTTGGAGTATTAGGTGTCGAATCCCACAAGGAATCAAATATGTGCAATTACTAGAGCTTTGTCACTAACTTCTATTATCTAAACACAAATGAAAATATCATTTATATGGGATCCCTTCAATAGAGTAGATATATGATTGAGAACTTTTGTAGAATTCAAGCTAAGAAGTCTAGAACATAGATTCCACTAATGAACCAAGCATGAATGACCTACTAAGTGTTATCTAGCTTTGCTTAGAATCCAATTCCATATGTGTCATAACTAGATTTCTCTATGAGATGACAAGATTTCAACTATTCTCATGATGAAACCTTATGAAATTATGAATTGTAGTGATTCACTTAAGCCTCTATTATTCTCATATGAAAGTCTTAAGCATTACTTGTTCATTTTCCATTGTTACATGTATTTCTCAATGTCAAGTAGCAACTAGATGACTTGTTTAAGTTGGCCATGCAAAAACAAGTATTAAAACTTGAACAAGCAAATAAACAAATGCAAGCTTCGTAAGTACAATAAGTTAAATCGTGTTTGTTGATTCATTAGCTTCATCCATGATCTAGATGAAGCCTTTAGTTCAACATGGTTAATGAAACAACTAAAAGTTCAACTTCAAAGATAGAATTCATGGCAACTATTGAAAGTAAAAGAGATAGAGTTTGGAAATTTCTCCACCAATATGAGAATTAGTCCTCTTCTTTATTCACCTTCAAAAGATTGCACTACAAAAGTGTCTTACAATGTTCCTCACCACTCTATTGAAGAATTGAGAGAATTCTACTAATTCTCTATCAAGCTAAGTATAAAATTTAAGATTTTAACTACTATCTACTACTAAAACTTGTTACAAATACTTTACAAATGACTTCTATTTATAGACAAATGTTCCTTAAGTCATTTTCCAACTTGCATAAATCATTAATGCATGGAAATGATGAAGATTTGCTTGGGGATTCCAAATGGGTACAAAAGTCTTCATTTATGCTTCCGATGTATTCTCCCACTTGCAGAACCCTATCTTCATCTGAAAATGTCTGTAAAAACTAGCTGGAAGAGGATGCAAGTTGATGCCCTAGAAAGTCTAGCTCACGTACGATATGCGAATGGCGATATGCGGATGATCATACGCGTATCCCCAATATTGAGCAGCTAAAATGCTGAATATATGGTTGAACATGGCTCCAATGCATCTTCCTTCATTCCACCAAACATGTTGAGTACAAGTTTCTCCAAGGTTTTGTTACAAGAATTGAGAATTCCTACGAAACTAGAAAGAAAACTAATCTAAGTATTTACAAGGAATGCTCCTCCTACCAAGCTCTAGTTCTAGCTTTTTCAAGCATAAAACCAAGCATAGAACTAAGCATATCTTTCAATGACTACAAAGGCATCTATTTATAGAAATAACCCTAACTCAAGTCCTTGTCCAAGTTGAAGACTTCATGATGAAATTTGATTCCTTTTGCCTCAAAAGTCTTCCTTGAGCTTTGTGTTTTCTTCTAGGGCTTCCCAAAATATAGATGGGCGTTGGAATTATCTACAAAAGTTGTGTGAACAAGCTGCAAGTTGAAGAGAGTCGAAATCTGCAAGTTGGTGCCGATATACGGATGCGATACGCGGATGACATCCGCGGATCGTGGTTCGCGTATCGCTCCCTTTTACCATTTTGCCCTTTTTAATTTTTGATTATTCCCATAGTGCCCTTGAGACCTTTTTTCACTGTTTGAACCATAATTTTCTTGATAGGATCTGATGAAGAAAAATTATTCCGAAAATTCCAAGCTTAATTGATAAAATTGCTACAACTTGAATCAACTTTGAATTTGATATTCTTTGAACTTCAATTAATCCAAATTATGTTTAATCATCATTTTCCTGCATAATCAAATAAACTTGGGCATTAATTTGCTCAAAATAATATTTCTGCCTCAAAACCCAAATTTCCGGACCAAAAACCCTAATTTTGGAGCAAACCTTGATTTGATGGTAAATAATGAAATTGAGCCATTCTAATGTCAAAATTACTAAAAACATACTTAAAACATATATAAAATATTATACAAAAATAGGTAAATTTATTACTTGTCACATTGCAAAATCTCTTAAAGAATTGAGGGTTAGGATTTTGGTTTACCGTATCCATGGCTACCTCGGGTTGTTCTTGAGGTTGAGTTGTGCTTGAAGTATCACCAATCTCCTTCACCTTAACTTGTTCTTCTTGCCTTTGTCTCTTTGCCTTCCTTGCAGTTTTTTCTATCTCCGAATCAAATGGAAGCATCACTCTTAAGCTCCTATGCATACACCTACAAAATAAAATAAAAATTATTTACAAATAAATACAATAAAGTTTAGATTAATAAAGTTAGCTTTGGCTTTAGTATTGCCTTGATTCCCTAGCAACTGCACCAAAAACTTGATGTGGTGTAGATTAGGTATAGTAAATAAGAACAAATACACACAAATCAAGTAATAAAAACTTTTTCTCCCAACTTAATCCACAAGTGCACGGGTATATTGTAGTACTTGGAGTATTAGGTGTTGAATCCCACAAAGAATCAAATATGTGCAACTATTTAAGCTTTTTACTAGCTTTTATTATCTAAAACACAATTAAGATAAGATGGATATGGGGTCCCTTCGATAGAATAGGTATATGATTGAGAACCTTTGTAGAATCCAAGCAAAGAAGCCTAGAACATAGAATCTACTAATGAATCATGTACAAACGACTTACTAAGTGTAGACAGCAAATTTTGACACACCATTTATTTTCAAATATTGGGGGAAATGTTTGCATTTTTCAGGGTCAAATTTTAATTTCTCAATAATTTCGGGGGGCAAAATAGTAATTTTTATCTATAAATATTTTTTCATTAGTTTTGGGGGTTTTAAATTCACATTTCACTTTCCTACGTATTTTTTAATTTTTCTGTGATTTTTTCAGATTTAATTGGTATTCTTTTTATATTTTTTAGCACAAGGACAAAATGGTAATTTCGCCTCGCGAATATCATTTTAGCTCATTTCAGGTCTCAAATTTGTTTTTTCTAAATCTTTAAGCATGTTTCTAAATTTTCTTGATTTTTAGGAGACAATTGCTATTTTTTTCGTATATACTACATTCAAGGGCAAAATTGACATTTTACAGATTAAATTCATTTTTTGTCAATTTTGAGTCATAAATGTATTTTCTAGTATTTTAAACTTATTTTAATTTTTGGTAATTTTTTAAGGTCAGTAGCCATTTTTCTGTGAATTTTCATTGTCCAAGGGTGAAATCATCATTTTACAGATTAAATTTATTTTTTGTTAAATTTTGAATCGTAAATACATTTTCTAGTGTTTTAAGCCTATTTTTAATTTTGGTAATTTTTTGAACTAAATAGCTATTTTTCTGTGAATTTTCATTGTCCAAGAGCGAAATCATCATTTTACAGATTTTTTGTCAAATTTTGAGTTGTAAATGCATTTTCTAGTGTTTTAAGCCTATTTTTAATTTTTGGTAATTTTTTGAAGTCAATAGCTATTTTTCTGTGAATTTTTAGTGTCCAAGGGTAAAATTGTCATTTTACAGTCTAAATTCATTTTTTGTCAAATTTTGAGTCATAAAGGCATTTTCTAATGTTCTAAGCTTACTTTTAATTTTTGGTAATTTTTTGATGTTAATAGCCATTTTTTGTGTATTTTCGTTGTTCAGGGGCAAAATCGTCATTTGACACCACGAGCGCGTTTTTATCAGCTTTAAGCTCTAGCTTTTATTTTTAAAATCTAATTTGAATTATTTTGAAAATTTTAGAGATTGCTGTCAATTCTTTGTATTAATTTTTAATTTTTGGGGTTAAAGAAATATTTTTTTAAATAAAATTAGTTTTTTTATTACCGGTGGTGTTTTCGTTATTTTATAGCATTCTTGGTGACCAAGACAAGTGGCCTATAAATACCCCTTTTGTCAACAGAAAAAAAAGGAGGAAAAAATAGAAAACCCTACAAACACTTTGGCTTTTGTGCTTTAAAGGATCAAACGCACACACTTGATATCCAAAAACATACACTAAAACACCGTTCCCTTTATCATCTTACTATTCATCGTCTTCCCAATTGAGGCTACTGTTCATCTTCATCAGCAACTGATTCTACCGTTCATTTAGCTTCTGTATTTAGCAGGTAATCTCATGGCTTTTTTTCTTTCTTTATTGGTTTTCTTTATATGTTTTTAGTTTGATTAATTGATGATTTTTGTTAACTGATTCCATTTATGTGCAAATCTGTTAGCAAATTTATATTTTCTGTTTGAAGATGAAAATTTTTTGCTGAGATTTTTCCTGAGTTTTAATTCCTTTTTTCTGGGTTTGGGTTCATCATATAAGTTTTCTTCTTCCCCTTTCTTCCATCGTCTATCCAAAATTCTACCACCATCTGGGTTCAATTCTCTCACCACTGTCTCCCTCCTCCTTCTTCCATCACCATGAAAGCACCACTGACCAACAGTCAACCACCAAAATTTCAACTCCAGACAACCACAAGTAGCTTCCCCCAGTAATCAAAACCCCACCAAATAACAACGTTCTCTCTCAATATCGCCTCCTCTGCCATCAATACCCCACACTTGTCACCAGCAAAAACATCTCACACAGCCTGCAAAACCATCATCGAACCACCCAATTAACAATTCATAGCAACCAGAATCACTCCCACCATCGATTCACCATCCAGAAACATTCCAACCTCCACGCTCCACAATCGATACCCAAGCACCATCAGGCAACAATCCAGATAACCTGTAGAACCAACTAAGCCAAACTCCACCAATCAACTACATTCAAGCTCAATCACCATCTATGGCCATCACACAACCTCCACAAACCTCCAAACTCACCACCATAACCACTCGCAGCCCTTCAGTCAATCTCAATTCCATCCCAAAATCAATTACAGTAGTCTCTCCATGAACACACAGCCCCAAAGTTAGTTACAATCACCAATCTACTGCACCACCACAAACCGCCCCACAAAATCATCAACAGCTCACCATCACCACCACTGCTACCTCCCTTGCCTCTGTAGCATCACGATCAACACCACCTACCCAAATTACACCGCCACTTGACTTCCTGCACAAATAGTCACAAAAAATCCACAAAAGCCCAACCAATCTGCCATGGTTCCATCTTCCTCTCCTCTTTGCACTAGTCCCAATTGTAATCACCCCCAATCTATAGCAAAACAACCAAATCACAGCAAAAATCTAGCTCCATCATCACCGATTTCAGTTTCAAACCCATCTGTGGCTCCTCTGTTTCAAAAGGGGAATTGATAGAAAGAAAGAGAGATTTGGGTGAGGAAGAGAGAAATGGATTCGGATGAGAGCGAGTGAGAGGAGCCGAAGAACTGAAAGAAAATTCGAGAGAGAAGAAGAGAAGAGGGGGACGCGAGAGAAAAAGAGTGGAGAAGAGAATTGGAGAAGAGACGGATTGGAGAGAGGAAATAGAGAGAACAGAGGGGAAAAGAGAGCAAATTTCGGAGAGTAATCAGAGAAGAGAAGGAGAGGGAGAGAGACGAAGGCTAGAAACAGGGGCGAGCTGGAGAAGGAAGGGAAAAGAAATAAAAACAGAGGAAAAGAAAATCTGGGAAGAAGAGAGAACAGGGACGAGAGAGAAGAACTGGGAAAAAAGAAAATGTGAGAATTTAGAATTCTGGGTGTGTTTTATGTTTTTTTTTTTGTGTTTTCTATGTTTTTTTTTTTGTCTGATTTTAGGATAATAGTTTTTAGGGAATTAGTTTATAACAATTTTTAGGGAATTAGTTTTACTTTATTTACCTAACTTAGTTTTCTTGTTTATTTAGTTGTTTATAGTTTGTTTTAATCTAATCAAACTTAATTTTTGATTAACTTTGGTCAATTAGGTTAATTTAATTAATTCAGTTTTAGACTTGACAATTTTCTTAATTGTATTAGTATAATTAATTGTTATTAGTATAATTAGGCTTCTAACCTGAATTTGGAAATTTTCATATGTTGCCATTAGCATGTCCAAGAGACCTTTTTTTTATGCAATTAAGTCCTTAATAACTGCATATTGACCCCTTAAATTGCATGTAATTTCAATTAAGTCCTGAATAATTACAATTATGCCCTTTAAATTGCTAGAATTTACTATTTTGGCCCTTAATTTGTTCTACTTCTATTCTGCCCCCCTAATTTGCTATAATTTACATTTCCCCAACTTGTTAGTGTTTTGTATTTTACTTTGTATTATTTTAAATAGTGGTTCCCTTAAATTTTTTGTTCATTTTCTTAAGTATTTGTACTGAATCTTCAAAAAGGTATCCCTACTACTTGTTAAATTTTCTTTATGTGCTCCAATATGCTCCAATGTGTTTTTTATGCATTTTTTTTACTATTATTTGTTCGTTTCTTATTTTACATACTTTTTGCATATTTACGTATTTATGTTATTTAATTTTGAATTTTTATTATTTTGAAAAAATATAATATTTTGTATCTAGTTAGTCAATGTAATAATTAGATTATTTTTTCTCATATTTTAGCAAAAATTGTGTAATTAGATAGAAAGTGTAATAGTTAAGGCTTATATGCTTTTGTCTGCTTATGTGTTTATTTATTTTACCGCTTTCGATTAGGATTTTTGCATCTAGAAAAGCATAATTAAGTGTTATGTGCTCCTATGTGATTTCATATGTCTTATCATGTTTATTTGCTTTCAATTCATGCTTTATTGTTTTGATTCATGTTTTATCAAGTTTTATTTCATCACCACATTAGTCCAACGCTAGTTGTGGTTTTATCGTTCCCCCACTAGTCCAATGCTAGTGGGAATCTCTAGAAAGGACTAGTTCAATGCTAGATCCTTAGGGAATTTTAATGTTAGGTGCATTTGTGTGTATTCCACATCTCACTTCACACATTTTTTTAGTTTTCTTTCCATTGGGCATCATTTTATTATTATTATTATTATTATTATTATTATTATTATTTTGACACATTTTTAAAATGCATGATATCTAGGTTGCATCTCACTTAGAAATTAGGATATTTGTGTGATTTGACTAGAAATAGTTGTCTACTCATGTGAGAAGCAATGGCGTACAGGCCGTTCCTCCCTCCGTGAGTAGAAATATTCAGTCTGAGTTATTAGTCCCCCGTACCCGTCATGTTGCATACCCACCTTCTTTCTTCACTTACTATATATTATTATTTTCTTTTCTTTTTGCATCATATTTTGCATAAAAACTCGTGACTCCCTCGAGGTCTTGACTCAGGTTACGCAATTAATGCGATAATTTCGACCAAACCTCGACGGGACATTTCGACCCTCCCGATACTTACATTTTAGACTTAGGATTTGCATTCACTTAGATACATCCGAACGCGATAGAATTTAGGGTTAATTTAGAAAAATTTGATTAAACCTCGCAACTAGCCTCGACTAGGTAGAAAGGGTACCTTAGGCGCAAGCCTTTACCTTCCCTTTCTTCAAATATGACTCCCGAGCCTTTTCTCTCGTTTTTCGTAGACCGGAGTCGAAAAAGGGTTATTAACATATTTTTTAAAAAATTTTTATTTTAGTTTTGTTAAATGATTTTCGAGTGACTTGGTACACCCTAACTCAGTACCAAGTGGCGACTCCATTTTTCAAATAAAACCTTTTTCAAAATTAGTTGGCTAAAACTGTCGCATTTTTTAGTCCTGGCTTTATTTCCTTTTAAAATACCATTTTCTACTAAATAACACTTTTTCACTAAAACACGATTTTTTTTCACACATGCACGTTTTTTCAAAACTCTATCTTTTCAAAAAGGGTCTCAAACCGGACCATCCTTTCGAGACGCGACAGTCAACAATTCCACTAATACCCTTTACCTATGATTTTTTAGGACGCGACACTAAGTTTTACCTTACCTTGTTTAAAATTCAATTCCATAAGTGTCATAACTAGATCTCTCTATGCAATGACAAAATTCCAACTATTCTCATGATGAAATCTTATGAAAACATGAATTGTATTGATTTACTTAAGCATTCATTATTCTCATATAAACTACTTAAGCATTACTTGTTCATTTTTCGTTGTTAAGAGCATCTCTCAATGTCAAATAACAACTAAATGACTTGTTTAAGTTGGTCATTCAAAAACAAGTGTTAAAGCTTGAACAAGTAAATAAACAAATGCAAGCTTAGCAAGTGCAAGTGAATTAAGTCATGTTTGTTGATTCATTAGCTTTATCTATGGTCTACATGAAACTTCTAGTTCAACATGGTTAAATGAACAACTAGAATTTCAACTTCAAAGCAAGAATTCATGACTACAATTGAAAGCAAAAAGAGATAGAGTTTAAGAATTGCTCAACCAAATGGGGAGAAGCTTCTCTTACTTATTCACCTTCAAAAGTAGCATTACAAAGTTCTCTTACAATGATCTTCACTATTCTATTGAAGGATAAAGAGAATTCTACCAATTCTCTATCGAAATTAGTACAAAATTTAGTCTAACACTTCTTTTTACTACTAAACTTCTTACAAAGGCTTTACAAATGACTTCTATTTATACATAAATGTTCCTCAAGTTATTTTCCAACTTGCATGAATCATTAATGCATGGAAATGATGAAGATTTGCTTGGGGATTCCAAATGAGCACAAAAGTCTTCATTTATGCTTCCAATGTATTCTTCCACTTGCAATACCCTATTCCCATCTAAAAATGTTTGCAAAAATAGCTGGAAGAAGATGCAAGTTGAAGCCCAAGAAAAGTCCAGTTGACCAACGATCTACGGGTAGCAACTCACGGATCACTCCTTGTGGACCTCACTTGAGTTCTGATTTTTGCTGAGCTGGCATCCACGTGTGCAAGCATTTTTCATGTAGTTTCCTACATTTTGATGAAGAATTGGATTTTTCCCTTATTTTTGCACAATTATTCCTTTAAATTGTTCATCCAATTTTAACTCTTTGAATCACCATTAACTTTGATTTTTCTTTACTCCAATCCATCCAAAATAAGTTTTAGTATGATGAACCTACAATTATACACAAAAATTGTGCATTAATTTGCTCAAATAAAAATTCTACCTCAAAAACCTAATTTAGGTAAAAACCCTAATTCTTATGAATTGTTAGAAAATGAGTCATTTGTAACCAAAAATACTATAATTAGACTAAGATAACATTTAAAACATATAATAATAAATATAATAATATTGTAAATTTATTACTTATTAGCCCTTGACACCCGAATCATTCTCTCTTGCCCTAGATTAATTTTCATGAACCAAAATTAGTACAAATTAATCAAAATAACAGCATAAACTTCATCCATCCACAAGAAGTTGAAAGAGGACTACAAATTTTTACCTTATCTGGGAGGAGATAAATGAGGGTGGGATTGTTCTGTGGTGGTGAAGATCTTGTAAGAAATGATGATAACTTCGGTAGTGAAGCTGGTTTGAATGAGCGGCAGTGGAGGGTTGTTTTTGGTGCTGGGCAAAGTTGATTTTGGATGGTTGTGGCGAATTCAGGAGAGTTGGCAGTAGCTGGAGGTTGATTGCGATAAAGATGGTGATGATTATGTGGTTGGTTGTATGGGAGTCTAGTGGTTCTACAAGGAAGTGACGGTGGTCTTGGCCGGTGGTGGTGTCGGATAGCAATTCTGAGCAAGTTTTATGGCGTTGTTTGAAAGGGATTGTTTTCGTGGACTTTTGGTTATGGAGGTGGTGGGCCGATTGAGATGAGGTTGTGAATGGGATTTTTTGCTATTTTGTTGATATTTTTTCTTTGCAGGTAATGGAGTGGATAATGGTGGTGTTTCGGGCTGTGATGATTCATAGTTGTGGCTGTGTGAGGTAAGGGTAGCTGGAGTTGGGACTGTTTGGGCTGTGTTGTGGATTGCAAGTTTTGAGGTTTGCCTATGATGGTTTTTTGGCTGGACGAAGTTCAATTAGGCTATGGTGGAGGAGAGTGATTTGTGGTGGCTTTTGGGTAATTTTGCAAGTAAGGTGATGGACTAGACATTGACGACGGAATCGCGGTGGTTGGTGGAGATATTTGGAGCTAATTTGGGGTTATTTTGGATTGTCTACTAGTGGCTCCGGTTGAGTTTGACAATGGATTGTGGCAGGGGCGTTGATTATTAGAAGTGGTTGAAGGATTGGCAAGTGGAATTTGAATTAAATTTTGGGCTGTTATTGGCGGTTTTGTATTGAGATTGCTGATGGCTGTGAGGTAGTGAGGTCCCTGGTGGTTGCTGGTTATTGTTGGCTAAGATGGTCTAGGTTTAGAGGGTGGGGCATTTAAGGTTGTTCTTGGTGTTGAGGGGTGGCTTATGGCTGGAGTTTTGATATTTGAATCTTTGTGTGTGTTGTGAACTGAAGTGTTTGAATTGGGGTGTGTGTGTGTGATGAATTGCGTGGTGATTGAATGTGCGTTTGTGTGTCTAATGGTGTATTGTGTAAGAAAGTGTAAGATTGTGCGCTAGTGTGTGAGAGAGTGTGAAGACAGTGTGTATAGTATGTGAGAGAAAAGTGTGTGAAGCGTGTGAAAGAGTAGCTGATGTGTGTTTGTGTGTGAGAGAGAACGTGAATGTGTGTAGTGTTTGTGAGAGAGAATATGAATGTGTGTAGTGTGTGTGGTGTGTGAGAGAGAAGTGTGTGAAGTGTGTGAGATGTTCTTAGAATTTAGTGTGTGTTTTTGGTGTTTTAGGTGTAGGCTTGAAGATGAATGTAAAGTTCTAGTGTGTGTTCTAGGTATTTTAGGTGTGGGATTGAAGATGTACTAGTGTGTGTTCTAGGTGTGGAGTTGAAGATGTGCTAGTGTGTATTTTAGGTGTTTTAGGTGTGGGGTTGAAGATGTACTAGTGTGTGTTCTAGGTATTCTTGGTGTAGGGAAAAAAAACTAAAATAAAAAAATCACTCAAGGGCTTTTCTTTTTTTCTCCTTTTTTTTTAGTCCCCAAAAGGGCTAGTTATAGTGCAAGAAAAACTTATCCTCCAAGAAATGAGTAAAAAGACTAAAATTCTCCTTAACAACAAAAATGACTATTTTACCCTAAAATGATTTTTGAAACAAAAAAAATTAAAATTAAAATTAAAAAATGTCATGACTTTTCTAAAAAAAAAAAAAGTGAAAGAAAAGAAAAAAAGAAAAAAATGTAAATAACAATTTTTATTAAATAAAAAATTTGATAAAAAAACACATTTGCGTGCACAAATAACCGTTTTGCCCCTAAATAGAATATTTACCAAAAAAATCATATGAAGAAAATCAGAAAAAATTTAGAAAATGCTTAAGAACCTGAAAAATAAATTTTAGACCAAATTAGCAAAAATGGTGCTTGCGACGCGAAATGACCATTTTCCCCTTGCACTCACGAAATGTACAGAAAAAAATAATTAAATCTGAAAAAATTACAAAAATTTAAAAACAAGTATGAAAATGAAAAATATGTATTTAGAACTCCAAAATTAATGAAAAATATTTACATGCAGAAAATTACTATTCCCCCCCCCCCCCAAAATTACTGACTTTGTCATTTTTATCCAATAATCAGAATTTGACTTCAAATAGTAAAAAAAGGTCCTCCAATGTTAGAAAATGAGTGGTGTGTTAAAATTTGGTGTCTGCAGACCCTTCCAGGTTTCAATTTTCTTTCAATTAAGTCCTCAGGACTGCAATTATGCCTTTTACTTGTTGGAATTTATGTTTTGCCCCCCAATTTACTTCAATGTTACATTTCTACCCCCTTAGACTTATGTGAATTTCTAATTTTTATTCTTTAAACCTTTATAGAAATTTGTTTTTAGTACCATTAGTTGCTAGGATTTACATTTTTATCCTAATTTTGTTAGTATTTCATATTTTAGCCTTTATTTGTTTATACCGCGATACCTTGACGTGTTTATTTGTGTTCTTAAGCCTTTGTACCGGGTCTTCAAAAAAGGTACTCCTATTTCTCGTCAATTTCTCTTTATGTACTCCAATGTGATTTTTTGTGCATTTTCTTCATATGTTTCTTATTTTTACACACTTTTACGTATTTATTTACATTAGGCTATTTAGTTTTGAATTTTATTGTTTAGCAAAAATGTAATAGATAGATCCCAATTTCTTTTATTTTTCACCTGTTTTTGCATTTATCTAGTCAATGTAATAGATAAGTTGCATTTATGCTATTTTTGGCAAAATCTTGTATTTAGATAGACAAATGTAATAGATAGATTATTTTTACTTTTTGTTTTTCCCTCAAATTGTAGCTAAATCCCCCGGTGTAATAGTTAGGACTCATGTGCTTTTGCATGCTTATGTGTTTATTTGCTTTACCGCTTTGTTTAGGATTTTGTATCTAGATATCATGCTTACGTGTTATGTGCTCCTACATGCTCTTAGATGCCTTTGTATGTTTATTTGCTTTCAATTCATGTTTTATTATTTTGATTCAGGTTTCATCAATTTTATTATTCCATCACCACACTAGTCCAATGTTAGTTGTGGCTTTACTGTTACTCTGCTAGTCTAATGCTAGTATGGGTTTCCTAGAAAGGACTAGTTTAACACTAGACCCTTAGGTCATTTTAGTGATAGTTTCACTCGCGTGCATTTCATCGCATTTCACACACACTTTCCTTTTTTAGAATTTTCCATGTCTTTGCATGATTTTTGGTATATTTTTATTATTATTACCTATTTTTAGCATTTGACAGGGCATGACATTTGGGTTGTATTTCACTTAGAAGTTAGGTCATTTTTGTGTGATCCGACTAGAGATAGTCGTTTACTTGCATAGAAAGTGATAGATTAACAAGCCGTCCCCCCTCTATGAGTAAAAAAGTTTAGTCACGAGTTAATTAGTCCTCCGTACCCGTTATATTGCATCCCCACATTCTTTGACCACTTATTATCTATATTACTATTTTTCTTCTCTTGTTACATTTCATTTTGCATCTACACTCGTGACTCCCTTAAGGTCTTGACTCAGGTTTTGTAATTAATGCGATAATTCTAATCAAGTCTTGACGGAACATTTTGACCTTCGCGATATTCACATTAGACTTAAAATTTGCATTTATATAGACACATCCAAACGTGATAGAATTTATGATTAATTTAGAAAATTTTGATTAAATTTTACAACTAGTTTCGGTTAGGTTGAAAGGGTGCCTTAGGCGCAAGCCTTTGTCTTCCCTTTCTTTAAATGTGACTCCCGGACCTTCTTCTCTTATTTTTTCGTAGACTGGAGTCAAAAAAGTGTTTTTAAATATTTTTTTATATTTTATATTTTGTCTTGTTAAATGATTTTTTCGGGTGACTTGGTATATCCTAACTCAATATCAAGTGGTGACTCCATTTTTTAAATAAAACCCTTTTTTAAAATTAGTTGGCTAAAACTGTCGCACTTTTAGTCTCGACTTTATTTTGTTTAAAATACCGTTTTTTCTAAATAACACTTTTTTACTCAAAACCCAATTTCTCCTCACACACGCACAATTTTCCAAAAACTCTCTTTCGAAAAGAGTCACTGAACCAGACAGCCTTTTCGGGGTGTGACAGTTGTGGATCGACCCGCGTGCGTAACAATTTTCGGGGCATGATAGATTTTGGCGACTCTACTGGGGATCACAAGTGAGTCTGAGTACTAGGCTTAATCACTTTTCCTTTTTTAACCCTTCTATTCCATCGCATTTGGATGTTAGGATTGCATTTTTTTGCTTTTTGGGTTTTTAGGTTTTGTTTTCGTATTTCACACACCTTGTCTCTCGTCTATCTGTGTGATGTATGTTTTACTTATCTTTGCTTTGTTTGACCGCATTTGCATTTGGAGAGGGGGTCAATCACCCTACGCTTTATCGTTCCTTCCTCTCATAAGGAGCACTCCATACGTGCATTTGATATTTTACACTTTTTATCTTTTTGGTAGTTGTCACCCACCCATCCTGATTAGGAATAGGATTGATCTACTTAGACATGTGACCGTCGCACAATGTGCACGTAACATTGTCTAGGAGATCACCCGAACTCTTGGTTTAAGTCCATAAGTCTAGAGGTTTGGGGACTTTAAGAATTAACCCGCTTGGACACGTGGCCATGGCCCGATGTGCGCATAACAGTGTCCAGGGGATCACTCGAACCATCGACCTGGGATCCTTGGAATTGACAGACTTGTAACTTTTTGGATCCCTCAATCTAAAAGTTCGGGAAGTAAAGCCTTAATCGGGTCTAGATGCATTAGTGAGCCCAACCTCATGCATCCATATATAATGAGCCTAAGGTTGAGTCAGTCTTACCTTACAGGTACACTAGGAACGAGAGAAGGGAACCCACCCCCTTTACTTTTCCTGTTATGCTGTTTACTGCTATTTGTTTTGTTAATGTGTTATGTGGTATTCGTTGAATAAACTAACGCACTCTCTTTCATTCTATGATCACATTCACAACCATAGAATAAAGAGCCCAGCATGGCGCTCCTGTAGGAAGCCAACTCATTGTCAGCATGTTTAAATTTTCATTTCACAACTAATCTCTTCGAGAAAGATGAAAATAGCATTTTCATAAATTTTTACAAATTGCATTTGGTTGTAAACAAAATACCCAAAGTTACAATCCTTGTAAATTTGAAAATCTCAAAAATCTAATTTTTCGACTTGCATTTTCGAATAAGATTTGTGGTTCTAGACATTTTTTAAAGTTTAATTCATCCTTGTTGCACTTGTTGATTTTATCCGAACAACTAATTTTCTCAAAGTCAATAAATGCATTCAAGAGGGCAAATTTTTGTACAATTCATGTTCATCTTTTTTAAATAAATTATACATCATTTTTGCCTTATCTCCCACCCTCCCGTCCCACACTGCAAGAAAAAGAAGATTTTAACACATGTTTCATTCTATTTTAAGAAACTGGCATTTTTTATTTATGTAACCCTAAACAGTGTTGCAATTTTTGGCTTTCTTTCAGTGTTGTATCTTATAGCCTCATGGAAGCTCGATTTTTCAAATTAAATAAATTAAGTCAATAATTTTTTGTATAGTTCATGTTCCATCTTCTTTGAAGAAATTTTTCATGTTCCATCTTCCTCGAAGAAATTTTGTATCATTGTCAGATTAAAATTTTTAGGGCCCTTTTCAAATCTTACATTTTTTGCATATTTTAATCTTCTTTGATAAACTAGCATCACGCACAAACCCTAGAGGGAATGCCATTTTGGGAATCCCATTATAGGAAAGCTGTCTTTTTGTCTCGAGTACATAGAGTACATAACCCTAAAAAGACATGCACGTTTATATTTTCGTATCGTCATAGCAGGTGAGACCCTAGGTAAGGTAATTTGAGCTAAATGGAGGCATTTCTTGCTAGCAAATATGACCCATATTCATTTGAAAGGGGGGTCTCACTCTAAAGGATTGCATTTCATGCTAGGCCTACCTTTGGCACAATAAAGGCACCCCCTAGGACATGCTTCCGTTTTGCTTTTACACATACTAATTAGAATTTTTTTTTATTTTTATACGTTCTCTAATAGAGGCGACAAATTAGGAAAGGCATCTAATGAATGTTTGGTTTTGGCATTTAATTATTTTTAAATTGTAATTTTATTCAAGTGAAGCATCGCATACTCGATATCTACCAAGTCAAAAACATGTCTGCTCTATCCAAATTATCTGAAGGACCATGGAAATCAGTTTTTAGAATTAATAGTGCTAATGGTTTGGATAAATGTGTCTGACTAGGATGACTAGTATGATTGATGAAATTGTATCACACAGGCAGACAATGGCTCATTTTAGATGTAATAACAATAGGAGTAATTTGGATGCTAATAAATATACTCCTTTTGTAAATTTAAGATTGCTTGCATTTAAAATTCTTTTTCAGAGGGAGCCCTCAAATGAATTTCTTTCTTTAAGTTGCTTGTGGCACTATACTTTCCCTTCATGTTTTACATTTAGCTTTTGAAAAAAATAAATAAATGTATAAATAAAAATTTCAAGTCCTTTTGGTATATTAAGCAAACAATTCTTTAATGAGGCCTCGAAATAATTCACATTTTTTCTCAAAGCCTAATGCTAGGTTTGTGTAATTGTAAGGTTTTCTCTCTTGATGAGTTAATTAAAGTTCAAAATGAATGAAAAGAAAAACATCTTCTTGTATTTTTGTATTTTAAGATTGTCAAAAAATAGATGCCTACGATCTTTGGATGTCTTCTATATCCCTCTAGATTGTGAAATAACACAGACTGTAAATAAACTAGAGTGATATTGATGAAGAATATGGATTTCATGATAAGGGATTCTGAATAATATAGATGGAAACCTAAGCTTAACTGAGAAGGACCAAAAGTTTTTAACATTGGCACTAAGGATAGCAGATTTATTGTTTAGATTCTCACTTTTGAGTGTTAGAATTATCAAGGAAGAAGGTCGCAATGAATTGTCAAGCCAATTCCACCGCCACCTACCTCGCCACCACAGCCCGAAATTAGACATCAACAATATCCACTATCATCTTAAACCACCATAAATCCCCTTCACCAATGAGCCTCACCACCTTCACAATTCACCATCCCCACTGTTCCTGCTGTCGCACCCCTGAGATTCCAACCATTCTCCCTCATCTTGATGCGGGTGGATTAGGTATACAAATATAGCAATAAATCTCTCAAATTTCACACACATACAAGTAATAAAAATACCTAATTCCCCTATAACTACAAATATACAGGCCAAAACAAGTATAGAGATATTAGGGTCAATCCCACGAGGAAACTTTAGCGGCAATTACCAAAGCTTGTTAACTTGCTTTATTATCTAGACATTTCATCGAACATGTGGTAGGCGAAGTAAAGAAAGTTCAAATACTTTAAGAAAAACTAATGGATGGAATTCACAAATACAAGTTTAGGGTGTAGAATCTACTAATGGTCACAAATATGCATGAAAAGATTAACAATTTGCTTATAACACCTTATCAATTCTATTAGCAACCAAAACTTATTCTCATAATGAATTAATTACTACTGCCAAACTTTATTCTCATAATGATTTAATGTTACTAACAACGAGATTTCCTAGTCTCATAGTGAAGCTTCCCATTGCTAGCATATTATGATCATGAGTTATGGTTATTACTTGTTAAACAAATAACCTTATTCCAACTATAAGCACCGCATCCTCATGTCTTTACTAGTAGGTTTTATCTACTTTTCTCTATTGTTACATGCAATTCTCATTGTCATACAACAAACAAGATGATGTCTTTTTTATTCCAAGTGACTCCCATTTTTATTTTATGGCCTATCTGGAAAGCACGAAATGATTGGGTTTTCTCAGGAAATGCTACTTCTTGGGATAAAATTTCTGCAAGCATTCGTTTGGATATTAAGATGACACTTGATATAAAATTTAAATGTTCTTTCATGTGTCATTCTTGGCTAGATCTTTTGTTTGATGTTTGCAAGAGAAAGCAGGGTATCAAGGTGATTCCAGTGAAATGGAGACCAGCATTGCAACATCTTAAATTAAATACGGATGGTTGTTCTAAGGGCAACCCTGGAGAATGCGGAGGAGGTGGGATTCTTAGAAATGGTCAAGGTAATGTTGTCTTAGCCTTTGCTACTTCCTTTGGTTTGGGTACAAGTGTTGAAGCAGAATTTGAAGCATTGTTATTCGGGATTCAACTATGCATATACAAAGGTTTTACGGGTTTTGATGTAGAATCAGATTCTTTAACTTTAGTGAAGATCTTAAAAGGAGAAGCTTCTTGTCCGTGGAAGGTGGTGCATCTTTTTGACAAAATTTGCAAGCTCAACACACATTGGAATGAGGTATTGCATTGTCTGAGACAAGCAAATGTTCCTGCTGACTTATTAGCTAATGAAGGTATTAAGAACAGACTGACCAGAGTTTATACTACATTTGGCTCTCTTCCTCATCAAGTTCGTGGAGCAGTGAGAATAGATAATTTGGGTTTTCCTTCTTTTAGATTCAAAATGTTAAAATTGTAGGTTATGCTTAGAAAATAGTACTTCTACTCTTTTACTTTAACTTAGATTTTTTTTCTTTGGTTCCTTTTAGATATTTGTAATAATTGAGGTAAGGTCCAGTCCCCCTCTTTTTTATGATTAATAAAATTTGGGAGTGGCGTCCCTCCTCCCCCCCCCCCCCGGTCTACGGGGTTAGCCAATAAAAAAAAAGATTTGCATTTGAGATTAATCAGCTACAAATTTGAAGAAAAGGTCATGCTTTGTTTCAAGAACTGTCATATAATAATTTTTTTCTTCATTCTTTCTTCTCCCCCTTAACAAACTTTTGAATTTGGAAACTTTGCACTAGGGTTTAGGCCACCATCATGGCTGATCTTCAGCCGGATGGAGGCCTGTCATTGCCTCCAGTAGCACCTCATGGCAAATCTCTATTACCTAAAACTTTTGCAGCAGCCTTGGCTAAATCTGCTGAACAAAATTTATCAAAAGATCATGGGAATTTTTCACTCTATCATGGGAAGCCGGCCTTGTTCCTTTCCAAATAGGAGATGTTATATTTTTCTCAGCCTTTTCAGAATGCACTGGTTGGTCAATTTGCTTTGGAAAGACCTTCCATGGAGGAGATTCGTAAGTTCATCTTGTCTCTTGGATTGAAGACAGATTGCCTGGTTGGATTACTAGATGCCAAACATGTTATCTTGAGGCCTCAAAATACAGAAGACTTCACTAGGCTTTGGCGTAGGAAGACTTGGTACGTCAAGAACATGGCTATGGTGCTGTCTTGTTGGACTTTCAACTTTTGTCTAGACTGTCAATCAGCGTTGGCTCCAGTATGGGTCAACTTCCCAGATCTTCCATTACCGTTGTTTCCATGTCCATGTTGTCAAAATTAGGTAGTCTAATTGGGAAACCTCTGCAAGTTGATGAAGCAACGGTGGGATTAAAGAGGCTGTCTGTCGCTGGAGTCCTGGTTGAAATGGATGTCTCAAAAATTCCTGTTAAAAGGTTTTGGATTGATTTTGAAGGAGGTTTCTAGCAAAAGGTGGATTATGAGAATTTTCCTGGGTATTGTACCCGTTGTTCTAGGTTAGATCATGTGGTGGAAGAATGCCTTGTCAAGAATCCACAACTGAGGAAAGCTATAACAAGAAGCAATCACCAAATGCTTCTTGAAGAACAACAGAAACGAAAGGCTATGTGGGTGATGAAGCAAAAATCGGCGAGTGCTAATAATGGGATGCAGACAGTAGTAGATTCTGAAAAAGAAAACTAGACACGAACAATGGAGATTAGCAATAATAATATCTCTCTGGAAGTTGCTGTTGCAAAAGCTGATTGTCTCGCAGAGGTTTAGGCTAATGCTGAAGCTGAAGTCTCAACTAAAAATCTGGGCTCGAATGTGAATGAGAATTAGGAGGCACAACTGGATGATAGATGAATGAATGCAACTGCTGATTAGGTTAGGATACAGCCATTAGTTCTAGATGCTCCAGGTGGGTTAAATGAATCTGATGTGGACTTTTTGCAAGTTGGACAGATAGAATCCATGAACCGTGGTTGTTTTCGACATCTTAGGATTTCATGGGATGACAGTAGGGTTGCGGTTAGGGCTGCTAATGCTACTGGTAAAGGTTCTCAATTTCATCGAGGTCGACTTTCAGTAGATTATAGGCATAACATAGCAATATCGGTGGACAGCTTCAAAGATTTTCAGCAGCAAATCTCTGATAGAATGCAGGAGTGAATGCTTCGAATGACTAATATGTTGATCATCAGGAGCAACCGCCAGCTGACTTACAAAAAAAGAAAATGGAGAAAAAGCTTAAAATCCAAGGGCATAAAGAGATTAGAGGAACAATCTAAAGCTAAGTATTCTTTACGTTCTTTTAATGATAAGTCCAATTAACATCTTGTTTTGGAATTGTTAAGGAATATTGAGTATGAAAAAACTTTGGCAATTATATGTGTAACAGCCCCACCTTACCCAAAGGTGCACCAAAGGGTTTAGCGGACTGTCTGCCTAGCTCTCGCCAGGACTCGAGTCGAGCACTCGCTCAATACATACACAAAATTAATGCAAAATAAAACACATTCATAAAGAGATATATTCATAAAATTCATTTGAAGTATAGGTATTACAAAAGGTTTTACACACTAAAATTTACATAGCATGTACAAGAATAGCCTAAACAAGTGGCTATCAAGAGATACCAAACAAAACATGTACAATGTCCAAAATCAGCTTTTCCAGCTTTAGTATTTTGGGAAACCTGGTTAAAGAAAACAAATGAATGGGATGAGTTATAATAGCCCAGTGAGTGCCCAAGTCATGCAACCATACCAAGAAACCATTATTTTATGGTAGAAAAAATAATTGACAAGTTAAATAGACAGGTCATGTACAATTTAATTAACAAGTAGTCAATGGCGGATACAGGGCTCAACTACGGAAGCAAGCTTAGCCGCAGAAGGAGCAAGTACTGATCATCTAACCATGATGTTAGAACTGAGATAATAGCTCGGGTCTTTATCAAAGGTCATGCCAGTATTATCAAGCAAGAACCCTAACCACCATTCACCTTATAACCTCCGTACAAGGCTACCACATCCAGGGAGAAATCTCAACCCTGGAGGGCCAACACGCAAGAAAGTTCAATCCGGAGTTGGCCTCTTTGAGGATTCACAACTCATAAGGGAAAGAACATCACGCCCTAAAACACCCAGCACCTTATATCCTCCCAAGCCTGTCCGGGTTGACTATCCGTGAAGTAACGGTGAAGTTAGTCATGGAAGTCTCATGCACAAGTAACACATTGGATAATGAAAGCGTGTAACACATTGCGGAATAGATGTGATAAAGTACACATCTTTCCTCAAGTAACACATATCATAAAATAACAATTACAAGTATAGCATAATATTTCTTAATATAACATTCTCAAGTATGACAAAGCAATTCATGCATCATACACACATAGAGACACTCACCTGAAATGCCTAAGAAAATATTTTGTAATACGGTCGTGATTCGTTTTCGGATCCTGAAATTTAAAAGAAATAATATAATGAAAACCCGATTAAAACCCTAGTAAATTTAGTAAGAAAATTCAAGAAAATACCCCACTTATTTCTAGGGTTTTGGTTTTAGGGTTTCTAGGGTTAGGTTTTCTTATTCTAAGAAAATTTAATCTATCACTAGATCATTTTCTAAAAATTCCTGCACATCAACTTCCTTAAATTGAGCATATCCTAGGTTTAAAAATCTCACTTGTCAATTTTTCTTCTTTTAATTCTACCAAAATTTCGGCAGCATTTCCCCTTAAAATCGGACTAACCCAAATTTTTTTCCTGCAAGAAAATCAGCCATCCAACCTAATTTCAACAAGTTCTACAACTTCTATGTTCAACGCAAACTCAAATTCATTCGAATCTCTACTCAAATTCAAGAGTTCTACTCCAAGAATCTTCAACCAAGTAACATATAACACATGAGATTTCAAGGTTTAAATGCTATTTACTAGCCTATCTAACCACAAGAACACTTTATCTAGCAAGTAAATCTCCAATTCAAGCAAAGTTCTCCAAGTAGTAACAACAAGAATCTAGGTTTAAGCTTGCATAAAAGACTAATTAAAACTTGAAATTAGTAGGAAAAGTTCATAGTAAATACCTTAGATAAGCTTAGAACTTTGCTTAGGAAGGAAAGAAGCTCACTTTCTATGGTGGATTTGCCCAAAATTTGGAGAATAAGCTTCAAGAAGTTGAGAGCAAAATGAGAGGAAAAGAGAGGGCAAGGGGTTCGGCCAAGAAGAAAGAAAAAGAGAGAGAAATAGGCTAGGAAAATAAAAAAGAAATAAAGACAAAGGTGAGGAAAAGAATAACCAATAAAATCATAACAAGAGTCAAAGTAGGGTTTATGCTTTTTAGGTATTAGTGGTCAACTTGGATTAATTTGATTAGTAGAACTTTTTAATCTCTTATCACCTAATACTAGCACTATTATGGCACAAATTATTAAAGTAAAAAGAGGGGAAAATGGAGAGAGAAAGATCCGGCCATAAGGAGAGAAAAAGAAAGAAAGAAATCGGCCAAAAGGAAAGAAAAGAAAGAAGAATTTTCGGCCAAGAGAAAAGAAAAAAAAAAGAGAAGAAATTTCAGCCAAGGAAAAGAAAATAATGCAAGAAAATAAGTGAAATTTTTGAGTAAAATTGAGCTAAAATTTAAGTAGTCAAAAGACTAGAAAATAGTAGAATAAACTAATCAAAATTTAAACACTAATATAAATTAAATGGTCAAGTAAAATTATTCTAAATTTAGTACTTAGGTGTCCTTACTTAATAATGAAACTCTTAGTTAATTAACCTAATTAACTCAAGAAATCTTCCAACTAATAAATCAAGGATTAACACTTAACCCTAAATAAAAGAATGTCTCTTGTGAGTGCATTTTCTAGGGTGTTACCATATGACTTGTGTAAATCAAAGAATGTTAGATTACTATTCCTTATAGAACCCATGTCTTCGGTTGAGCATCTACTTAAGGTGCAAAGGTTTTTGCATTTTGATTTTGGTAACTCTTTTTTGGAAAATAAAATTTGGTGTCTATGGAATGTAGGATATAATTGTGTGTTTCAGGAATATGGGGATTTAATAGTGCATGTTAAAGTGGTGTATAATTCTGGGGACATTATTAACATTTCTGCCATTTATGCTAAATGCTCCATTGTGCGTAGGAGGGATCTTTGGATAGCCTTGTGTACCTTGGCAGTCTCTATGTAAGAGCCATGGTTGGTGCGTAGTAACTTCAACGTTATTTCCAGAGCAAAAGAAAGAGTAGGTGGTGCTGCTCCTAATTGTCAAGCTATGGAGGAATTCAACTTGGCAATGGCACAATGCAGTCTCTTAGATATTCCTTTTGATGGGTCTATGTATACATGGACGAATGGTAGGGTTTGGCAACGGCTTGATCGTGCTTTAATAAATTCTTCTTAGCTTGAGGCATTTCAAGTGCCACAGATTTCCCACCTCAGCAGAGGGCGTTCGAACCATAGGCCTATGCTGATTTCTTCTTCTCAAACGGCGAAACCAATCTCAACTTTTAGATTTATCTATGCCTGGGTCAAGCACAAGGGCTTTCTGGAAGTGGTGAGACACGCATAGGACAACCCTACATCTAGTAGGGGGTTGCAGAAGTTACACAACAAATTGTGCTTTGTGAAGAAAAAATTACGTAGTTGGAATTTGAAGGTGTTTGGTAATGTGAATGACAATGTAAAGAAGTCTGAAGCTGTGATGGTGGAGAGGAAATTAGAATATGATTAACAAAGAATTGAGTTATCACGTATTAAATATGCTGAAGCTAGGGCGAATTACCTTCATCACTTAGCAACTCAGTCAGATTTTTGGAGGCAAAAGGCAGCTATAAAATGGGCTAAAGATGGAGATGCAAACACAACTTTTTTTCATGCTCAGGTTAAGCAAAGAAGAAACGCAAATTTTATAGGAAGGATTAAAGGAGAAAATGGACAATGGTTGGACGATATTGATCAAATCAAACTCTCAGCTCAACATTTTTTTGAGTCTCTCTTCTCTTCGGGTCGTGGCAGAAGTGTGGTGGAATGCAACTTGCATTTGCCGGCGGTCTCGCAGGAACAAAAAAAAGATTTTATTGAGCCCCCTTCTCTGCAGAAGGAAGTGGTGTTTGGGTTAGAGGTTGATAGCATTGTTGGTCCAGATGGCTTTAGAGCTTGCTTTTACCAATCGTGCTTGGACATTGTGCATGGTTATTTGTATGAGGCTATTCTAGATTTCTTTCGGGGGGCAACTATCCCAAGAGGGATTTCTAGTATCTCTATTGTTTTGATCCCCAAGAAGTAAGGAGCATCACATTGAAAAGACTACAGGCCTATTAGTCTTTGTAATGTGAGTTCAAAAATTATTTCAAAGTTATTTGCGGGTCGCCTAAACAAACAACTTCCTTCACTCATTTCTCCTCTCCAGTCAAGCTTTATTCCAGAAAGGAACATTCTTGACAATATTTTATTGGTGCAAGAGTTGGTGCAGGATGTAAATAAAAAACTTGGAGTTTCTAATTTAATTCTTAAATTAGATATGAAGAAGGTATATGATTGAGTGGATTAGCAATTTCTGCTCTCTATGATGAGGAAGTTTGGTTTCCATGAAAGAGCCGTGGATATGGTGTACAGGATCATCTCAAATAAATGATTTTCCATGTTAATCAATTTACAGTCTATCGGTTTTTTTAAATCAACAAGAAGAGTAAGACAAGGTGATCTAGTTTGCCCAAGGTTGTTTGTATTGGTAGCTAAATTTTTTGGGAAACGGCTTCAACAAATTCATGATGATAATAGAGAGTGTAGGTATAAATTGAAGGGAGGGTCTATTCCTTATTTAGCATTTGCTGACGATATGGTGGTGTTCACAAGAGCTTCAAGTAGTGCATTGAGGAAGTTTGCTGATTTTGTTGAGGAATATGAAACAACTTCTGATCAAAAAATCAATTTTGAGGAGAGCTTCTTTATTTGTTCTTCTAAAACTTTAGCTAATGTTGAGGCTTTGGTCAAAAGAATTACTGGATTCCGTCGCCGTCAATTGCCTTTCACATATCTTGGTGCCCCTTTAATGATAGGGAGACCTAGAAGTGTTATGTTTGATGGATTAATATCAAAAGTGAGAAAAAGAATTCAGCACTGGAGCTGCAAGCTATTATCCACAGGTGGGAAGATTATTCTTCTAAAACACGTGTTAGCTTCAATGCCTGTATATTTGTTGTAGGTGTTGAGGCCGCCAAAAAGAACTATGTAGTTACTGAAGAGAATGTTTAACAGTTTTCTGTGGGATGCAAATGTGGACTCCAAGAGAATACATTGGTCTCCTTGGGAGAAACTTTGTTTCCCGACTGATGAAGGAGGATTGGGATTTCATTCATTGGAAGATATGATAGAGAGCTTTCCATCAAGTTTGGTGGAATTTTAGGGATCACAAATCCCCTTGGGCTAAATTCATGTGTGTAAAGTATGTTTCGAATCACCATCCATTAGAAACTCAAGTAAGGAGTGCTTCTTCAACTTGGCGACGGTTGGAAAGTGCTCGTGAGGTAGCTGAGGAACACATTCGCTAGAGATTTGGAGTAGGAATGGTTGATTTTTGGCTTGACAGATGGATTCTTGATGAACCTCTGGCTGTATGTTGTCCACGAGTGACATGCCACAATTTTTGGCGGCTAAATTTTTTCATGGAAGCGGATGGAATAAGGAGAGACTTTCTCATTGGCTCACTTCTAATGTTGTAGATCAAATTATGCAGGTTCCCATTGAGTAGGAGGTAAACGATGTGATAATTTGGACCTCATCTACTAATGGTAGGTTTTCCATGTCTTCTACTTGGCAGTGCATTAGGCAAAGGAAAATCTCATCATATGTGATAAAAGTCATTTGGAACAGAAAATTATATCTTTCTTGGCTTGGAGGGTGTTAGCTAATTTCTACCTCTTGACTGTGTGATCCAAAAAAGAGGAATCCAGTTGGTGTCGTGTTGCCATTGTTGTAGGCGGGCAAGGGAGGATGTTAGGCATCTTTTTTTTGGAGGGTAAAATTGCTATAGAGGTTTGGAATGATTTTTGCAAATGTTTCGGACTATGACATTCTCCATGGGTATGTGCGTCGGCAATGCTTATGGATTGGTTTCTTTCGGCTTCGTCTGATGATTCATTGAGATGCATGGTTCCAATTATTATCTTGTGGTTCATTTGGAAGGCCAGGAATGAAGCAAGGTTTCACAATCATGCAATGGAGGCTCATAAGGTGATTTTTGTGATAAATAATATTTTCCTTCTCTTTCTCACACACAAAAAATGGATAGGGCATGGTTGGGGGAGGACTTAGATACTGTGTTGGCAAAAAAGTTTACTGTTACACCGGTTCGTAGGGTCTATGTGGTACCAGTGTATTGGAAGAAACCTTCTTTTGGGTTTCTTAAATTTAATACTGATGCTAGTGTGGTAGACAATAGGGCGTTCGGCGGGGGGATTCTAAGGGATATGTCAGGTAATATGTTGATTGGATCCTGTATCAACTTAGGTGGCTTGGATGTGTTGTCAGCAAAAACAATGGCTATACTATATGTAGTTCAGTTGTGTGTCAAAGAAGGATGGAGCAATATTTTTTTTGAGATAGACTCTGCGATTTTGGTACATGTGATGCAAGGTGAAATTATTGCTAAATGGCCTCTATGCAAAGCTTTAGTGCAAATTCGTCACCTACTGGTTCAAGTTCATGGGATAGTTTGTCACATTTTCAGGGAAGGAAATAAGGCTGCAGATTATTTTGCCTCTCTTCATTCGGATCATGAGTTAATCTTCAATAATGTTACACAATTGCCTACTAGGGGTAGGGCTATTCTTCACTTGGATAGTCAAGGCTTGTCATATATTGGATCATTCTTTGTAAAGGAGTAGTACTCCTAATTTATTGCTTTCTTTTGACATGTATTGGAGGTTTTGGTCTAGTCCCCCTCCTTTTTATTTTATTTAGTAATTAATAAAATTTGGCGCTAGCTACCCCCTCCCGTGTACGGGATTTTACCAAAAAAAAAACTACAAATTTGAAAACCAAGTAAATGAATAAGCAAGAAGAAGACATGTCAAGATAAGTCTTACTCAAAACATATTGTCGCGTCCTAAAAAATCGTGAAGGAAAGGGTACTAGTGGGATCGTTGACTGTCACGTCCCGAAAAGGACGGTCCGGTCTGATGACCCTTTCGAAAATAAAGGTCTTTAGAAAACCGTGCGTGTGTGAGAAAAATCAAATTTTTGTAGAAAAAGTGTATTAAAAAAATGATATTTTAAAAGAAAACAAGGCCGGGACTAAAAGTACGACAGGTTTGGCTAAATAATTTTTGAAAAAAGGTTTTATTTTAAAGAAAATGGAGTCGCCACTTGGTACTAAGTTAGGGTATACCAAGTCACCCGAAAAAATTGTTTAACAAAATAAAAAATAAAAAATAAAAATTTTATAAAAATATTTTAAAACCCTTTTTTGACTCCGGTCTACAAAAAACGAGAGAAAAAGGTCCGGGAGTCACATTTGAAGAAAGGGAAGGAAAAGGCTTACGGCTAAGGCACCCTTTCAACCTAGCCGAAGCTAGTTGCGGGGTTTAATCAAAATTTTTCTAATTTAACCCTAAATGCTATCGCGTTTTGGATGTATCTAAATGCATGCAAATCCTAAGTCTAAATGTGGGTATCGAGAGGGTCGGCATGTTCCATCGAGACTTGGTCGGAATTATCGCATTAATTACGAAACCCGAATCGAGACCTCGAGGGAGTCACGAGTGTGAATGCAAAATGTGATGCAAAAAGAAAGAAAAGAACAATATATAGTAAGTGAAGAAAGAAAGTGGGTATGCAACATGACGGGTATGGGGGACTAATAACTCGTGACTGAATGTTTCTACTCACGAAGGGGAGAACGGCCTGTACGTCACCGCTTCCCACGTGAGTAGACGACTATTTTAGTCGAATCACACAAATGTCCTAAAGTTTAAGTGCAGTGCAACCTAGATGTCATGCATTTTTTAAAAACGTGTAAAATATAATAATAATAGCAATAAAAAATCATTCCAAATGAAAAGAAAACTAGAAGTGTATGAAATGCTATGAGAACTGCACACGAATGTACCTAACACTAAAAAGTCCTACGGGCCTAGCGTTGGACTAGCCCGTTTCTAAAAATCCCACTAGCGTTGGACTAGCAGAAAAGAAAGAAGTCACAACTAGCGTTGGACTAGTGTAGTGATAGAATACCATAAATCATGAATTCAATATTAAAGCATGAATTAAAAGCAAATTAAACATATAAAAACATATAAGATCACATAGGAGCACATAACACATAAGCATAATATTCTAGATGCAAAATCCTAATAAAGCGGTAAAGCAAATAAACACATAAGCACACAAAAGCAAATAAATCCTAACTATTACACCGGGGGGCTTAATTTACAATTTAAAGGGGGAAATTAAAATGCCCTATTTATTACACTTTCTATTTAATTACACAATTCTTGCTAAAATATGAGAAAAATAACCTAGCTATTACATTAACTAGCTAAATACAAAATATTATATTTTTGCCGAAATAATTAAATAGCATAAAATAAATAAATACACAATAATCATGTAAAAATAAAAATGTGAAGAAAATGCATAATAAATCACATAAAACACCTTGGAACACATAAAAAAGCAAGTAAAAGGTAAGGAAAATACCTCTTTTGAAGATCGGGTACTAATGCTTAAAACCACAAGTAAACGCGTCAAGGTATCGCAATAAATAAATAAAGCGCAAAATATAAAATGCTAATGAATTAGGGATGAAAATGCAATTTCCATGAAGCTAAAAGGCTAGAAAAAAATATTGTAATTCTAATGGGCCCAAGGATAAAACGTAGAATTTATAACTAATTGAAGGGTAAAAGGAAAATAAAAAAAAACATAATAATAATAAAAATCTCACAACTCTAAAGGATAGAAATGCAAACTTAAAGTAAATTGGGGGACAAAACAATAAATTCATGCAAATATGAAGTGAATTGCAAATTATAAGATTTAATTGAAATAATAGCAAAATCTGGGAGGTCAATTCACAGTTAGGGGGGACTTGATTGCATGTCATAAATAGCTTCTAGGGTATGTCAATTATTTTAGAAACAGACAAGGATTTGAACATAAATTTATTTATTTGAGATGAAGTTTCTCAAAATAAAATAAAATAAAATGATCTAAACTAGATTAATTAAACATATTATCTTAATTAAATAGCACAAACATTAAACTAAAGTAAGATGAATCACAAATCAGTAATCAATAGAACATGATTAAGCTAGAAAACTAAAAACAAAACAAACAAACAACAACAAAAATCAAAACACCAAAAAAAAAAAACTCCCCCAATCTAAATCGGTTTAAAACAAAATGATTAAACCTTAAACCCAATTTTTCCCAAAATTCAGTTTCTTTTTCTTCAAACCCCCAGAACATTTCCCCCCAGTCTTCCTCTTCCCACTCAGCCTTCTTCCCAATTTCTCTCTCACCTCTCTCTTGCCTTTATTTCTCTCCTCCCGATTCCCTCTCTGCTCCTCTCAGTTTCTTCTTTCCCTCGTCGAGTCTCAACCTCCCCATTCTCTTCTTGTCTTTTTTTTCTTTTCTATTTCTTCTTCCCACTTCTCTCTCTCGCATGTCTCCTTAGCCACTCTCTCTCTCTCTCTGTCTTCTCCAATTTCCTGGTTTTCTTCTCTTTCTCTCTGCCAACCGAAGTCAGCCCTATGTTCTCTCTATTTCTTTCTCTGTTCTTTTTTTTTTTCTATTTTTTTTTCTGTTTCCCCTCTCTTTTCGTTCCGTCTCCCTCTCCATCTTGCACCAAATGATTACCTAGATTGAGGGGAAAAACTATGGTGCATATGGGGTTCAAGTCAATCGGAGAGAGAGGGGCAAATGCGGGCAATTGGAAACTGATTTGAAGGCGGATGGAGGTGGTTCATTGGTGACTGAATTTGTTGTTGTGTTTGTGTTTTCTTTGCAGGTGGTCAGTGGAAGGAGGAGGCTTCTGATGGTGGTTGTGAATTGGTGGCTTCAATTGATGGATGATGGAGGTAGAGCAGAGTGGTTGTGGCCGTCCGGTTGTGTGGTGGTAAAAATGAAGAAACTGGTGATTGGGCATGCTTTCTCCTTTTTATTTTTATTTGTTACAAGTTTTGGATGGTGATACAGGGGATGACTTGTGGTATCTATGGCTGTATTTGTTGAATTGGAAGTGACTTAGCCGACTAGTTTCTGGTTTTGACAGTAATTGGGATGTGATTGGAGTGCCTGTGATTGTTAGGTGGTGGCTGACCACGGTGGTTGTGTTGCGTTCCAAGCCTATTGGTGGGAATTAGGGAATTGACACTTGCAAGAGATGGGAATTGGGGCTTGGTTGTGCTACTGTGTGTGTTTGTGACCATCTATGTTGTGTGTGAATTTGAGTGTGTGTGATTCTATGTTATTTTGGTGTGTGTATCTGTGTATTATTTCTGTGAAGTGCATGCTTTGTGTATGTGCTGTGTGTGTTTGTGTATGATTTGTATGAGGCGAATTGTGAATCATGATGTGTGTGAGGTGTATGACTGACTGTGTGAAGGTTTTGTGTGTGATTTTGTGATTGACTGTGAAGTGTGTGTTTCATGTATGTGAGTCTGTATGTATAATTGTGTGCAGTGTGTGTATTGTGTGTGAAAATCTATGTGTGTTTTTACTATCTACGTTTATGAACGTGGATATGTGAGTGTATGTTTACTGACTGTGCTGGAAATGGTATGACAGTGTGTTTGGGCTATGTTAAGTGAGTGGATTTGGTGTGTGTGTTTGTTGTGTGTATGAAGGCGTGAGTTTCTGTGTGTGTTCATGTGCCTGGCTGTTGTTTCTAAAAATTGAGGTGGCTTATTTGTTGATGTTTCTTGTGGGATGTGGCAATTGGGTTGCTGATGGTGGGAGATGACGGGAGAGGGTTGGAATAAGGAGGTCAATGGTGGTTCTTGATCTGGACTGGACAGTTTGTGGGCGTGGTTGTGTGGTGGTTGAATGGTGGTGCTAAAGGGTTGAGAGAGAGAGACGGTGGTGGTGGTTGTAAAACCCAGAAAATGACCTAGAACCCATAAATCAAAACAAAACCAAACCAAAAACAAAAGAAACAAAAAGATACAAAATCTTCAACCAAAATCACCAATAAACTACATTCAATCGATTAGATCTGTACAAGAATAGAAGAAAAATGGATTAAATAAAAAAAACTCACCTTTTAACTTGAAGAAGGATGAACAGTAAATCTGATGATGAAATTGAAGGTGAACAGCAAACTGATGAACAGTGGCAGCCCTCTTTGAGAAAGATGATGAACAGTAGTTTTTAGAGAAGATGAACAGTAATTTTTTTGAAGAAACGGCGCTAGTGTGTGCTTTTTAGGTGTTTTAGTATGTGTTTGATTCTTAAAGCACAAAACCCAAAGTGTTTGTAGGGTTTTCTTTTTCTTCCTTTTTCTGCTGATTACAAGGGTATTTATAGTTCTCTTGTCTTGTTGGCCAACAATGGTATAAAATGACGAAAACGCCCATGGCATTAAAAATGCTAATTTTATTTAAAAAAATATTTTTTAACCCTAAAATTAAAATTAATACAAGGAATATGATAGAAATCTCTAAATTTTTAAAAAGAATTTGTATTAGATTTCAAAAATAAAAACTAGACTCAAAACTGATAAAAACGCGGTCAAGGTGTAAAATGACGATTTTGCCCTTGGACAATGAAAATTCACAGAAAAACAGTTATTGTCCTCAAAAAATTATCAAAAATTAAAAATAAGCTTAAAACATTAGAGAATGCATTTTTGACTCAAAATTTGGTGAAAAATGAATTTAATTTGTAAAATGACGATTTTGCCCCTCGGCAATGAAAATTCACAGAAAAATAATTGTCGTCCTCAAAAAATTATCAAAAATTACAAATAAGCTTAAAACACTAGAAAATGCATTTTTGACTCAAAATCGGGAAAAAAAATTTTAATTTGTAAAATGACAATTTTGCCCTTCGGTAATAAAAATTCATAGAAAAATAGTTGTCGTCCTCAAAAAATTATCAAAAATTACAAATAAGCTTAAAACACTAGAAAATACATTTTTGACTCAAAATCGGGAAAAATAAATTTAATTTGTAAAATGACGATTTTGCCTTTAGCTGGTACAAATATAAAGAATACCAATTAAATCTAGAAAAATCATAAGAAATTAACAAATTCATATACAAGTAAAAATATGAATTTAAAACCCTCAAAAATTAATAGAAAAATATTTATAGATAAAATTACTGTTTTGCCCCCCAAATTATTGAAAATTAAAAATTAAAAATTAAAATTTGTCCCAAAAAGTGCAAACATACCCCCCAGTGTTTGAAAATAAATGGTGTATCAAAATTTGGTGTCTACACATATCATTAGTTTCATCCACCCCTTAAACTAATATTTAGATCATAATGAAAGATATAGCATGGAAGCCATGAAATTAATACACAAAATCATAACAAAGTTGGTAAATAAGAGATAGGATGAAGAAATATTATTCAAATGATGAACAAGGCTCCAAGTATCTTCTGTTTCTCCCTTGAAAATAGATTGGTAATTCCTCAAGAGTTTTCCTTACAAGTATTGAATTTCTTACTACAATTTATAAAAAAAAACACTAAACTAGTATTGAATTTCCTTACAAGTATTGAATTTCCCTCCAAGACTTGTTTTAAAATGTTATACAAAGGTTCCTATATATAAAAAAATTAAGCTCAAAGTCCCTTTCCAACTTGCATAATGAAATGATGGAATCTGATTCCATGAACCTCAAAAATGTAGCCTTGATATTTTCAATATCATCTCAACTAGCACCTCAAAAAGTCTTCAAATAACCTGTAAAGTTGATGCAAGTTGCTGCCCATTCATTTTCTATCGACTTGCCTGATACGGGGGTGAACAGTGCTTGTGAACAATAACCTCACGGATCACTGTAGGTCAGAAATTCTAGTCAAATTTTGCTATTGATTTGTAATTCCAATAGTGTGATGATATTTCCAGGTGTAATCTATGAAATTTCTTGCACTTTTGATATGAACTTTGCTTCCAAAAGTTGAGCAAAACAATCCTCCAAGTTTTAATATAAAAGCTGTGTTCATTGAAACCTTAATCCAATCATCCTTGAATCTACTATGAATGTGATGACTTTTACTCCAATTGATCCAAATTATGATTGAGTATATAAAACCTGCAATATTTACAAAAATTATGCATTAATTTGCTCAAAATATAAATTACGCCTCAAAACCTTAAAAATCGGGTAAAAATCTTAATTTCTTGGGAAATTCCTCAAATAGAGAATATTTATAGATTTGAGTCATTTTTATATTAAAAATACTAAAAACACACTAAAAACATATTTTTTTTTGGCTAACCTCGTACATAGGGAAGGGCCCCACTCCTCAAATTTTATTAATAATTAAAATAGGATATGTACAAGAATTGGAGAGGGGCCAGACCTGACCTCCAAGTAGGATATACAGATGTCATCTAAAATAAAGCATAAGAAAATAGGAGTACTACTCCTTTACATTAATGCATCTGAAAGAGGGAAAACCTATTCTATCTAATGCTATTAATCTATTAATCTCAGAAGCTAACTGAGTCTGTATAAAAACGTGAAAATTTGTAAGAGGTAATGATGCAAGACTATCAGCCACTTTATTAGCTTGACGATATATATGCAAAATAAATGCCTGGAGAGTAGCCATTAAGTGTCGAATATGTGAAACTGAAGCACACAAACCCCAACTTTCTTTTTGTTGACTCATTACTAAAGACACTAGTGAGAGTGAATCCACTTCAACTAAGACATTAGATAATCCGTGTGCTGCAACCATTTCCAACCCAGTTAAAAGTGCTCCTGTCTCTTACTAAAAACATATATAAAACACTATACTAAAATAGGTAAAATTATCACTTATCAAGCCCCTCCTCTCACTCCCTCAGCCATTAATTTCACTACATCCCATCCCACCACTACCTCACATTGTCCCTCTCCCTCTAAGCCGTTCCACCCACCACCATTACATCATCCCTTCCTGCTTAAGAGAGAAAGAAAAGGGGATTTTGGGGGAGGGAAGAAGAAATTTCTTGAAGAGAGAGAACGGTGAGAGATTGAAGAAGAAAAGAGAATTAGAGAGAAAGGAAAGATTAGAGAAAAAGATCAGACAGAAAGAGATGGGGGAGAGAGAGAGAGAGAGAGAGAGAGAGAGACGTACATAAGAGAGAAACAACAAGAGGGCTGGAGAAGAAGACGAAGAAGGGGAGAGAGAGAGAGAGAACGCAAGAGAGGAAGAATGAAATTAATAGATTTTGGGAAAATTGAAGTTTGATGTGATGCGAACCACGGTCGCGAGATGCCTACGACTCCTTGAAAATCCGTGGAAAAACCAATCCAATTTCCTTGACCCCTTCATTATTTGTCGAAGAGTCCAAAAACAACTTGAATTGGGCGCTTTGAATGCCATCAAAGATCGTTGGTTCTCCTTATGGGATGCAACCTAAACTCCTACCCAACCCGTAGAATAGACCCCTAGTTGACAATCTCACAAGACGAAGAGCAAACCCTTTTGGAAGAACAATCTTAAGCAAAGAAAATGCTTGATCTTAACAAGTCGATTCTCAAGAACAAGAGTAGTTTTTGTTTTACCAAAGAACTAGGGTAACCCCAATTTGAGAGAAAAACTCACGTTTAATTCATTCAATAATGTTGTGTTCCTTTCATTACACCAAATACCTTATAAAAGGTTTACAACTCGTTATTCTACTAAAAACCCGTAAAGGAAAAACGCGTATACGATTTCTGGGGAAGGCCACGACCAAGGCCGTGGGGCGGCCTTCCTCGCGGCCTCGGTCAGAGGCTTCAATTCATCCGGAGCAACTCTCTGATAAAGGTCGTGGGGAAAGCCGTGACGCGGCCTTTGGCGCGGTCTCGGTGAGAAACTTCAATTCTCCTTCATTTGACTTGGTTTGACTACTTTGCTCACTTCCCTTGGAGTCAACATCAATCCAAGCATACGTAATCATCCGAACCGGCATGTTCTTAGCCCAAGTAAGTTCTTCTTCTTGCAATTGCGTGAGAAGTCCTTGCATAGCTTGTTTCATCCTCTTGGTTCGAAGCCTCGTCATTGGACCTCCTATGCCTTGTAAAGGATTTGCCTTGAACGTGTCCTCACCTTGGCTTCCTCGATCCTCATCATTCCCTCCTTCCTCAGGAAGATTCGTCGTCAAATCACCTGCATCATACAAAGACAAATCAGTCACATTGAAAGTCGCGCTAATATTACCATACTCACCTGGCAGATCGATCTTGTATGCATTATCACCGATCTTCTTAAGGATTTGAAATGGACCATCTCCACGAGGTCCAAGCTTGGACTTCCTTTGCTGAGGGAACCTTTCTTTTCGCATGTGAATCCACACCCAATATCCTGGTTTGAAAGTCACCTTCATACGTCCCTTGTTTGCTTGTTCAGCATATCGCTCATTTTGTCCTTTCTATGTTAGCTCGAACTCTGGCATGCAAATCCCTGACAAACTCTGCCTTTCTCTTGCTGTCCAAATCTGCATGTTCACTAGAAGGCAAAGATAAGATATCTAATGGAGTCAAAGAATTAAAGCCATAAACAACCTCGAATGGAGAATAAGAAGTAGAAAAATGCACAATTCTATTATAAGCGAACTCAATATGAGGCAAACATTTTTCTCAATTTTTCAAATTGCGCTAAATGATTGCTCGCAAGAGCGTCGTAAGTGTGCGATTGACAACTACCGTTTGCCCATTTATTTGAGGATGTGCGACGGTAGAAAATAGCAACTTAATCCCTAATTTACTCCAGAGAGTATGCCAAAAATGACTTAGGAACTTAACATCCCTATCACTAACAATAATTTTAGGTAGCCCATGCAAACGCACTACTTCCTTAAAGAACAAATTAGTTATATAAGAGGCATCATTGGTTCTAACACATGCGATAAAATGAGCCATCTTACTAAACCGATCTACCACAACAAAGATACTATCCTTACCAGTTTGAGACCTTGGGAGGCCCAACACAAAATCCATGGAAATATCAACCCAAGGGTGGGATGGCACAACGGGTGTGTAAAGCCTGTGTGGCCTAACTCTAGATTTAGCCTGTCTACATGTAATGCATTTGTCACACATCATTTGCACGTCTTTTTTCATGTGAGGCCAGTAAAAATGTTCTTGCAAAACATCTAGAGTTTTTAATATACCAAAATGACCTATTAATCCCCCTCCATGCGACTCACACACAAGCAATTCACGCAAAGAGCTTACAGGCACACACAATTTATCCTTCTTAAATAGAAAACCTTCATGTCTATAATATTCGCCAAAAGACCCTTTTTCACATGCATTCTAAATTGACTCAAAATCATGATCAGATCCATACAAGTCTTTCACAAGTTCAAACCCAAGTAATTTGCCATGCAATGAGGTAAGAAGAGTATACCTTCTTGACAACGCATCTGCCACTACGTTCTCCTTACCTTGTTTGTATTTGATGATATATGGGAACATCTCAATGAACTCTAGTCACTTGGCGTGTCTCTTGTTCAACTTACCTTGGGACTTGAGGAATTTGAGACTCTCGTGGTCCGAGTGTATGATAAATTCGCTTGGTCACAAATAATGTTACCATGTCTGGAGCGTCCTCACCAAAGCATATAACTCCTTATCGTAAGTGGAGTAATTGAGTGTTGCCCCTTGAAGTTTCTTGCTGAAATAGGCAATAGGCTTGGAATCCTGCATCAAAACAGCTCCTGCACCAATACCACTAGCGTCACACTCAATCTCAAAAATTTTATCAAAATTAGGTAAGCTTAACAAAGGTACATTAGTCAACTTATCTTTCAGCAAATTAAAGGCTCTTTCATGCACATTTTCCTACTTAAATACTACATTCTTTTTAACAAGCTCATTTAAAGGTGCAGCTATTGAAGAGAAATCACGTATAAACCTTCGGTAGAAGCTTGCTAAATCGTGAAAAGATCTTACCTCATTGGCGTTCTTAGGGGTAGGCCATTCCCGAATTGCCTTCACCTTAGATTCATCTACACTGACGCTATTAGTGCTAACAACAAATCCAAGAAAAATAATAGAATTCATACAAAAAGAACATTTTTTCATGTTGGCATACAATTGATGGGATCTAAGCACATCAAGAACAGCATGCAAGTGTGATATGTGGTCATTCAAGGACTTGCTATAAATCAAAATATTATCAAAATAGACCACAACAAATTTTCTAACGAAAGAGCGGAAAACATGGATCATTAAATGCATAAAAGTACTAGGAGCATTAGTTAAGCTAAAAGGCATAACTAACTACTCATAAAGACCGTACTTAATTTTAAAAGTAGTTTTCCACTCGTCACCTTATTTCATCCTAATCTGATAATAACCACTCTTTAAATCAATTTTAGAAAATATTTGTGAGCCATACAGTTCATCTAACATGTCGTCTAACCTAGGGATGGGATGACGATACTTTACCGTGATTTTATTAATGGCTCTACAGTCCACGCACATTCTCCAAGTACCATCCTTCTTAGGCACTAAAATGACAGGTACTGAGTACGGACTCATGCTCTCCCTAACGAATCCTTTTTCTATCAACTCGTCTACTTGCCTCTATATCTCCTTTGTTTCCTCTGGGTTGGCCTGGTAAGCTGGACGGTTAGGAATGCTCGACCCCGGTATGAAGTGTAACATCCCGCGTCTGAGCTGGCCCAATAACTTTTAAGCTTTTAAACCACGGGCCCAAAATGCTTAAGCCAAGTTATTTAATAGCCCAAACGTAGGATGTTATATACAAATCATTTTCTTTTCTTCCTACTAATGTGGGACTTTTTTAGGGTCTCACATTCACCCTTCCTTATCAGGCTTTGCGTCCATATCATAATCCGAACTGTCCACTCAGTTGTATTGGATTCTAGAGGTGGCTTGTACGGGCTCTAGAGGTGGCTCCCGCCCTTAGGTTGACGTAGCACTTAACCCCGCACAGCACTTAGTTCCTCTACTTCCTTGCGTAGTCCGGCCCAAATACTGTAAGCCCAGTCTCACCTCGTGTAGAGACCACACGAGATTCGCTCTGATACCATTTGTAACATCCCGCGTCTGGGCTGGCCCAATAACTTTTGAGCTTTTAAACCACGGGCCCAAAATGCTTAAGCCAAGTTATTTAGTAGCCCAAACATAGGATGTTATATACAAATCATTTTCTTTTCTTCCCACCAATGTGGGACTTTTTGAGGGTCTCACATGAAGTCGATCTGATGCTCTATGCCTCTGAGTGGTGGTAACCCTTGTGGAATACCTTTAGGGAATAAGTCTTGGAATTCCTGCAACAAAGAGACTACTATACTTGGTACAAAAGGGTCAATGTCGTTAGTAGAAAGGTAAATATTCTTATACATAAGCATAAGGAATTGCTGTCTCGCTATCAGTACACTCTTGACTTCTCCTTTTTCTGCAAATGCACTCACCTTCCTTTTTTCTTTTGACACAACCTCTCTTTTATTTTTCTCTCTTTTTTCTCTCGACTTTTCTCTCTTTTCTTCTAACTCGCCATCTCTTTTTTTTTTCTCCTCACTCACACTTTGTTGCTTTTTTCTCATTTTACATTCCTGGGAGATCCTGACTTGATCAGTATAAGTCTCAAATGGCCGTAGAGACTTCAATACATACTCCTTCTTCTTCCAAATCAATCGATAGGTATTCTTATACCCATCATAAATCATTTCCTATCAAATTTCCATGGTCGGCCGAACAAAATATGGCAAGCATGCATAGGTATGACATCGCACAAGATTTCATTCACATACCCTCCTATGGCAAATGACACCATTACTTGCCTCGTCACTTTAATGTCACCATGATCTGTCAACCATTGCAAATAATAGGGCTTGGGATGCTTGATGGTAGGTAGCCTCAGCTTCTCTACGAACAAGGTAGAGGCAACATTTACACAACTCCCACTATCCACTATGACATTGCATAACTTATCTAGGACCACACATCTGGTATGGAAGATGTGTTCCCTATGCATCTCCTCGCTGTCCTCTATAGGCTGGATACTAAGGGATCTGCGGGTAACCAGCACCGCTCCACTTGGTGGATCAACTTCACTAGGCCCTTCATTCTCATCGCCACTGGGCCCCTCAAGCGGTGGCATCTCCTCATCATTGGAGTGCTTACTCTCTACATCCCCATTATCAAGGATGATCATGCTTCTTAAACTGGGATACTGAGAAGAAATGTGCCCGTGTCCCTGACACTTGTAGCATTTGATATCTCTCTGTCGTGGTGGTGTTGCTTCACTTCTGCCTTTGACAGGTTGTTTGGAGGATGGCAACTCGACCTTGCTTTTACTATTAGAGGGCGTGTCATTTCTCTTCCATGACTCCCTTAGTTTCTGATTGCTCTGCTCAGGTCTCCTCTCATGGGAATTGCTCCATTGGGAACAAGTTTAATTGTTGGAGTAGCCTTGTCCTCTTTTTGATTTGAGTTGCTGCTCCACTTTCTCGGCCTTCTCAACATAGTTGTGCAGTTCCACAACATCAGCAATCTCTGAATTTAGGCTAGCAATAGACCTAGCCATGGTGGCCTCCTCATCCTCTTGTACGTCATCCCGGATCATGAGAGTCTCCAACTCCTTAGCATATTCATCTACAGTAGACGATCCTTGCTTCAAGGTCTGAAGCCTTCGGTGTAAGTCTCTAGAGTAGTGACTCGGGATGAATCTCTTCCTCATGATTGTCTTCATAGTTGCCCAAGTTCGAATTGGTTCATCTCCATATCTTCTTCTAGACTTCACCAATTGATCCCACCAAATGTTTGCGTACTCCACAAACTCTACTGCTGCAATTTGGACTTTCTTTTCCTCAGAGTAGTTGTGGACTTCAAACACTTGATCAACCTTTCTTTCCCATTCCAAGTAAGCCTCTAGATTGTTTAGCCCCTTGAAAAGAGGAATGGACATCTTGATGCTTCCCAAATTGTTGTCACGATTTGGTTGCTGTAGGGGCGCCTTTCTCCCTTGGCGGGAAATTACTTCTTCAGACTCATAATCTTCATCTTCTTCTTCTTCAGGTGCAATTCGTGACACCTTGATTTTCCCTTTTACAGCTGAAGCAATGTCATCCATACGAGCATACATACGCCTGAACTCATCTTGCATAACCTTTATAGAGAATTCTAGGCTAGCAAACCTTTGCTCACTATGGTCAGACATGATAAGCTTACCTGCAAAGAAATGTTAGCAACACAAGTAAAACAAATAAAAGAACCTCACTCCCTCACTAAATGTATCCACTCGTCTCTCATGTATCACTCTAAGGTATATAAACTTTTTCTCGATACTAATCTCACCCCTTAGCCTTTTACCACTCTTCGAGGTCACACTGTAGGCCTTTGGTAAAGAACCTACTCAATTGGACTTAACAAGACTTACGTTAAATGATCAAGGAGGGTTTAAGAAAAAAAAGGAAATTGCTTAGGGAAGAATAATTTTCAAGAACTTTGAGGAAATCGAACGACACAGAATTGAATGCAAAGATCTCGAAGAGATGTCCTAGTGTGTGGTTCTCTTGGTGAGAGTCTTGATTTTCCAATAGTCTTCCTTTTCAAGATAAATAAATAAAAAGAAATTCGCCATAAAATAATAAATGGGCTGGGTCATTCTTGGACCAAATTATCTTCAAAAGAAACAACCTCATTGAACTTTAGACCCACTTTGATTCGTAAACCAAAGCAACCTAAACGTAGAGATTGGTCGCCTTGAATTTTACCCTTGTAGAAGTCTTGAACCAAAGGATAAACTTTGCTAGACTGATATGAGCGAGTTCATTCATCTAACCAAATTTATTCTAAGAACTTGATCAAGACAAGAAGAAAATTCTAAGCTAGGAGAATGGTCGCCATGGAATCCCTCCAATAAGACCAAGGGTTGGTTCTAATCCAAGAACCCAAGACAAAGCTCTCTAAAAGAGAAAACTCAAATTTTATTAATCACAAAAATCATACTAAAATTCGTAACACATTTTTGGCCTATTCATAGGCTTACAAAAGTAACCTAAAAACATGTTAGAATAGTCTAGAAAATTAACTTAAGTTGTATCCTCACACAATAGGTAATTATTTAAGGATTACAACTTGTAAACTACTTAGGAAACTGAATAAAAGCTAAACTTCTAAAAAAAATAAAAAGAAATTCGCCATAAAATAATAAATGGGCTGGGTCATTCCCCCTTGGACTCCATTCGGCTTCAATCTTGCATTTTTAAGGCCTTCAACTTGGGTCCATCAAATCTAGTCAACTTGTGTGCATCATCTTTGGATCATATGCTATTTTTTGGGCCTTTTTTTGAATGCATGTTTAATCCAAAACCAAAACTCAATCTTCAAGTCCAATTTTCTCGATTGGTCTACGGATTCTCCAAACTCAAGAATGGTTGAAAACACAAGACTCCTTGTAGAATCAATCAAATCACACAGATTGACAAATATCATTGATGAAGCTTCCAAGTTTAAAACGGGTGCTACCACGCACGTATCATACCTTTTACTCACGATTTTTAGGGCGCGACAGGCACATCCAAACGCAATAGAATTGAGGAAATTTTGATTAAACCTCGCAACTAGTTTTGGCTAGATTGAAAGGGTGCCTTAGGCACGAGCCATTGTCTTTCCTTTCTTCAAATGTGACTCTCAAACCTTCTTCTCTTATTTTTTCGTGGACCGGAGTCGAAAAAGGGTTTTTAAATATTTTTTCTAAATTTTTTTATTTTGTCTTGTTAAATGATTTTTTTAGGCGATTTGGTACATTCTAACTCAATACCAAGTAATGACCACATTTTTTAAATAAAATACTTTTTCAAAATTAGTTGTTGGCCAAAACTGTCACACTTTTAGTTTTCACCTTATTTTGTTTAAAAATACCATTTTTTCTAAATAACACTTTTTTACTAAAAACCCGATTTCTCCTCACATACACATAGTTTTTTCAAAAGCTCTCTCTTTGAAAAGGGTCACCGGACCGGATTGGATCGGCTTTTCGGGGCGTGATAGTTATGGACCGACCTGCATGCGTAGTGATTTTCGGGGTGCGACAAGTTGGTTAGGAGTCTAACTTGCGACGTAAAAGGAGGAGTTCAACGATCTCGGTTGAATCTTCAAGCACCACAACTTAGGTTGTTCTTGGAGTCTTTGTGTGACAGCCCCACCTTACCTAGAGGCGCACCAAAGGGCTTAGCGGACTGCCTGCCTAGCTCTCTCCAGGACTCGAATCACGCACTCACGCAACCATCCAAGCGTACTTATCTCAAAATAAAATAAAATAAAATGGAATAAAATAAAATACACTCATATTATTTAACTTAAAGGTACAAGTAACATCAAAAGTTTACATGTCATAATATACATGATTTTCACAAGGATAGCCTAAAACAGTTTGGCTATTACAATAACTAAGACATCTAGTATAATCAAAATCAGTCGATCCAGCTTTAATTTTTCAGGAAACCTGGGTAAAGGAAAACAAATAAAAGGAATGAGCTATAATAGCCCAGTGAATGCCCAAGTCATACAACCATATCAAGATCTCATTATTTTATTGAATAAAATAATCGACAACTTAAATAAATAAGATATGAACAATTTAATTATCAAGTAGTCAAGGGCGGATACAAGGCTCAACTACGGGAGCAAGCTCAACCGCAGGAAAAGCAAGTACTGATCATGTAACCATGACGGTAGGACCGAGATAATAGCTCAAGGTCTTTATCAAAGGACATGCCAATTTTATCACGCAAGCCCTAACCACCGGTCACCTTATAACCTCCATACAGGCTACCACATCCAGGGAGTAATCTCAACCTTGGAGGGCCAACACGCAAGAAAGTTCAATCCAGGAGTTGGCCTCTTTGAGGATTCACAACTCAAAAGGGAAAAGAACGTCACGCCCTAAAACACCAGCACCTTATAACCTCCCAAGCCTGTCCGGGTTGACTATCCGTGAAGTAACAGTAAAGTTAGTCACGGAAGTCTCACGTACAAGTAACACGTTGAATAGTGAAAGCATATAACACATTACGGAATATATGCGATAAAGTACACATCTTTCCTCAAGTAGCACATTTTATCACATAATATTTGCCAGTGTAACATAATATTTACAAGTGGAACATAACATTTCATGCATCATGAACACATAGAAACACTCACCTGGAATGCCTAAGAAAATATCTCGTAAAATGGTCGCGATTCGTTTTCAGATCCTGAAATTTAAAAGAAATAATATAATGAAAACCCGATTAAAACCCTAGTTAATTTAGTAAGAGAAATTCAAGAAAAATACCCCACTTATTTCTAGGGTTTTGGTTTTAAGGGTTTCTAGGGTTTAGGGTTTACTCATTCTAAGAAAATTTAATCTATCACTAGATCATTTTCTAAAAATTCCTACACTTCAATTTCCTTCCAATTGAGCATATTCTAGGTTTAAAATCTCACTTGTCAATTTTTCTTCTTTTAATTCTACCAAAATTTCGGCAGCATTTCCTCTTAAAATCGGACTAACCCAAAATTTTTTTCCCTGCAAGAAAATCAGACATCCAACCCAATTTCAACAAGTTCTACAACTTTTATATTCAATTCAAGCTCAATTTCAATCAAGATTCCACTAAATTTCAAGAATTCTACTCCAAGAATCTTCAACCAAACAACATATAACACATGAAATTGCAAGGTTTAAATGCTATTTACTAGTCTATCTAACCATAAGAACACTTTATCGAGCAAGTAATTCTCCAATTCAAACTAAGTTCTCCAAGTAGTAGCAATAAGAATCTAGGTTTAAGCTTGCATAAAAGACTAATTAAAACTTGAAATTAGTAGGAAAAGTTCATAGTAGGTACCTTAAACAAGCTTAGAACTTTGCTTAGGAAGGAAAGAAGCTCACTTTCTATGGTGGATTTGCCCAAAATTTGGAGAATAAGCTTCAAGAAGTTGAGAGCAAAATGAGAGGAAAAGAGAGAGCAAGTTGGCCGGCCAAGAAGAAAGAAAAAGAGAGAGAATTAGGCTAGGGAAAATAGAAAAGAAATGAAGAAAAGGTGGGAAAAAGATTAACCAATAAAAACATAACAAGAATAAAGTTAGAGTTTAGTCTTTTAATGCATTAGGGGTTAACTTGGATTAATTTAATTGGTGGAACTCTTAACCTCTATATCACCTAGTAATTAGTAATATCATGGCACAAATTATTAAAGCAAAAAGAGAGGAAAATAGAGAGAGAAAGATCCGGCCATAAGGAGAGGAAAAAAAAAGAAAGAAATTCGGCCAAAAAGAAAAAAAAAGAAAGAAAAATTTCGGCCAAGAGAAAAGAAAAAGAGAGAAGAAAATTCAGCCAAGGAAAAGAAAATAAAGCAAGAAAATAAGTGAAATTTTTTAGTAAAATTGAGCTAAAATTCAAGTAATCAAAAGACTAGAAAATAGTAGAATAAGCTAATCAAAATTTAAACACTAATATAAATTAAATGGTCCAATAAAATTATTTAAATTTGGTACTTAGGTGTCCTACTTAATAATGAAAAACTTCTTAGTGAATTAACCTAATTAACTTAAGAAATTTTCCAACTAATAAATCAAGGATTAACACTTAACCCTAAATAAAAGAATGTCTCTTGTAAGGGCATTTTCTAGGGTGTTACACTTTGGACAAATGACAAAGGAGTCAAGAAAATTGGGTTGTTTTTGTGGATTTCTTTTCAAGATGGTACTTTGGGAAAGATATTCCTATGATAAACGAAAGGGCGACTTCGATTGTATCAGTTAATTTTTTGCAGTAAATTATTTAACACACTAACAAGATTGTTAAATAACAAGAGAATTCATGAGAAGTTGATTCAAAAAATTTTTTTAAAAGCAGATGATTTCTTAGACTAAACATAGTGAAATTAGAGGGAAAATTTATAAAATGTTGATCTTCACCTTATTTATGAGCTATCTTCTATAACAAATGACATTTACCTTTTTTAAACGCCTAACTGTTACACACGTATATTATTTGAACATTTGTGTGTTGTAGTTATTGTTTGAAATATTTTGATCTGATTTTTGCATGTTGTAGTTATTGTTTGAAATATTTTGATCTGATTTTTGCATGTTGTAGTTATTGTTTGAAATATTTTGATCTGATTTACTTCGACATTTTCACGGTTTTATATTAGGAGTTTCAATTTTAATCCATTTAATTATTTCTTTGATTAGAAATGAGTTATTGTGTTCTCTACGCTTACTGTTTGACAAGCAAATAAAATATTTCTCTGATATATTATAAAAGCTTATAAAATGATTATTTAAAACTACTGTTTAATTTAGACATTGAATTTTTAACTAGATCGAGTAAGTTGGGCAATTATTCTCTTTGTAGATGTTGTTCCGTGCACAATACATATTGTTTAACACGCCCATCTATGTGATTGACCACATGTATTTTCACTAATTATTTAAACTATAATTTTAACTCTCTCTGCCCCCTTCAACCCCCTCCCCCCCCCCCCAAAAAAAAACCAATTAAAAATAATTAATTATACATGGAAAGGACAACGATTAAACTTTAACTTTGTTAAATTGCTTTCAGAAATCCCAAAAAATTCATATTTTGTTTTACCTTAAATTATTCTCAGCAACATGCACGACATACCAATCTTCTTTACCTTTATAATGATAAGTCAAGAACCAAGACAGACATTTTTGTAATACCCCAAGTCCCACATCGGTGGGAGAGAGGGAGAAATGTTAGTATATAATATCCTGCGTTTCGGCTACTAAATAATTTGGCTTAAGTATTTTGAGCCCGTGGTTTAAAGTTCAAAAGTTATTGGGCCAGTCCAAACCCGGGGTGTTACAAAATGGTATCAGAGCGAATCTCATGTGGTTTCTACATAGGGTGAGACAGGGCCTATAGTGTTGGGCTGCGACTATACCAGGAAGTGTAGGAACTAAATGTTGTACGGGGCTAAGTGCTACATTGACCTAAGGACGGGAGCCACCTCTAGAGCCCGTACGAGTCACCTTTAGAATCCAACACAACCAATGGACAATCTGGATCATGATACGGATTAAGCTTTGCAAGGACGCAAAGCCTAATAAGGAAGGGTGAATGTAATACCCCAAGTCCCACATCAGTGGAAGAGAGGGAGAAATGTTAGTATATAATATCCTGCATTTCGATTACTAAATAATTTGGCTTAAGCATTTTGAGCCTGTAGTTTAAAGTTCAAAAGTATTTGGGCTAGCCCAGACTTGGGGTGTTACAAAATGGCAGATGCAAGACGTCATGCAAAGGGTAAAGAGAAAACGGGACCCTCAAAATTAGGTCAATCAATGCCTGAAATGATGGCACACATGTTTAGCCAAATGGATCATGCAACTTTCAATATGGCATGCCAATTCATGCAAGATTTCCAAAACCAGAGCGTGAATAGTGTTAGATATATAGGACCGTTCGAGGTGTTAGAACATATTGGAGATATAGCTTACCGTCTGGCATTACCTCCAACTTTAAATAGAATCCATAGCATGTTTCATGTCTCTCAACTAAGAAAATATGTGCCACATCCTCACCATGTGGTGGATTATGAATCTTTTTCTGTTAGAGAAGATTTGACCTATGAGGAAAAACCAGTGAGAATTCTAGATCGGAAGGATAAAGAGCTCAGAAATAGATCCAATCCTTGTGTAAAGGTTCTGTGGTCAAATCATGGAGTCGAGAAAGCCACATGGTAGCTAGAAGAAAACATATGAACTAAGTACCCACATTTATTCGAGATAAGAGGTATCTTAAGTTTCGAGACCGAAACTTTTGTAAGGAGGGGAAAATGAGATACCCAAAGTTCAATTCTATATTTTAGAAAAATAAACTTTGACCCTTTTAGATTCATTTCCTTGAATGGCATGACATGCATAGAAGTTAGACTTGTGTTAGCATTCTAAACAAATTGAAACACGGAGCATTTTAACTAGAATTAGATAATAAACTTGGAAAAGCAAAGAGAAATTGAGCCAGAAATTGGATGCATGAGGTAGCAAAATAAAAATTGAAGCACAAGATGTCACACAATTAGGGGTCAATTCATGAAGCAAGTTGGTGAATTAAACACCATACAATCTGCTTATTAGGCCTAGTAGGAGGACTAAACAAAAGAAAAAGAAAAATGAAAAAGAAAACCAAGAAAAATCTGCTCGTAAGCCTAGCTGGTCAAACAAGGCAGCAAGCAAGTTGGAGGTGTCATGTTCTTGGAGTTTGTAGGGTGAAGCAAGCACCTCATGAGCAGCCAGCCTAATGTGCTGCTTAAATGGGATAAAAATGATAGAAAAATGATGGAAAAAAACTGCTTGAATCAGTGGCAGAGCTAGAAAAAAATGTTAGTGGAGGGCAAAAGCAACATTTAAATTTTTTTACTTACTATTTTACTTTTTTAAAATAAAAAAACATCAATACTCACATAACAAGTAAAAACAATGCATATATTCCACATAAAACATAATCGAATTCATACTCAAAAATACTAATAGTAACAATAATTTTATTTCAAAAAGTAAACCAAATCATTTACAATTGGTCACGATGAGTTTTCATCTTTTGAATGGTTTACAACCTTCTCATTTTTAACTTCACGAAGTATATTTTTTTCAATGTAAGTAACTAAACAATCATTCATCAAAGTGTCTCCCATTCTATTTCATAGTTGATTATTCGCTATATTTATAGCTAAAAAAGCCCTTTCCACAATAGCTGTAGCAACAAAGTAAAATCAAAGCTAACTTTAGAAGCATATATACCAATGGATACAAAATATCTCTTTTAGTCTTCACCAACTTTTGAGCTAAATAAGTGATTTTCCTTAAATTTAAAAATTCCTTAGCTGATTTTAAGTTGGTAAGTTACGTATCCAATTTAGTGTCAAGCGCAAGAATATCAATTGAGAAAACTCATACGGACCAAAAGGAAAATGAGAGAGGCAGCCATAAGCATCAAAGAAGTTTAAGGGAGTGGGGGCACACTTGAAATTATTTTTAAAAATTATGGTTATCAAAGTAATTTGATGGGAGGCGGTGGGGGCCCGTGCCCCCAAGGTCCCCACCCTGCCTCCGCCCCTGGCTTGAATTCATCCAAAGAGAGAAAGAGAAAGGAGAGAAAATATGGAGAAAAACCAAGCTGGAATTGGAGCAAGATTGAAGACTCTTGAGGGTAACACCAATTCTCTTAACTTCTTGGTTGATTCTAGATGTTATTTCGAAAAGTTAAAATTTAATTGGCATGAAAAGATGTTATATATGTTGATTTGGGGGTGGAATTGAACTAGGAACTAGGAGGTTTTGAACTAAGAAAGCTTTAACATACTTGGAACCCGTAACAAAGTCACCTCTGCGCAGCTTTAGGAAACTGATCATAACTTTGTGTAGAAAATTCAAAATTGGATGCCATTTGTTGTGTTTGAAACTAGATTAAAAGTCCTTTTCATGGTATAAAAATATTGTTCTGGTTTGTTATGTAGAAATACCAGAGTCGTTTGGAATCTGGCCAAAAATCTAGACCTACAAAAAACAGGGTCGGTGAGGTCCTAACTTGTAAGCCAAATTTAAGCTTGATATGATTCAACTATGAATTGGATCCCTTCATAAGAGTTTTAGTTATTCAATTCTAGTTTCTATTCATGTAAATATCATGCTCATACAATTTATATTTTGAAAGATATGTCGAGTTGAAAATCAGCATTTGGCTGGATTAACAATTTCGTTTAGCTGAAGACGGTCTGCAACTAGGTTAAATTTTGGCCGTATTTTGACTGGGATTTTCTTTGAATTTCAAAATGGTTTCTTCTGAAGAGTTGTAGGAAATTGAATCTAGTTTCCAAAAATACCAATTTTGTAGCGTTTTGTGCAGTATAGCCTAAGTTATACTCAAATGAATGGACCCTGCGTAGGCAGCCAAGGAGGACCCACGAGCTTGAAGCCCATGGCTCCACCCACGGTTCCTCTCTAGATTACTACTATTAGAACAGTTTTCTTGGTCCATTTGAGCCCTATTTTTCAAGGGTTTTTACTTGTTTCATGACATATCATCCAACATGCTTTTATTAAGTTAATATTAGGTTCATGGTTTGGGTGTTTCTAAGTGAGTTAATTACACTTTGTAGGTAAATTTGATGGATTGGTAACTCAAGCTACTTGGGTTGGGATTGTGGAAGGTTGAATGATAAGTTTTATGAACCTAAAGCCAAGGTGAGGGCCTTCTTATACTTTAGCTTTGTCAAAAAAGTACAATTCCAATGTGCACTTGACTTTAAATAACTACTTTTATATCAAATTGGCATGAATGAAGTTTAATTGTGCATGAATGATTCTTATGAAAAGAATGTGATTGATTGAAAGTATTTGATATCTATTCATAAGTTTGGGATGGCTCTTTATTTGCTATGTTAATTATTCTACCAAGACTACTCTATATGATATGTATGATATATGGCTCTTTATTTGATATCTGTTCATAAGTATGGAACGGCTCATTATTTGCTATGTTAATTATTCTACCAATACTAGTCTATATGATATGTATAATATATGGCCTACCTAGCAGGAGAAATAGCTAGGACATGAGTATGGCTTACCTGGCAGGATAAATAGCTAGGTTGGAATTTCAATAGGTTGATGGTTAACCTGTAAATATTGAGCTATTTACAAAATGAAGTTTAATATATGTATCTTTGTGAATGTTATGAACTAATTCGTGCCCTAAAGTATAATTATGGTTCCTCATTGAGCATGTGAAGCTCAATCCTCTTTGATTAATATTTTGCAGGTTTAAAAAGTTTTGAAGTTAGTCTCTTGGACTTGCTACTTAGTATTAAGAAGGTGAGCCAAATTAGTTATGTTAGTAATGCCAATGGAAAACTATTTTGAATTTAGGTTGTGAGATTGTGAGATTGTGATGTAAGGATTAATTTTATTTTAAAGCCTATGTTGGTAATGAGACACTATTTATCAAATTGTGATTTTGGGAGATTTTATTTATATTAATGGAAAGTTTATATTATTTCGATAGACCTTGTTATTCATTATGGTATTAAGATCTTCTAATTTGCTAGCCTTGTATTGTGGGGTTAATTCTCCACGATACGGCGGGAGAGTCATAACCTCGAGTCCGAGGTGTGACAATTTTTTAGATGGTATTATTTAATTGCCCTTGAACAAACTTTTGCTGCTTTAAGTTTGATTGACATTTCAATGGACATAGAATAACTCCAAATGGTTGTTACACGCTTATGTCCTCCAAGGTGACAAGGGCCAAATCCTAAAACATTTACAAATTTGCATTCACATGAAAAACAGTTCACTGGAGTTTTCTTGATTTTTCTTTTGCATGAAAGATTGTGTTCGATTTTTTTAATCCTGAAAAGATGGCAATTCTATTGAATCTCGGTTTTGGGCATTAATTACAATCTAAGCAAGAAAACAACAACTACTATTAAATTCTCGAAAGCAAAGACGCACGCATCTATGAAGACATTTGCAATAAAGTGTAATCACAATAAGACAAGAAACAGAACCAAGATATGATTTAACAAATGTCATTGGTTCCTTGAACTGTGCTTTTGTTAGTTGGCTTCCTATGCATGCACAGTATGTCGCATTATAGGAAAGGTTATTAGTGCCTATTTACTATACCACATACTGTAATGTAACAAAATTAATGTACGACAAACTAAAAATCGATTGCCATTTTGAAGTTCTAACTCCTCATCACTTTCATTTGGGCACTTTTCTTTAATTGAATTCGATGTTTCCATTGTGTTAAGCTTATTCTATTAGCTGATGTGATTCACTGATTGTACTAAATAATTTCTCCAATTGATCATTTCATCAACCTCCAGATAAGACTCTACAGTTTTACATGCCAATTAACTTTGTCACTTTCACGAGCTCAAATTTTATTATCGTCTAAAGTATGCTTATTCGGGATCTAGGTATTTCAAGCATAAGTTTTACTCATTTAAGCACTCTTCTGAATTCTCCGCCGGCAATTACCACTAGGGCTATCCAAACAAAAGCAAAAAACCAAAAAACTGATGAAATTAGTCTAGTCTGACTTTATAAAAATGGCCAACTAAACCAATTTTTATTATTGTCTTGGATACAAAATTAAAAATTCACTGATTTTGAACAGTTGACTACCCGAAACACGGTCCACGTATAAGATGGATTAATTTTTTTAATTTTTGTGTTGAAAATTAAAGTGAATTTTAAGTGAAACGCAAACTTGTTTTATTCGAAATCAATAATATTTTGCTAAACATTTAGACATAGTTTTATTTTTATCTTGTTTTAGCAATTGCTTTTCAAAAATAAAAAGTTAGAATGTGTTAAATTAGTTGTTGTACTTGAATTTATAAAAGAGGAATTAAGTACAAAAAGTAAAAAATATGAAATAAATTGTACAATTTTTAATAAATTTAACATAACTCGTTCAAATATCTAGTATACTAATGATATCCAATTTCATTAATACTACAACTAGAGATATTCAAGAATATAACTTATGTGTATTAAAAGTCTCATCATTGTAACTCTTACAATCTCTTATACACAAATAATATTTTATAAACTATCAAATAAACAAGTAATGTAAATAACAAGTATTAAATAATAAAAAAATTTCACATTTATTAATGTAGGCTCTAGGTGCCGAGTTTGACACTGAACAACTATAAATTGGTTGTGTTCCTTTCCTTATCTTTTTACATTATTGTTTATTTAACTTGCTCAATTGTGATATTTGCTTTGTTTTATATAGCAAGTTTTTATATGGCGAAAGTTAGTACTTCTCACTTAGAATTCTTAGACAACCTGATTCACACCCCCTCTTAGGTTGCACCTAGGGCCTACTATTATTGTAGGACCCAAAAGCAACCTAAGACGGGAGTAAATTAGGTTGAATAAAATTCTAAAACCAAGTGTACCACTTTTCCACCCCAAATGTATAAACAATCCACAATAAAAGAATTAACTCAAATAAGCAATAAATTAAGGAATTTAAAAAGTAAAAGTAGAAAACACAACCAATTTATAGTGGTTTGGTGCCAAACTCAACTCCTACATCTACTCCCAAGCTCTTCCACTTGGAGTTTGAATCCACTAAATGCTTCTTCTTTTTTTCTTTTTTTTTTGTCAAGTTTCAACATACTAGCCTACTCCTAACCTACTCTGGGGGATGGTCCAACTGGATCTGAGGGGGCCAATAGGGGCTAAACCACCATTGGACCAAAGGAGCACTATGGTACTCCTTTGAATTTTTTTAAACCAAAGAAGCACTAAATGCTTCTTCAATTGTTGGTGAAGCAAACCAACTTGTACATAAGGGAGGATGATTCTTGCTCTCTTTTCCTAGCTCTAGTTCACCCAAAGTCCCCACTTTGGTCTCACTAAACTTTATCAAGACAAGCAAAGAGTTTATAACACTCTCAACCCCCACACTATGCTATAATTGAATGCTTCCAATCATTCAATTGAAAAGCACACAAAACCCCAACTTTTTAACCTCAACAAGAACTACAAGTACACTACAACAAGAGTATTCAAAATCACTCTAAATCATTTGTAAAATTAGTAGGCAAAAGTCTTTTATTAATTCTATACATAATGATATTTGTAGGAGTGAGAAAATAGCTAAAATTGGCTTCTAACGGTCAAATTCAATTTTCTACAGAAACTAGCCGTTAGATAGTAAATTTGAGGTCCAGGCGTCCGCTATTGTTCATCCAAACGTTTGCATACTCATTCGTTGCTTGTCTACATGCATTTCCAAACTTCCACATCCCAAGTCCACATCACGACTTTCTTTCAATTTTTTCCTCTTTCTGATTCCTTTTGATGCCCAAACACTTTTACTGCAAGAATAACTTGATAAAACATTAGTAAAACATTATCATTAGTTGGTTAATCATCAAAACTAAGATGATGTGAGACCATAAGGTCTTCAATCCCCCCCTTTTTGATGATAACAAACTAATGAGGAAAATGAGCAAAATGATATATGTAGACTTCCCCTTAGTATATGCATATTAAAAAATGCTCATTTTCAAACTAGATCATCATACTAACATTTCTCCCCCTTTTGACATCATCAAAATTAGAATTGACAGGTGTGTTTAAAAATTTATCAACAATGCTCCCCTTCAATAAATGCATATATTATTTTGGGTATAAAAATACCTTTTTATAATGAAAATCATTTGCTCCCCCCAGATGTGAGCATATCATAAAAACTACATTTTGGTTTAAAACAAAATACAAGATTTAATCTAGAAAAATAATGGGTGAGGCAATGAAATGAATTTCTCAAAAAATGGAGAATTGCTCCCCTCACATGAACAATATAATATTCAACACACAACTTTTTAAATAGATCAACAAATATGCACTAAAAACCATCATTTGTTTATATATTATGAAAATCATTTTAATAAAATATATACAATCTACAATCACCACATATTCAGTCACATAAACTACATACTATTGTGAAAATAACCAATACATTTACCCTTTAATCGTTGTTGTTCATGCACTACCTTGTCTTGTGGTGATCTTCAAACTTACAAAAAGTGAATCAATAGATTTTGGTACCCATGTCTTCTTGGGACCTAGATTGTTAGTCATACCTTTCTCCACCTACATGGCTTTCATGCCGAGTTTGATATTTTTCTTAACATAACATTCATTTTGCATATGGCCATGTTGACAACAAAAATGACAAATAGCATTTGAATCTCTAATAAATGTGGATTTTATAAAGCAAATGTCATTTTTATAAAAAGTAGCATGATATTTGCTCAAAACAATTTTCCAACCCTTTTCTTTGGAAAATCCTTTTATTTTTCATTTTCAAGAAATTTTGAAAGCTCATCCAACCTTTTCCTCAACAAATCTTGATCAAATCTAATTCTTTCAAAAGACTTTGTTTTCTCATCAAATTTCCTTCTCAAAATCTCATTTTTGGAATAAAAAACAACCTTGTTTTTCTTAAAATCCTCATTTTCCTCTTTCAAACTTTGATTTTCTTTACAAAGATTGGAATTTTCTTTCAACAAAGCATTTATTTTGATTTTCAACTCCTTGTTCTTGGCATATGAAACCTTTAAGTTATCATGCAATTTTGTCATGAACGCTTCCATATTATCACAATCACTATCGCATTCATCATGATACAAAGAGTTAGAGGTTACCACTTTGTCACTAATGGCCATATGGGATGTCTTATTTTCTTCCTCAAATTCTCCATCAGAGTTGCAATCATCCCACGAAATTTTGAAGTTGTTGAATGTTCTCCCATTTACTCTAGCTTTCTTCATTTCTTTGTTGCTTTCACCACTTTTTCTTTCCTTCCTATTGTTGATGAAGAATTTCTGTATGCCCATAGTGATGAGTGTTAGATCACGCTCATCTACATCATAGTCTTCATCAAGAAGAGAGATCTTCCTTTTGAGAGGCTTTGAGTGTAATGCTTCTTGAATTCTTGCCTCTTCATCACTTTGAATTTTGCATTTGAGCTTCAATTCATAATAAGTTAGTGAACATATAAGAGAATCAATAGGTAAAGAATTTAAATTTTTAGATGCCTCTATAGCATTGGCCTTAATTCCCATTCGTTGGGCAAGGCATTCAAAATTTTTTTACTCTTATCATCAAGAGAATATATCTTTCCAAGGGCCTCCAAATCCTTGATAATATCATTGAATCTACAATATATCTTGTCAATATTTTCATGAGGTTCAATTCTAAATGATTCATATTTGGTGACAAGTAAGGCTTTCTTTTGCTCTTGAATATCATCATTTCCTACATACATCTCCCTTAACTTGTCCCATATTTCTTTGGTCGATTTACAGCCTTTTAGTCTAATAGACTCATTTGTATCTAAGGCATTGTACAATACAATCATAGCTTTAGCATTTAAGGTAAGGTTGATTCTATCCGAGGAACTAAGTTCACTCCTTGTTTTTGGCCTATCCTTGCCTATTCTCTCATCAAAGGTTGTGGCTTTATAAGGTCCTTCAGTAACAACGTACTACAATTCTATATCTATAGATTGTAAAAATATTTTCATTAAATTCTTCCAACTATCATAATTAACACCACTAAACATAGGAGGTCTAGTATGTTAGGTAATAAGGGGGGGAACATAGCGGAAAATTTAAAAATTTATTACCTTAGCCATGCATCTCTTTGATGTAATCTATACAATTAAAGGGTGTTTAGCACAAATACCTCAAGCATAGAAGGTTTTTATGCTTCAAAGGGTAAGATCCTATTCGATGAAGGTGTTGATCTACCATGAAAAGCCCTCCAAGTGTAGAGCCTCCAACGGTATCCACACGAACATGATCTTTAGGAACCTTTGGGCTTGCTTGCCTTGCCTTTTGAGTGCTAGCTCCCTTGAATGATTCATGAAGAACACAAAAAGAAAAAAGAAACCCTAACTATTATGAAGAAGAGAGGTGACATTTTTCTTGGGAAGAAAAACGCCTCTCATGTTCTCAATTTTTCTCTCTCTAGATTTTGTGTTGGGTTTCATCAATCTTTCAAGAGTCAAGGCATGGACTTATTTATAGATGTAGTATCCTAGTCTTTAAGGAAACAAGAGCAATTGGAAACCAAGAAGGTTTAGGAAGCTTACCTTAAGCTAATCCTATTCCTTTAGGAAACCTATTCCAAAAGGAAACCAAATAGCTTCTTAATTCCTTTTAGGAAACTAATTTCCATCAAGACTTAGAATATTTCTAATTAAGTCCTTTAAGTTAATTTATCACAAAAATTAACCCCATAAGTATCTTATACTTTTCTTAATAACAATTTAACCTAAAGACCATGTTCTTATTGTGTGTGACCCATTAGGTTCCATTCACGTTTGCAATAAGTACAAATTATAACTCATTAATTAATTAATTAAGAGCTAGATAAATTAACACTTTAATTTATCATTAATTCACTAATTAATTAATTTGCACTTATAGATCATGAGTGGCATTTAGCAATGCATCATGACCACCCAAGTGAATAGGAAAGTCATATGGTAGACTACACCTATCAATGACAATGTTACCGTGTAATTAATATCCTTTACCACACTATATTCCAATTAGTCTAAGAGTGTAGTGCACACTCTTTAAATGACTAATTAATGATTTCTTATTCCCGAAATATAACTTTCCATAAAAGTATAACCTTGAAACTCTTTCAAGTCATACTTTCACTTTTGCGCAAAAGATTCTTTAAGTTATATTTCAACAAGTGGCCAATTTGGGATATACTCTCCTATGATAAGGAGTGGTGAATCCTATATCGATTACTCACTATCCTTCCATTCTTCATACTATACCCAATCTCTACTGTATGGGCTACTCTTTTATGAGCACCGAGCAATAGAGTCAAAGCATAGCAATCCACACTCAAGATACCATGGTAATCTCAAGTCTAAGGATCACTTACACCATTGCCATTAAGAGTATAATTCATTAGCACTATGAATAGTAACTCTTGGCGGATCAATCCAATGAACTTGTTTTCTAACAAGCATCCACATACTAGCTAAGGTAACACACAACGTAGTTGACGAGATCAACTACTACTTACCATAAGTAGAGGCAAAGTATGTGCTAGTCTTCCCATATTAATGATGTTCAATCTCATTAATACTATGATTAGGGATATTTAAGAATATAACTTAATGTATAATAAGAGTCTCATCATTGTAACTCTTACAATCTCTTATACACAGTTAATATTTTATGGACTTTATCAAATAAACAAGTAATATAAATAACAAGTATTAAATGACAAAGTATAAGTATAAAATGAAATAAGCGTAATATAAAAAATCTCAAAAATCAACTTGGTTTTAGGGCATACACTAACATAGTAATGGATTGCCCTTCTAGAAATAAGGCATTATTGGTTGCCATGGATCTCTCCTAGTTTATTAGGCAATCAAATATGGAGTCCAAGCTCTGATACCAATTGTAGGATCCAAAAGCAAACTAAGAGGAGGGTGAATTAGGTTGAATAAAATTTCACTTTTTCACCCCAAATATATAAACAATCCACAATAAAAGAATTAACTCAAATAAGCAATAAATTAAGAAATTTAAAAAGTAAAAGTAGAGAACACAACCAATTTATAGTAGTTCATTGCCAAACTCAACACCTAGGGCCTACAATTAATATAACATAAATAAGTGTAAATACAATTTCCTTAACTGACTTGGTTTTAGGCATACACTAACACCAAATTGATGTACAAGTTGATGTGATGATTAGGGCTTGATTCTTTTATGAATAGAAATCCTAGTAGATCATTTTGGACGTGTCTAGATGGAAGGAGTAATCCCTTGTACATACTAGTAGTAAGAAAATTCTCTAAAAATTGAGAAATTCACTTCTTGTATTCAAGTGTTAGAGAATTTTTATTGTATCAATCTAACTTTGAGGAAGGAAATGAAGAGCTTTAGGTCCTTGTTCTTCAATTGACTAAACATTCATATCCTAACTCTTTCATTTTCTTGCTTTAATGGATTGTTACTTTGAGTTTATGTGTTCTAACTTTATCTTAACCTATGTAGAACTAAGAATTTAGCTGTAGGATTAAATGGGATAAGAGTTGTTTAAATTTATGGCCTTACATGCTTCTTGTTTGTTCATCTACATAGCCTTTAAAACTTGTTATTGATTAATCACCATTTGCAAATCATTTTGGTTGTTAAATTAAAAAAGAAATTGCATGTAACAATGGAAAGAAGTATATGAAACTTAGCTAGTAGGCACATGAAAGTAGTGATACTCCTAAATGGATTAAGGTTGTAAATCACAATTCATCCACCTAAAGAACTAATACTTGTATGTTTTTACTACAGAAATAGGAGAACTCAAGTAGTCTTCAATTTGTAGAGGAATCTAGTTTTAAGTACCATTGGAATTGAATCCTAAACAAGAATGGAGATAATCAAATGCCACAATCTTAGCTCTCATATGTTATGACCTTTAGTGAATTCTATCCTTGGAATCTTATGTTTAACAATTTTCACCATTTCTTTGGTTACATAGAATTTGAATTCACTACTTTTTTATTTACTTGTTTCAACTGTTCTCTTGAGGTTTGTTTGTTTAGATAATAGAGTGAGTTAGTAGCTTTGATAACTGTGACGTACTACTTCCTCATGAAATTGAATCTAATACTCCCCTAACTACAAACGACCAGTGCACTTGTGAAAAAAAAGGCATTAGGTTAAATTTTATTACTTGTTTATATGTGTTTTTGAATAGTTTAATTACTATTGCATAGAGTTAATATCACCATAATACTATTTTTGTTGAATCTTTAATATTTTGAAAATATTTCAATTTCTGGCTAACCTTTTTAGGTGTTGTAGATATTTGCTAGGATTTTTCTGGTAAATAGACTAATTATGAATCTTAGTCTTGACTTGATAAGAATATGTTAAGGGCTATTATTTATGCTTAAAAGTGTGCAATAAATTTGTTGGTTTGTTAAGCTATACTCCACTGGTAATCGTTGCCTACTAATCGGCGTTTTCATTAAGTGAATGTTAACTTTCACGTCAAAAAGCAATGATAACTATGAGTATATGATTATTGAGCGGTGAAACCCGGTAACCGAGCTTCTTCATTTGGAAGATGTTGGACTTTGTGTCCAAAGGTTTGAATGGCTGAGAATCAAGCATAATTATACCTCCCTGGTAACAAAAATTTAAAAAAGCTTGAGCATGGGGGAAGGATGTAATAAAAAAGAAAAAAAGACAGAAAATCAAGAAAAGAAGAAAAAGCCTAAAGAAAAGTATAAAGTGGCCTATAGATCCTTGTGTTTCTAAGTTTGAGAGTTTGATTAATGGTTAGTCTATTTCGGGGGGAACGTGAGTTGCAATTTTATGTACTTAGTTTAGCTAAGAATTGAATAGGTCAATGGTGTTAAAAGTTAGCTGGAATAGTACTTTTGTGGTTTGCTTTAATAATACATGACATTTGTAGAATGATTGTTGGACAAAAATAGTTGTTGAATTTGGCCATTGTTTGTGCTTTTTTTTTTTTTTTTTTTTTGTTCTCGTGCTTAAGGACAAGCATCGAATAAGTGTGGGGAATTTTGATAAGCTAGGGTTTACACTTGTTTTACATAAGCATTTTATGTTTTATTTGTCAATTTTCTAGCTTATTTATGAGGAAGGACTACCTAATTGCAGTGTTGTTCATGTTGTGCATAAAATATACGAAAGGGAGAAATCGGCATGGAAAGCAAAATTTGAATTCAAAGACCAGTGCTGGATATGGTGCCGGTATTTACACTAGTCTTGCTAAGAAGTTGAACTATAAAATTGTCAGATGAAGAGTGTTTCCCAACATGGTAGCGGTTTTCATGTCGGACATTTTCAAAACCTGTGTATAGAGCTTTAATTCAATGATCAATATTGGACATTATGCCAATCATGGTTGGATTTTGTTCCAAAATACACTTTCTACTCGCTTTTAACAAGCCAATTCCGTTGTAAACATACTTTACTACAAATAGGGCTTCTTAGGATTATAAAGACAAACATTTTAGTCTTCTTGGGGTAGAGAATACATTGAATAGAAGAGAACAAGTCAAGGGCCATCAACAATAAAGAATTCCAACAATCAAGACGGAGGATTTCTGCAAATTCAAGTGAAAATTCAAGACAACTACATGAGAATGATTTTCTTGATTCCTCCTTGTTATTTGTTGGATTTTCTTTTGTAGACATGAACTAAATTGCTTAGGATCTGGATGGGATGAACCCTAACTCTTTTTTATGATTTTTATCATTTATTAATCGAAAGCACTTATTGTTCTTAGAGTTATTCATGAATTCCATTGTCATTGAATTGGAAATTGAGCACGTCCTTTGATTCTATTATTTGGTTTCATATACATTGATTGAGAAACTAGGTATATGAATAGATCACCTTATGAATAAAAATGCTTGCATGGATCACTACAGATAGGATCACATATATTTTGCGAGTTAGATTTAAACCTAAGCACAAATAAAATCCACATATCTTAATGCATTTTCTTGGGGTTTTAATTAAGAATAGATTATAATTAATCAACTAAGGAAATAAGAATTATATTACTTGAGAAAGGACATAGTTCAATTAAGGATTTTAAGGTCTAAGCAATTTGAGTTGATCATTAATCGCGATTAATTTTAAAAAGGAGGCTAAGGTGTATACTTCATCTAGGTCTTATTTTCATCATTTGTTGTGAATTATCACTTGTTGTTTAGGCTAGATAATAAAACGAAAGGCAATTACCAGTACTCATAGTTCTTAGGGGAACGATACTCATTACTCACCTATACTATACTAAGGACACGATAGGTGCATTCGCTTTAGAACCCACAGTGTAGAATGGTGGTAATCACAAATGACCATGCAAATTGATAAGTGTAATACATTTTAAGTGATTTTCTCTACAAAAATCTCTATTTCCATAAATTAGGGTTTTCTTCTAAAAAATAGGATTTTGAGGCAGAATTGTTATTTTGAGCTATTTAATACGCAATTTTTGCACACTTTTCAAATTCATGATGCTTAATCTCAATTTAGATCAATTGGAATGAAAGTGGATCAAAATCAAAGTAGATTCAAGTGATTACGTTGAATGATCATTTGAAAGATTATTGAAGGACAAATTGTGCAACACATGGGAAAATAAAATTTTCATAAAAAATACATGAAAACACGTGAAAAATGTCTGCGCACATGTGGAATGCTAGCTCAATAGTTAGCAAAATCAAGTGGGCCCTTCCAAGGTGGATCCGCAGATTGCCACCCACGGATCGTAGGTCGGCTAGGGTTTTGATCAACATGCAACTAGCATCATTTTCCAGCTGGTAGCAAGTCGGCTACTGTAGATTACATTGAAAACATAAATGAAGACTTTTTAGCCATTTTTTAACTTCAAGAACAATCTTCATTATTTCATGCATTCAATGTATTTGCAAGTTAGAAAATGACTTGTAAAACACTTGTTTAGAAATAGAAGTTATTTGTAGTAAGTTTAGAGAGGTTGGCTAGTGTAGTATCAAGAGAATTAATAGAATTCCCTTATCGATTCAATAAAATAGCGAACTTCTTATACTTGAACTCTTGTAATTCTACTTTTGGAAGAGGAATAGAAGTCTTGAAGCCTTGTTCAACTTTGAATAAGCCTTTCAAATTTCTATCTCTTTTATTTCTTTAGTTTGAACATGAATTCTTGCATTAGAGTTGAAGTTTTTGTTGTTTCATTTGCCATGTTGCACTAAAAACTTCATTTAGAATATAGATGAATCTAATGAACCCTCAAGATAAATGAACCCTCAAGCAAGGATCATGGCTAACCACAAAAGAAGCTATTCACTGCCCTATAAACCCTATAAATTCAAATTCAAATTCAAATTCAAATATACCATTTATAAAAGTTATATTTAAGTAACCTGCTATAAAAAACAATTATTGATTTCCAAAACTATTTTGAAGCTCTCTCAATTCCAAAAATATTAGAATTAACAAGAATTTCTAAGTAAGATTGGAAAAAAAAAGGTTAAGTATTGAATTATTTTATGAAAAGGAGAACAATCATAAATACTTTGCAATAGTTATAAACTTCTTGGAGAAAATTTAAAAAAAATTTAAAAAGTTTGAACAAGACCATTTTTATATGCCAAGTAATACGGTAAAATTGATGGTCATCGGATAATTTCGCATAGCAACCAAAAAATTTCTATTTCGATATGATTTTCCAGAAGAATTATTTAAAATAATTATTTGAAGGATTTTTGTTGACTTTTTAAAACAATGAAAAAGTATTTGAATTTGAAAAATTTTTCAAAAAATCTTGTTTGAATATTGAATAATTACTGTAGAAAAGTGTTTGGATTGTTCATAAACTCACTAACAACTTGTTCCGTATTTTTACAAAATTAATCACAAAATATAGTATTTTTTTCCTTCAAATTATGTTTAGAAAAATAGAAAAAATAATGATGAACATTTTTCGCTCCATATAGAATAGTAATGGAGCAACAAACATTGGCATTGAACGCTGCCAGCGTTTAGTAGAGTGAGAATTTTGATAGCATAAATGAGAGAGGTGGAATATTGGACTCTTGTGCTCATTATAAAATGAGCGTCTATAATGAGCGTCCGGCAAGTGAAAAGTATTAGAGTTTTAAAAAAATATTTGAAATTTAAAATGAAAATGCTTGACTAGAAAAATTTGAACAAAAAATTTGACCAATAGAAAGATGAATTTTTTTTTTTACTTTTTCTCCAAAATTTTCCATCAACCCAAACACACTTTAAAAAAATTTTCCCAAAAAAACACTAAATAATGCTATCCAAATGAAGCCTTTGTTTTTTCATTTGATGCTGTTGCTTTTGTTCAGCTAGAATCTATTTCAGGTCAAACCAGAAATGTCTTTTGTCTGTCATAATGGACAACCCAATTTTAATGGACTACTCAGAACTATTTGCTATTTTTTTTCTCTTTCCTTCCTATTTTCTTTTAAGAAAAGATTTTTAAAAAATTAGAAAAATTGTAGAAAAATTAATTAATTTTATAAGAATAAACTAAAAGAATTTTTAATAAAATTCAAACACCTTTGAATTTTCTATTATTTTGCTTTAAAAATTTAAACTAAGAACGCACATAAGCAAGACAAAATCATCATCCATAATAATTATATTATTAGATCATATAGAGTAGTCAAAGTTGACCCTTATAGGAAATAAAAAAATATGCACAATGAAAATATAAACTTTTTATTTCCTAATTATGGATTCGTTTGATTAGAGCTATGCATTAACAAAGAAGATTGAAAATTTTCACCTCTAGATAATTATAAGAATTCACATGTAATTCAAAAGAAAGCATTTAAATGCGAAATCAACTATGAAATTCCACAAGTATTAAGTGTTAATTCCGTTGAAAGTTGATTAGACAATGATGGAAAACAAAGTTCCTATCAAAGTACAGCTTAAGATCCAATTTTAAAAGAAAAATAAAAGAAATTTTTTTCAAAAGTTTAGAATCGCTCTCTTTTATTTTCTTTTTAATTATGTTCCTCGATATTATTAAGACAACATAAAGGAAGAATGAATATATATATATATATATATTATGTTGATAATACTAAAATGGGGAGAGAGGACCTTTAAAAGAACGGGAAGGTAAAAGGGAAGAGGGTCACCGTTGGACGGTCTCTAGGAAAAAGGGGCAGGTGGCTCAGCTATATATATTATGTTGATCATACCAAAATGGGGAGAGAGGACCTTTAAAAGAATGGGAAGGTAAAAGGGAAGAGGGTCACCGTCGGACGGTCTCTAGGAAAAAGGGGCAGGTGGCTCAGCCAACCATAATAAACATTAAAATAATTAATAGAATATGAAAACAGAAATTAAAGATTGAAAGATTGAGACTTACTTTGATTGAGCTTTCAAAGAACAAACTAATATTACAATATGAAAGTTGGAGAGAATTCTCAAGGAAAGACTAAGAATTCTTACGGAAAGAAAACTTCTACCTTCTATCTAGTTTGAGGGGTTATTTATAGCAAAATTTTCAGACTGCTATAGTGACCTGCTACAGTGATTTTGCGGCAGTGATTGTCGACAAAATAATAGGTACAGTAGCTCCTGTTACAGTATACAGTGCACAGTAACTTTGCTATAGTAAAAATTTAAATTTTACAATTTTTGAAACTTATGAAATTTGTAAGTATATTCCATAACAGTCATCTTCGTTTTGTTGTCAAAAGTCTTCTTCTTCTTCTTCCAAGCTGGATTTTGATTCTAACAAGGTTTGGGAAGCTGCTTTTTGTGATTGAGAAGTTTCGGGTTTCATTTACAGAAGAATATTTTCCAGCTATTTGATATATTTTTTCTTGTCTGAAATTGATGTCAACTTTGTTGATGACAAAGATTTTTGCTGGAGAAATTGGGTGGTCTATCTATCTGCAACTTTGAGAAACTACGGATTGAGACCTACTTTGATTGAACTTTGAAAAAAGAAACTAATATTATAATATGAAAGTTGGAGAGAATTCTCAAGGAAAGACTAAGAATTCTGAAGGAAAGAAAACTTCTACCTTCTATTTAGTTAAAGGGGTTATTTATAGCAAAATTTTTGGACTGTTTGTGACAGCCCCACCTTATCCCAGAGGCGCACCAAAGGGCTTAGCGGACTGCCTGCCTGGCTCTCGCCAGGACTCGATTCGAGCACGCACTAAAAATTTGCAATTCGGTAAAAACTCGTAGATACCAACTGTGACAGTTCTCAGGGTCACATCACATTCAAACTTAAAAGTAAAAGTACTAGTTAAACAATTTACATTACATACATTTGTTATTACAATAATATCTCAAGCAGTCCTTCTACCCAAAAATCCTACCCAGTTCTACCCTGGATTCCTCACCACTGGCTTTAGAGATAGGAGCCTGTTTAAGGAAAACAAATAACAAAGAGTGAGCTATAATAGCTCAGTGAGGTTCCCACACATGCAGATACGGAGGCAAACCAAGAGAGAATAAGTAAGCAAATAACATGTGTCACAAAATCACATAGGAAAATAATTAAATAAATAATTATTTAAACAAGGGAGGATACGTTCCAATCACGAGAGCAAGTACTGATCATGTGACCATGATAGTGAGAGTGGATTGCCGGTTAAACCTGCATTTTCAAGCAAAAGCCCTATCCGCCATTCACCTTATATCCTCCTGGAGTACCGTCCGACCCATCCAGGGTGAGATCTCACCCCGGAGGGCAACAAGCAAGAAGGTTCAGTCCGGAGTTGGCCTCTTTGAGGATTCACAACTCAAGGAAAAGAACCACAAGCCCTACAACACCCAGCACCTTATATCCTCCTGGTTACCGTCCTACTAGACTAACCGCGGTATAACCACGGAAGTCCAGCCAACAAGTTTAATGTAGTGAAAAATTCACAAACAAATATATTCACAACAGGTAGAAATTGTGCATGTAACAATTCACGGGGTAAGTGCGATAAAGTACACACTTTCCCTTCATATAATACATTGTAGCAATTCATGAATATCAATAACACATGGCACATTGTGACAAGTCACCAGCATCAAGTGCAAATAAAATCACATTTTGAACATGTATCATGAATATGTGAAGAAACACTCATGAGCAAAAGTAAGGGAACACTCACATGCACAAGAAAAAGGGACACTCACCTGGAACGCTTAAGAAAATATTTCGTAAAACGGTTGCGTCTCACTTTTGGATCCTGGAATTTATAAGAAATAATCTAATGAAACTCAATTTAAACCCTAATCAACTTAGAAAGAAAATTCAAGAAATACCCCATTAAATTCTAGGGTTTTAGTTCTAGGGTTTAGGATTTAGGGTTTAGGGTTTTCTAACAAAATTTTGGCATTATTTCCCCTTAATTTTCGGCCATCCAACTTTGTTTTCCATCAAGATTTCAATCATCAAACCCATAATTCAACAAGTTCTACAACTTCTTAGTTCAATCCAAGCTCAAATTCAATCAAAATTCCACTAAATATCAAGAATTATACTCCAAGAATCATTATCCAAATTTGCACAGGGTTGGTTTTCAGCCAACTTCGTACCATTATTGGGGTCAATCCATCAAGAACTAAGGAATTCTGAATTACATGGTTTTAAAGTACGTTTATAGGGCTACAACTTTCGTGAAGATCATCAATCCAAATTCCAACTAGAACAGGTTCAAAATCATCCCTCAAGTTGGCTCATCATCAAAACTGTTTCACGCAGAACCGAATTTTCAGCCAACTTTGCAAACTTTCTGCGATTAATACACAACGAACCACAGTGCAAGCCTTATACCGTTGGAAAGCCCTATCAATCTAGTTTCTAAAACAACAAGAATCACTCGAATCCAAGTTATCTATATCAAGTTATGAACGTTTTACTAAAACTGGTCCAGTATGACTGTGAAAGTAAAACTTGTACAAAACCCTAAATAAAGCTTAAATAAAACTTAAATAAACTTGAAATTAATAGCAAAAGTTCATAGTACATACCTTAAACAAGCTTAGAACCTTGCTTAGGAAGAAGAAAACCTCACTTTCTATGGTGGAATTTGTCTAAAATTGAAGAGAGCTCCAAGAAAATGAAGAACAAGGGAGGGTAGAGAGAGAGATGGAGAGAGTCGGCCAAGGGAGTAAAAATGGAAGATAATTTCGGCCAAGAGAGAATAAAATGAAAGAGAATTAGGTCAAGAAAGATTAAAAGAATAAAAGAATAATGGGAAGAAAGTGCAACCAATTAGAACTAAACAAGAGTCAAGCTAGAGTGTAGATATTTTGGCATAATAGGTACTAGTTGGCTAAATATAATTGGTACAAATTTTTAATCATCTAACACTTAACATTTGGCAAGTTTTGTAGCATAAAATTTTAAAACAAAAGAGAGGAAAAAATGAGAAAGAGGGGCCGGCCATATGGTGGGGAAAAGACAAGGGTTTAAGTGAAAATTTTAAGTTAATTTTTGTGCTAAAGTTCAATTAGTCAAAAGGCTTAATAATGGTAGAGTTGGTTAGTCAAAATTACACACTATTGTAAACTAATAGACCAATAAAATTAACCCAAGTTTGGTACTTAGGTGTACCACTTAATCATACAAAAATCTCATTTAGTTAACCTAACTAACTTAAGACATTTTTCAACTATTAAACCAAAGATTAACACTAAACCTTAAATAAAAGAAATGCCCTATTAAATGCACTTTAATTTCCCTCTTCTTTTCTTTTCTCATTCATTTTTTTTTCTACTAATAAACATAACATAAATCAAATAATCTTTTTAGTGCGAATTTCCGGGGCGTCACACTGTTACAGTAACCTGCTATAGTGATTTTGCTACAGTGATTGTCGGCAGAATAATAGGTACAGTAGCTCTGCTACAGTGTACAATATACAGTAACTTTGCTACAGTAAAATTCAAATTTTACAATTTTTAAAAATTATAAAATTTGTGAGTATATTCCATAACAATCATCTTCATTTTGTTGTCGAAAGTCTTCTTCTTCTTCCAAGCTAGATTCTGATTCCGGCAAGGTTTGGGAAGCTACTTTCTATGATTGAAAAGTCTCGAGTTCATTTGCAGAAGAAAATGTTTTGGCTATTTGATATATCTTCCCTATCTAAAATTGATGCCAACTTTGCTGCTGACAGAAATTTTTGCTGGAGAAATTGGGTGGTCTGTTTGTCTGAAGCTTTGAGAAACTACGGATTGAGACTTACTTTGATTGAACTTTGAAAGAAGAAACTAATATTATAATATGAAAGTTGGAGAGAATTCTCAAGGAAAGACTAACAACTCTAAAGGAAAGAAAACTTCTGCCTTCTATCTAGTTTGAGGGGTTATTTATAGCAAAATTTTTGGACTGTTACAATAACCTGCTATAGTGATTTTGCTACAGTGATTGTCGACAGAATAATAGGTACAATAGCTCTACTACAGTGTACAATGTACAGTAACTTTGCTATAATAAAAATTCAAATTTTACAATTTTTGAAAATTATGGAATTTGTGAGTATATTCCATAACAATCATCTTCATTTTGTTGTCGAAAGTCTTCTTCTTCTTCCGAGCTGGATTCTAATTCCGGCAAGGTTTGGAAAGTTGCTTTCTATGATTGAGAAGTCTTGGGTTTCATTTGCAGAAGAATATTTTTCAGCTATTTGATATATTCTTCCCCATCTGAAATTGATGCCAACTTTTTGCCGACAGAGATTTTTGCTGGAGAAATTGGATGGTCTATTTGTCTGAAGCTTTGAGAAACTACGGATTTTGATTGAACTAGTCTTGCAACTTCTATTATTTGATGGATGAGATATCAAATGTATCCCACAATTTAGTATAACTTTGTCTTTTTGAGATTGGTGGTTGATTGTTTGCTTGCTTAACGAATTCAAACTTCCATTGGTATACCCAAGCTAAAGAAAACTTGGAGAAAAAATGTAAGGAAGTTGCGATGTAAGATGTGTTTAAAAATCTATTTTGGAAGTAATCAAATGCCTCTTCTACCTCTTTTGGAAGAATTTACTGATTAGGACCAAGGATGTTCCACCATTGGGTGAACCATACTGGGAAATCATACTTGTTTGTCTGTTTAAAGTAGAATAACCAAGAATGTTTATGTTCTTGATTCTAGAAGGAAAAAGTTTGAAATCATGCTTGCTTATAATCCCAATAGTTATAAGCTGGCAGATAGAATGGTTAAGAAAAATGTTTATCCTGATTAAGGTCAGATCTCCAATCAGATGGTTTAAGGATTTTGAGGATTTGTGCACAAGAATAAGTGACTACTTGTGCTTTTTCATGTGGGTAAGGTTTGATTTGTACAGATTTAGTATCTACCAAAATCATTTGGTTAAAAAATTAGTTTTTTGTGGCTGTTTGAGGGTTGAAATTAAAAGCTGGTGGAAGAACCGTTTTAGCAGCTTGTAGTAGGTTGTTTTGCCAAAATTCTGATTCAGTTTGTAGAATGGTGTAAAAAGATTGGTTTTTCACATATTGTGATTTTGATTTGGATGATGATGAAGATACTGTTTGGGTTAATGGCTTAGAAGATGTTTGTTGGACAAGATTATATTCATGATTTCTATATGTCGGATGTTGGATAGGATAATATTTTTGACTTCTGTATGCTAAATGTTCTAAATCTCGATATCCATAAGCTTGAAAGAATCTTTCCATTGGCGTAAGTTGTTTATGTTTGTTGTTTTCCTCATCGGCAATATCTGCCCATGATTTTGGAGTTTGTAGTGTTCAGGGAAGGTTTGGTTACATAGCCATAAGCTATTGGATTTGTTCAGGGGTCATAGCCAAAGATTGATTGGTTAAGGATTGTGATTGGCTGTTTGGTTGTTTTGTAGAAGATGATATTGATTTGGGAGAGTTTGAAGTTTTTTCTGTTTGAATTGGTGGTTTGTCAAGGTTTTGAATTGGTAGTTTTTCTTCCTTTTTCTTTCGAGGCATTTTACCTTCTATGTAAAAATTCACGAGTTAGATAATCAGGAAGAGAGTTTGAAGCTTCCTTGATATATTCAACGGCAAAGTCAAAAACAGATAAAATCGCTTGCCATCTTGCAAAAATTTGTTTAGAGGCAAGGTTTTTTATATCTTTTTGTAAAATGTCTTTTGCAAATTTGCAATCAATACGTAACAAAAATTTTTGATTTAGCAAATCATATTGAAATTTTGAAATGCAAAGAACGATTGCTAAAATTTCTTTTTTGATGGTAGAATAATTCTGTTGAGAACTATTCCAATGTTTTGATGCAAATGCAATGATATTTTCTTTATTATTTTGTTTTTGTTTAAGCACGCCACCATAACCAATGTCAGAAGTATCAGTTTCGATTATTTTTGGTGCTTGAGAATCAAGAAGAGTAAGGTTGGGCAAGTTTTTTGCATGGAGTTTGAGAGTTCGAACAATTGAAGTATGTTAATCAGTCTAAGACGAAGGTGTCTTTTTAGGACGGTCATATAAGGGTTTTGTGAGGTTGCTTAAATTTGGAATAAAGTCTGAAACATAGTTTCAACAACCAAAATATCTTTGTAGCTGTTGTTTGTTTAAGATCTGATCAGGAAATTTTTCTGTAAACAGAAGAGATCTTTGGATAGGAGCAATTGTTCCTCTGAAAATATTCTGTCCAAGAAATCAAATTTTTAGCTGAAATAGACTAATTTTCTTTTGAGAGATAACTAGTCCATTAATTTTGGCTTGGTGAAGGAAGGTGCTGAGATGTTTAAAATGTTGGTCAATTGGGTTAGAGAAGACAAGACATCATCAATATAGACAATGATGAAGGTTGAAAAAAGGATTGAAGATGTCATTCATGATCTTTTGAAATTCTAAAGGAGCATTTTAAGACCAAAAAGCATAACATTCCAATTGTAACGTCCAAACGGAACTGTGAATACTATTTTGTATCTATCTGAAGGATGAATATGAATCTACCAAAATTCTGATTTCATGTCAAATTTTAAGAAGATCTTAGCAACATGAAGTCATTGTAAAAGATCCCTTTTGTTTAGAATTAAATATCTAATCAATCTTAAAGCTTTGTTCAAAGCCTTGTAATTGATAACGAGTCTGAGAACTCCTCGTTCTATTTCACAATTTTTATTGACGTAGAATCCTGGACAACTCCAAGAGGATTGGCTTGGTTGGATAACACCATTTTGAAGTAGATCATCAATCTTCTTTTTGCAATGTTGAAGAAGCTCCTGATTCATTTGAATTGGTCTTGCCTTTGTTGAACTTTGTCGTTCATCAAAGTCTTTTTCGTAGGGCAAAGTGATTGTATGTTGTTTTCTATTCCAAAATGCATTTGGAATTTCAAAACATACTTGCTCCTGAAATTTTGTTTTTAGTGCCTTAATTCTGCTTTGAATGTCTGGATGCCAAAGTTGTTCTTCAATACGCTTGTATTGAATTTCTTCTTTAAGAAAGTTTATCTGGTTGGTCTTGAGAGAAATTTGATTCAAATCTCTGTGAAGTTTCTGTTTGACAAATGGAATAAGAATTTTTCCTCCAAATTTGTTAGGCAACATTCCCTCTTCTGTTTGTCTATAGGGAACGATCTGATTAATAAATGAAGTTCCAAGAATAACTGGATTTGTCTGATCCTTAGAGAGCAAAAAGGAATCATATACTGTTGCCGATTGAAACCTAATAGCAACATCAGTTAAGTTATAGTTGATTTGCAATTTTGATCCATTTGCAGATCTAAGTCCTTCTTTGGTTTTTTTGAAATATTTTGTAGGAACTAATTTTTCCTAAATGCAGCTTAAATCAGCTCTTGTGTCAAATAATATTGGAACATCGAGAACAAAATCGTCTTGAATAACAAGTCGGATTTGAACTTTTCATTTTCTAGTAGAAATCCATGAGATCTTGTTTATGAAATCATTTGTTTTGATTTCTTGTTGGGCTCGATTTTCTCTCATCAACTGGTTGTCTTTGTTTGTTATCAAGTCTTGGATTACCAGCCTATCTAGCTCTTGTCTAGCTTTAATAAGCTTGATTTCTTCCTCAAGTAAGGAGACTTCGGCTTGGAGAACTTGGGTTATAATGATTATTTTTGGTTTATTCAGAAATCTGTTTAAGATATCAGTAAGATTATAGGTATTAACAATTCTAGAGTCTTTGTAAAAAGAATTGGTTGAAATTGTTGAGGTTGAAACAGTAGGAGTGTTCGAGGTTCTTTGAATATGTCAAAATAAGGTTTTTGTTTTTCAGGTTCATTAATGCCTTCAATAAGATCAAGCATTAAGTCCTGTTCTTTGGTAAGGACATTGATTTTAGGACTGTGATAATCCTATGCTTTACTAGATTGTGAGGAAATTTCATCCTCCTACAGTTGGTTGATATCATCTTCTCACGAATATTCTTTGTCTGTCTGTCTTGAAATATCATAATCACTTAAGTTAGCAAGCAAGTTTGATATTTGTTGCTGAAGTTGGTCATCCAGTTGAAGGGACTGAATTTTCTTTTTAAGCTTAGCATTTGGTTATGTGACCTGGTTTGTTGCACTTATGACAGATAATATCTGGAAAAGCAAGGAATTTTTGTTTGGATTTTTGAAAGGTAGATGATAACTGCTTTTCTAGGTTTGTAAAGGAAGTTCTTTCTAGGATTGATATTCTGGGTTGGTAAGTGGATGTGATTTTTTTGTGTTTGTGAAGATATATGTTTTTTCTTTCTGACTTTTGGTGTGACAAGATGGAAGACCAAATTGTTTCACAGAAAGATCCAAGATCTTTTCTCCTTTGTGCCTTATCTTTGGTCAACTTGTTGCATCATCTTATATTGTCTACAGATTTTTAATGCAACTTGTTGGATCTGGCTTGTGAGTTGTCCATAAGTGAGTTGTTATATGTAGTTACTCCATTGTGTTGAGTCCTAAGTTCTTCTCGAACAAGGTCTCTAAGTGATTTTGAAAGTCCATCAAGATATTTTTTCCTTCTAATATGTTTGATTACCATTCTAGCTGGCATACATTCTGGTGAGGAATGTGTCCTTGTATCACCGAAAGTCGGACAAATTCTTGATTTGAGATTGTTAGTTAATTCAGATGATCTTTCTCTAAAGATTCCTGAATCACCAATAAAAGTTTTAGCAATAGAAAATATTAAGAGTTGAAATAGAATCTAGAATTGTTTCTCCATTTCTGAGAATTGGCTGTTCGTGAATATCCATTTTGATGGATTTCATGATGTTGTGTTTGTCATTGGCTGACAAATATTCATCCCACTATCCTCTGAGCTGACCCGTAAATCCTGCAGCGAGGATATGGGCAGCTAACTGTTCTGTACAACCATGAGCAGTTATGTATGCTGTTACCACTATGGTCATTTGCTGGAGGATCGTCATAATCTTATATTCTGACATGCCATCTATACTCCATTCATAGATGTTGTTGGCATTGTAGCTGTTTTGCAGAACATTGGGTTTTTCTTCAAGAACAACATCTGGGTGAGTTGACCTTGAATAGTAAAGTTTTTGGGGCTTTTTCCAGTTTTGAGAATAAGGTTGAAGATGAAATTTAGAGATTTGGTTTTCTAAACTATCTTGGTCAGACTCAGTGTTTGATTTTTGTTGTAAGAAACAGATAGATTAATGAACTGAAGCCGAGGCTGGTTCATTTGACCTTTGTTTGGTGGTAGAGATGACAAAAGACTCTTCTATCTTTTGAAGTCTTTGTTCTAATTCAGAGGGTTTTTGTCTTAATAACTAGCCATATTTTTCTGGAATCTCATATGGCTTAAAAAGAGGAATGGATGGAAAAGAAGATGAAGATGAAGCTTGGGGTTGTAAAACTGGAGTTTTAGTTGCAAGGTATTGACCTATAGTTTGAAGGTATTTATTTGTGTAATCATTTTGTTCATAAATATCCTGTATATTTTGGGCATCTATTGGATCACCTGATTTGGCTTTCTTGAGTTTGAAAGGAGTGGCTGACAGTTCACGACTTTGTAATTGATTGTAACTAACTGAGAAGGTGAAACTTTTGCATATGCTTTCCCATCTGTAGTCTATCATTTTTGTGTAACACAAATAGAAGGATAATCTGTCTTATTTATTTGTGAATGTGTTTCAAACCATTCAAAAAATTGAATGTGTTCTTGTTTTTGGTTCATGAACTCATAGTATTGGTTTTGAATCTTTTGTTTGGCTTCACCTTGAAATTTGTTGAGAAACAATTGTCGTCTGTTAAAATTGTGCTCTGCATAGAATTCCTTGCAAAGAAATTGCTTGTTGATCTAGAATGGAGAATCTACTGATAAGACTCTCAACTCTCCTAAGATTGGTCCAGTATTTTCTGGAGTTTCTATTATTGTTGAATACGTTGGAGATCTAGGTAGATAATCATGCTTCTGATGTTTTGATGCAGAATTTTTTGTTTGGACTGTATATCTAGCTTGTGGGATTCTAACTCCATAATTTAGATCCTGAATTTTAGTTGCTACTGAAGAAGTGGATCTACGTCCTTGAGTGAAACTCCTTCTGGATAGATCCATATTGATGGTAGAAGACGTTGAGAATCTCTAACTACAAGATCTATCAAAACGAATTTGAACAGATCTTGCAGGATATTGGGTAATGCTTGAGACAATAGTATTTTGTGCTGGAGTAACTGAAACTATCTCAGAAAGCATCCAATCGTTTGGTAGAGTAACTTGACTCCATGTGATTGATCTAGGAACTGAAATGTTAGATCTCATAAGATCTGTTTGAAACAAAATAGTTTCTTCTCTTTTGCTTCTCATTTTTGCTCCAGTGTTGAAAGCTGAATTCATCGCCTTGTACTGACTCTTGTAAAATGATAGCAACAGGAAGAGAATCAGATTTTGTTTTGTAATTTGCAGTTTTTATGTTTAGTGTTAAAGTAGCCAAAATGTTTCGGTCCTGCAAAAAAACTGTGAAGTTTGAAAAACTGTGAAAATAAACTGGTTCTTTGCATAGGCTTGTTTCTACCATTCCTAGCAGAGAGTCATTAAAGTTTAAGAATCTGCAATCTCTTAAGCAAAGTAGAAGAGATGCATCTAATCCTTCCCGTAATAGGATTAGATAATATATATATATATATATATATATACTTTACTTATTGGCTAACCCTGTACATGGGGGAGGACGCTACTCCTAAATTTTATTAATAATAAAAATGAGGGAGACATAAACCTTACCTCTAGAAAAATACAGCAACATTACCAAATAGAAAAAAAAATTGAAACACATGAGATAACTGTACAAGTTACTTTATTCTACGAACAGAAAGGAAACTATGTCTATTTAATCTCAAAGGTCCTCGTGCCTGAGATAGAAGGTCTTGAAAAGCTGTGTATGTCCTGTTACTAACATGCCCAATACTAGTGTTAGAAAGAACATTAGCCACTTGATTAGCTTCTCGAAATCAATGGATCAAATTATCAAAATGGTAGGAAAGAAGAAATAATTGTTGAATTTCCTTGTAGATGGACCAAGGACAATGGAATTCCTTCTTGAGCACCTAGATTAAAATCTGTGAATCACTCTCAACAATGAAGGAATCAAACCCATGTTGTACATAAATTTTAACCCCAAATAAAAGAGTTCTAGCCTCAGACTGGATACTGGTAGCAACCTCGAAATTAACATAAAAAGCCAATAAAAATTCCCCCTGTGAGCCTCTTAGAATACCACCACCACTAGCCCTACCAGGATTACCTTTAGAACACCCATCAATATTAAGTTTCATCTTCCCCTGGTCAGGTTTTATCCACCTCACAAATTGGTATCTTGGAGCCTCCTGCCAATATACAATTACTTTATAAAATGATCTCCAATCTCTCCCAGGAAAGTTGTGATTAGGAAATTGCAAACCAACCAATTCTTTTAACTCCATAAAACTTGCTTTACATACCTTTTCCAGAATAATCACCAACCCCTGGAAAACAGCTATATTTCTAGCTTTCCACCAATACTAACAAATCAACAGTGAAACTAAACGGTGCACAAAATCTACAACCAAATGTTTTCTTTTTGAAAACCACCATGCGCTCATGTAAGCTCTCACAGAGGAGCCCTTATACTACAATCCAATAACATTCCCAAAAAATTTCCATAAAAAACCTGCCAAGTCTCTAGAATAAAAAACATGGTCCAATGTCTCCACTGAGGGGGCATTACAACAAAAACATTTAGAAACAACATGAAACCCTCTCTTACACATAATAGAGTTAATAGGCAATTTACGATGTGAGAGTCTAACAGCAAAAAAAGACACTTTAAATGGAAAATTCGAGTGCCAAATTCTACTGAAGACAAAAGAGGGGGTAACTGAAGATTGAATAGACTTGAAAGCGAATTTAAAAGTAAAATCACCTGAATCCGATAGCTGCCAAATCATTTTGTCTGGATCGTGACCAACCAGAGAAGGAAACTCAATAATCTTCTCCACAACATCATTAGGAACCCATTCAGTTAGCTTATCTACATCCCACCTACCATATTCACAAAAATTTTGCAAACAATGATTTGAAACATCCACAAGAGAAGATGCAAGCGACCCCGATCCCATCCAGTTGTCAAACCAAAAATTGACCTCTCCCAAATGAATGATCCATCCAACATGTTTTTCTGTCAGATCTCTTGCTTTTAACATGCAGCGCCAAATGGGAGAGTCATTACTGTTTGGCATTAGTTAGACAGGGACTGCACCAATCTGCAAGTACTTCTCTAACATGAAGTTAGCCCATAATGAGTTCTGCTCACGAAATCTCTACCACAGTTTCATAGAAAAGGCATCAAAAAATCTCCTTTAACTGCCTGAAGCCAACCCCACCAGACTTCTTTAGGCATGCACAAAGTCTCCCATCTCATCTAATGGTACTTTGAAATAGCATCCACCTCCCCCCATAAGAAATTTGCAAACACTCTCTCCATAGCCTTCAAGATTGATAAAGGGGGATCAGCTGCCATTAACAAATATACAAGGTATCGAAGTCAAGACATATTTGATTAGCACAATCTTACCACCCAGAGACAATAACCTATTCTTCCAAGATGCCACCCTATTAATGACTGAATTACTAGACTTCCATAAAGAAATGTGTCCTCCTCCTCCCTACATAAAGTGGAAATCCAAGATATTTAATAGGGAAATCTTTGGAAGTAAAACCAGTAAGCTGATTGATAGCTATTTTTTTTGAGACAGTGGCCTTCGGATGAACCGTAAAATAACTTTTAGCTTCACCTCTGACCAGACAACTCCTGATATCTATTAATGACAGACTTCACCATTTTTAGTGTAGAAGCTCCGCCACTAGAGAAGATGATGATGTCGTCCACATAGCTCAAATGATTCACCTAGGGACAATTTCGGGGGAGAGAAAACCCAACAAAGCTTGCAACGCCAAATAACTAATTCAATAATCTGGATAACACCCCAGCTCCTATAACAAAGATGCCTGGAGATAGAGGGTCCCTGGCTTAGACCCCTAAATCCTTGAAAAAAACTACAAGAAGACCCATTAATAATTACAGAAAACCATGGATAGAAATAATTTTCCATATCATATCCAACCAACGTTCACCAAACCCAAATGTCCACATTACTCTGATCACAAAAAACTAGTTGACCCTGTCATATGCTTTCTCCATGTCAAGTTTCAACGCTAAATTCCTTCCTCTATTGGCCTTCTCTAAACCTGTTAAAATCTCCTGAGCCAACAAGTAATTATCGGCTATAAGCCTGCCACGTACAAAACCACTTTGGTTAGGAGAAATAATAGACGGTAAAACATGAGCCAATTTATCAACCAATAGGCTTGAAAAAATTTTGTTAAAGAAATTACAGAGGCTAATTGGCTGAAATTGTGCAAAGTCCCTCAGGTTAGACATCTTAGAGACCAACACAATGGAGGTTGACTTAACAAAAATAGGAAGCTCAGTCCCACAAAAGAAGCTAACCACTGCTTGATGAATATCCATCCCAATTATCTCCCATGCAGAAGTAAAAAATTTACCCGTGAAGCCAGCAAGACCTGCCGCACTTTCCCCATCCATGCTAAAAACAACCTTTCTAACCTCCTCCAAAGATAATATTATATATATATTGTCGCGCCCCATTTTTCGAAAGGGAAATAATAAATGATATAGTGTGGTGAGTGAAGTCGGGAAAAAGAAAAAGGAAGAATTAAATGTGGTTGTATTTATTGGAAAAGAAGCGTGTAAATTATATTGGAAAAAGAGTGTACGTTGTAAAAATAATTTTTAGAAAATACTTTATAAAAGATAATTCGATAAAATGTGACAAACAAATGCTTTATTTTTATTATATTTTTTTTTAAATAAAAGAAAAAGGGCCTAAAATGGGACTTTGAAAATGCGACGATTTTTGGGCTCGAAAATAGAGTCTAAAAAGGGTTTTTAGTAAAAAGGAGTCGCCACTTGGTATTGAGTTTTGGTGTACCAAGTCACCGGAAAATATTTTTATAAAAGGTAAGAAATCAAGAATTATTTATTTAGAAAAATGATTTTTGAAAAAATATAGGAAAAACAAGAAAAACCCTTTTAGACAACTCCAGGTCTTTGAAAAACGAGAGAAAAAGGTTCGGGAGTCACAGTTGAAGAAAGGGAAGGCAAAGGCTCGCGCCTAATGCACCCTTTCAACCTAGCCGAAACTAGTTGCGAGGTTTAGTCTAAATTTTCCTAATGTAACCCTAAGATTTTATCGCATTTGGATGCAACTATATGAATGCAAATCTAGTCCTAAAAATGGGTATCGTTAAGGGACAAAATGTTCCATTGAGGTTTAGTCGGAATTACCGCATTAATTGCGAAACCCGAGTCTAGACCTTGATGGAGTCACGAGTGTAGATGCAAAGTGAATATGCAAAAGAAAAAGAAAATAGTAATATAGATAGTAAGTGAACAAAAAAGTAGGGATGCAAACATAACGGGTACGGGGAACTAATAGACTCGTGACTAACTATTCCTACTCACGGAGGGGGGAACGACATGTACGCCATCGCTTCCCACGTGAGTAGATGACTATTTCTAGTCAAATCACACAAATGACCTAAGATTCTATGTGTAGTGAAATCTAAATGTTATGCACTAAATAGACGTTAAAAATAGATAATAAGCGATAAAGTATATATAAAAATCATGCAAAAATGGAAAAGGCCTAAAAAGATAAAACGTGTGTGAAATGTCATGAAATGCACACAGGAAATGATTTTAATACTAAAATGACCTAAAAGCTTAGCATTGGACTAGCCTATTTTCTAAAAATCCTCCGCTAGCGTTGGACTAGCGAAAGAAAACGAAATTAACCACAACTAGCGTTGGACTAGTGTGGCGACGATACACATATATAATAGTAAAGCAAGTAAATAAGTAAAGCATAGATTGAAGCGATAATCACATAAAAGCACATAATGGCACATAGGAGCACATAACACATAAGCATGATATTCTAGATGCAAAGTCCTAAAGAAAGCAAATAAAACACATAAGCACATAGCACACATAACACACAAAAGCCCTAACTATTACACCGGAGAAGCCTAATTACAATCTAAAATAAAAATAAAATAAAAGGTAACCTATCTAGCCTATCTATTACATTTTCTATCTAAAATACATAAGATTTTTGTTAAATAGATATAAACTATCTATTACATTAACTATCTAAATACAGAAATTTTTGATAAATAGAATATTACCTATCTATTACATTTTTGAATAATCAAAAATTAAATTCGAAGTAAACAACAATGACATAAATAAATAAACACTCACACATGGATAAAAATTATAATCACAAAGATACATGAAAACACATAGGAGCACGTAATAGCACATAAAAAGAAATTAAAAGGGTAATCGAGGTACCTCTCGTTCGTAAACTCGGTACAGATTGCTACTAAAATGAACAAACATGTCAAAAATACCACTATTTAATAAAGAAATCACTAATTAAATAATTTCCTACCGATCACTATGAACATACTACAATAATTCAAACAATTATAGCAATAATAAACAAAATAAGAGAAAGAAAATAATGATAATAATAATTAATTAGTTTAGGAAGAGAAATGAAAATTGTTTAAATAAAAATAAATAAGTAAATAAATAAATAAAGCAAAAAAATGAAAATAAAGAAATAATAATAATAGAAGATAAAATACAATAATACATACTTAAACTTTTAACACCCCAAATAAGGATTATTAAAATAACTAAAAGGAAAATAAAGAAACTAATTTGAACATTAATTAGACTAACAAGACCCAATTTTAGAACATTAATTATAAATTTGATAAAATAAATAAAAAAATGTGAAAAGAGATAATTTAAAGCTTTGAGGACTTAACTAATTTTAATTTTTCTTTTTGGCAAAAAATAAAATATTATAAGATTTGGATTAAAAATGGAAATTTAGGCAACATTCTAAAGTGAAAATGTAATTTACAACAAACAAAAGGGTGAAATTACAATTTTCAAACCCTAATTAAGGTAATGACATAGTTTACAACAAATTTAAAGGCTAAAATATAATTTTCAGCAAGTATAATGCCCAAAAATAAAATTTCCAGCAATACTTAAGGCCAAGAATATAATTTCAGCAAAGGTCATTAAATAATACATAATTTACAGCAATGTATAGGGTCAAATTGCAATTTTCAGCTATATAAAAGAGCTAAAATAAAAATTCCAGCAACTATAAGTATTAAAATACAAATTCCAGCAACAAATAAAAGACTAAAACACAATTTCTAACAGTTAATGGAGGTCTTAAAACAAATTCCAGCAACATAAAGGACCAAAATATAAATTCCAGCAACAATAGGGGGCCAAAAAATAGAATTCCAGCAAGTATAGTGACTCAAATAAAATTCCAGCAAGGTTGGGAGGGATAAAAATGAAATTCCAGCAAGCATTCTAGGGCAAAAATAGAATTTCCAGCAATGTTGGGGTACAAAATAAAATTTCAGCAAGTTAAAATATGCAAAATACAATTTCCAACAAATTTTAAAACCAAATTGCAATTTTAAGCAACATTCAAGGTTCAATTTGTAAATTATAGCCACATTAAACACCAATTTGCAATATCCAACAAATAAAAGGGGTCAAACGAAATTTTCAGAAATATTTAGGGGTAAAATGTAATTTCAGAAAAGTATAGGGGTCACAATACTAATTTTATAAAAATATAGGGGTCAAAATGGAAAATTGAAAACTATAGGGGCCAAAATTATAATTATATAAAAGTTGGGGGACCTAAATGCAATTAATTGGGACCTAATTGAAAAGAAAACAAAATTATAGGGGTCACTCTATAAAAAATAGAAACTTAAATGCATAAATCAGAAAATTCTCGGAGCACAGTGACATTAATGAAAGTATAAGGACTATAAAATAAATACCATATTATTAATTAAAATCAAATAAAAAACTAAACCATCAAAACGACGTAGTTTTGAGTGAAACTACGTCAAAACGACGTAGTTTCACTAAAACTCTTTTTTTTTTTTTTTTGTTACCGGTTTTCCTTTCTTCTTTCTTTTTTTTTTTCTTTTCCTACTTTTCCAGATTTTTCTTTTTTTTCTCTCTTTTTCTCTCTTTTCTTTCTTTTTTCTCTCTTTTCTCTCTTTCTTTTTCTTCTTTCTTTCTCTTTTTTCTTTTCCTTCTTTTCTTTTTCTTTCTTTCTTCTTTCTTTTTCTCTCTTCTTTCTCCCCTGGTTCTTCTTCCCCCCCGGTTCTAGTTCTCTCCCCTCTCTCTCTGCCGGACCTCTATCTCTCTCCTCGCCGGATTCTCTCCCTGTCCCTCTCGGTCAGTCTCTGTCCGATTCCCTCTCTCTGTCCCTCTCGGACTCGTTCTCTCTCTCTTCTTCTCTCTCGGCCCTCTCAAATCGAATTATTCTTTCTCCAAAATTCTACTTAAATTCCAACCCTCCTCACTCCAATTCGACACACAAAACAGTGAAAATGGGTAAGCATAACTTCACATACGCATAAGAGATTGGGGAGGAGACCAGAGTATTTTACCTGATTCGGGTGGAGGGGGTTGGTGGTGATGGAGCTTCGGATTCACTGGTGGGCGGGGCTCCGGATTCGCTGGTGGTGATGGCTGTCCAGTGGTGGTGCTCTGGTGGTAGGTGGAGACTGATGTTGATTATTGTTGTTGTCTTTTTTTTTTTTCGGTTTCTTGCAGGTGGTGTGCGTGTGTGGACTGATGTGTGTGTGTAGGTGTGTGCTTGAATATATGTTTTGTGTGTGCCGTGTGAATGAACTGGTGTGTGCAGGTGTGTGTTTGAATGTGATTTTTGTGCAGGTTTGTGTGAGTTGTGCGTTTGTGTGTCTGATTGTGTGAGGTGAGGTTGTGAGTGTAATGTGTGTTTGTTTTATGTTTGTGAGTGCATTGGATGTGTTTTTGTGGAGTGGAGAGTGTAGTGTGCAGGTGAGGTTGTGAGGTGCGTGTGTAGTGTGTGTAATGTGTATGTGTGTTTGGCCGAGAGAGTGAGTGAATTTGTGTGTGTCTGTGCTTGTGTTCTGGTGAGGGAAGGTGGAAGTGAGTGAGTGCAATGTGTGTGTTCTATATGTGTAATTGGATGGTTGTGTGGTTTGTTTTTTAAGTGAAGTGCAGGTGAAAGGTGTGTGTGCTTGTGTTGCAGGGGAAGGGGAGGCAGAGAGAGTGAGGGAGACCGAGTGAGGGAGGAGTGTGCAGGTGTTTGTGTTGTAGTGAATTGAGAGTGCAAGGTTGTTTCTGGTGAAGGAGAGGCAGTGAGGTAGTGAGATGTGAGTGAGAAATAAACACCAAATTCCTCAAAATCTGCTGACTTGGGTGTAGGTTAGGAAGGTGATGATGTGATTAGGCAAGGAGCAAGTGGGTGGGTTAAGTAGAAAAGGTATGGCTGCCATTAGCCATGGCAGAAAGCAAACAGCAGCAATCAACGTTGCTGCTGTTTGAGTCCTTTCTCTCTCTTTTTTTTTTTTTAAAGAAGAAATTTGTAATGGAAATAAAGAAGAAAAGAAAAGAAATAAAACGAAATAAAATAAAATAAAGGATATTTGTATTCCTTAAAATCAATAAGAAAAGTACTAAAATTTAAAGTAATAAAAATGAAAAACTTACTGCAAAAAATTCAAAAAATTAATATAACAAAAAAAATGTGCAATTAATAGGAAAAGAGAGAAAATAAATAAATAAATAAATAAAGTGCTCAAACAAATACTAAATGAAATTTATACTGAAAATTCATGAACATATGAGATATATATAAAAAAAAGTTTCACTTGAAAAATTCTCATAAAAAGAATGCATTGGGAAACGTGCCATTAATAAACAAAAAGACAAAAAATAAATAAATACCAAATGACCTCTAAAATCATGTAATTTTTACAAAAAATTTATAAATATACAAAATACACATATAAAATTTTTCACTTGAAAATTCTCGTAAAAAAAAAGTGCATTGAAAAATGTGCTATTAAGTTTAAAATACTAAAATTTTAAATAAATAATAAATGACTCCTAAAAATCATTAAAATTATAAATAATGATAAAAATAGTAAAATTGTATATTTAGGAAATAAAATAAAATAAAATAATATTTACATGGTAAAATTACCATTTTGCCCCTGATGTAACAAATTAGACGCAATATACACAAAAATTATAATTGACCCTTAAAAATAAAAAATACCCCCTAAATAAAGTAATACACATATTTTTATAAAAGGTGTGTCAAAATTTAGTGTCTACATATATATATATATTATATTGATATTATTATGTTCCTCGATATATATATTATATATTATTATGTTGATATTATTATGTTCCTCAATATATATATATATATATGTATATGTATGTATGTATGTATGTATGTCAACAAAGATGCCTATTGGTAGTAACAGCTATAAGGTACATAATTATATATCAATTTGACTAACAAATTCATAAATCAATTCTACCACTAGTCTTGCAAGATGTAAGATAGTTGCACGAAATCCGCTCGACCTAATTTATCTTATAAATTAACTTATAAATATCTCATACTTATCAATTGTCATGTTAATTTAATCTCAAATTGTTTTCTTGTGTATGATCCATTAGATACTCAATTAGATTGGCAATAATTGTTTAGAGTAAGTATTAAAAGAATTAAAAAAAACTTTAGTTTAGCGTTGATTTAATAATTATTTAATTCATATATCTAGATAAAAATGGGCTTCTAACAAAGCATCATACCCCTTAAGAGATATGAAAATTCAAGTCGTTTAGATTGCACAAATTATAACACAATATAATGTAACTAAAATTCTTTCACTGGTGTATATACTATTCAGTCAAAGAGTAAGGAATTAGCACTAACTGTTATTAGTCTAATGAATAATTTGTTGTTTTCAAAATATAACTCTTTCAAGTATAAGTTATAGGTTTTCTTAAGTTCACTTCTATTTTGGCAAAAAATTCTTTGAGTTATTATTTCAATAAGTGGTCAAAATGGGACATAATCTCTTATTGTTAGGTGTATTGAGTCACTCAGTCTTTGCTTCATACCATATCTAATCTGTTACCCATAGTAATCTCATTCTCACATTGTGATTTCTTTTCACACAGTAAATATTCAATTGACTTTTTAATTTAAACATGTAAATAAATAAATGCAGTCAAAGATAAAGAAATGTCACGTATTATCACGTAAATATTATAGTGGAATTTCATTTTAAACTAAATTGGCTTGAACGCATACAGTAACGACTTAAGTTGCTAGAGTTTGTTTTCATTATTTATACCATTTTAAGTGTTAGCCACATATTATTAAATATTATTCTAACTTTAATTGATGACCATTGTCCCTTTATTTAATACATTTTTCTCGGGTGTGCTTAAGTTTTTCTTTTGTTAATTTTTATTCTGAAACTTCAGGGAAGGGGGACTGGGTTGGTGGCTGGGGAGAAGAGAGATAGTGGTTGTTTTTTATGGCGCTGTGGGGCGTTGTTGTTTCTCTGGTTTTGGTGGGGTGTTGTGGATTGTTACGAGGTGTGCAGAAGATGGTGGTATCTTTTTTAGTATCTGACCATGGCAATGAAATTTTTATATTTTCTCACATATGATCAGTTGTACAGTATTGGTTGGTTGAAAACTAGAAATTACACCAAGGTGAAAGTGCAAAACACGGGAAAGCGCTAGCAAACTGGGGGACGTGTGCAGAAATCCAGGTTTGAAAAGAAGTTTTATATTACTTGTGCATTTATTTCCTCATTTAATGCCTTCACCAACACCTGGCCATTTTGAGAACTGCAGTTGTATTGCATTCAATGTCCTCTTGCTTCCCCACTGTTCTCCCCTCTCTGAGTCTCTTTCTCTCACACACAGCACCAACACACCCTTCACCATCATCTTCCAGCTCTTCATTCTTGGCTGTTATAGCTACACCAAATATCTCTTGAACAATTCTTGAACGCTTGCAGAGCAAATGAAACTTCCAAGAGAGAAGTATAGTGTCAACAATGTGCAGAAAAAGCTTCAGCTAAACTTGAAAGCAGATTTTCCAAGAACTTGGATTTGCATATAAGGTGTGTTCTCGATCAACAAAAATTCCGCTTGGCACCGGCTTGGCTCTGTGGAACTGCTCGCTGAGCAGAGTGAGCAGGTGGCTAAAAGTCGCAGGAAATCTGGTAGCATAGTTCTTGGTAAGAAAAGAGCATTTGTAACAGAGAGGTGGTTGATTTATTCTTGACTTGTGGTTAGTTGGAAAGTCCAGAGTTTGGGCAGATTCTGATGCTAATTTTGTGATGTATTGGACTGATATAGAAGTTTCTGATGTGGTTTTGTTTACATCTGCTTCTTTAGTTTTTTTCTTGGTGTAGGAAATTTACCTATGTTGCGTAAGTTATTTTCTTTTTAACCGTCAAAAAGCTGGAGTATAGAATGGAAATTCAATGTTGGGACCTGCTTTTCACTCTGACAATAGAATTTTATTTCTGAAAAGATGCACATTAGAGGCCTTAACTTATTTTTGTAATTTTGGGGTCACGTTACTTTACTCTTACTAGGTGTTTTTATTTTTTTGGTAATGGACATTTTGGGGCTTTTGTTAAAAGATTCGATATTTTTGCCTGCCAAGATTCACATCTGGAAAACTGAATTTTTTACACTAGTTATATACCTAGCTGTGTTGTCGGATTTATGGGGAAAGGTCTTAGGCTTGGGATCCATGTCTTCAATTGCCATTTCCTATGGCGAATCTGGTCCTGTCTTCTGTGGGCTAAAGGCCGATGGCTCGCATCTTGTTACTTGCTATGGCTCCAATTATGCTATTATGTATGGAACTCCACCTCATATTCCTTTCATAGGCCTAACAGCTGGAAATGGTTTTGTTTGTGGACTTCAAATCTACGTGAACCAACCTTATTGTTGGGGAAGTAGTAATTTTGTTCAGATGGGAGTGCCTCAACCCATTGTCAATGGATCCGAATACTTGGAGATAAGTGCAGGAGACCATCATTTGTGTGGCTTGAGGAAACCCTTGATGGGAAGTCAGAGAAACACTTCACTGGTGGATTGCTGGGGATACAACATGACCAGGAACTATGTGTTTGATGGGCAGATCCAGTCAATATCTGCTGGTTCAGAGTTTAATTGTGGATTGTTTTCCCAAAACAGAAGTGTTTTATGCTGGGGTGATGACACAAGTAGCAGAGTTATTAGCCTAATACCAAAAGAAACGAGGTTTCAGAAAATTGCAGCCGGGGGTTTTCATGTGTGTGGGATCCTAGAGGGGATAAATTCTAGAACTATTTGCTGGGGAAGAAGCTTAGACTTTGACAAAGAGATATCTCTACAGTATTCTGCAAATCTCAATGTTGACTTGGCACCAAGCGATCCAATGCTTTCTCTCGTTGGAGGAAGGTTCCATGCTTGTGGAATCAAAAGTTATGATCATGGAGTGGTTTGTTGGGGTTATCATGTTGAGAGCAGCACTCCTCCTCCTAGTGGTGTCAAGCTTTTTGAGATTGCAGCTGGAGATTATTTCACTTGTGGAGTTCTTGTGGAGACATCTCTCCTACCTATTTGCTGGGGTGCTGGTTTTCCTGCATCTCTGCCGTTAGCGGTTTCTCCCGGACTATGCAAACCTAGACACTGTGAAGCTGGTTTCTATCAATTTAATAATGTTACTGCACCTTGTAGGTCTCCTGGTTCTCGAATGTGCGTGCCCTGCAGCAGTGGCTGTCCTGCTGAAATGTATCAAAAAGCTGAATGCTCTTCGACGTTTGACAGAGTATGCGAATTCAATTGCTCAAGTTGCGCCTCAGCTGAGTGCTTCTCAAATTGTTCCAAGGCTGTTGCAGGAAAGAAACATGGAAAACTTTGGTCATTCCAGCTGCCAGTCATAGTTGCAGAGATTGCCTTTGCTGTCTTCTTGGTGAGTGTTGTCTCTCTGACTTCAATCCTATATGTTCGGTACAGGTTAAGGAACTGTAGATGCCCTGGTAAAAGCTCAAAATCCAAGAGGAGTCGTGGAATTGGTTCTTTCCATGCAGAGAATGGAAAAAATAGGCCTGATGTGGATGAACTTAAGATAAGGAGAGCAAAGATGTTTACTTATGAGGAACTTGAGAAAGCCACTGGGGGTTTCAAAGAAGAATCACAAGTGGGGAAGGGAAGCTTTTCTTGTGTCTTCAAAGGGGTACTTAAGGATGGGACTGTTGTCGCTGTTAAGAGGGCCATTATGTCTCCTGACATGAAGAAGAATTCAAAAGAGTTTCATACAGAGTTAGACTTGCTTTCGAGGCTAAACCATGCCCATCTGCTTAATTTGCTTGGTTATTGTGAAGAAGGTGGAGAAAGGCTTCTGGTATACGAGTTCATGGCTAATGGATCTTTGCATGAGCATCTCCATGGGAAGAACAAAGCAATGAAAGAACAATTGGATTGGGTAAGGAGAGTTACAATTGCCGTCCAAGCTGCTCGGGGAATTGAATATTTGCATGGTTACGCTTGCCCTCCTGTTATTCACCGAGACATAAAATCCTCAAACATCCTGATAGATGAAGAGCACAATGCCAGAGTTGCTGATTTTGGTCTCTCTCTGCTAGGTCCTGCTAATAGTAGTTCCCCACTAGCTGAGCTACCAGCAGGAACACTTGGTTATCTTGATCCTGAGTACTATAGACTTCACTATCTCACAACCAAATCTGATGTTTATAGTTTCGGTGTTCTGCTGTTGGAAATTCTCAGTGGACGAAAAGCAATTGATATGCAATTTGAAGAAGGAAACGTAGTCGAATGGGCAGTTCCTTTGATTAAGGCTGGACATATACAAGCCATCTTGGATCCAATTCTGAAACAACCATCTGATCTTGAGGCTCTAAGAAGGATTGCAAATATAGCTAGCAAATGTGTACGAATGAGAGGTAAAGAAAGGCCATCGATGGATAAAGTCACCACTGCTTTGGAGCGCGCACTTGCATTCCTGATGGGTAATCCAAGCAATGAGCAGCCCATCTTGCCTACTGAGGTGGTCTTGGGAAGCAGTCGAATGCACAAGAAATCCTCTCAGAGATCTTCTAACCGTTCAGCCTCTGAAACAGATGTAGTGGACACAGAGGACGAAAGATTTGAATTCAGAGCTCCTTCTTGGATTACTTTTCCTAGTGTAACATCTTCTCAGAGGAGAAAGTCCTCAGTTTCTGATGCAGATGTTGAAGGAAAGAACTTGGAATCCAGAAATTTGGTAAATGGCACAAGTCTTGGAGATGGTTTGAGAAGATTGGAAGAAGAGATTGGTCCAGCTTCTCCTCAAGAACAATTATTCTTGCAGCACAACTTCTAACAACTGAGAAAACTCAGGACACGTTCAAAACTTCTTACTGCTACATTTTTGTGGGGGCTTCTCAACAAAAGAAACGTATAGAGACGAAAGGGAAGCATATTTCTTGATGATTCTGAAATATTATTCACCATTCCCGCTTCATCGAAGAACTACCATTCTCTTTATTTATGTAATTTTTATTTGCACTTTGTGCATTCCCTTCTAATTATTTGCTTCCTTTTTGGCGATAAATTAAATTTCGATCGTCATGCAAGTAAAATTTGCACTCAGCATTACTTTTGCAACTTGAAGTTAGTATTAACATTCTTACCCTATCTCACCTTTGTATTAACTTTGACACCTCAGAGAATTTGCATTTTCCGATGTTGTAGTCTAGATTTTCGTCTGATAGCATGTATAGTGTGCTGTAAACTTTGCCCGAAAACATTTTAGGAAGCCATCTTATAATGAAATTATCTCTGTGTTTAAATGGTTGTTTTTTGTGGTGATTTTTCAAAAATATTACTATAGTGATAAAAACGTAGATTGAAAATGTGTTTAAAATTTTTAAAAAACATATTTTTTAAAAACACCATCTAACAAACAAATCCTTTATTTTTAAGATGAAAGTATATGTGCATAATGGGAAATGATCATTTTAAGCATATATCGCTAAATGTAAACATCTCTTGATGTTCAGGATTGATTTGTGTAGTATTGCCACGCTGTCGCTGTATGACAATTTTTATGTTCCCTTATAAATTTGTTGTAGAATTCCTAGGCAATGGCACTGCTTGTGGGGCGTTCAAAATTTTTTTTTCAAGAATAACACAAAATGTCCCTTGTAATGTTGCAATAATAGCAAATTGCCCTTTATATTTATGAAACATATAAATTACCCTATTGAATCCACAAAAGGCATTTATGCCTTTCTATTTGCTAATGCTTTGACAATTTTGCCAACACCCAAAAATTTTCATACCAAATTTACCCAAATTTTAAATTGGTTAGAGGGTTTTTTACCCATTCTCTCTCTCTCTCTCTCTCTCTCTCTCACACACACACACACACACACTTCATAGTCCCCTCCTTTTTCTCTCTACCTCCTCCATTAATCCTTTCTATCTCTGTCGATTACTCTATCTTTGCAAAATTTGGCGCTAAGACAAAGTGCCAATATTTCCATCTACACACTACAAGAAAAAGGATCATTAGTGATGATATTTTTCAGTGACAACACAAACTTGTCACTAAAGAGATCTTTCAATGACAACAACATTATTGTCACAATTGTGATGTATCTTCAGTGACAACAGCAAAATGTAGTCACTGATTGTTTGCCGCCATTTGGCACCAAATGCATTACTGACAAGAACTAAATGCCGTCACTAAATATACATTTGATAGTGACAACATTTTCTAAGTTGTCACTAATAATATTTGCATACAAAGCATTTGTGACAACAATTTAATGTTATCACTAAACCCTTAATATCTTCTGCATCATTGACAACCTCATGTTGTCACTGAAAATCTCAACTTTTTCCAACAACCGTGTGTTGTCACTGAATTTAGATTTTTTCTTTTATGTATCCAAACTATCTGTGACAACGAAAGTTGTCACTGAATGCAAAACCTTTATTGACAAGAATTACATGTTGTCACTGATGATATATGGATGCAAATTGTTTGTGACAACAATTAATGTTGTCACTAAACCCTTAATATCTTCTATATTAGTGACAACCTCATGTTGTCACTAAAAAACCCAACCTTTTCTGACAACTGCGTGTTGTCACTGAAATTAGACCTTTTACTCTTATATATCCAAGCTATCTGTGACAACGAAAGTGTCACTAAAGGCAAAACTTTTACTGACAAGAATTACATGTTGTTACTAATGATATATGCATACAGAGCATTTATGACAACAATTTGATGTTGCCACTAAATCCTAGATATCTTCTATATCAGTGATCACTTCATGTCGTCACTGAAAAGCCCAACCTTTTTTGACAATCACATGTGTTGTCATTGAAGTTAGATTTTTTATCTTATATATCTAAGCTATCTGTGACCACGAAAGTCGTCACTAAATACAAGACCTTTACTAATTTATGTATGTGTGTGTGTGTGTGTATGTGTGTGCGTGCATATATATGTATGTCTGTATATATGTGTGTGCGTGTATATATATGTATGTATATACCTATGTATGTATACACAGATGTATATATGTGTGTGTGTGTATATATATATCTATGTATGTATGTATGTATATATATATGTCAGTATGTATATGCATGTATGTATGTATGTATGTATGTATTTATGTATACATACATGTTTATATGTACATATACACACACACACATACATGTATACATACATGTATACATGTACATATACATACATAAACACACACACACCACACATACATACATACATACATACATATACACACACACATACATATATATATACACATACATACATACATATATATGTATAGACACACGCACACACGCAAATATACATACACACACACACACATATACATACACACACATGTATACATACATATATATACATACACGCACATATATATACATACACATGCATATATATATTTATATACACACACATACGCACAGATATATAAACATGTCAGAAAAAGTTGGCTTTTCGATGACAACAATATATTGTTACTACTACATAGGATATCTAAGCTTCAGTGACAACACCAAATTGTTGTCACAAACACTTTGTATATATCTATCATCAGTGACAACGTGTAATTGTTGTCAGTAAAAGTTTTGGCTTCAGTGACGGCTTCGGTTGTCACAAATGGCTTGGATATATTAAGAAAAAAGTCCAACATGTATATCTATATGTACATATACATATTTTTATATGTACATATACATATATTTACATACACATATATCTATATGTATGTACATACATATTCATATACATATAGATATGTATGTGTTTGTATTGTTTTCGATTAAAAAAAAGCTATTTAATGTTTGCAAATGTGATTTTTCCCTCTTCCAACACCAAATTTTTTCCAAAAATCAAATATTCCCTCCTTCCATATCAAATCCCCCCTTTCTCTCTTCCTTGGTCCCTCCTTGCCCTTACTCTCTTCCTTTCTCTTCCTCAGTCCTTTGCAAATCGAACGAGCCACTTTGTAAGTTTTTATTCATTCAACTAGCTAGCCATCAAAATAAACTTTCTCAAGCCAAAAGCCCTCAAAATACATCTCGCTAACCCGATCCCCAAGTCTTCCCCTCTCTACCACACCGTTAGTCTTCAACAAGTTCTCTGTTCCCAACCTTGCTCCTCCGTTCCTCAACCGTTTCTCTCCACCGGACATCCTCTTTCACCTTCGCCACCAAATCCTCCTTGAGGCCTTCTCTTATTGGCTTTTTACTAAACCTTATCGCACATCATGTTACCTCCGTTGCCGTGGCTTCATTGGCTTCCCCTCCTCCAGCTAAATTGACAGGCTTCCTATCGCTGTGAGTGATGGAATTTAATGTGGAAAAGATTTGTTTTTCTACTGTTTTGTTGGTTAGGTTTTGGAAATGGGGCTTGTTTAGGGTATTTTGTTGTGAGATTTGGAAATTTGGGGGTAGAAATTCAATCATTGGACAAGTTTTCTAGTGGAATAGAGGGTGGTGGTGCAGCTGCTTTATCCACAGAGAAGCAGCCGACGTTGCATACGTATTGGGTTAGGGAAATGACTCAGAATACTGCACCTCTGCCGATACCCCGTAAGCTCACCTCTGACGACCTCTCCAATCAAGCCCCTAATCATCTAGGCTCCACTTAGATTCGGGTATTCATCTTTTCCACCTATATATGATGCTTTTTCTATACAATTTTTTGAATTATGTCGGGCTCTTGAAATAAGTAAAGATATTTTTAATTGTTATTATGGTTATGAATTTTGCTAATTTCCTTGGGCTTGTTTGGCTAAAAATGTTGATGTAGAAAAGGTAGAAACTTCTGATGAGTTGTTGGAGTTCTTGTTGTAAATTTTCCTCTTTTATGAGATTTTCAATTGGTTGTATTCTTTGAGAATTTTAGGTTAACAATGGGGAAAAAGTAGAACAGTGTTAGTACTTTTGTTTATAATAGATACATGAGTTTTAATCGTTGTTTAAAAGATTGTCGTTCAAGAGATCGAAGATCGAAGTTATGTTGCATATAAGTCATCAATGTTGAATGTATATCTTTTACAAACGCTAGCTTGTCATAAAAAATATAGAAATGTATTCAAACTTTGTTAGACTATGGTAATGCCTGCAACGTAAAAGAGTCATATAGAGTCATATAATGAAAGCAAAAGACAGAAAAAGCAGTGAACAGGAAGAATGAGAATTTTCTCTACTTTATGTTGTGGTGATAAGATATTTGTTAAGAAGAAAAGACAAAGGTTGGGAGCAATTTATACTCATAGACAAATGACTTTGCTATTAATCATTTTTTACTCATAGACATGGATGCTAGTTATCTTTCATCAAATTGAATGCTATTGTGAAAGATAGTCAATTACTTTGACAAATTTGCTAAAAATAATAGAGCAGATAGTTCATTAGTTATGCTACAAGTGTGACCAAATGATTGATGGGACAGCTTTGGTCATTAGTTATGCTACAAGTCTGCCTATGATCTCTTACCAATAATACATTAACCTTAGAATTAGAAGCTGGTTTTCCATGATATAAGTTGATTCTGCATGTTGACCAAACTTTCTTGTTATCCTAATCATTCTCTTCCATGAGATAACTGTTTGGCAATGTCTCTTTTCTTTTTACAGATCACATCACTTTTTTTTTTGGCTTGTTGACCTTCTGTGTGATATTTTAGCTTTAGGCAACCAGAATATATGTATGTGTTTTTCTTATTAGCCAAATTCGAGAACTGCTTTGGTTTGACTTTCTTGGCGAGATGCTCCACATTTGAATATTCATAATGAATAGTTTTCTATACGGATCATGAAGCATTCTTTTCAATCTATAAAAACAATTATTTTAGCAACAAGTTTTCTGCAATTTGACTTTCCACATGTGCAATCTTTGTGATAGGCGTGTAATTAGGTCTAAAAATATAGAAAATAATCTAATTCTATCACACACAAATAATCAAGTTATAAAACCTAATTATCCTATATACTGCAAGTGCACAGATCGTATCGAGTATAGGGCAATAGGGTCGATCCCACAGGGAAAAGGTTATTGAAGTACTAAGGCTTTATTCGCTAACTTTATTATCTAAACAACCCAATAACAATGAGAAGAACAAAGTATAAAATAAACAACTAAAATAATTAACTCTATAGAATAACAATATCTAGAGGAAACTTGTAATCTTAAGACCCTAGGGAATAGATTCCACTAATGACCAAGCATAAGATTTAATGGATTAATTCATGCTATTAGTTCTTGTATTGTTTAGGGTCGAATTCCAATTATACTTAACCTTCACTCTCGTGACAAGTTAACGATTACCTCCCTACTAGTTCTTTCCTACTCTCGTGGTAAAGATACTAGTATTGGTTCATTAGCTACATGAATTTCCTAATTGACCCACCTAGGAGCACCACTACTCTCGTGTGACATGCAACCTAGACTTCAACTATTTCCTTTCCATCATTATTACCAACTCTCGTTGCATAATAACAACTAACAATTCATAGTTGGTGATCAAGCAACTACAAATCTATGCATCCCAAAATAGAGAACAAACAAAAGCAAGATAGCATGAATAATCACAAACAAGTCATATGCATGAATTCATTAGTTTCCTCTAACCCTAGATTAACAATTTAGCACATACCCATGGTGGATTTCACATAAAAGATCAAAACTTTAATACACAAATCCATATAAATCAAGAAAGAGGAAAAAATAGAATAAAGAAAACTTATTGATTGATGAACATGTTCAAATCTTCTATTTTTCCTCCAATCTTGATGTTTACAAGAGAATCCTCCAAATAGCACTATTCTATAGAGAGATTTACTAATCTAAAGGGGTGGCTCTCTCAAAGAGAGAAAATCTCTCTAAGAGAGACCCTTGCTAATCTCTCTCTATACTATGCTAAGCTTCTCTCTTATGTTTCTAGCACTACAAAACCCTCCAAAGATGTAGTCTAACTGTCCCCAAAGAGTATGAATTAATCCCTTGAAAGATAGCCCCAAAATGCCTCGAAATCGTATATTTGCGGCCCGAACCCGCGCCGGTACCTGCAGTAAGGATACACCTGCGGATTCAATTAACAACTTTCTGACCGTACCCACGGTGCAACCCGCGGCGCGGATTCAGCCGCGGGTTCCGTCCAAAAGTTGGCCGAACTGAGCTTTTACTCTAAACATAAAAGTTATAGCCCTTTGAGTTATCTTTCCAGAAGCACAAAAATCATGTCATTTGGAGTTGTGTACACAAAGATATGATCACAACACCGAGACATGGTTGGAAGAGCAATGCTGCACAAGAATGCTTCAATAATGTGGCACTTTGACATTGTAAACGTGAGAATCAAACTTTGAGGTCTTCATAAGAATTGTAGATAATTCTCTTAGCTTTAAAATGCTTTAAGAATCATCTCAATTCACTGTCTCTAGCTCACGATATTGCCAGAACACGGAAACATGTCAGGTGCAGTCAAATCCTTTTCTCACCAATTCTTCTTCTACCATTGCTTCTTCATGCCACATCTTGGACCTATTCGTTCCCTACTTCTCATCAACTTCAAATCACTTCCAAGTAGTATTCAAATGCACTTCACTTGATCCAAGTTGATGATCAGTTATAGCTAAAACCTACTGAAACACAATGAATTGCACATTAAATCACTCGTTTGCACATTTTAGCTACAAAACTCAAGATTGGAAGAAATAGACATAAAAGTGACTATTGTTCATTATTTAAACCCTAAAAACTAGCCTAAAATACTAACTAGACACACTAAGAAATATGCAAACTAGACACTTATCACTTTGGTTTATGAAATCACCAATATGGTGAAATTATGCTTTAGTTCCTGAAGATGTTTGTGTTGAATTTTAGATATGGGGTTTACATATATGTTTGTTTCATGTCCTAATAACGGGCTTTGTTGAGCATAAACATGTATAGATATTCCGTACTTTCAAGAAGTCTCATAGTTATGGCGTCGTCTTGTGATTTTTTGTGGGTATCGTAATTCAAAGGTTTGTGCTTGTTTTTGTATCTTTTACTTCACAGCAAAATCTATGAATTGAAATGTAATTTTTTTCCCATTCCTTTTGATGTTTCACTAATATTTTACCTTCTTGCAGCCGAAACGAGAGGGAAATTCATCCTAAAGGAAAGAAAATTACTGTTCATGTGAAGAATGTAAGGGATCTTGGTCGAGATTTGATAAAGGTTGTAATTCTAAGCTTGTTTCTGAACTTACAATTGAAATGTGGTGCTTTCTTCTGGTGTAGTCTTTGTTATGGCATTAGTTTAGTATATGCATTGAGCTTTTGGTGGAAGAAATTTGTTTACCTACTTTGGTTTTTTATCTTTTCTTCTGTGTTCAAATGAAGTATAATCCTAATTGCAACAAAAATACTTTTTAAGAAATTTTTAAGATTTGAAATGTTTTGGATGATGAATGAAATTTTAGTCGTCATAGAAAGTGCACTACATGTATCATGATGTTTCCAAATAGCTTGACGTTGATGGTGTGTGTAACAGGAGTAGTTGGTGTGTTCTATTTTCTCTATTGTTCAATTTTGGAATTCTTACTATCGGATTTAAGCAAATGATGTTTGATCTTTTATTTTTTTTAGGTATTTGTAACTTCTTGTTGATTTAATTGCATTAAAACTCTTAGTGCACCTTTTCTAATTATAGCACTTGTGAATTAGTTCAAGCTCAAATGCTCCTTTGATATTTTTATACTTGTAATTTGTAAAAAAATTGAAGAGTTTCTAATCAAAGACAATTTGGGCCCAATAGTCAGATACTGCTACTGTGAAAGTTCCAGAACTATAGTTGGAGCTGATTGCTGGCACCTTGGGTGGTGTTGTGACAACCATTGAAGGCTTAGCTTACAAAAATGATTGAAAGTAAGTGTCCTTTTGCATCTTTACTTTTTATCTTTATCACACTATTTTGTGCTAGAAACTTGGCAATATCTTGAAAATAATGAAAGGCACAAATGATTTTATTGCTTATTTCAATAATTATGGTTCTTTGATCACTAGATGTTGACATTTTAGTTTGAATAATTTTGATCCCATAATACCTGCAACTTGTGTATTAGAGCTAGTTAGTTGTGACATCAATTATAAGCAATTTGGTAAGCAATTAGAGGTATCACCTCACTGGACATGGATTGAATGAGAATCAGTTTATTCAGGACATGACATCATGCCGTGCCTATTGTGTAGTAGTTAATGAGTTGTGAACAATAAAATAGTTATTTTTTTTAATGATTCTGGGTTACATTTTTGAAATCTATTTGAAGAATACATTAATCATTCTCAAGAAATTCATCTTTGGCAGCTTCATTGATATACCATCTTTCATGCTACACAGCTGACAAAAGTAATATGCCTTGTCTATCTTATCTTAGTTATGCCTCTTTAACATGCCTCAAGCCTTGATCCATCTTAAATGATATTTACTCCTATCACACTGAACTCACTTTTTTCTTGTTACCTTCTTGGAATGGGCTTGCTTAGGAAGCACGTTGGAAGTAAAAGAGGGGATGCAGTGATGGTCCAATGTGTTTATCCTTTATTTGTATATTCAGTAAATAATTCAAAGGATAGGCAAGAATAGAAAGAAATTTGGTTAACAGTGGAGAAAAGAGAAATACAATAAGATTAATGTATAAGGTAAACATATGTTCCCAGTGAAGGTGGTGTTTAATTTGTTTAAGAACCAACACTAGGATTCATGTCATTATCAAGATTCTAAACAACATTTTCGGGATTCAAATGTTAATCGTAGATCTCATTCTAATCCAAAATAAGCTATCAATAAGAAATCTTTGGATTCCCTTAGGACTCTTACCATAAAACTAGTACGTTCTCGCTTTTTTTGAATTTTTTGCATAAACTAATAAAGACAAGGAGGAACATCAACATTGGCCTGACATTGATTTCAACCACTCTATTTTTTTCTCATTCTTTCTTCTTGTCCACTTTAGATGGTTTGAACTTATGACGTCTCATTTTGAATTTTACTGTTAAGCAATGACATAATGTTGCATAGCTCCAAACGGTGACATCAATGCCTAATCAAAAGATAGAAAACAAGTTGTGACAAGGTCCGTGGAGTGACATTTTTTACTTGAAAGGAAGATGGTTCAATATGTTGGTTGACAATGAGGCACATTTAAAATTACTTTATATTTCTTACTTTGGTTGCTATTGTGAAGACTGGCTTTTTGAGATGTGTAAATTGACTTAATGTTATAACATAATGTTACAGAGCATTTGGGTAGATCATTACTTTATTGACATAGAGTTTTGATATTTCTAGTTTCATTATATTCTGTTTTGTGCATCAAATGAGTGTATTGTAGAAATAGTATGTTAAATGATTTTTGTACAATTTTGAATATTATTTTGGGAAATAAAAAGGATGGCTAATTTATTAATATTGTCATTAATGATATTGTGATTGATTTGAGATTTAATGTTGTGATTATAATAGGATTATGTGATTCTATTATGTATATATATAATGAATTTTCTCAAGTCGTATTATAGAAATAATAACTATTGTGACAATCAAATGTTGCCACTGAATACAATATTCACAGTGATAATGACATATTGTCACTGAATACAATTTACAGTAAATGTATCAGTAACAAAAATATATTAGTGGTTACAAGGCTTTGTTATTGAATATTAACATCTAAAGCATTAGTGGCGACACAGCATTGTCATTGAATAGGTAAGGTTTCAGTGACGACCAGAGTTGTTACTAAAGAATCCATTAGTTACAACAAACTTTTGTCATTGAAAATTGAATGGTGGGTTAAGTAAAGCATTAGTGACGACATATATTTGTCAATAAATAGTTAATGTATCAGTGATCACTTTTGAATAGTGGTAGAAGTAGAGCATTCGTGACGACATAGATTTGTCATTGAATGGTTATTGTATCAGTGATGACCAAAGTCGTCACTGATAAGTACTAATATAGTGACAACAATGGTTGCAATTTCTCTGACCAGGAAAAAAGTCGTCACAATTGCACGAGCCATTAGTGATAGCAAATGTCGTCACTAAAAGACATATTCAATGATGACTTTAGTTTTTGACACTATTCACATTTAATGACGAGCCTTTAGTGATAACTCAGCGACGACATATTTCTTGTTAGTAAAAGTAATTAATGATGACTTTTCAATTTTTAGTGACGACTTTTGTTGTCACTGTTGATGATTTTTCTTATAGTGACATTTGTGTAACACATTGCCAAGAAAAATACATGGTACAGTCTATATATAAGAGAAAATTTTGCTACATATTTTAATCCTAACCAATCTAAGTGAGAGCAATTATTTTAAGAAACATTACTCCGTGCAAGATTTAATTTATTGCCCTTTTTTTATTTTCTTTTGTCTCCATTGGTTTCTATTGTGACGACCTAGAAAATTCATATAATTCATATTATGCTTATTGGTAGAAAGAAAAAAAAAAAAAAGAGGGCCGAAATTAGTGAGAAGAAATAAGGAATTGATTTTCTATTTTACTAGCATGTTGTACCATTTCCTTTAGGAGTTGTACCTTATAAGTCTTGCAAGATTAAGGGTAAGATAAATGAGAAAAATCTCTTCTAATTATACTTGGCCAAGTGGAGATTTAGTTGCAAGAAAAATCAAGCTTTACTTTTGGTTTTGTCTTGCTTTGATTGGTCAAATTTTTTTTCCAATTCTTTTCCATTTCTTTTCTTCCTACTTAACCAATTTTTCTCTTCTTTTTCTTCTTGCTGGACGGCTGCTTTCTTCTCCATTTTCTCTCCATTTTCTTTCAATTTTCTTGAAGCTTGTACTTCCATTTACTCATTTTTCAACCATAGAAAGTGAGCTTTTCTTCTTCCTAAGCATAGTTCTAAGCTTGTTTAAGGTATGTACTATGAACTTTTGCTATTAATTTCAAGTTTTATTTAGTTTTTGTTCAAGTTTTATTTAGTTTTGTTCAAGTTTTATACTAAGAATTTGATAGTAGTACTTGAAGATTTAAGCTTGAATTGAAAAATACTTGAACAGTCATGCTGGACCAGTTTTAGTAAAACTTTCATAACTTGGTGTAGATAACTTGGATTCGAATGATTCTTGTTGTTTTAGAAACTAGATTGATAGGGCTTTCAAACGGTGTAAAGCTTGCACTGTGGTTCGTTGTGTATTAATCGCAGAAAGTCTGCAAAGTGGGCTGAAATTTCGGTTCTGCGTAAACAGTTTTGAGAAGGAGCCAACTTGGGGGCTGATTTTGAACCTGTTCTAGTTGGAATTTTAAGTGATGATCTTCATGAAAATTGTAGTCCTAGAAACGTACTTTCAAACCATGTAATCACAATTCCCTGGTTCTTGATGGATTGATCCCAGCAATGGCATGAACTTGGCCAAAAACCAACCCTGTGCAGATTTGGGTTGATGAAACACTAAGTTGTGGACCGATTTTGGAATGATTTTTGTTAGAATTTGACATGATGCTCTTCATGAAAGTTTTAGCCCTTAAAATATAGTTTCTATCTATATAATCACTTTTCTCATACGACATATCAATTAGAAGTTATGTTCGGTTGAATACCCCTAGTTGGTAAACTTGAAAACATGAGTTAACAAAGGAGAATGGGATTGAGCTTGAATTGAACATAGAAGTTGTAGAACTTGTTGAATTTGGCTTGGATGGCTGTTTTTCTTGCAGGGAAAATTTTGGTTTAGTCCGATTTAAGGGGAGATACTGCCGAAATTTCGGTAGAAATAAAGAAAGAAAAATGGTAGAGGAAATCTCTAACCTAGAATATGTTAAATTTAGAAAGTTTAGTGTGCAGAAATTTTGGACAATGACCTAGTAATGAAGTGAAATTTTCTTAGGACAAGAAAACCCTAAATCTAAAATCCTAAAGCTTAGGGTAAAACCCTAGACTCTAAAACTCTAGAAATGAAACCCTAGAAATAATTGGGTTATTTCTTGAATTTTCTTGCTAATTTTGACTTAGGGTTTTCACTAGATTATTTCTTGTAAATTCCAGGATCCGAAAGTGAACCTTCACCACATTACGAAATATTTTCCTAAGCGATCCAGGTGAGTGTCCCTTTTACTTGTGCATGTGAGTGTTTCCTTGTGTATGCTTGATACATGATAAATGATAATCCTCTGTATTAATTCTATGTGTACTTGATATTCATGAATTGTTACAATGTACTATATGAAGGGAAAATGTGTACTTTATCACATTTACCCCGTAATTTGTTACATGCATAATTTCTATCAAATGCGAATGTAATTGTTTGTGAACTTTCAAATACACTAAACTTGTTGGCTAGACTTCGTGGTAGTACCGCGGTTAGTCAAGCCGGTTGTACAAAGGAGGATATAAGGTGCTGGGTGTTTTAGGGCATGGCGTTCTTTCCTTGAGTTGTGAATCCTCAAAGAGGCCAACTCCGGATTGAACTTTCTTGCTTGCTTGTTTGCCCTCTAGGGTTGAGATCTCACCCTGGATGTGGCGGTTTTCGGAGGATATAAGGTGAATGGTGGTCAGGGCTCTTGCTCGATAATGCAGGTAGAACCTGTGATCCAGACCCAAAATACTATCTCGGTTCAACATCATGGTTACATGATCAGTACTTGCTCTCATGGTCGAAACGTATCCTCCCTTGTTTAAATAATTATTTACTTAATTATTTCCTATGTGATTTTGTGACACATGTTAATTGCTTATTTATTCTCTCTTGATTTGCCTCCGTGTCTGTATGTGTGGGAACCTCACTGGGCTATTATAGCTCACCCTATTTTATTTGTTTTCCTTAAACAGGCTCCTATCCCTAAAGCCGGTGGTGAGGATTCAAGGGTAGATTCTGGTAGGATTTTGATAGAAAACTGCTAGAGATATTATTGTATTAATGAACGTATATGATGTAAACTGTGAAACCAGTACTTTTACTTTTAAGTTTTGAATTTTATGTGACCCTGAGATACTGTCACAGTTGGTATCTACGAGTTTTCTACTGAGTTACCATCACTTACGAATTTTAATGCGTGCTTGACTCGAGTCCTGGCGAGAGCCAGGCAGGCAGCCCGCTAAGCCCTTTGGTGCGCCTCTGGGTAAGGTGGGGCTGTCACATCTATTTTCTATTAAATGCAATAAAAAAATTATTGCTCCCCCTTAACATATTTTATCCCTTGTACTATTTTTGTCGTTAAGTAATACAATGCACGAGTTCACTATTAAATTCATAATATGGTACGTTATTTTTTGTTTAAAGTATTTGAGATTATTGACTCTTGGACTAGCAGTTTGTTTCAAGGAATTTAAAAAAATCACAAGATCCTATATATCATTGGGTACATGATTTTATCTTTCATCTTTATTCCTTCTTTCAGAATATCAAAATTAAGAAAAATATGAAGAGAAAGAGAATCAAAAGAAGGGGGGAGGAGACAAAACACTAAAATAGGAATAGTTTTGATTAAGCATTAAATTTTTTGCAATAGTTAAAAATTATAAAGGTAAATTTGTCCTCCAAATTTTAGCAGCAAAACTTCAAGGGCAAATAAGTCAATTTAAAGGTAAAGTGTATATGATGAGGTAATTTGTTACTGAAGTAGGAGCAATTTGTGTGTGTTGTACCCCATTTTTTGAAAACGAAAAAGAAAGTGGTTTAACAAAAGTGGTTTTTGTAAAAATATTTTTTTAAAAAATGATTTTATTTTGGAAGCAAAAAAAAAAAAAAAAGAGGGCTTAAAATAAGACTTTGAAAATGTGACGGTTTGGTCTGAAAAATGAAGTTTGAAAAAGAAAGTCGCACACTTGATATTGAGTTTTGGTGTAACAAGTTACCAAACAAAAAAGTTTAATGGAAAAAGTAAAAGAACAAGAACAATACCATTTTAGAAAAAAATATTTTTATGAAAAATCAAAAAAAGTGAGAAAACCCTTTTTTAGATAGCTCTAGTTCTTTAAAAATTAGATAAATGAGCTCAAGAGTTACAGTTGAAGAAAGGGAAGGCAAAGACTCGTGTCTAAGGCAATCTTTCTTCCTAGTCGAGGCTAGTTGCGAGGTTTAATCAAAATTTTCTAGAAATAGCCCTAAAATTCCATCGCATTTGGATGTGACTGTATGGATTCTAATCCTAAACCTAATAGGATGTCGGAAGGGATGAAATTTCCCTTCGAGTCTTGATTGAGATTATCGCATTAATTGTGAAACCCAAAATGCTACCTTATAGGACTCATGAGTGTAAATGAAAAAATTAAATGCAAAAAGAAAAGAAAAATATAGTACCTATATAGGTGGTCGAAGAAAGAAGGAATGCAACATAATGGGTACAGAGGACTAAGACTCATGACTAACTTTTCCTACTTATGGAGAGATAAACTGCACGCTAAGGCCTAAAAGGCCAAAATTAACCACTTCCCACGTAAGGAGGGGCGACTCATCCTAACCTAAGTAAATGACCTAAAAATTGTATATGAAATGTAATATGAGTGACATGCATTATACATCTATTCAAATAGATAATAATAATGATGATGATGATGATGATGATGATGTTTGTTGATTCATTAGCTTCATCTATGGTCTGGATGAAGCTTTTGGTTCAACATGATTAGTGAAACAACTAAAAGTTCAACTTCAAAGTAAGAATTAATGGCAACAAACGAAAGTAAAAAAGATAGAGTTTAGGAATTGCTCAACCAAATTAGAATAAGCTTCTCTTTTTTATTCACCTTCAAAAGTTGCACTACAAGTTCTCTTACAATGATCCTCACTATTCTATTGAAGGATGAAGAGAATTCTACTAATTCTCTACCAAAATAAGTGTGAAACTAGAGCTATCAACTACTTTCTACTACAAAAACTTGTTACAAATGCGTTACAAATGACTGATATTTATAGACAAATGTTCTTCGAGTCATTTTCCAACTTGCAATTGCATTTAATGCATGGAAACGATGAAGATTTGATTGGAGATTTTAAATGAGCACAAAAGTCTTCATCTATGTTTCCAATGAAATCTCCCACTTGCAAAACCCTATCCCTATTTGAAAATGTCTACAAAAACAACTGGAAGAAGATGTAAGTTGAAGCCCTAGAAAATCGTAGCCGACTTACGATCTGCGGGTGGCAATTCGCTGATCACTCCTTGTGGTCCCCACTTGATTTTCTAATTTTTGCTGAGCTGGAATATATGTGTGCAAGCTTTTTCTATGTATTTCTACGCATTTTTATGAAGAATTCGATTTTTAAATTATTTTTGAACAATTATTTCTTCAAATTGTTCTTCCAACCCTAGCTCCTTGAATTACCTTTTGAATTTGATTCTCCTTGACTCCACTGATCCAAAATGAGTTTAATTGTGATGAACCTGTAGTGTAGTACAAGAATTGTGCATTAATTTGCTCAAATTAGTAATTTTGCCTTAAAAATCTTAATTTTGGGAAAAACCCTAATTCTATAAAAAAAAATTAGAAAATGATGTCATTTGCAACAAAATCACTACAACTATGCTTAAATAACATCTAATGCACATAATAATATATATAATATTATTGGTAAATTTACTACTTATCAGCGAGGAAGTGATAAAATCACAACTAGCATTGGACTAGTATGGCGACGAAATAATAAAATCAGTAAAAGCATGAACAAAAAGCAAATAAACACATAAAATCATATAACAACACATTGTAGCACGTCACACATAAACATAATATCTAGATGCAACGATCCTAAGAAAAACGATAAAACAAATAAACACATAAGCGCACTAGGAGCACACAAACCCTAACTATTACATTGGGAGACTCTAGCTACAATTTAAGGGGAAGGGTAAAATGGCCTATCTTATTTTTTTTAATTTGCTAACCCTTTGCATGGGGGAGGGCTCCATTCCATAATTTTATTGATTAAAAAAGGAAAAGAGGAGGGCATAACACCTAACCTCTTTATTACAAAACTAGAGAAAAAAATAAAAGAAACAAAGAAGTACTACTCCTTTTTACAAAAAGATCTATCCATTCTTTTTTTTTTTTTAAATCTAAAGGAGGGATAATCCCATTGATCTAATCTAATAGCCCCTTTAACCTCTTTTGGAAGAGTAGCAAAAGATGTGAATATTTTGATATCCTTCACTGTGAAACCCTCATTGGAAAGAATATCAGCAGACACATTAGCTTGTCTAAAGCAATGAGAAATAACTGGACATAAGTAACAAAACTTCCCAATTTTGTCGAATATCTTCAAGATTGACCACGAACATTTGGTAGAGCCATTGAGAATATTAACCAAGGTCAATGAATCGGCCTCCAAAGCAAAACCAGAATAACCTTGATTTATACATACTTGAATACCCTGCCATATTGCCTTACATTTCGCCTCCAAACTAGTACTATAGCCAAATGAAGCTGCAAAACCAAAAATGACATGACCTTTTGCATCACGAAGAATGCCCCCATCTCCACATAGACCTGGATTTCCTTTTGCACATCCATCAGTATTCAGCTTCAAACCTTTCAAAGGGCAAGCCCATTTGACAACTTTGACCATAACATTTTTCTTTCTATTGAACATGCTCAAATATGACTCAAGCCAAGATGAAGCATTCGAACAAACATTAAATTTCAGTTCAAAGACCAAGCAAATGTCAACAAAGATTTTTTGAGCCAGCAACTCCCAATTTTGATTAGTGGTACCGTTGAAGATCCAAGAGTTTTTAGTTTTCCAAAGATGCCAAATGATAAATAGTGGAGCAACACGCTGCAAAAAGGAAGAATATGCATTTGGAGCCGGAGCTAACCACCAAGTCATCAGTCTAGATCTTACCTTCCTTTCCGTGTTAGTAATACCCACCACAACACCAAAAAAATTCCAGATCCAATTTGGAATATCACCCACACTAAAAATATGATCAATGGATTCAACAGAATGATTAAGACAACAATAACAGCGAGAAGATCCATGAAACCCCATTCCTTCTAGAACATTTTCAATTGGAATCTTCCTATATAAAAGTCTCAAAATAAAGAAATAGATTTTAATAGGAATATTACCATCCCAGCAATATTTAAACATCAAGGATTTCGGTTTAGAACATCTAACCTTCCCAAATGCTAGCTTTAAACTAAAATCCTAGAAGGAGAAATAATCCATACCATATGATCATAAATTGAATCAGTAGGCGGATCCAAACGGAGAATGTGTTGCACCACAGAACAAGGTAACATTTCGTGCAATTTATCAACATCCCATTGATCATCTTTAACAAAATTTCGCACTTGAGAATTGCCTTGATCTTGGGCATACATATACAAAGCACCTATTTGTAACCAATTGTTATGCCAAAAACTCACCTTGACATTATTAACAATCCATGTAGAGTTTTCTTCTACAACTTTCCTGGCCTCCAACATGCATTTCCATGTCACTGAGTCAAGGCGAGATCACTGAGTTTGCACCGGGTGCTGCAACTGGCAATATTTGGCAAACATAAATTTAGCCCACAGAGAGTATTGCTTCCTAAAATTCCACCATAATTTAACAGATAGTGCCTTATAAACATCCTCCAATGACCAAATCCCAACACCACCTTCATCCACAGGGAGACAAAGTCTCTTCCATTTGATCTAGTGATGTCTCGAGTCATCTACACCATTCCTCCATAAAAATTTTGCAAATATCTGCTCAATTTGCAATAAATAATTCTTCGGCGAGGAGGCACTAGCTAGAACATGCAAGGGTATGGAAGATAACACATGCTTAATGAGGATAAATCTACCTCCTACTGATAAGAAACGATTCTGCCATGCTAACACCTTCTTCACAATGGCCTAAGTAAGATCAATAAAATATGAAGGCTTTCTCCTTTGCACAAAAAGATGACATCCCAACTATCTCACCGAAAATGATTTTGAACCAAAACCTGTAATTTGATGAAAGTTCGCAACATGTCCTGCAGGCATTTTGGGGTGACATAAAAACCATTTTGTGTCACATTTATCTGCTGACTCGAAACCCTCTTGTATGTTCTTAAAGTTTCCATAACCAACCGTAGTGTCCTCTTATCTGAGCCAGAAAAAATAATTACATCATCTACATACCCAAGATGAGTGATGATAGGACAGTATCAAGGAATACTGAAAGGAGAAAACCCATGTTGTAAAGGCAATTGATTTAGGACCCTAGAACGACCTTCTGCAGCAATGACAAGGAGAGCAGGAGAGATAGGATCCCCTTCGCAAAGACCTCTTGAAGATCTTAAAAAACCCACAAAACCCCCATCAATAATCAGCAAAAACCAACAATTTGAGATCAAGCGTAAAATCATATTCACCCATTTTTCACCAAACCCAAAAGCTCTCAGAATAGCCAAAAGATATGGCCATGAAACTCGATCATATGCTTTCGCCATGTCTAGTTTTAACACCACATTCCCACCTCTCTTCTTTTTCCCTAAGCCAGATATCAACTCCAAGCAAACAAAAAATTATCAGTTATTTGTTTGCCCTTCACGAAACCACTCTGTTGAGGAGAAATAATTTTGGGAAGCAAGTGAGACAATCTACAAGCTAAAAGTCTCAAAATAATCTTATTAATAAAATTATAGAGACTAATTGGCTTGAATTGTGAGAAATCCTGAGGAGAAGAATTTTTGGGAAGCAACACCAAAAGAGTAGATGATATATTTTGTGGGAGTTTTTCACCATAAAAGAAGCTCAGAACTGCCCTATATACATCCTCAGCAATGATCTCCCATGAAGAAGTAAAGAATTTACCTGAAAAGGCATCCGGTCCTGCAGTATTGTCGCCATTCATGGAGAAAACCACACTATGAACCTCTTCCAAAGTTGAGAATTCCTCAAGTGCATCACACTCAACAGCCGTGAGTAATCTAGGAATGTGATTTAAAGGTAATCATTCATTTCCCCTTGCGAGAATAATAAACAAAAATACTATCAAGCTTCATGAGCAATGTCTTCTTTCTTTTCAACCCAATCACCATTAAAGTTTTTTATGCGATAAATCATAGCTTTTTATCTTCTTTCCGCAACTATGGAGTGAAAGAACTTTGAATTTCTGTCTCCATCCTTCCACCATTTTACCCTGGCTTTCTAGTGCCAAAAACTATCTTCTACACACAAAATTTTATTAAGCTTTATTCGAGCTTCCTGCAAGTTTGCGAAAGGTTGATACGTTCCATCAACATCATGTGCCTGCTCTGCCTCAGCTACCCATTTTTCAACATCCTTAACAGTAGCAAAAACATCCCCATACTTTTGTCTTGACCACATTTGAAGCGCTCTTTTAACCTGTTTCAGCTTGGCAGCTAAAACTACCAAGGGAGAACCAATAACATCATAATACCAATGCTATCTAACGAGCTCAATGAAGGTAGGATAAGCAGCCCAAAAATTCAGAATTCTGAACATCTTTGGCCTGTTGTTAGAAACAAAAGAACCTGTTATTTGCAAAGAGGCATGATCTAAAGGTGATTTGGATAAATGTTGAACTCCAATCTCCATCTTTAACGTATCAATTGACTGATTAAGCAAAATTCTATCCAGCCTTTTGGAGATTCTAGCTCTCCCATATCTGTTATTCGACTAAGTAAAAGGGGACTCAAATATCCAGCATCATAAACATTAACATCCTGCATAAAGGTCAACATGTCAATAGCTTCATTAAGATGAAAAGGTCTACCTCCCTTCTTTTCCTCAGCACTAGTAATCACATTGAAATCTCCACCAATTAACCAACGAGAACTACCACAATTTTTGAGTTTGAGAACTTCCCATAGCAGTATTCTCTCATCCTCTAAATACTTAGCATGTACGAAAGAAAGTTTACAAGATGAAGGCAAAACTGAATGACTCACTTCCACTGATAGGTGCTGCTCATTATCGCCAATCAAAGTGCAATTAAAACAATTTTGAAAGAAAACCCATACTAAACCAGATGCATTAGCAAAGCCCGAATCCAGCCCCAAACGTATTCTAATCTCATTCAACCTTGCAACATCAATCTTTGGCTCAGAGATAGCTATCAACTGTAACCGGTGCAAATGAATAGGTTTTTTTAATCTCCTAAAATTCTGAGGCCTAGCAATGCCACTTATATTCCAATATAAAAGCTTTATCATTGGGATAGCGCAGCAAAAGTGTAACAACCCTAGAAGCACATAAAATTTATTTAGATTTATGTTAGACATGTTAGAAAAAAAAAAAGAGGAAAACCGAAAATAGCTAAAATGAATAAACAATAGCATGATTTCTTCCATGTTATAGTATGTTGTACATTTTCCTTTTAGGAGTTGTACCTTAGAGCTCTTGAAAATTAATGAATTGATAAGTATAGAAAATTTCCTCTAATCATATTAAGCCAAGTTGATGGCTAATGGGCAAAAAGTCAAGACCTCTATGTCAATCTTGGCTTGCTAGGATTGGTTGGTTTATTTTTTTTCCATTTCTCTCTTTATTTCTTTTCCCAATTTTCTTGGTCTATTTTCTTTCTTTTCTTCATGCTTGGCCGGCCACCCCTTGCTTTTCTTTCTTCTCTTTTGCTACCATTTTCTTGGAGCTTTTCTTCTCATTTTGGTCATCTTCTTCAATTGGAAGAGAGCTTATCTTCTCACTTAGCAAAATTCTAGACTTACTTGAGGTACTCACCATGAACTTTTGTTATTTTTCCAAGTTTATAAGTGGTAGTTGTGTAAGTTTTATAATCAAGTTCTTGTTGTTGAAGCATGAGTAAATTAGGCTATGATTATGAAGTTTTATTCCATGTTATGATGTTTATTGGCTTGAATGACTTGTAGTTAGTGTTTAAACCTTAAAATAACAAGTATTAGTTATTGATTGATTGAAGAACCTTGGTATGGTTCAAGTGATTTGATTGAAATTTTGAGTGAAATAATGGTTGATTAAGATATAGAAGTCATAGAACTAGTTGAATTTGGTTGGTTGGTTGATTTTCCTTGCAGGTTAAAATTTTGGGTTAGTCCGATTTTAGGGGAAATGTTGCCGAAATTTCGGTAGAATTTAAAGAGAAAAAAATTTGATAGGCGAGATTTAACCTAGGATATGCTGAATTTAGGGAATTGGATGTGCAGAAAATTTCAAGAGAATAAACTAGTAGTGCATTAATTCTCTTAGAACAAGAAAACCCTAAAACCAAAACCCTAATTCTAAAACCCTAAACCCTAAGGTTCAAAACCCTAAACCCTAAACCCTAAAACCTAAACCCTAGAAAGAATTGGGTTATTTCTTGAATTTTCTTACTAATTTACTTAGGGTTTTAATCAGGTTTTCACTAGGTTATTTCTTTTGAATTCCAGGATCCGAGAGTGAATCACGTCCGTACTACGAGATTTTCTCTTAGTTACTCCAGGTGAGTGTTTCTATGTGTGCATGATGCATGAAATGCTATGTTATACCTGTAAATGTTATTTAATGAAATGTGTTACTTGAGGAAAGATGTGTACTTTATCGCATCTATTCCGCAATGTGTTACATGTTTTCATTTTCCAATGTGTTATTTGTGCTTGAGACTTCGTGGTTAACTTCACCGTTACTCCACGGTTAGTCAAACCGGTCGTGATTAGGAGGATATAAGGTGCTGGGTGTTTTAGGGCATGTTGTTCTTTCCTATCTGGGTTGAATTCCTCAAAGAGGCCAACTCTGGATTGAACTTTCTTGCTTGTTGGCCCTCCAAGGTTGAGATTACTCCCTGGATGTGGTAGCCTTGTATGGAGGTTATAAGGTGAATGGTGGTTAGGGTACTTGCTTGTTAATACTGATATGATCATTGGCTAGGACCTGAGCTATTATCTCGAGTCCCAACGCCATTGTTACATGCTTCAGTACTTGCTACTTCTGCGGTTGAGCTTGCTCCCGTGGTTGAGCCTGTATCCGCCCTTGACTACTTGTTATTTAACTTGTTTATACACTGTTTATTGAAATCGTTAATTATTATTCATTTAATATTATAATGGGTTACTGGTATGTTTGCATGACTTGAGCACTCACTAGGGCTATTATAGCTCATCCCTTTCACTTGTTTTCTTTGACCAGGCTTCCATTACTGCTAAGGCTGGCAAAGCAGATTTTGGATATGTTAGATGGATTTTTGATAGCCAAACTGTTTAGGCTATTAATGTAATTACTATGTATATTTTGGGATGTAAACACTTATTGGTACTTGTACTCTTAAGTTGAATTACATGAGTGTATTTTTGGGTTATGTATGTTTGGATCAATTGAGTGAGTGTTTTTTTGAGTCCTGGCGAGAGCCAGGCAGGCAGTCCGCTAAGCCCTTTGGTGCGCCTTAGGGTAAGGTGGGGCTGTCATAAAAAGAGTTTGTTGAAAGCCTTGCATGGGAGCGCGAGGTGCTATCTGAGATGATAGGAGATCTCAAGGCTTTGTTTTTAACTCTTCTCGGCGCTTCCCATCCACTTTCAACATTTTGAGCTTCAGTCAGTTGAGCTGTAGTAGCTTTCACATTACAATAATCCAGGCTTTTATCCTCCACATTTTTGTTAATACCACAGCCCCTTGGAGATAAACTACCTACAACATTTTCTACTTCCTAAATCAGGTCTTGAGTAACAATTTTAGCATGTTCATCTTGTGCATCTGTCACCCCTCCAATCTCAACACATTCAACAACCACCTGCTGCACGGACAAGATCTCTAACTCCGAAGCAGAAGCAAGATTGCTTGTAGCAGAAGCAAGACTGCTTGTACTAGTAGCTTCAATATTGACCTGCTACACTACATGTTCATTTTGGACCAAATTTTCACTTACACGTAGATGCTTATTGCTCCTTCCAGTATAATCAAACACAGCAAGAGATTCAGTATTCCTTTCCTCCTACCCAGTTTGAACTATCATTCTTACAACTCCATCTAATTGCATCTCCTTTTCAGTGATTTGGTTTTGATTCTCATCCACTGGTGGCTCTTTATCCATTTGCAACACATCTGCATTCTTCTCTTAACCTTGCCCATCTTCATGGGTGTTTCGAGCCTTTGGAACATATTTTCAGAATCTCTAGTTTTTTTTTTCTAGGCCTTTCTCTTTAGTCACATTTTCTTTGCCCTTTGCTCTATTCCATCTACAATTTAACACCTCATGACCTTGCTTGGAACACCGTTGACAATAAGTAGGGACATCCTCGTAAGACAGGCGTTACCAGAAACCCTTATCTCTGAAAGGTAATAACATAGGTAACGCAGCAAAAAAATAAAAATTTATTACCTTAACCATTGATCTCTTTGACATATCTATATGATTAACAAGGGGGTTTGCATGAAGATTACCTTAAGCACAGAAGATTTCTATGCTACTAGGCAAAGATCTTTCGAAAAAGATGTTAGATCTACCACAAAAAAGCCTTCCAAGCGTAGAGCCTCTAACGATATCCACACGAACAACTTCTTTGGGAACCTTGTAGGCTTGCTTGCTTTGACTTTTGAGTGCTAGCTCTCTTGAATTATTTAAGAACACAAGAAGAAGAAAAACCTAACAATTAGGAGAGAGAGAGAGAGACGCCTAGAGAGAGAAAGTGGTGTGCCTCCTTCTTCAATCTCTTCTCTCACTAGTTTTCTTTTGTGCTGCAATAATAATTCAAGAGTCAAAGCATGAACTTATTTATAGAGGAAGTATTCTAGTCATTTAGGAAATAAAACTAATTGGAAACCAAGAAGGTTTAGGTAACTCACTTTAAGCTAAATCTTCTCCTTTAGGAAATCTATTCCATAAGAAAACCAATTAGTTACTTTATTTCTTTTAGGAAACCAATTTCCTACAAGATTTAGAATATTTATAAATAAGTCCTTTAAGTTAATTTATCTCATAAATTAACCCCATAAGTATCTCATACTTATCTTAATTACATTTTAACCCAAAGATTTTGTTCTTTATGTGTGTGACCCATTAGGTTCTAATTCACGTTGGCAATAAGTATAAATTATAACTCATTAATTGAGCTAGATAAATTAATTACTTTAATTTATCATTAATTCACTAATTAATCAATTCATACTCATAGATCATGAGTGGCGTCTAGCAATGCATCATGACCACCCAAGTGAATAGGAAAGTCATATGGTAGACCATACCCTTCAATGACAATATTACCGTGTAATTAATATCCTTTCACCACACTATATCCCAATTAGCCTAAAAGTATAGTGCATACTTTTAAACAACTAATTTATATTTTCTTGACCCAAAAATATAACTCTCCATGATGTATAATCTTGAAACTACTTCCAAGTTATACTATCACTTCTGCAGAAGATTTATGAGCTAATATTTCCAACAAGTGGCCATAAAGGGATATACTCTCCTATTAAGGAGTGGTGAATCCTATATTGATTACTCACTATCTTTCCATGCTTCAAACTATACCCAATCTCTAACCTATGGGCTACCCTTTTACGGGCACCGAGGAATATAGTCAAAGTATAGCAATCCACACTCAAGATACTATGGTAATCTCAAGTCAAAGGATCATTTACACCATTGCCATTAAGAGTTCAACCATTGGCACTATAGTTGAAAATCTTAGCGGATCAATCCAATGAACTTGTTTTGAAACAAGCATCCACATACTAGCTTAAGTGTCACGGACACCATAGTCAATGAAATCAACTACTACTTACCATAAGTAGAGGCAAAGTATGTGCTAGTCTATCCGCATTAATGATGTCCAATCTCATTAATACTATGACTAGGGATATTTAAGAATATGACTTTATGTATTAGAGTCTCATAATTGTAACCCTTACAATCTCTAATACACAGTCAATATTCTAAGGACTTTATCAATCAAACAAGTAACATGGAAATACAAGTACAGATGATAAAGAAAAATACCACATGGATAAATATAACATAAATAAGTGTAGATATAAAACACCTTAAACCATCTTGGTTTTAGGGCATACACTAACAATCTCTAATAGAAATCCAAATCCTTTCCTACAAAGTTTGAGAAACGTCCACATCCACACAGATGCGTGCAACATGTGGTCTAGAGAGAGTAGAGGTCACTATATCAATTTTCAAGGGAGATCCAATCGCATTAGCAATTGAAAACAAAGCTGCCTTGTCAAAGAAGTGGTTCGGGAGACCCTCCAATCCGACCCAAATTGGAACGTGAGTGGATTCAACATCCACTCTAAAATCAATAGACCATTTGAAGACCCTCATAGGGAATTCCTTGATCAACCATAACCCCTTCAACCAGCAACGATGATACTCTTCTTCTTGGTGAAACCGAATAAGAATGCGCCTATGATCTAACAATCCCAATGAGTGAATACATGTAAAACCAATGCTAGTAAATGCTTTCCTTATCTACTTCATATTCGGCCGGCCATGGGAGAATTTCCAACCAATGAATATTTGAAAGGAGCTGCCAACTTGATGATATCGTCTTTGGTAAACATGACAACCGGTTCCCCTTTATGGCAAGTTGTTGGCTTAACGTTCAGTGTTGAATGTGATTCATCCATCAAAACATTAGCAAAAGATCTATTGATCTTGGATTATTTCCCTCTAATTGAAGGTTGAAGGGCTTCCATCCGAGACCCTAAAGTTTGAAAAACAATTGAGAGGGAGAATTGTAGAGAGAGAAGTTTGCGGTTAATATACTCTTCCCTAGGTTATGGAGATGAAGGCAGTGATGATGGCACATGAGGTTGGGTGGATCCGGAGTGTATTTCGTTGATTGCTTAAATTCCTTGCCCAACTTCTAACATCCCGGATAGAGTTGTTTGGTCTCTTAATGTTCGTGGAAACTTCTCCTTCTCTTCAGCCTTCCAATTGGTGAGAACTAGTAGGTGTACATCCTGGATGTACGAGAAGCTGTGGCTCCCGCAACTTCCCCTTAAAATTTCCTTTTTCATGCTGCGGGTCTTGAAAGGTAAAATTCCTACGGATGAGGTACTTGAAAGTTTTGGTGTTAATAGTCCATCTAGATGTGTTTGTTGTGTTTCACCTTTGGGGGAGACAACTGACCACTTATTTGCTATGAGTGATTTAGCTAAAGGGATATGGCATTGGTTTGGTTCCTAGTTTAATGTGATTGCAACGAGGATTGTGGTAAGGGAGGTGATCGCGACATGATGGTTTGGGGACTCTAATAACCCCAAGGTAAATTTTCTATTTCAGATAATTCCGTTGCTGGTTTGTTGGCATATATGGAAAGCTAGAAATTCTTGTGTTTTTAATGATGTTTTTCCTAATATGCAACTTTTGATCCATGCAATTTGTAGAGATATTGTGGTTGTTTTCTCATTTAAATTCAGTGACAACCCTGTGCTCACTTGGATTGAGTTACTTCAGTCTATTGCTAAGGTTCGCAGGAAGGAAATTATATAGGTGGTTAAATGGTCAAAACTGAATGAAAGATATCGTAGACACTAAATTTTGACACACCATTTACTTTTCAAACATTGGGGAGGTGTTTATATTTTTGGGGTCAAATTCTAATTTTTCAATAATCTCGAGGGGACAAAATAGTAATTTTTATCTGTAAATACTTTTTCATTAGTTTTGGGGGGTTTAAATTCATATTTTTACTTTCATACGTATTTTTTTAAGGGTTAATTACAGTTTGCCCCCCTGAAAGTGGGGGAAACCTACACTTTGCCCCCTTCAATGTAAAAAACATACACTTTACACCAATATTTTTGGGTTAAAGTTTTTTTTATAACTTAATTTTGCATAAATTGTTAAAAGTCTAAATTGCCCTTATAATTGCACGTGTATTGATAAATGTACTTATAGGCACTAAAACTTACTTTTCTTTTTTTCCGTCCATACATGTCTATCATGCTGACATATATAATTTTAAAAAATAATTTTACATACTTTTTAACTAATCATATAAAATGCATAAAAATTTTTGTCATCTTATACTTCACGAATAATATTTCAATTTGTCATAAGATTTTAAAAATTGTATAATAATAATGAAGATATATTTTTTGCACTCTATACAAAACAATAATGACTTATATCTAAATTTTTGCACATGTATGTATGTGTCTACACACACACACACATATATATATATATAACCAATAAAATGATAAAATTTTTATTAATTTAATATTTTTAATATATTATGCTACATCAATATCAATTTAGCTTTTTGCTTTGTGCATGGAATATTTATTAGGTTTAATATAATATGCTTACTAATATCAATTTTAACTCTTTTTTTGTATATAAGATATTACATTATGTTTAATACATTATGTTACATTAATATCAATTTTAGCTCTTTTATTGGTGTACGAGATATCACATTAATTCAAAATTCTATGATCTTATTGGCTTAATATATGCATGTATAAAAATTTGGATATAAATCTTTATTGTTTTGTATATAACGCGAAAGATGTATCATTACTATTACATAAATTTTAAATTTTTGTGACAACTTTAAATATTATTCATGAAGTATAATAGAACAAAATTTTTGTATATTTTATATGGTTAGTTAAAAAGCATGTACAAGTATTTTTAAATATTAATTTTTTAAAATTATTTGTATAAATGCATATTAGACGGGTATGATAAACATGTAATGGATAAAATAGGAAAAAATAAGTAAGTTTCAATAGCTATAGGTATATTTGTTGTGAGGGCAATTTAGACTTTTAACAATTTATGCAAAATTAAGTTAATAAAAAAAATTTTAACCCAAAAATATTGGTGCAAAATGCATGTTTTTTACATTGAAGGGGGCAAAGTGTAGGTTTCCCCCACTTTCAGGGGGGCAAACTGTAATTAACCCTTTTTTTAATTTTCTGTGATTTTTCTGGATTTAATTGATATTCTTTTTATATTTTACTAGCACAAGCGCAAAATGGTTATTTCGCCTTGCGAACATCATTTTAGCTCATTTCAGGTCCCAAATTTATTTTTCTAATTCTTTAAGCATGTTTCTAAATTTTCTTGATTTTTCGAAGACGTTTGCTATTTTTCTGTAAATATTTCATTCAAGGGCAAAATCATCATTTTATAGTCTAAATTCATTTTTTGACAATTTTTGAGTCATAAATGCATTTCCTAGAGTTTTAAGCTTATTTTTAATTTTTCATAATTTTTTTGAGACCAATAGCTATTTTCTATATATTTTCGTTATCTAAGGGCAAAATTGTCATTTCACATTCCAAACTCGTTTTTCACTAATTTTTGGGTCCCAAATTCGTTTTTAGGTTTTGAAATATGTTTCTAAGTTTTTCTAACTTTTTTTGAGGTGAATTTCTATTAACAAATTTGTTATTTACATTTTTCTTAATTTTTTCTATTTTGTGAGAGAACATAGATTTTTTTTTAATTTAATTTCTTTTGTAAGGGTAAAGTTGTAATTTTGGTAGTCGAAGGCGTTTTAGTCTTTTAGTCATTTCTTGGAAGATAAGTCTTTTGTGCACTATAAATAGCCCATTTTTTTTTTGAATAAAGGGAGAAAATAAAAAAAAAAGTCTAGAGAGAGTTTTTAGTGTTTTAGTTTTTCTATTACACTAAGAACACCAAAAACACACACTTTTTCCTACATTTTTCTTCAAGTTTTCACCAAGAACACCTACTAACTTTTAGTACATCTTCAACCTACACCTAGAACATCTAGAACACACACTAGTGTATCTTCAAGCCTTACCTAGAACATCTAGAACACACAGTAGTTTATCTTCAAGTCTACATCTAGAACACCTAGAACACACACTAGTACATCTTCAACCTACACTTAGAACACCAAGAATACACGCTTCCCCAAATCACACTCACTCTCTCTCACAGACACTACACACACTCACACTCTCTCTCACACACTACACACAGTAAATTCACACACTTCACACTTTTCACTCACTTTCTCTCTCACACACTACACACACTCTTCCTAAACTTTTTATATTTTCTCTCTCACACACTAACACACATACTCAATACACCAGAAGCACAAACCAGATTCACGTGCTCACTATCAGCCCAAAAACTTCACTCACTTCTCTCTCACACACCACACACACTACACATATTCACGTCTCTCTTACAAACACACATACACATCTCTCGCAGTCACACAAAACTCACGCGTAGCCATTCAAACATACAAACACAAACCATTTTCACGCATTTTACACATAGTCACACACTCACATACACTAAAAACACACACAGTAACACATATACAGGCACAATTTCACACACATCACACACAAAATCTCAAGCATATTCACATACAATCAGACACACAAATATGCACGAGCACCCAGAATGACACTTCACACACACACAAATCACAAATTCACACACATACATCACAGCTTCACGCACAATCATCACATAGTCCACAGATTCATAATCACACATCCATACACACAGTCATAAACCAACATGCACATACACAAATTGCCCAAACATACAGCCCAACAATTCCCCCCATTCACACCACCTTTCTTCCTTCCACAACCCACGGTCATTAGTGTTCCACCACCCCAGGGCAACAAAACCCAATTTCAACCTCCAAACTGCCAAAAAATCAACAATCCCAGTCATCACCCTCACCGCCCACTAAAGCATCACTGTCTACAAGTTCAAACTAATTAACACCTCCAAGTCGTACAAGAACAACCAACTTCACGTGTGAATTTTACAGACTCCTCCATACTGCCATCCTCTCAATCCAGTTCCCCAAAGCCCATCACATGCTCCAATTGCTACAATACCACCTAAACCCCACCGTGACAGCCCTTATGTCCACCACAATCAAGCTTCAATCTTTCTCCCAACCACCGAAACACCTGCAAGCTCTCCCAAAATAACCTCCATAAACTAGTCCTAGACCACCACCAGTCGTCCATATCACCACCATTTTCCAACTATCAAACACACCCAAAACATAGCCTCCACCTCTGCCATCACCTTTTTTCACCTGCCCAAACCTAAATCTCAGACACTACACAGCCAACCACCTGCTCACACAGTCACCAAACAAAAAAAAAAAAAAAAATCAGCCCAAAACTGCCAATTTCCATCAAATTGAACCAATTGACAAGCAGAAACATCACACACATAATTCGAACCACCAGCCACTAAACCCACTGACAGCCACTCCATCTCCATGAACAACCATCAGTTTGCCAATCCAGACCCATCAGTCAACAACCATAAACGACAGTCATTCAAACCACAACCCCCAATTTGCAATTAACCACCAGCCATCAGCTCTATTCACCAACATACACAATCATCGCCAATAACACCTCGTCACCCACTGCCCAACATCAGAACCACCATCAATTTTCCAGGTCCCCAGTGATAGTCCAACACCACCTATCACAACCATTAGTAGCATCACCGGAGTTCCACTACCAAATTTTCAAACCTCGACCGTGAGCCCCCGTTCTCTTCCACATGAACCGTTTACCCTGCCGTCGCAAGCCACCACCAGCAATAGCCGTGGGCCATCACTTGCCGGCAATTGTACGAATCAGGTAACTCTCAGCCCCCCTCCATTTTCTCTTGAATGGTCTTTAGTAGATATAATTATGTTTGTTGGTATTGAGGATTAGTTCGAGAGATGAGGGATTTAGTAATTTTTTGCACTGGTTTAGAGATTTTGGGATGTGAGGAAGATGATTCTGGTGAAGGGCGATTAGAAAGAGAGGGAGACTGAACAGGGGAAGAGACTGAACAAAGGAAGAGAAATAGCGAGATTGAGAGAAAGAGTGACCAGAGATTGAGAGAGACAGAGACACGAGAGAAAGGAAAGAAAGGGAGTCAGAGAATCTAAAAGAGAAGAGAGTTAGGCGATTAGGGAGAAGAGATAACAGAGACTGAGAGAAACAAAGATGAAAGACTGACCGGAGAAGAAGAAATATAAAACAGAAATCTGGAGGATGAGAGAACGAGAGATATAAGGGTAAAGAGAGTGAGAGAGTGAGATTTCGATGGAAGAATAGGAGAAACAAAGGAGGGAGAGAAAGAGAGAAACTGGAGAGATAAGAGAAATCAAAAGGAAGCGAATGAGATAGGAGGAGAGAGAGAGTAGAGAGGTTGAATCTCAAAAATTACCAGTATTCTTTTGATTGAAGAATGAGTTCTTTAGACATTCTGATTACCGATTTTGGGGGAGTGTAGATTTTGTTGTTGTTTTAACTGTTGGTTTAATTGTTTTTTTTTAATTAAAATGTTAGGTAGTTAGCTTTAATCTTTGTTAATCTAGTTCTATTTATTATTTGTTTTTTGTAATTTGTTTCTAACCTAGCTAAGTTTAGCTATTGATTAAGTGCATAATTTACCTAACCGAGTTTAGTTATTTGATTCACTTTAATCTAGTTTAAAATTTTTTGATTAGTTATTTTATGATAATGCAAGTGTTTATGTATTAGTCCCTAGGATTTGGTTATTATGACTATGCCCTAGAACATTTTTAGTATATGCATTTTTTTTGTTTTGTTTTAATATTTATAGATTGGCCCGCATCATTTTATTTTCTTTGAATTAGGTTATGCAGATTGCAAAACGCTCCTATTTTTGCAGAAATTTATTGTTTTGCCCCCCAATTTACTTTAATTTGCATCACACCCCCATAGACTTGTAAGAATTTCCATTTTTGCCCTTTCATTAGTTAGAATTTCTAATTTTTACCCCTTAAGCTCTATAGAAATTTATTTTTAGTCCTTTTAGTTGCTAGGCTTTACATTCTTAGCCCCGATTTGTCAATACTTTTATATTTCACATTTTACCCATTATATCGCGATACCTTAACGTGTGTTTATTTTTTAAGCATTTGTACTGGGTCATCAAGGAGGTATCCCTATTTTCCGTTAATTCCTTTTTATGTGCTCTAATGTGCTCCTATGTGACTTTTATGCATTTTCTTCATATTTTTCATTTTTACATATTTTTGCGTATTTTTTTGCTTCACATTATTTAGTTTTGAATTTTATTATTAAATGTCCCTTATTCTTACAATATTTTGTATTTAGCTAGCCGATATAATAGCTGGATAATATTTCTCATATTTTTAGCAAAAATTATGTATTTAGATAGTAAGTGTAATAGATAGGCAATTTTCACTTTTTGTTTTTCCCTCCTAAAATTGTATTTAATTTCTACGGTGTAATAATTAGGGCTCATGTGCTTTTGTGTGCTTGCATACTTACTTGTTTTATCGCTTTTCTTAGGATTTGCATCTAGATATTATGCCTATGTGTTATGTGCTTCTATATGGTCTTATATGTCTTTATATGTTTACTTGCTTTCAATTTATGTTTTATTATTTATTTACATGCTTTATCAGTTTTATTATTCGGTCACCACACTAGTCCAATGCTAGTTGTGGTCTTATCGCTTTCCTACTAGTCCAACGCTAGTTGTGGTCTTATCGCTTTCCTGCTAGTCCAACGCTAGTTGTGGTCTTATCGCTTTCTCGCTAGTCCAACGCTACTGGGAATCCCTAGAAAGGGCTAGACCCTTAGGGCATTTTAGTGATAGGTGCACTCGTGTGCATTTTTTTTACATCCCACTTCACACATTTTTAGTTTTCTTTCCATTTGGCATGATTTTTATTATTATTACTATTATTTATTTATGTTTGACATTATATTCAAATGCATGACATCTAGGTTGCATTTCACTTAGAAATTAGGTCATTTTGTGTGTCTCGACTAGAAATAGTCGTCTACTCACGTGGGAACCGTGGATTGACAGGCCGTTCCCCCCTCCGTGAGTAGAAAAAGATATTAGTCACGAGTTATTAGTCTCCCGTACCCGTCATGTTGCATACCCACTTTCTTTCTTCATTTATTATCTACATTATTATTTTATTTTCTTTTTGCATTTCATTTTGCATTCGCACTCATGACTCCCTCAAGGCATCGACTCGAGTTTCACAATTAATGCAATAATCCTGACCAAGCCTCGACAAAACATTCCGACCCTCTCGATTTTCACATATAGACTTAGGATTTGCATTCATTTAGACACATCCAAACAAGATAGAATTTGGGGTTACCTTAGGAAATTTTGATTAAACCTTGCAACTAGTCTCGGCTAGGTTGAAAGAGTGCCTTTGGTGCGAGCCTTTGCCTTCCCTTTCTTCAAACGTTACTCCCGAATCTTTTTCTCTTGTCTTTTCGTAGACCGGAGTCGGAAAAGGGTTTTAAATATTTTTTCTAAGATTTTACCTTTGTTTTGTTAAATGATTTTTCGGGTGACTTGGTACACCCTAACTCAGTACCAAGTGGCGACTCCATTTTTTTTAAAAATAAAACTCTTTTTCAAAAATTAGTTGGCCAAAACTATCGCACTTTTTTGTCCCGGCCTTTTTTTATTATTTTTTCTTAAATAACACTTGTTTAATAAAAACCTGACTTTTCACACACGCGCACGGTTTTTCCCAAAACTTGCTTTTTAAAAAGGGTCACCGGATCGAACCGCCTCTTCAGGATGCGACAGTCAACGACCCCACTGTGTGTCATTTCGGGGTGCAATAGATATTATCTTATGAATTCTGATGGTTGTTCAAAGGGAAACCCAGGTGATAGTAGAGGTGGTAGAGTAGTATAAGATTCTCATGGTAATCTTCTTTTTGCCTATCATTGGTTTTTTGGGTCTTTGTCAAGCTTTCTAGCGGAAGTTCAAGCTTTGCTTTTTGGCATTCGTTTGTGTAAAGAACGTGGGATAGAGGGAGTACATATCCAGCTGCACTCAAAGGCATTGGTAGATATTCTTATTCATGGTAGTGAATGTCCTTGGATGGGCTCTCATGAAATTCAAGAGTTGAATTTGTACCAGTGGGCTTTGGTCACACATTGTTTTCATGAAGCAAATAGGGTTGCAGATGGTCTTGCAAATATTGGTCGTTCTCTTAAATGCAATAGAATTTTCCTTCATTGTTCTGAATTTGCCAAAGCAAGTTTTAGGAGACTTTAGACTAGATAGACAGGGTGTACCTTCTTTAAGAGTTAAGTCTTATTTAATTTAAATCATGTAAGGGAACAGTACTCCTTCTTTATATTTTAGTAATTTGATTTTGTACCTTGGAAGTCAGGTTTATGTCCCCCTCCTATTTACTTTTTTTTGCTTTATTAATAAAATTAGAAGTGGCACCCTCCCCTATGTACGGGGTTAGCAAAAAAAAAAAAAAAAGAGCTCAATATATTTCAACAATTTGAAGTTGTGGTAGGTTTGCTCCACTCGACATCCGACAACTGTCTATCAATTGACTCAAGTTGATTCTCCATCCTCTTGTTAACATCCACCATTAATGTCAATTGCACACCCATAGTGTGATTCATCTCTTCCATAGCATTAAGCCGATGCAGAACTTGCTTCCATCCGATTTCCTCATCCTCATGAGAATGTTCATTCACCTTCACCTTCCTTTTTCCACCTTAAGTACTCCTACCTTGTTGAGATGTAACTATCATAGTCTTGAGTGCCTCCACTGCATCATCCTCTTGTGCATCATTTTCATCATTTAAAACCACATTTTTCTACAATGAGCCACTAGCTCTGGCTGCCAATTGGATTTTATAACACCTTCTATATGGAGCAAGTCAAAGTTGTAAAATAGGCGGCTAAATAATTTCAGCATGAGTTGCTTTCACATCCAAGTAAAGACTCTCATAACCCTCCAAAGTTAACACCTCTGGATCCAAAATTCCAAATAAATAGCCAATCCAGTGACAATGCACCCCAATGCAATTGTGGATTTGGGTGTTGACGCAATATAGGAAATTTGGAAAGATAATTGGCGTGAGCTTGCAAACAATTTAGCAAGAACAAATATTGGGTAGCAACTTTGTTGTCCTCTTGCTTTCCAAGAATAGAATGACACAGAAATTTATGAAAAATGAGAGTAGCATGATCATGAATAATGCCATTAGGAGAATTATGAGGATCAAAAGTTGACTCACCCGTCAAATTTTTCCAACAAGTAGCATAAGGAAAATCTGCACTAGGCTTAGAAATTCCACTCTTAGGAAAACCAAAAGCTTGAAACATGAGATATAGTCAATTGCAACACTTTGACCCAACATCCTACACTCTAACACTTTAGCATTAGTAGGATTAGGCTTAAGAGTGGAATAAAATTCAAGAGTTAAAGTTCTACAAGTATGATGAGGAGTCTTTACAAACTTTGTAAGTCCTAATCTCTCACGAAATTCCTCTATTGTCTCTCTAAGCTCAAGTTTTTCCAAGACATCAAATTCAAAATATCTAGGAATGACAAAGTGTCTCTTAGTTAAAGAAACATACCTTTCACCATCCTCATGAGTGTAGATGAAGAATGGGGCACCAAATTGAGAGGAGAGATCATTTACCTTCATGGAAGACAATTTTTCTTTTTCCTTCTTGGATAACTCCTTGGATGCTCTTGGCTTGGGTTTAGGAGCCATAGTTGAGCAAGAAAGTAAAATGGGTTTTGTGACTTGAGAGGAGACTGAGTAAAACGGGACAGTTAGAGAGAGTTTTTGGGAGAAATGGGGGTGGCAGGTGAAAGAGAAAGAGAGGGAATGAGAAGAGGTGAGAGAAAGGGGAAAGAATAAAAGCTAGGGTTAGTTTGTGGGATTGGGACCTGACATGCAGGTTCGACCGAAACAACGGATCAACCCAGGCGGTCTAATAGTGGTGAAATGCCGTTGGTTCGATTGAACCAGTGACTTTTGTACCTACTGCTTCTCCCTTTTTTTAATAAAAGCATGCTAACTTCCTTTCACCAAATAGAAGTGCATGAAACCTACAAAAGAAAGGAAAAATATAAAAGGAAGTTAATACCAAAATGATAAAGACAATTTAAATAATATAAAAAAATTGTAAAATAAAGGAGATAGCTTGGGTTACCTCCCAAGAAGTGCTTGTTTAGAGTCATTGGCTTGACTTTTGCTAAGCCATTATTTAAGTGACAGAAATGAGAGAAAAAATTTTCCTATGGTGATCCATGAGTTTCTCAAAATATGGCTTGCAACGATGCACATTTGCCTTGAGTAGCTCTTCCTTTGAATTCTCCAACTCCATAACACCATGACTAAACACCTTTGCTAATTTGAATGGTCCACCCCATCTAGATTTAAACTTCCCAAGAAATAATTTTGATCTTGAATTGAATAATAACACAAAATCTCTTCCTTGAACTCCTTGGGAACAATAGAGCATCATGCCATCTCTTGGTTTTCTTCTTATAAAGCTTATTATTCTCATAAGCCAAATGTCAAATTTCATCCAACTCATTAAGTTGTAATAGCTTCTTCTCACCAGAGGACTTCATGTCAAAATTTAGAGTCTTAATAGCCTAATATGCACGATGTTCCAACTCGATTGGTAGATGACATGCTTTCCCAAAGATTAACCTATATGGAGAAATTGCAATAAGTGTTTTAAAAGCTGTCGTATAAGCCCACAAAGCGTCATTTAACTTATTGGCCCAATCTGTTCTTGCTCTATTGCACCATCTTCTCTAAGATTCTCTTAAACTCTCTATTGGAAACCTCCACTTGATTACTAGTTTGGGAATGGTACGGTGTGGCTAACCTATGATGCACCCTATTTTTCTCGAGGAGAGATTCAAATTGTCGATTGCAAAAATGCATGCTACCATCACTAATAATTGCATATGAAACTCCAAATCTTGTGAAAAGTTTCTTGAAAAACCGAACTACCACTTAGCATCATTTGTTATGGAAGGCATTGCCTCTACCCATTTAGATATATAGTCGACCCTCACTAAGATGTATTTGTTTCCATAAGACGATGGAAATGGTCCCATAAAGTCAATTCCCCATATATAAAAAATTTTCACCTCTTGTACATTAGTGAAAGGCATCTCATTCATTTTTGAAATAGTGCCCACCCTTCGATAACAATCACAACGAACCATATAGTCTCTAACATCTTGAAATAAGGTAGGCCAATAAAATCCACTTTCCAAAACATGCTCTGCTATCCTATTTGCTCCAAAATGACCGGCATAGGGTGAACTATGACAATGGGTAATAATCTCTAACGTCTCCTCTTCAGATACACATCTTTGAATCGATCTGTATCCATAAATTTTATACAGAAAAGAATCCTCCCATAGATAGTGTTTAGCTTCAAACAAAAATCTTTTCCTTTGTTGGTAAGAGAATTCAAAAGGAATTGTCCCACAAGCAAGAAAGTTTACCATGCCAGCATACTATGGTGTACAAATCTCACAAACTCGCATGAGAGACTCATTTGGAAAATTTTCATTAATTTTCATCTCTACTATACTACCTTGAACTGCCCCTTCCAACGGAGAAAGATGATCTACCACAACATTCTTAAAATCCTTTTTATCTTTGATTGCAATATCAAACTCTTGCAAAAGCAAAATATATCGAATTAGCCTGGGCTTCACATCTTTCCTTCGAACCAAGTAGATAGGAGTGGAACTTATCAATTGCAAAAACCACAGCCAACATTTCCTTCTCAGTTGTAGTGTAGTTCATCTGAGCTTGTAAAAGTGTACAACTAGCATAGTAGACGACATTTACTTTCTTGTACTTTTTCTATCCTAACACATATTATACTGCTTGATCGTTTGCGTCACACATGATTTCTAATAGTTGGGACCAATTCGGAAAGGAAATTATTGGAGCTGATACAAGTGCCTTCTTCAACCTATTAAAGCACATAAACAAGCCTCATCAAAATGGAAAGAAACGTCTTTACTTAATAAATTAGTAAGAGGTCTAGCAATAAGAGAAAAATCCTTTACAAACCGTCGATAAAATCCGACATGATCCAAGAAAACATGAATTCCCTTAAGAGAACTCGAAGGAGGAAGTTTCTCTATGATTTCGATCTTTGCTCGATATACCTCTATTCCCTCTTTGGATATTTTTGCCCCAAAAGGATTCCTTCTTCTACCATAAAATGGCATTTCTCCCAATTAAGTACCAAACATGTCTCTTCACATCTCCTCAAGACTTTCTCAAGGCAAGCCAGAAAAAGCTCAAAAAAGTCCCCAAAGATTGAAAAATCATCTATGAAAACTTCAAGTCAAAGAATATAGACATCATGTACATTTGGAAAGTAGCATATGCATTACACAATCCAAATGGCATGCGCCTATAAGCAAAAGTACAATATAGACATCTGAATGTGGTCCAAGCAAAAAAAAAAGTCAAAGCTTAGCTCAAGAGGGGATAGACCGTTCCAAATCCTTGAGAAAATTGGAGACAATGCCTACAAGATCGACCTACCGGTGAGTATGGTAATGTTAGTGCTACGTTTCATGTCATTGGTCTTTCTTTGTATAATGTAAGTGATTCAAGGATGAATCTTCTCGAGGAAGAAGGGAATGATGGTGTCCAAGGATCTTCCAAAGAACTTGACTATGACAAAGATCCATTACAAGGGATGGGTGGTCTAATGACAAGACTTCGACCCAAAATAATAAAGCAAGCATTACATGGTCTGCTGTGGGATTGCAAGAAGAGGAGTCATTTTGGGCAAGGAATATGCCGTCAAGGATGATCACCTATGGTTGGGTTGATGTAGAAGCGAATTGGAGTGAGCAAAGCCATCAAACCATGCCAAAAGATCAAGAGTCAAGCTTCTGATCCTAGTCGCGCCTTCAATCCGCGTGCAGTTAGCCTCGTGGATAAGAGCAGTGATAAGTAATAAATTTATCAATATTATTATATATATTATTATGTTTTTTAGATGTTATTTTAATATAATTATAGTACTTTTGGTTGCAATGGCTCATTTTGAAACATTTTATAAGAATTAGGTTTTTTACCAGAAATAGGATTTTTGAGGTGGAATATTTATTTGAACAAATTAATGCACAATTTTTGTGTACAATTTTAGGATCATCATACTTAAACTCATTTTGGATCAATTGGAGTAAAGAAGAATCAAATTCAAAGGTGATTCAAAGAGCTAGGTTTGGATGAACAACTTAAAAGGAGTAATTGTGTCAAATTAATAGAAAAATCCAATTCTTCATCAAAATGCATGGGAATAAGTGGAAATGCCTACGCATGTGGAATCCAGCTCAGCAAAAATTAGAAAATCAAGTTGGGACCACACGAAGCGATTTGTGGGTTCAAATCCACGGGTGTTTGGTTGGACTTTCCTAGGGTTTCAACTTGCATCTTCTTCCAGCTATTTTTGCAGACATTTGCAGATGGAGATAGGGTTTTGCAAGTGGGGAAATACATTGGAAGCATAAATAAAGACTTTTGTGCTCATTTGAAATCCCAAAGCAAATCTTCATCATTTCCATGCATTAATGATTAATGCAATTTGGAAAATGACTTGAGGAACATTTGTCTATAAATAGAAGTCATTTGTAAAGCATTAAAAAAAGTTTGAGTAGTAAAAAGTAGTTATTAGTTTAGTTTATACTAGTTTTGATAGAGAATTAATAAGAACTCTCTTCATCCTTCAATAGATAGTGAGGAACATTGTAAGAGAACTCTTGTAAGTGTTACTTTTGAAGGTGAATAAGAAGAGAAGCTTCTTCCCATTTGGTTGAGCAATTCTTAAACTCTATCTCTTTTGCTTTCAATTGTTGTCATGAATTCTTGCTTTGAAGTTGAACTTCTAGTTGTTTCATTAACCATGTTGAACTAAAAGCTTCATCTAGATCATAGATGAGGCTAATGAATCAACAAACATGACTTAATTCACTTGCACTTGCTAAGCTTGCATTTGTTTGTTTACTTGTTCAGGCTTTAACACTTGTTTTTGCTTGGCCAACTTAAACAAGTCATTTAGTTGTTATTTGACATTGAGAGATGCATTTCACAATGGAAAATGAACATGTAATGCTTAAGTAGTTCATATGAGTATAATGGATGCTTAAGTGAATCAAAACACTTCATGTTTTTATAAGATTTCATCATGAGAATAGTTGGGATCTTGTCATTGCATAGAGAAATCTCGTTATGACACTTATGGAATTAGATTTTAAACAAGAAAAGGTAAAACTTAGTAAGTATTCATGCATGATTCATTAGTAGATTCTATGTCCTAGGCTTCTTTGCTTGGATGCTACAGAAGTTCTCAATCATATATCTATTCTATTGAAAGGACCCCATATCCATCTTATTTTAATTGTGTTTAGATAATAAAAGTTAGTGAAAAAGATTAAGTAGTTGCACATATTTAATTCCTTGTGGGATTCGACACCTAATACTCCAAGTACTACAATAGACCTATGTACTTGCAAATTAAGTTAGGAGATTAAATTTTAATTATTTGATTTGTGTGTATTTGTTTCATAATTGTTAAACCTAATCTACACCATGTCAAGTTTTTGGCACTATTACCGGGGAATCGAGGCAATACTATGGCTAAATCTAACTTTATTAATTTAAACTTTGTTTTGTTAGTTGTAAATAATCATTATTTTTAGTTTTTTTGGTAGGTATATGCATAGGAGCTTAAGAGTGGTGCTTCTATTTGATCTGAAAGTACCGCAAGGAAGGCAAGATGACAAACGCAAGACGACAAAGGCAAGAAGAATAAGTTAAGGTAAAGGAGATTGGTTATACTTCTAGCACAACTCAACCTCAAGAACATCAAGAGGTAGCCATGGAGGAGGTAAACCAAAATCCTAATCCTAACACTCATTCTTTAAGAGATTTTGCAATGCCAAATCCAACTGGTTCTCACACTAGTATATTTAGACCACCGTTAATGCAAATAATTTTGAACTTAAGCCGGAATTCATTCAAATGATTTAAAAAAATCAATTTGGTGGTAATGTAAATGAAGATTCACACTTACACTTGGCTAATTTTTTGAAAATATGTGACAAAATAAAATTAAATGGTGTTTTCGAAGAACCATAAGGCTTAGACTATTTCCATTCTCTTTAAGAAACAAAGCCTAGCAATTGCTTCAATCATTTCCACAAAATACGTTTGCAACTTGGGCAGACCTTTTCAAAGCATTTTTTAACAAATTTTTCTAGTGAAAAAGACCGCATAACTCCGTATGGACATAACAAGTTTCAACCAATGCGACGTAGAATCTCTCTATGAAGCTTGGGAGAGATTTGAGGACCTAATAAGAAAATGTCCACACTATGGACTCCCTAATTAGTTAATTGTACAAACCTTCTATAATGGACTTAATTATCAAATAAAAATCAATATAGATGTAGTTGCAGGGGAGTTCTCATGGCAAAGTTGACGAAAGAAGCCCAAGAATTGATTGAGAAGATGGTAGCAAATCACTACCAATGGGCCAATGAAAGAGGTATTAATAGAAGACCTCAAGGTATGTATGAAATTGATACTTTAGATATGTTACATGCTCAAATGCAAAACATGATGACTATTTTTAATAGACATGTCTCTAGTAGTCAAAATTCATCAAGTAGTGTTGCATATTGTCATTTGTGTGGTGATTCTCATGATCCATCTACTTGTGCACAAGTTCAATATGTTAACAACTATAAGCCTTCTTCTTCTACTAATAATCCTTTTTCCAGCACATATAATTCGAGGTGGAGAAACCATCCAAATCTTGGGTGGAGGGAACCAAAGATGATCACTCAACCCGAATTTTCACAAAACAAACCGGTTTGCGAAGTGGCTAATGAAAAGATGATCGAAAGGGTTGAGCAATTTGAAATTAGAATGCTAGGAATTGCTAGATCTTTAGTAAATCAAATTGTTCAAATAGCCGAACAAATGAACCTTAGAAAATAAGGAGAGTTACCTAGCAAAACTGAAATCAATCCTAAGGAACAAGTCCAAGCAATTGCATTAAGAAGCCGTAAAATACTAAAAGAACCAATCATTGAAGAATGTGGAAGTGAAAAAGATGAAAAAGAAGAAAAAGGAAAAGAAATAGTATGTGATAATGAAGTTGGTGTGGAAAATATGAATTCTCAATCACAAACTTGTTAGTGTATGCCCTAAAACCAAGTTGGTTTTTGGGATTTTTATTACGCTCATTTCGTGTTATACTTATATATGTGGCATTTTCTTTGTCATTTAATACTTGTTATTAATATTACTTGTTTATTTGATAAAGTCCATAGAATATTAACTGTGTATAAAAGATTGTAAGAGTTACAATGATGAGACTCTTATTACACATTAAGTTATATTCTTAAATATCCCTAGTCGTAGTATTAATGAGATTGGACATCATTAATATGGGAAGACTAGCACATACTTTGCCTCTACTTATGGTAAGTAGTAGTTGATCTCGTCAACTATGGCGTGTGACACCTAAGCTGGTATGTGGATGCTTGTTAGAGAACAAGTTCATTGGATTGATCCGCCAAGAGTTACTATTCATAGTGCTAATGAATTATACTCTTAATGGCAATGGTGTAAGTGATCCTTAGACTTGAGATTACCATAGTATCTTGAGTGTGGATTGCTATGCTTTGATTCTATTGCTCGGTGCTCGTAAAAGAGTAGCCCATACGGTAGAGATTGGGCATAGTATGAAGCATGGAAGGATAGTGAGTAATCGATATAGGATTCACCACTCCTTATTATAGGAGAGTATATCCTGGATTGGCCACTTGTTGAAATATGACTTAAAGAATCTTTTGCGCAAAAGTGAAAGTATGACTTGAAAGAGTTTCAAGGTTATACTTTTATGGAAAGTTATATTTCGGGAACAAGAAATTGTTAATTAGTCATTCAAAGAGTGCGCACTACACTCTTATACTAATTGGGATATAGTGCGGTGAAAGGATATTAATTACACGGTAACATTGTCATTGATAGGTGTAGTCTACCATATGACTTTCCTATTCACTTGGGTGGTCATGATGCATTGCTAGACGCCACTCATGATCTATAAGTGCAAATTAATTAATTAGTGAATTAATGATAAATTAAAGTGTTAATTTATCTAGCTCTTAATTAATTAATTAATGAGTTATAATTTGTACTTATTGCCAACGTGAATGGAACCTAATGGGTCACACAAAATAAGAACATGGTCTTTGGGTTAAATTATTATTAAGATAAGTATAAGATACTTATAGGGTTAATTTATGTGATAAATTAACTTAAAGGACTTAATTATAAATATTCTAAGTCTTGATGGAAATTAGTTTCCTAAAAGGAATTAAGAAGCTATTTGGTTTCCTTTTGGAATTGGTTTCCTAAAGGAATAGGATTAACTTAAGGTAAGCTTCCTAAACCTTCTTGGTTTCCAATTGCTCTTGTTTCCTTAAAGACTAGGATACTACATCTATAAATAAGTCCATGCCTTGCCTCTTGGAAGATGGATGAAACATAAGATAAAATTTAGAGAGAGAAAAATTGAGAGAGGCGTGTTTTCTCCCAAGAAAAACGCCACACCCTCTTCTCCCTAAGGGTTAGGGTTTTGTCTTCCTCCTCTTCTTGTTCTTGTGTTCTTCATGATATTCAAGGGAGCTAGCACTCAAAAGGCAAGGCAAGCAAGCCCAAAGGTTCCTAAAGATCGTGTTCGTGTGGATACCGTTGGAGGCTCGACACTTGGAGGGCTTTTCATGGTAGATCAACACCTTCATCAAATAGGATCTTGCCCTTTGAAGCATAGAAACCTTCTATGCTTGAGGTATTTGTGCTAAACACCCTTTAATCGTATAGATTACATCAAAGAGATCCATGGCTAAGGTAATAAATTTTTAAATTTTCCGTTGTGTTACTCCCCTTATTACCTTACAAAACTATTCCTCTTCCACCTCAAATTCTATATCCACAAAGGCTTAACAATGAAAAGCAAGTGAAGGAATTGGGAAAGATTGCTCAAATGCTTAAGCAATTACACGTAAACATCCCTTTTATAGATGCATTTTTGCAGGTTCACTAGTACAACAAGTTTTTGAAGAACTTATTGACAAGGAGGAAAAGTCTTGATGACTTTACAACCATAGCACTCACGAAGGAATGTAGTGCAAGGATACAAAACAAACTTCTACCTAAACTCAAAGATCCTGGGAGTTTTTCTATTCCTTGCACTATTAGTGATGTTACTTTTTCCAATTCATTGTGTGATTTGGGTGCAAGTGTGTCATTACTTCCCATGTCAATAGCTAGAAGGCTAGGATTTAAGGAAGTTCAAAGCAAAAACATCACATTGCAACCAGCCAACAGGTCCATTAGGCATCCACTTGGTGTTCTTGAAAATGTCTTAATGAAAGTGGACAAATTTATCATATCAGTAGATTTTGTTGTGTTAGATATGGAGGATGATGTTGACATGCCTATAATTCTTGGTAGACCTTTTCTTGCTACCACCGGTGCGACTATAGATGTGAAAAATGGCACATTAAAGTTAAAAGTAGGAGATGAGGAAATCGCATTTGAGTTGAATGATATGATGAAGCATCCTTCTTCTACTTTTAACATGTATTTTATTGATGAATTTGATGATAGTGTGCTAAAATTTTCAATTGTAGGATTTGGAAGCAGAAGAAGAAGGACAATAAAAAGAAAGGACCAACTATACTTCATTAATATATCTACACCCAAGGAGTGGAGGATTCTTTGGGTCATGGTCTTCAAAAGTGAAGCTCACGCCTACAAAGTCTAGCTTTAGACTCTAAATGAAGCGCTTGTTGGGAGGCAACCCAACGTTCTTAATCTATTTGTGAAATTTTAGTTTGATTTACTATGTATTATGTAGTTTTAAGTGTGTTTAGTATGTTTATTTTATAGGATTTTCAATAAGGAACCCAAGGTGCAAGATTTATTAAAGAAAATTCAAGACCATGAGTTTGTTCTCTAGACCCCTTTTGAATGCATTTCATACTTAGAAGTATGTTGATCGTGTTAAATGTATGGTATGATGTGTGTTTTTGAAGTTAAAAGTTCATAAGAGACACTATTCATGGTTAAGAACTTTTTGAGCAAAAAGGTCATTTGAGGATTGATTGAGATTATATGATGTCTGATCCTTGTTTATGTACTTAATATGCTTAAAGAAACATGTGTGCATAGTTGGTTTTAAAGTAGTATTCAAATCTCGCAAAATATGCAACTTCAAGAATCATGCTCAAAACATGCATAAAAGTTGTGAATTTGATGCAAAATTTGAAGATTTTGTGCTTGCACATGTGTACTTTTATGATTTAAACTTGTTCCAAGTGTTAATTTATTCATATACGTGTTAACTTTGAGTTTGAAATTGCTGCAGAAATTGAGAAAAACCAATAGAACAGTAATCTGCACATTTTGGAAATACACTACCTGCTACAGGTAGTGATCCGTGGGTCAGATCTGCGAGTCACAGCCAGCTGATCGTCACCCGCGGATCAACTTCTGGGAGGAATGCTCAATCTGCATGCGCAGTGATCCATAGACCAAGGGCAGTGAACCGCGGGTTGTCACTCATGGATCACTTGAATTTTCTATTTTTCAAGTTCATTTTCAATGCTTTCCACTTGTTCTTTTGCAACTTCTTTTGCATGATTTATGTACATGTTTTAAACATCTTAATTAACACTTCAATATGTTTCAATCTTGTGTTTCCAAAGTTCCATTTTCTTTTATATTAATGGCGTGAATTGGTTGACTTTTGACATTAAGCAAATTTGAACAAGTCTCTTTTGTCTTTTACTTCAACCATACATATACATAATACATTTGTTTATATTACTTGTCTTTCAAAATTTCACCCCATTGAACCACATTGCACACACTAAGTGTGGGGAAAATCATGAGGTTCAAGCAGGCTATGTTATTTTTGGTAGTCATTAGCTAATTCATTCACTCTCTAACATAGCATTCAAATGTTTTAAACTTTGAAGGCAAAGTCAATGAGCAAGTTGGGAGCAAAGGAAAACGTGATGAAACATTGCAAAGAGAGACTTTCCAAAGGCCATGGATTTCAAAGACACAACAATATCAAGCTTGGGAACGTCTAAGCCAAGCAAGGAGAGTCTTCTTGTTTTATATTGCTTTCTTATTTTTTTACCTTTACACATTGAGGACAATGTACCATTCTAAGTGTGGGGAGAAGGTAATAGAGCATGATATTGTTTGGTTTGATTTTAAATATGTGTGTCAAAATATTGTTTTGGTGAAATATGGACAAAATTTTTAAAAAATTTGCTTCTTTAACATGATTTCATGCCATGAACTTGTTAAATTCCTTTACTTTTTGAAATAATTTATGCAATTTTGATTGAATATTTTCTACAAATATATGACAAAATGGTTATTATGTGATTAGAAGTTTGTTTTTAAGAAAGTATATCTTGTAAAATGGTTATAATTATGTCTTGATTTGGCATGTTTGATTTTAAATTTCCTTTCTTTACTTAATTTTACATTCCTAAGCAGTAGACATGAACAAAAAATATACTTATGCAATATTTGAATAAAGGGACATGAATATCATGTGCAAAATGTATAAATGCTTACTTATTTCTACTCCAATGATTCAAATTGCTTCGTAACCAGGAATCTTCATCACAAAATGTCGATTTTCGCGTCAAATGGAAATTGACTTAAGAGTATGCATAGCTAGTTTGATTGAAAGTGAATTATTGAGTAATAAGGGATCTTCATCAACTAATGTTGATCTTTTCATCAAAAGGCAATTTCACTTCTCAAACTAAGGGTTAAATTGTGGTAAAAATGATCAAAGTGATGAGTAACCGGGGGTTTTCATCTACAAATGTCAACCTTCACGTCAAAAGTCACTTGCAATTATAAAGTTCAATATGCCCCTATTATGTGTATAGATTAAATTGTATATAATTGTCCATATTAAATACTTAGTGTGTGAAATTTTGTAAGGTAAGGGAATTTGGTTGAATAAGCTTTAATCTTGAAATAATTACTTCCCTTTTACTTGATATGATTAGTATTAGAAACATTACAAGGAATTGCATAATGCCTATTTACTTTATCTTGTGGAATTGCATTCAACAATTAGGCATTTGTTATTTCAAGCCTTGAATCATGTTTTGTTCTCTTAATTTTCCAATTGTTTGAGAACAAAGCAATGATTCAAGTGTGAGAGAATTTGATAAGTAATAAATTTATCAATATTATTATATATATTATTATACATACATATATATATTTTTTATTACCTAACCCCGTACATGGGGGTGGGCGCCATTCTAAATTTTATTAATAGAAATCAAATAACAGAAGGAGGACATAAAACCTTGCCTTCAAATTACATGGGAAATTAAAATTAGAAACAAATTACGAAATAAGCAAGGAGTACTACTCCTTTACAAGATCACTGAATTATTCTAATATTAGGATAACCTAACTTGTCCATAAAAATTTCCCCTTTTACCTGCTTGGCCACTTGATTCAATTATGTGAAAATCTGTAATGATTGTTGAGCAATTTTGGTAGTCCGTTTCGCTATACTATGGATACTTTAGGCAAGTGCACCTATCGTTCCTAGTAGTACAGTGTACAAGAGTACCGAGTGTCGATCCCACAGGGACTATGTGAGTACTAGTACTAACCTTCTTTTTATTATCTAACCTCACAAAGCGAATGGCAAATTAATTGAAAATACAAATTAACTAAACGAATTATCTAATCAAACCACAATCTAGAAGTCAGTAGAGAAAATGGACAAAAGTAGAGGCGAATCAAGATGAAGAATACCCTAAATCAAGCATGCTAAGACTATACCTTGATTAATGAATAACCCAATCACTTAGACCCTAGAATCCCTTAATTGGGTTCAATCTTTCTCAAGTATTAACCCCCTATCCCCTTGGTTGATTGATTGGAATCTCTTCTCAATCAAAACCCCAAAAAGAAGCATTAAGTTTCTATGGATTCTATGGTTTTGGTTAGGTTTGAATCTAACCGGGGAGACTTATGTGATTCTATCTCTAGCAACCCATGAAAGTCTCTTTATTCAAGAGATGATCTAATCAAATAGGTGATTTCTCAATCCAACTATATGAAATCAATATTGAATCTAAGAAAGCATGCAATTCCCAATTCAATAGCCAAAAAACTCAAGAATAAACCTAAAACAAAGTGGGTCTTCTTATTAAACAAAGAATGAAATCATAGGCATAAGAATTTAGGGTTCATCCCATCTAAATCATAAACAACCCAATTCGTAAGTACAAGAATACAATTAACAAAAGACAAGAAAGAAAGAGAAAGCTCATTCTCAAGCAGCCCTCTTGAATCCTCCCTTGTATCTTGATAAAACTTTCTTGCTTTGCACCATTGAAGCCCTTGAGTTGTCCCCCTACTCTTGCTTTTTCCTCTCTACATCTCTCTAGATGTGTGCAAAAGTGTATTTTTGATGTCTTTGGTGCGTGTGTAATGCCTCCCCAAGAGGTAGGGTTCTTCTTTTAAAAGATTCCTCCCAAAACAAAGAAAATCGCAGGTTTTCGTGACTGAGCCGCGGCGCCATCCATGGCACGGCCGCGTCCGCGGATGGAATACGTGACTTTCTGGTCCCATCTGTGCCGTCATCCGCGCCGCGGGTGACGTCGCGGATGCGGACAGAAGCTCAATTTTTACTTCCATGTCAGATTTGACCTCGAAGACGGCAGAATTAGCTTTTTCTCAAAACACAAAAGTTGTAGCCCCTTGCGATAGCTTTCCAAAAAAATACAAATCAAGTCATTTGAAGCTCTGTAGCTCGATATATAGTCAAAATACTGGGAACTGGTCGGAACTGCCTCACAGGATAGATGTGCTTCAGTAACTTGGAAATTGGACCATCAAAACGTGAGAACTGGACTTGGATGTCTCCATATGAATTGTAGAACATCATCTTAGCTTTAAAATGGCTCAAGAAGCATCTCAATCCAATATCTCTATCTGGAGTTATTACCAAAATACTGAAACATGTCCGAGCTGCAAATCCATTTCTTTCCCATTCTTGTTCCACCATTGATTCTTTGCACCAATTTGAGGGTTTCTTGACTTCAACTCATCACCAACTTAAAATCATCTTAAAATATCATCCAACTATCATCCAAATTGGTAACGCAATGTGCAAACCCTATGAAAACACAAGAATAATGCAAATAATTATCTTTAACACGCGATTTAGCTATTAAACTCAAAAATAAGAAGAAATAGCAAGTAAATAGAGGAAAGCTCATGGAAAACCCTATAAACCTAACCTAAAAGCCTACTAAAAACTAGTATATTTTAGCACTTATCAAATTCCCTCATTTTCCAATAGATCTGCAACTCTATTTGCTTGCCTATAAGCATGTTGAATCCATTTAAAACCATTCTGCAGCTTCATAATTTCATCTACTTTATGTTTGATTCTCCATGGACATATAGCTAACCCTTGAAGTATTTGGACCAAAACCAAAGAATCAATCTCCACTTGAAAACCATGAATACCTTTCTCGTTGCATAATTTAATCCCAAATAGTAATGCATGTGCCTCAGCCTAAAGACTCATCTTTATGCCCAAATTAATCGAAAAACCCAATAAGAACTTGCCCGACCAATCCATCAATACTCCACCGCCTCCACTCAATCCTGGGTTTCCCTTGGAGCAACCATCCGTATTCAACTTTAACTGACCTTGAACTGGTTTCAGCCATTTAATCATTTTGAAACTAAAAGGCTGAGAAAAGGAGTTAGCAAAATCCACCAAAGCTTCCCACGTTCGGATTCGCCAATTAACCTTAGGAAACCAAAGACAACAAATGGTCCTAAAATCCTTAAAAATATTAGCAATAATTCCTATCCCCCAGTTGCCTGTCCACCCTCATACACAGCTGCATTTCTCGCTTTCATGTAAGTAGCCAACAAATATATGAAGGTAACACTCGTACAATAAAGCGAGTTATAACATTACATTGCTTAGAAAACCACTAAGCAGATAGATTTCCACTGCAATGTAGCACTGCATGAAATACCACATGAAACACCAAAATAAAACCATACCTTGCTTTGCCACTGGACTAGCGGCAAACACATGATCAAGGCTTTCCTCACCAGGCTCCGCGCAACATAAGCATCTAGAAGGGCCATGAAATCCCATCTTCATCAATATTTCAAACACTGGCAACTTCCCATTCAACAACCGAAGCATAAAAATTGAAATTCTTGTAGGAATATCCTGACTTCCAAATTTGAGAAGCATACCAAGAAATTTGCCTCCTAGTACGAATGACTTGAAAAGCAGAAGCAGTAGAAAACTTACCATCCGCATTCAGAGACCATACACAAATATCCTCCACCCCATTATCATAAGGCTGGACGAATCTTCAAAATTTCCTGAATCTCATGCTGAGGTAGCCATAGTTTAAGCTTTGGGATATTCCATTCATTTTGAATGACAAAGTCAGACACAAGTATTATCAGAATAATCAAAAACCCTATAACAAAGAGCACTGTTCCCCATCCAATTATCACACCAGAAAGTTACAATTCCCCTTTTTTAATAGCCAACGCATATTATTTTCCACCATAGAACTTACCTCAATCATCCAGTCTCCACGTTAGTGAAGCTCCTTGAGGAATTGATGCTAAAGCTGCATGCAAAGGAAAACAATATTTAGCTTTCATAAAAGAAGCCCATAAGGATTTATTCATTCTAAAATTACACCAAAGCTTCATAGAGAAGGCCCTATATGTATCCTTTAAAGAATGAAAACCTAGTCCTCCCTCCTCATAAGGCAAGCATAGCTTGTTCCAAGCCATCCAGTGTTTCTTTTTACCCGTGTCAAATGAACCCCACAAAAAATCAGCAAAAAAGCCTTCCAATCTATTTCAAATACCCTTTGTGGGATTTACTACAGCCAAGACATGTGTCGGAATTACTGCCAACACATGTTTGATGAGAACCATTCTCCCACCCAAAGACAAGAAATTATTTGACCAAGAACAAATTCTATTCATAATTGCATTGATCAAATCTTCAAAGAGAGCTGATTTCCTTTTTCCCACAATTAACGGGACATCCCAGATACTTCACTGGAAAAGATCTTTGAAGAAAACCATTATCTGCCCTATTCTTGCCTTCCAAGCCCTAGACATTTTATGATGCACCAAAAAATAGCTTTTAGATCTATTAATCAGCTGACTAGAGATCCTTTCATAGTTCTTCCAGAACACCTAAAATATGTTTTATAGACCTTACATTGTCTCCTGAAAAAATAAGAACATCGTCTGCATAGGCCAAATGTGTGATAGAATCACAACCCCTTGGCACTTTAAAAGGAATAAAGCCTGGTATAGATAGCAAAGCATTTAAACCTCTTGAAAGGACCTCAACTGAGATGATGAATAACCCTGGAGAGAGAGGATCCCCCTGCCGTAACCCTCTAGATGAACTAAAAAAATCCATGTGAGGCTCCATTAATGACCATAGAAAACCAAACATTAGACACCAATTGCCATGTCATATCAATAAATCTTTCCCCAAAGCTAAAGGATCGCATGACTTTACACAAAAAAAAAAAAACCCGATCGTATGCCTTTGCCATGTCAAGCTTAAAAGCCACATTTCCACCATAAACATGTTTGCCAATCCCAGAAAGAACCTCTTGAGCAGGTGAAACATTATCTGAAATCAAACGGCCCTTGACAAAACCACTTTGTTGAGGTGAAATAATATTAGGTAAGATTCTTGCTAGCCTCTCAGATGTGAGTTTAGAAATAATCTTTTTCACAAAGTTAAAAAGACTTATAGGTCTAAAGTTAGAAAATACTTGCGGGAATTTGATCTTCGGGATCAACACAATAGACTGTGGCAGTAACACTCCTAGGCAATTCTTGACCACTGAAAAAATTCAAGAACAGCCCGAAACACAGTCATTGCCAACCACTTCCCATGACGAGGTGAAAAATTTCCCTATGTACCCATCTGGACCCGTCCGCGCTGTCTCCATCCATGCTCTTCACAACCCTGTGCACCTCTTCCATAGATGGGTTTTCCTCCAAAAAATTATTATCTTCCTCAGTCACCAAAGCTGGAATGTGTCTCAACAAGTGGAAATCATTAGGTATCTCCCCAGCTTTAAACAATTCTTGGAAGAACCTAATAGCCTCGTCACCAATTTCTTTATCATCTTCCACCCAATTCCCATGCAAATCCTTGATCCTATGAATCATAGATCTAACATGTCTTTGTTTCACCGTAGAGTGAAAGAATCTGGTATTTTTATCCCCCTCCTTAAGCCACTTCACATGAGATTTTTGCTTCCAAAAGCATTCTTCTAGTTGCCACTAGCTTTATTTAGTTTTACCTGGGCTTCTTCCAGCTCCCCCATGTTCAAGATATCACCCCTAGCTTCCCTTTCTTCAATCACAGCTAACTCTTGTTCCGCCACTCTAACATTCTAACCCACATGTCCAAAACATTCTTTATTCCATTGCAACAAATCCTTCTTCAAATGACGCAATTTCCCAGCCAAAACAATTAGAGGTGATCCAAAAATTGGAGCATCCCATGAATTTTTAACAAGTTGTAAAAAAGAGCAATGACCTGTCCACACATTCAAAAATCGAAATTGTCTTGGTTTCTCATCCAGTTTGGTCCGAATAGATAACAGCAATGGGGCATGATCTGAGGGGTGCCTCGCAAGATGCCTAACCGAGATGCTCAATGACTCCTCTATCCACTTGTCATTTAAAAGAGCTCTATCTAAGCGTTTCCTAGATTCTGGATCTACCACTCCTATTATTACACCAAGTAAATTGTGAACCTGAAAACCCTGCATCTATAAGGCCAGCTGTATTCATAAAATTTAATAAATCCACTGCTTCTCTCAATCTAAAAGGTCTACCTCCTCTTTTTCTCTTGAGCTTCTAAAATGACATTGAAATCCCCACAAACCAACCATGAAGCCCCCGACATAGGTTTATCAGCTAATAATCCTTCCCACAATACACTCCTTTCTTCTGAAGAACTTCTAGTATGAACAAAAAAGGAATAAACTGAAACTGTCAATAGAGGATGACAAACAGATACAAACAAATGTTGCAAACTCTCTCCATATATCGAACAAATAAATGGTTGATTGTAGAATATCTAGATGGAGCCCTCTTGATTAGCTAGATGACAATCAAACTTCAACTTCAAACGAATTCTATGAATCAAATTAATACCTGCCTTAGGTTCACATATACCAACAAGTTGAATTTTATTCAAACGAATCAACTTTTTCAATTGATAAAGCTGAGAGACCCCCCTAATATTCTAGAAAATGCTATTAATCATGATTTAACAAAAGAAAAGGATTATGAGAAACCTTGGATTTAGACTGTAGCTCTCTATCAGAGAGAGCTGTAATTCAAACAGATTTTTGAGTTCTCTTCAGTTTCAAGATTCCTCCACCATGTAAGTCACCAGCCTGATTATCTTGTAGCGAAGTTATTTCTGAAGAAATGAATGGTCTTGGCAATAAATTTCCTGCCACTTTCGGGAGGTCTATTCGTAGCTCCATGCTATCAAGATTGTCTTCCTCAACAACTCCCTCGGCTATCATATTTGTAGTTGCAGAAGAAAGCAAACATCTATTATGATCCTTCACCAGATTCTCTTGCTCTCCTCTAAATTTCTTCACGGGCAAATGATGTGTTTGGAACTACCTTATTAGATTCTCCTCCTCTTCACCCCTTCCTGCTGCGTCAGGCACCTGAATATTATCATTCTGCTCGTGAGAGCACTCTATAACCTACAACGCCATGCCTCCCTCTACTTCGATAACTGCACCAGGATCGTTGTTTTCCTGCTGCACAAGACTTCCTGACTGATATCCAGGCTTATCAATGCTATGAACCACATCCTCTTGATTAATTTGAAGTATAACTGATTCTTGTACATTTGGTACTTCCTTTTCCATACTAGTGCCTTGTACGCTATCCCCTTCAACCCACCATCAGCTTCCTTTCTAACCCATTGTTTTTCTTTCGATCCCTCATGTTCAAAATCCAAGCTTTTTCCACCAGCTTCATGTCCCAATCTACAACTCTCAATGTCATGCCCCATATGCCAACATTTGGAGCAGTACAAGGGTACATTTTCAGCATGAATCTGCTGCCAGAAACCGTCTCTTGCAGAATTCACTTCAATCCAAATACGTTTTGGAATTGGCCGAAGCAAATCCACTTCCACACACACTCGAGCAACACTTAGTCTAGTCCCCATTGCAGTAGCTGAATCAATAAATAGCGGATGCCCAATAGGAGAGACAATGGAAAAAAGAGCATGCTTGTCAAAGAAGTGCACCGAAAGATTATGCAATGCGATCCAAACAGGTGCCACAGAAGATTCCTTACATACATGAAAATTCAGAGACCGTTTAAACACCCTCATTGAAAAGTTGTTGATCTGCCAAACACCCCGAACCCATATACAATGGAAGTTCCCTTCACTCTTGCAGTTGATCAGCACATGTCGTGCATCAAGATGCCCGATTGTCACCACATCTTTCAAATCCAACGTCACAAAGAACTTTTTGATTTCATCTATCTTGGGACGACCATGGGAGAATTTCCCAATCAAGGTACATTTAAACGGAGCAAAAAGTTTGTCAATATCTTCCTCCTTGAATCTAACTGCAATCTCGCCCTTATGTGTACCAGAGTTTCTCAAGGTGATAGGAGAAGCTGCAAGCTCTTGAAAAAGATTAGCAAACGTCTTCTTGACAAATGGAGAAGGACGTCCTCAACCAAAGACTGAGAAGTAGCCTCCATAGTTCTTCCATCAGATCCCCAAAGGGATGACGATGGCAGTCAGCCGGCCAACTAGCCGAAAAATAAAAGTTCAAAAATCAAAATTCAAACAGAAAGATAAACCCCAATGTTGAGAGCATTTTTTTTTCATGAAAAACATTTTCAATTGTTTCTTTGGAAGTTAATTTGTTTTAAAAATATGAAAACTTCTATATATATTATTATATGTTTTAGATGTTATTTTAATATCATTATAGTACATTCGGTTGCAAATGGCTCATTTTTCAACAATTTAAAAGAATTAGGATTTTTACCGAAATTAGGGTTTTTGAAGCAGAATCTTTATTTGAGCAAATTAATGTATAATTTTTGTGTATAATTGTAGGATCATCATACTTAAACTCATTTTGGATCAATTGGAATAAAGAAGAATCAAATTCAAAGGTGATTCAAAGAGTTAGGGTTGGATGAACAACTTAAAGGAATAATTGTGCAAAAATAATAAAAAAAATCCAATTCTTCATCAAAATGCATGGAATACATGGGAAATGCTTGCACACGTGAAATCCAGCTCAGTAAAAATCTAAAAATCAAGTTGGGATCACAGCAAGCGATCTGCGAGTTCAAATCTGCAGATAGCCACCCGCGAATTGCAGGTCGGCTGGACTTTTCTAGGGCTTCAACTTGCATCTCCTTCCAGCTATTTTTATGGACATTTCCAAATGGTGATAGGGTTTTGCAAGTGGAAGAATACATTGGAAGTATAAATGAAGACTTTGTGCTCATTTGGAATCCCTAAGCAAATCTTCATCATTTCCATGCATTAATGATTAATGCAAGTTGGAAAATGACTTGAGGAACATTTGTCTATAAATAGAAGTAATTTGTAAAGCATTAAAAAAAAGTTTGAGTAGTAGAAAGTAGTTATTAGTTTAGTGTATACTAGTTTTGATAGATAATTAATAAGAATTCTCTTCATCCTTCAATAAAATAGTGAGGAACATTGTAAGAGAACTCTTGTAAGTGCTACTTTTGAAGGTGAATAAGAAGAGAAGCTTCTTCCCATTTGGTTGAGCAATTCTTAAACTCTATCTCTTTTGCTTTCAATTGTTGTCATGAATTCTTGCTTTGAAGTTGAACTTCTAGTTGTTTCATTAACCATGTTGAACTAAAAGCTTCATCTAGATCATAGATGAAGCTAATGAATTAACAAACATGACTTAATTCACATGCACTTGCTAAGCTTGCATTTGTTTGTTTACTTGTTTAGGCTTTAACACTTGTTTTCGTATGGCCAACTTAAAAAAGTTACTTAATTGTTATTTGGTATTGAGAGATGCATTTAACAATGGAAAATGAACAAGTAATGCTTAAGTAGTTTATATGAGAATAATGGATGCTTAAGTGAATCAATACAATTCATGTTTTCATAAGATTTCATCATGAGAATAGTTGGGATCTTGTCATTGCATAGAGAAATCTAGTTGTGACACTTATGGAATTGGATTCTAAACAAGGCAAGGTAAAACTTAGTGTTAGTGGATTCTATGTCCTAAGCTTCTTTGCTTGGATTCTACAAAAGTTCTCAATCATATACTTATTCTATTGAAGGGACCCTATATCCATCTTATTTTAATTGTGTTTAGATAATAAAAGTTAGTGAAAAAGCTTAAGTAGTTGCACATAGTTGATTCCTCGTGGGATTCGATACCTAATACTCCAAGTACTACAATAGACTCGTGTACTTGCAAATTAAGTTGGCAGATTAGGTTTTTATTACTTGATTTGTGTGTATTTGTTCATAATTGTTATACCTAGTCTACACCACGTCAAGCAGAACGTGTGCTGAGTTGAAGTTGAGGTTCTGGTCCTATCCGCACCATGTACCCGCACACAAATAGACCTTGCTGATTTGACCAGAAAGTTGTAGGCAATAGAGTTGACTTTCTATTGCTATCCACGCCTATTATCCACACGAGGATATGTCTCGAGGATAAAAATAGAAGGTTAGCAAACAGTGGCCTAATGCGTCTGGTTCTATTTGCACATAGATTTCAGGCGCTAATATAACTCGAACTTTTGCGATTTCATTTCTGATCTCTATTTTGTTCAGTTTTTGAGTTGTAACTTCTTTACTATTGTTAGGTGTGATAAGTTACAACAAGTGTTAGGGTATATATAGGGTCCCTATTAGTTATTTTGTAATATCATGACTTATACCTATTTAAGAGGCAAGACTTATTCATTAATGGTATGAAGTATATTTTTCTATAGAAAATTGAGTTTTCTTTCTCTTTGAGAGATTGCCCTAGTTTTTTGGTGATTAAGAACTACCCCTTGATCTTTAGCAAGGTGATCTTGTTATTGATCAAGCCCTTCACTTAGAGTTTCATCTATTGGTTTGTTTTTAGTCTTTTGTGTTTGTCAACTTGGAGTCTATTTCACGAATTGGGTAGGAGTCTAGATTGCAAGTTGAAAGGGGTACATTCAACGAGGTAGATCGTTTCTCGAAGTAACTAATTCAATTCGGTCTTGGAGTCTTTGAACGAGTTTCAAAGGAGTCAAGGAAGTTGAGTTGTCCATCTAGGATTTTCAAATTGTTCTTGGCAATTCACGCAACCGTGTGTGTATCAAAAAGTCATTCTCATGCTATCTTCCTAAATACTCCCTTGAATTCTGACGAAGCTTTCTTACTTTTCACCATGGAAGCCCTTGAGTTGCTCTTCTAACCTTGCTTCTCCTCCCTACGTCCTTCTAGATGCGTGTGTAGATGTGAGAGATGTGTGTGGATCTAAACTCCATACGAGGATTCAAAGACCCTTTCTATCGTGTTCTCTCTGCTCTAATTACTTTGAAGAAGTCCCCTTTTAAGGCTTTAAAATGATAGCCAAAAGACCTCTCGTTCATGCCACTCAAGTGCAGAAAAATCACAGAAGTCTGCAAGCGAGCCACCCCCATAGCTTCATTGAGTAGTGACCACAGCTTGGTTGAGCTGTGGGCTCCCTTCAGCAATCCATGACTGTGGCTTAGCCCATGGCTCAGGATTTGATAAGTAATAATTTTACCTATTTTAGTATAATATCTGATATATGATTTTAGTATGATTTGAGTATGTTTTTAGTATTTTTTATATTTAAATGGCTCAATTTCATTATTTTCTATCAAATCCGGATTTGCTCTAAAATTAGGGTTTTAAGTCCGAAAATTAGGGTTTTGATGCAGAATTATTATTTTGAGCAAATTAATGCCCAATTTTATTTGATTTTGTAGGGAAATGATTGCGAAATACATTTTGGATCAATTGGAGCACAAGGACTATCAACATCAAAGGTTATTCAAGATGTACCATTTTATCACTTAAACTTGGCAATTTCTGAAACAATTTTACTTCATGAAATCCTACAAAGCAAATTATGGTTCAAACGGTGGAAAAAGGTCTCAAAGGCATTATGGTAATAAATGAAATTTAAAAGGGCAAAATTGAAAATGAGGAGCGATCCGCGGGTCACGATTTCCGAGTTGCCACCTGTGGATCCCACTTGCAGATCGTCACCAACTTGCTGATTTCAGCTGATTCCAAGTTGTAGCTTGTTCACACAACTTTTGCAAATAATTCCAACGTCTAGCTACACTTTGGGATGCCCAAGAAGATAACACAAAGCTCAAGGATGACTTTTACAATATTTGGAATCAAATTTGACCATTATGTCTCCAACTTGGAAAGAGACTTGAGCTAGGGTTATTTCTATAAATAATGCCTTTGTATTCATAAAAGATATGCTTGGTTTAAGCTTAGTTTATGCTTGAACTATAGCTTGGTAGGAGGGGCACTCCTTGTATATACTTAGATTAGTTCTCTTTCTAGTTTTGTAGGAATAATCAATTCTTGTAACAAAACCTAGAAGAAACTTATAATCAACATTTTTGATGGAATGAAGAGAGAAGCATTGGAGCTATGTTCAACCATATATTGAGCATTTCTGACCTTACTCGTTCTAGTATCACTCTTGCATGTTGTTTACTTTTATTTACATACTTCATATTACCTTTACCATGTTGAACTAAGTTGATTCATACTAGGTTTATGTAAGGTAATAGCATAGGTAACGCAGTGGGAAAATAAAAATTTATTATCTTAACCATGGATCTCTTTGACATATCTATATGATTATCAAGGGGGTTTGCATGAAGATTACCTTAAGCACAGAAGATTTCTATGCTACTAGGCAAAGATCCTTCGAAGAAGATGTTAGATCTACCACGAAAAAGCCCTCCAAGCATAGAGCCTCTAACGATATCCACACGAACAACTTCTTTGGGAACCTTGTAGGCTTGCTTGCTTTGACTTTTGAGTGCTAGCTCCCTTGAATTATTTAAGAACACAAGAAGAAGAAAAACCTAACAATTAGAGAGAGAGAGAGAGAGAGACGCCTAGAGAGAGAAAGTGGCGTGCCTTCTTTCTTCAATTTTTCTCTCACTAGTTTTCTTTTGTGTTGCAATAATAATTCAAGAGTCAAAGCATGAACCTATTTATAGAAGGAAGTATTCTAGTCTTTTAGGAAATAAAGCTAATTGGAAACCAAGAAGTTTAGGTAACTTACTTTAAGCTAAACCTTCTCCTTTAGGAAATCTATTCCATAAGGAAACCAATTAGTTACTTTATTTCTTTTAGGAAACCAATTTCCTACAAGACTTAGAATATTTATAAATAAGTCCTTTAAGTTAATTTATCTCATAAATTAACCCCATAAGTATCTCATACTTATCTTAATTACATTTTAACCCAAAGATTTTGTTCTTTATGTGTGTGACCCATTAGGTTCCATTCACGTTGGCAATAAGTATAAATTATAACTCATTAATTGAGCTAGATAAATTAAACACTTTAATTTATCATTAATTCACTAATTAATCAATTCATACTTATAGATCATGAGTGGCGTCTAGCAATGCATCATGACCACCCAAGTGAATAGGAAAGTCATATGGTAGACCATACCCTTCAATGACAATGCTACCGTGTAATTAATATCCTTTCACCACACTATATCCCAATTAGTCTAAAAGTATAGTGCATACTATTAAATGACTAATTTATATTTTCTTGTTCCAGAAATATAACTCCCCATGATGTATAACCTTGAAACTACTTCCAAGTTATACTATCACTTTTGCAGAAGATTTATGAGTTAATATTTCTAACAAGTGGCCATAAAGGGATATACTCTCCTATTAAGGAGTGGTAAATCCTATATTGATTACTCACTATCTTTCCATGCTTCAAATTATACCCAATCTCTAACCTATGGGCTACCCTTTTACGGGCACCGAGGAATAGAGTCAAAGTATAGCAATTCACACTCAAGATACTATGGTAATCTCAAGTCAAAGGATCACTTACACCATTGCCATTAAGAGCTTCAACCATTGGCACTATAGTTGAAACTCTTGGCGGATCAATCCAATGAACTTGTTCTGAAACAAGCATCCACATACTAGCTTAAGTGTCATGCACACCATAGTCAATGAGATCAACTACTACTTACCATAAGTAGAAGCAAAGTATGTGCTAGTCTATCCGCATTAATGATGTCCAATCTCATTAATACTATAACTAGGGATATTTAAGAATATGACTTTATGTATTAGAGGTCTCATAATTGTAACCCTTACAATCTCTAATACACAGTCAATATTCTAAGGACTTTATCAATTAAACAAGTAACACGAAAATACAAGTATAGATGATAAAGAAAAATACCACATGGATAAATATAACATAAATAAGTGTAAATACAAAACACGTTAAACCATCTTGGTTTTAGGGCATACACTAACAGTTTAGGATGAAGCTCTAACATATTTGAATTGGTTTATGGCCAACTTTATTCTTGTTTATTCATTTACTTGGTCTTAACACTTGTTGTTGATTAGCTACCAACTTCAAGTCATCTAGTTGTTATTTGACAAAGAGATTTGCACTTAACAATGGAAAGAGTAAATGGAACTTATGTTAAATCTCATAAGAGTAGTGATTCAGATAGGTGGATTAAGGTTTAGAGCCACAATTCATGAGTTTAATAAAATAATGCATACTAGACTTTACCACGAGAGTAGGAAAACTCATGTATTAGTAGTCTTCCATTCATAGAGAGATCTAGTTTGGAGTAAAAATGAAATTGAATCCTAGACATGGATAAAAATCATCATGGCCATATCCTAAACTTTCATCTTTGGTGGATTCTTAAGCCTAGTCAACTTTGTTTAATTAGTTTCTTCATTATTTGTCTACTTGAATTTGATTTTCCTACCATTTCTCCACCACCAAAGTTTGATTGTCTAGATAATAAAGCAAGTTAGTAGCTTTGGTGGTTGCTAAATCTTGTTTCCTTGTGGGATCGGCTCTAATATTCGTCACAACTACAAATGACCTGTGCACTTACGGAACGAGTATTTGGTTTGCTCTTACTATTTTACTTCAAATCAATAACCCTCAATATTGATTCTGGAATACGTTGGAAATTTCTAGTGGGCTAGGATCCCATCTAATTAACTTTCAACTTGATGAAGGCCAACAACCCAAAGATAATGACGTGGTGTAGATTAGGTATAGCAAATAAGAACAAATACACACAATCAAGTAATAAAAACCTAATTTCCCAACTTAATCCGCAAGTGCACGGTTCTATTGTAATACTTGGAGTATTAGGTGTCAAATCCCACGAGGAATCAAATATGTGCAACTACTTAAGCTTTTTCACTAACTTTTATTATCTAAACACAATTAAAATAAGATGGTTATGGGGTCCCTTCAATAGAATAGGTATATAATTGAGAACTTTTGTAGAATTCAAGCAAAGAAGCCTAGAACATAGAATCCACTAATGAATCGTGCATAAATGACTTACCAAGTTTTACCTTGCCTTGTTTAGAATCCAATTCCATAAGTGTCATAACTAGATCTCTCTATGCAATGACAAAATTCTAACTATTCTCTTGATGAAATCTTATGAAAACATGAATTGCATTGATTCATTTATGTATCCATTATTCTCATATGAACTACTTAAGCATTACTTGTTCATTTTCCATTGTTAAGAGCATCTCTCAATGTCAAATAACAACTAAATGACTTCCAAAATCAACGCCTCATTCAAAGAATTTGTAGATTTTTGCATGTCTTCTAGTGCTTGATCTGAACCCTCCTCATCGAACTTTCTTTCATCTGCAGTTGCTTTCTCCTCCCAATATTTCACATTTGCAAAAATATCACCAAAGGTTTGCTTAGACCAGCTACGTAAAACCCTCTTGAGGGACTTCAAATTTTCTGCCAATGCTTTTAAAGGAGATCCACCTAAATCAGACCTCCAAGTAGTTCGAACGACATTAAGAAAACTGGGATGTGCTGCCCAGAAGTTAAGAAACCTGAATGCCCTTGGTTTATCTTCATTCTTTAGCATCCCTTGAAGAAATATTGGAGCATGATCAGATGGCTTCCTTGAAAGATGCTAGACGGAAAGATTGACATTCATGTCCATGAAAGATTGATTAAAAAGAAATCTGTCAAGCCTCTTCCAAATTCTTGATCCACCAAATCTATTGTTGCACCATGTGAAAGCTGTTCCTGTATAACCGGCATCAACCAGCTGATTATCTTGGATAAAGTGAAGGAAATCCAGTGCTTCATGCACCTGGAATGCTCTACCTCCTTTCTTTTCCTCAGCCTTGGTAATGACGTTGAAATCACCCCCTACTGTCCATGATCCATCGACTATATTGTCTGCTTTTAAGTCATTCTATAAACGCCTTCTACCTTCCATGTCACAGCTAGCATGTACAAAAGAGATTATGCATGTAGAAACAAAAAAAGGATGTTGAATATTGACAAAAATATGTTGCTCACTCTCCCCAAGAATACTACAAGATATAGACTGTGAAAAGAACAACCAAAGAGACCCCGAAGCATTATGAATCCCCTTATCCATACCAAGCTTCAACTTTATTTCATTAAACTTAACTACTTCCACTTTTGGTTCACATATGGCCACTAACAAGACGTTGTGCACTTTGATAAGCTTATTCAACCTACGTTGATTTGAGACTTTTGCAACACCTCGAATATTCCAAAAAAGGATATTAAACATTTAAACAGTAGGAAAAGAAGCTACTGATTTGGTTCGCAAACGCAGAACCCTATCTGAAGCCATGACATTCCTTTTCTGTTTACCTGGCTGCCGAGGATCAGGCATGCTTGGAATCTAGTGGAGAACTTCATCCTGATGAGGAAGTGTTTCTAAATTGCAAAAGTCCAGTCTCTTCCCAAAAGATATATCCAAGCCATTATCAGGTTGTGCGCATCCTCCTCTGGGCGATAGGTTCCCAGTAGCACACTCAGCTGCAACAAAAAGCTGTCCAATATCCCCCTCCAACAGACCTAAATCATCAATTGCATAATGCTGGACAACTTCAGTCTCTCGATCATCAAAATTGTTGATATTGGAAGAACAATTTTGGAAGCAAAAAGCTAGGCTCAAATGGTGGAAGGAGGGGGATAGAAACTCAAAATATTTTCATGCTATTGTAACAGAATGACGAGCCAAGTCAATCATTCATAGAGTGAAAAATGATTCGGATGTCTGGTTGAATGAAGAAGAGGATATCATGCATGAGGCTTGCAAGTACTTCTCTAGTCTTCTTTCGCATGAAAATTCAGATTTCCCATATGATTTATCTCAAATTCTGAAAATACTAACCTTGGAGGATATTGAGTATTTGGAGAAATATCCTACAATGGAGGAGATTTGACATGTGGTTAATGATATGGATGGTGACAGTGCACCAAGACCAGATGGATTTACGGGGAGGTTTTTCACAAAGGCATGGGAGATTGTGGCTCAGGATGTGAATAATGCAGTCATTAGTTTCTTTTGTGGAGCAGAACTTCCTAAGTCGATTTCTTCAACATTGCTTGTGCTTATTCCTAAAAACACACAACCCCAGGACCTTTCACATTCAGGCCGATCAGTTTGTGCAATTTCCTAAATAAAATTATATCAAGAATTCTATCTACAAGACTAGCTTCGATTTCACCGAAGATTATTTCTCCTCAACAGAGTGGTTTTGTCCAAGGTAGATTAATGGCTGAAAATTTTTTGCTAGCACAGGAGTTAATTGGTGGTATGAAGAAGAAGCAACGAGGAGGGAATGTAGTTTTAAAACTTGATATGACAAAGGCCTATGATCGAGTTTCTTGGCATTATTTGCTTCGAGTTCTGCGGGCCTTTGGTTTTGGTGAACGATGGATTGACATGATTTGGTGTTTAATTTCTAACTGTTGGTTTTCGGTAATTATCAATGGCTCTCCCAAAGGTTTCTTTCGATCCTCCAGGGGTCTTCATCAAGGAGATCCTATTTCTCCTGCTTTGTTTGTGATTGCTGCAGAAGGCCTGACTAGAGCTTTAAATCTCTTGCCAGAACAACGGGATTTCTCTCCTTTCAGCACTCCAAAATGGTGCCCTATTATTACTCATTTATCTTTTGCTAATGACATTATTATTTTTTCAGGAGCCTCAAGGAGGTCATTAAAGATGGTGATGGATGTATTGGCCACATATGAAAATGCATTCGGGTCAAAGAGTTAATCCTCAAAAGAGTGGATTTTTGTGTCATGATGGTATATCCAGAGCTCGAAAAAGGATTATCAAAGAGGCTACGGGATTCACTGAAAAGACATTTCCTGTCCGTTACTTGGGATGCCCTTTATTCTTAGGGCGTAGCAAGAAAGACTATTTTGTTAACTTGTGCCAAATGGTGACTTCGAAAGTTTTAAGATGGCAGAACAGATTTCTTTCTATTGGAGGTAGGCTTATCTTAATTAAGCATGTTCTATCCTCAATGCCTTTACATGTCCTGACTGCTACATGTCCCCCTGACGGCATTTTGAATAATCTGGAAAAAATTTTTTCTAGATTTCTTTGGGGGGTGGAAGGAGAGGGTTTAAAACGGCATTGGATTAGATGGAAATCTCTATGTTGTCCTTTTGAAGAAGGAGGAGTGGGTTTGAGGTCCTTAAAGGATGTTTATAATGCCTTTTCTTTGAAGCTTTGGTGGAGATTTAGGGAATGTAAATCCCTATGGGCAGAATTTTTATATGCCAAATATTGTAGCATCTTGCATCCAAGTATTGTGGGAACTTCCAGGACGGACTCGGCAATGTGGAAGAGAATGGTTTCTTGTAGAGATACGGTGGAAGAACACATTTCTTGGCAGCTTAGAGAGGGCCAAATTAGTTTCTTATATGATACTTGGTTGGGTGATGAAGCAATTTATAAGAAAGTTAATTGTCAGGGTGATTTTCGAGTTAAGCAGTTCACTACTGAGAATGGATGGAATGAAGAAGCATTGCAAGGTATGTTGCCTCGTTACATGGTGCAAGATATTTTATCTATTTCCCCTCCTTTTCTACTAATGATCGTGATAGGATGATTTGGAGGCTTACACCATCGGGTACATTCACTACAAAGTCTGCATTTTGAGTGTATAAGAGAAGGAAAAGTTGCTGGTTTCTTCTTTAAAAGAATTTGGGACAGTGCAATTCCTATTAAAATATCTTTCTTTATGCTGCGATTACTTCTTAAGAGATTACCTATTGCAGATATTGTTGAAAGGATTGGAATTCATGGTCCTGTCAAGATGTTATTGTTGCTCTTCTCCATCCTTAGAAACTGTGGAACATATTTTTGTTACTGGTGAGATCCCACAAAAAGTATGGGATTTTTTTGCGAATCCGATTGGTATGCGTAATACTTGCTTTATCGTTAGACAAAGATTGATGGATTGGTGGTTGCTCCCCACTAAGTCTTCCTTCCTTATCTTCTTGCACATTATTTCTCCGATCCTTATTTTATGGAATTTGTGGAAGGCAAGGAATGAATCTATTTTTGCAGGTAGGAATCGCTCTTGGGAAGCTATTGCTCACAGCACAATTAGAGATATCAAACTTGCATGTAAACTGAAATTTTCTTTCCAATGTGATGAATTGGTGTGGCCTGGACTTCTACATACGAATTGTCAAACAAAAATGCAAGGGTGCAAGTGAGTATGGTTAGATGGAACTCTTCCACAGATTTTGTCAAACTAAACACGGACGGTTGCTCAAAAGGAAATCCTGGAATATGTGGAGCTGGTGGTTTGGTAAGGGATACGAAAGGTAAAGTAATTTTTGGCTTTGCATGTCCATTGGGTTATGGCACGAGTTTAGAAGCAGAATTCAAAGCATTACTTTATGGTGTGAAATTGTGTTTGAAGCAGGGAATTGTTAAGTTTTATGTAGAATCTGATTCCTTATCACTTGTTAATATTGTCAATGGGGACAATGAATGCCCTTGGTACCTCAGTCATCTTTTGGATGAATTAGGCTAAATTGTCGTCAGCATATTATCACCCTTGGTCACTGTTTGAGACAAGCAAACAAACCCGCTGATGCTTTGGCTAATGAAGGATTGCTAGAGTTCTGAAGATCGACAGTTTTATAACTTTGCAAGTCTCCCTCGAGAAGTTCGGGGTGCTGTCAGAATGGACCAATTAGGGTTTCCGTCTTTTCATTTTAGATTTAAATAATCATGTAATGGTCTTTCTTTCATTATTTTTCTTTAATTTTGTAAGGGAGGTAGTACTCCTTATTTCTTCCAAGCAACTTTCTTATTTATATTGTAAATAAAAAGAGGTAAGGCTGATATCCCCCTCTTTCATGTAATTTCAAAAATTATTAATAAAATAGGGTGGCGTCCCTCCCCGTGTACGGGGTTTTGCCAAAAAAAAAAAAAACAACTAAATGACTTGGGGAGTAGTACTCCTTTATATTTTTATTGTCATTATTAACTTTGAGTTTAGGAGGTAAGGTCTATGTCCTCCTCCATGTAAATGTTTTATTATTTTTATCATTAATAAAATTTGGGAGTGGCGTCCCCCCCCCCCTTCTGTGTACCGGGTTAGCCAAAAAAAAAAACAACTAAATGACTTGTTTAAGTTGGCCGTGCAAAAACAAGTGTTAAAGCTTAAACAAGTAAACAAACAAATGCAAGCATAGCAAGTGCAAGTGAATTAAATCATGTTTGTTGATTCATTAGCTTCATCTATGGTTGAGATGAAGCTTTTAGTTCAACATGGTTAAATGAACAACTAGAAGTTCAACTTCAAAGCAAGAATTCATGACTGCAATTGAAAGCAAAAGAGATAGAGTTTAATAATTGCTCAACCAAATGGGAGAAGCTTTTCTTCTTATTCACCTTCAAAAGTAGCACTACAAAGTTTTCTTACAATGGTCCTCACTATTCTATTGAAGGATGAAGAAAATTCTATTAATTCTCTATCAAAACTAAAATAAACTAAGCTAATACTACTTTCTACTACTCAAACTTCTTACAAAGACTTCACAAATGACTTCTATTTATAGACAAATGTTCCTCAGGTCATTTTCCAACTTGCGTGAATCATTAATGCATGGAAATGATGAAGATTTGCTTGGGGATTCCAAATGAGTACAAAAGTCTTCATTTATGCTTTCAATGTATTCTTCCACATGCAAAACCCTATCCCTATCTAAAAATGTCTGCAAAAACAACTGGAAGAAGATGCAAGTTGATGCCCTAGAAAAGTCCAGCTGACCTACGATCCGTAGGTACTCGCAGATCACTCCTTGTGGACCCCACTCGAGTTTCTGATTTTTCCTGAGCTGGAATCCACGTGTGCAAGCATTTTTCACATATTTCCATCATTTTGATGCAGAATTAGATTTTTTCATTATTTTTGCACAATTATTCCTTTTAGTTGTTCATCAAACTTTAACTCTTTGAATCACCATTGACTTTGATTTTCCTTTACTCCAATTGATCCAAATACAATTTAGTATAATAAACTTGCAATTATACATAAAAATTGTGCATTAATTTGCTCAAATAAAAATTTTACCTCAAAACCTTAATTTTGGTAAAAACCTAATTCTTATGAATTGTTAGAAAATGAGTCATTTGCAACCCAAAATACTATAATTATACTAAAATAACATTTAAAACATATAATATATATATATATTAATATTGGTAAATTTATTCCTTTTCAGATAACTTCGATTAGGTAAGTAACCTTTACCAGTCATAACTCTTGTGACTCATAGATAGATGGGTATCAACTCTTGATATTCGCATCTTATGTATTACCCAACATTACCTCAAAAATACCATAATCTTGTTGAAATCCAACAAGTTATGTATTTGTGCTAAATCATACCCATTATTCGAAGAACATATCTCATAACAAAACGCATATTCCGAGTAAGGTGACCTTGATGAAGGCCAACAAGTCAACATTTAATAGGAACTCCTCATTATTTTGCTATAATATTGGAAGGCAACTTTAACTAGTAACTAATGAGGACATCAATGGCCGAGTACACATTGGCGAGGCTCGTGATCAAGATGTAGCTGCCAAGAGACCTTTTCAAGATATGGGAGGTCCAATGACTAGGTTAAGAGCTAAAAGGATGAAACAAGCATTGCAAGGTTTGATCATGGAATTACATGAAGATGAAGCTACTTGGTTGAAACAAGAACCTACAAGGCTGTTCACCTATTTTGGGCTAGAGTTGGAGGAGCTTAGAGGTCGTGGACTTGGATTCGGTTGAGGAACCCATTTGCCACTTGAGGTTATGGGTTTCATGGGCTTAAGTTTGTTAGTTTAATAGCCCAAGTTGTTCTTTTATGCTATTTTTATTAATTAAGTTGTGCCTTTAGTTGTTAGTTTGTGTTATGGTACAACTAGGGTTAAGTTAGTTTTCATATTTAGTTTATATTTTGATGTTATGTGCCTCTATATAAAGAGGGGTTACTGTTCATCCGATTTTGACACAACTTTGAACAATAATATTGAGTTTTCTCTTCAATTGTGCGTGAGTGAAAATTGAGCTTTCTTAGTTCTTTGGCTAAAGAACTACTCTTGGTTGCTTGGCAAAGATCTTGTTAAGTATTCAAGAATCACTTAGGCTTCATCTTTGAGGGTTTAATTCTGTCCAATTAGATTGTCGACTAGGTGTCTACATCATATTGTTGGTTAGGGGTCTAGGATCGTTTCTTAAAGGGGGGAGTTCAACGAATCTTGTTGAATTTGAAGCAAAACAATCCAAGTTGTTCTTGGGGTCTTTGACAAGTTACGAAGGGGTCAAGAAGATTGGGTTGCGTACTTGGTGTTTCAAGAGTCTTGGACCGTCATCTCTTCTGTGGTCTCGTATCAGTAACTTAATCTTTTGTTTGTGGGATTTTGTTTTAAATATTATTGTCTCATCATATCACGCAATTAAAATATATCAACATATAAAATAAAAACATAATAAAACGTGGATGATTATGGACTTTAACTAATAATATTTTCTTCGAGCCTTGAAGAAAATATTTGGTCAAAATTCCTAAGGGACGTGTAAACTCCTTGATGCGCCTCCGTGGTTGCTCCTTGGTGCCATCTCCATCTTCTTGTACATTATATATGTAATTCTGATATAAACAATTTAGAAAATAAACCTATTCCTAAGCTATACTATATACATTACAAGTATTGATCAAGAAACCTCAGTTACATTTGAGGAGAGTTTAGATAAGAAGAGAATTACATCAGAATAATTGACAACTCAGGACACGCAGGCCCTATTTCAAAACCAATATAAGCCAACCAAAATAGAATTAATATTCAATCATATTGGTCTTAGGCCATAATCATGCACTATGCCATCTTACAATTTAACAATTAATTAAATTGATTTATTTAATTCTAGTCATAAATCACAGGGATTAATTTAATTATACTAATATTATTGAATTGATTTGTCTCAAAAATAAAGTTATAGAAGGTGTAGGTTTCTAAAATTAACTTTCCAAATTTTAACAATTAAATTGGGAAGTGGTTTTCACAAAATTTTCAAAAAACAAGTTTTTCAAAAAAATTAAAATAAAATTTGTGCTAGGGTTCTGGCCCCATATGCAGATAAGATCCGTGAAGTTGTGGCATTTACTGGCCGCGGGGTTACCTGTGATGCGGGTAGCCTCACAGCTACTGTCAGAACCTTTATAAGTTCATAGCCACAGGTCTAGCCATGGCGCAAGTGACTCCATGGCTATGGTCAAAACCTTTATAGGTTCCCATGCGTGATTACCCCTGCGGGTACGTTCTTGTAGAAATTTTATTTATTTTAAAAATGATTTTTGATCATTTTTAAAAGCTCTTTCGAATTAAACCATGTTAAAACCCTTTTAGCACATCGAAATAATTTTGAACCCATAAATAGTGTCAAGTCCCAAAAATCAATGAGGTACTACAGTAGGATCGTTGACTGTCACGCCTCGAAAAGGCAATCCGGTCTGATGACCCTTCGCGAAAAGGTAGGTTTTGGAAATAACCGTGCATGTGTGACGAAAATCAAGTTTTTAGTGAAAAGATATATTTTTAGGAAAAATAGTATTTTAAAAGAAAATAAGGCCGGACTAAAAGTGCGGCAGTTTTGGCCAATGAATTTTTTAAAAAAGGGTTTTATTTTAAAGAAATGGAGCACTTGGTATTGAGTTAGGGTGTACCAAGTCACTCGAAAAATCATTTATCAAAAGAAAAATCTTTAGAAAAGCATATTTAAAATCCTTTTTCGACTCCGATCTACGAAAAAAACGAGAGAAAAAAGGTCCGGGAGTCACATTTGAAGAAAGGGAAGGCAAAGGCTAGTCCCTAAGGCACCCTTTCCACCTAGCCAAGGCTAGTTGTGAGGTTTAATCAAATTTTCCTAAATTAACCCTAAATTCTATCGCGTTTTGGATGTGTCTAAATAAATGCAAATCCTAAATCCAAATGTGAGTACCGGGAGGGTCAAAATGTTCCGTCGAGCCTTGGTCTAGATTATCGCATTGGGCCTGTCAATCCACCGCTTCCCATATAAGTAGACGACTATTTCTAGTCGAATCATACAAATGACCTAAATTCTATGTGTAATGCAATTTAGATTTCACACATTGAGTATTTGTCAAAATAGATAGATAGATAATAAAATATACAAAAAACATGCAAAAATAAAAAATTCCTAAAAAATTAGTGAGTGAAATGATATGAAATGTACACGAGTGAAACTATCACTAAAATGCCCTAAGGGTCTAGCGTTGGACTAGCCCTTTCTAGGGCTTCCCACTAACGTTGGACTAGCGGGGAGGCGAGAAAACCACGACTAGTATTGGACTAATGTGGTGACGGAATAACAAAATTGATAAATCATAGATTAACATAGGAAAACATAAATTAGAAGAAAATATGTATAGAAAGACATATAAGAGCACGCAAGGGCACATAACATGTAAACATGATGTTCTAGATGCAAAAATCCTAATGAAAGTGGTAAAACATATAAGCACACAAAAGCAAATAAGCCCTAACTATTACACCATGGGATTTAATTTACAATTTGAGGGGAAAAAAGCAAAAACAACCTATCTATTATACTTGTTATCTAAATACAAAATTTTTGCTAAACAAATGAGAAATATTGTCTAACTATTACATTGGCTAACTAAATACAAAAAAAAGTACATTTTTGCTAAATAATAAAATTTTGAAAAAATTAAATAGCATAAAGGAAATAAATACCCAAAAAGCAAGTAAAATAAGAAATTATATGAAAAAAATGCATAAAAAAATCACATAAGGGCACATTGGAGCATATAAAGAAAGATTAACGAGGAATAGGGATACCTCTTGAAGATCTGGAACAAATGCTTAAGAAAATTAACACATGTCAATTTATCACGATATAAATGAATAAAACACAAAGTATGTAAACATTGAGAAATTGGGGCAAACATGTCAATTCTACAAGACTAAGGGCATAAAAAATAAATTCAAAAACAACTAGGGGCCAAATTATAAATTCAAATAAACATGGGGCCACAATTGTAAGTTAAAACTAGATAGAGGGCAAAACAAATAAAATTCCAGCAAGTTTGGGGCATAACTTGAAAATTAGGGACCCAATCGCAAGGATGTAAAATCTGAGGGTGTCAATCTATAAAAGAGGGGGACTAAATTGCATAAAAATGAAATATTAAAGGGGTCATCAATGAGGCCAAAGAAAAAGAACCCTTAAACCTAAATAAATTAATTTGTGATAAACAAAAAACAAAAAAAAAATAAAGTACCCAAAATGAATTAAGACTAGACTAATTAATCCAAATTAACTAAGCTAATTACTAAATCACGACTAAATTGAATCAAAACCAGAAACTAATTGAAATTAGCTAAACTAAAAAAAATAAACACGTTAAAGGAAAAACAAAACACTAAGACTTCCTCAAAAATCCAGATCAGCTATAGACAAAAACAATTAACCCTCAAAATTCAACTTTCTAAAAATTCCCAAAATTCATTTTTCTTCTTCTTCCAGTAAGTTGAAAACTTCCAGATTATTTCTCCCAATTTGGTCTTTTCTCTCTCTCCCTCTCTCCCATGTTTTGTCTCTGCTCGTTTCTTCCCCTATGCTCTCTTCTCTTCTCTTCTCTTCTTTCTTCCTTCTTTCTTCCTCCAGTCTAGCCAACTTTCTCTCTGTTTCCCATCATCTCTTCTTCGTCTATCACTCTCTCTCTGTCTCCGTCCTCTCTCTCTCTCTTGTTCTTCTTCTCTCTGGTTTTTGTTAGTGTATGCCCTAAAACCAAGTTGGTTTTTAGAATTTTTTATGTTACACTTATTTCATGTTATACTTATATATGTGGCATTTTCTTTGTCATTTAATACTTGTTATTTATAGTACTTGTTTATTTGATAAAGTCCATAGAATATTAACTGCATATAAGAGATTGTAAGAGTTACAATGATGAGACTCTTATTACACATAAAGTTATATTCTTAAATATCCCTAGTCATAGTATTAATGAGATTGGACATCATTAATACAGGAAGACCAGCACATGCTTTGCCTCTACTTAGGATAAGTAGTAGTTGATCTCGTCAACTATGGTGTGCGACACCTAAGCTGGTATGTGGATGCTTGTTAGAGAACAAGTTCATTGGATTGATCCGCAAAGAGTTACTATTCATAGTGCTAATGAATTATACTCTTAATGGCAATGGTGTAAGTGATCCTTAGACTTGAGATTACCATGGTATCTTGAGTGTAAATTGCTATGCTTTGACTCTATTGCTCGGTGCTCATAAAAGAGTAGCCCATACGATAGAGATTGGGTATAGTATGAAGCATGGAATGATAGTGAGTAATCGATGTAGGATTCACCACTCCTTATTATAGGAGAGTATATCCCGGATTGGCCACTTGTTGAAATATGACTTAAAAAATCTTTTGCGCCAAAGTGAAAGTATGACTTGAAAGAGTTTCAAGGTTATACTTTTATAGAAAGTTATATTTCGGGAACAAGAAATCATTAATTAGTCATTTAAAGAGTGCGCACTACACTCTTAGACTAATTGGGATATAGTGTGGTGAAAGGATATTAATTACACGGTAACATTGTCATTGATAGGTGTAGTCTTCCATATGACTTTCCTATTCACTTGGATGGTCATGATGCATTGCTAGACTCCACTCATGATCTATAAGTGCGAATTAATTAATTAGTGAATTAATGATAAATTAAAGTGTTAATTTATCTAGCTCTTAGTTAATTCATTAATGAGTTATAATTTGTACTTATTGCCAACGTGAATGGAACCTAATGGGTCACACACAATAAGAACATGGTCTTTGGGTTAAATTGTTATTAAGATAAGTATATGATACTTATGGGGTTAATTTATGTGATAAATTAACTTAAAGGACTTATTTATAAATATTCTAAGTCTTGATGGAAATTAGTTTCTTAAAAGGAATTAAGAAGCTATTTGGTTTCCTTTTGGAATAGGTTTCCTAAAGGAATAGGATTAGCTTAAGGTAAGCTTCCTAAACCTTCTTGGTTTCCAATTGCTCTTGTTTCCTTAAAGACTAGGATACTACATCTATAAATAAGTCCATGCCTTGACTCTTGGAAGATTGGATGAAACATAACACAAAATCTAGAGAGAGAAAAATTGAGAGCATGTGAGGCGTTTCTGTTCCCAAGAAAAATGCCACCTCTCTTCTTCCTAATAGTTAGGGTTTCTTTCTTCTTCTTGTGTTCTTCATGAATCATTCAAGGGAGCTAGCACTCAAAAGGCAAGGCAAGCAAGCCCAAAGGTTCCTAAAGATCGTGTTCGTGTGGATACCGTTGGAGGCTCGACACTTGGAGGGCTTTTCATGGTAGATAAACACCTTCATCGAATAGGATCTTGCCCTTTGAAGCATAGAAACCTTCTATGCTTGAGGTATTTGTGCTAAACACCCTTTAATCGTATAGATTATATCAAAGAGATCCATGGCTAAGGTAATAAAATTTTAAATTTTCCGCTGCATTACTCCCCTTATTACCTTATAGTTTTGTGCCTTTCTCTTTCCCTCTCCTCTCTCTGTCCGCCTCTGTTCTCTATCTCTCTCTCTTTCTCTCTCGGTTATCTTCTCTTTCTTTTTTTTTGCTTTTTCTACTTTCCTCTTCTCCTCTGATTCTCTCTCTCGAAGTCCCCTCTCTAATTCTACCTCTCTCTTTTCTTTTCTCTCTTGGCTCTCTTCTTCTTCATTCTCTCACTTGCCATCTCTCTGTTCTCTCACTTTGGGTTCTCTCAGGTCTCTCATCTCTCTTTATCAGCCTCACTCTCACTAATCTTCCTCTCGTCTTCTCCTCTGTCTCCGACCGAGAGTTTCCAGATTTGGGAAAAAAGCTGTGGAGCATGTGATGGGCTTGAATCAGACGGAAGGAGAGGGGTAGTGGCGATGTGAGGTTGTGTGACTGCAGCGCCAGTGCTGGTCACTATTCTCACAGTGATGTATCTGGTTTTGGTGGTTCATGGGCTATGTGGGCAGAATTGTTTTTTCTGTGCAAGTGATTGATGACGTTGGTGGAGGTGATTTAAGCTGATGAGGGTGGTGGTGCTTGATGCGGTGAGGAGCTACGGGTTCTGTTGACTGCAGTGATGACATAGTAGGGGACTTGGTGTTGTTGATGATTGATTAACACTGGTTGTGATGGCGTTATGGGAAAAGAAGTGGTTTTTCTAGTGGCAATTGGCAGCAGCAGTGGGACTGGTTAATAGATTGGGTGGTTGTAGTGTGGTTGAATTTGCTTTGGGAGCTATTGACGACTGCCTGTTTCTAGTTGTTTGATGTGCCTGTGTGTGTGTATGAGGTGCGTGTGCAATGTTTGTATGTTTGTGTGTAGCTGACTTTGTGTGTGAGTTGGGTGATGATCATTGTCGGTTGAAATTGAAGGTCTTGAATGTGTATGTGTAACCGTGTGTGTTATGTGACTGAATGGATTGTGGTGGTGTGATTTGTGATTAGATTGTGGGCTTGGTGGAGAGATGGTGGCTGTATTGATGGTGTCCGAAGGGCTAAATGGTAGTTTTTAAGAGGAGATTGGTTTTGGGCTGTGGGTTCTTGGGGCGTTAGAGTGGCATTACTGCTGGTCGCTATGGAGTCTGGTGGAGGAGAGTTGATGAATTGGGTAGTAGTGGCTTAGGGCAAGTGAATTGGGACTTTTATGGAGGTCTTCTAGTTGTTGAAGGTGGAGACAGGGGAGGCGCTTTGAGTGGCCATGAGGTAGAATTTGCAGGTGGTTAATGATTTTTGGGCTCTTGTGATGATGATTGGGGAGTGGACAATGAACTGGTTCTAGTGTTGATTCCGACGGTTGGCTTTGGATGAGTCGATGATTGGTGGTGGTGGTGGTTGTTGACCTGGTGGGACTACTAGTTTCAGGTGGACAAGGGTAGTGTGATGGGGAAGGTAGGCAGTCATTTGTTTTTGGGTTTACTGGTGGTGGTTGGATTGAGGAAGGGTATGGATGAACTGATGGTGGTGGTTCGATTGAGGGTGAGGTCGACGGTGAGAAAAAAAGACGGCAGAAGGAGCATGAACCCAAATATAGGAACAAAAACCTAGAAAAAAAATAGATCCCAAACAGATTTAAACTCAAACACAAGAACAGAACCTAGAAATGAAAACAAAAGAACAACATATTCAACCAAAATCTTAAATAAATGAATGCGAATAATCAAATTCTTGCAAAAAAGTAGAAGAAAAAATGAATCAAAACCAAAAGACGAATTAAGAACTCGCCTTTTAAAGCTCAAAGACTAATCTGATGATGAACAGTGTATCCAAATGATGAACAGTGACAAAATTGAAAGTGACGACAAGTGTGTGTGTTTTTTGATGTAAAAAGTGTGTTTTGATCTTTAAGGAATAAAAATAAATGTGTTTTTAGGATTTTTCATTTTTTCTTCTTTTTCTTTGATTTTAATGGGGGGTATTTATAGAGTCAGCAGTCTTGGCCTCCAAGAATATTACAAAATAACAAAAATGCCACCAGTAATAAAAATTTTAATTTATTTTAAAAAATATTTTTAACCAAAAAAAAAATTAATACAAAGAAATGACAGTAAACTCTAAAATTGGCCAAAAAAAACTCAAAGTAGATTTCAAAATAAAGGTTAGAGCTTAAAATTGGTCAAAACGTGTTCGGAGTGTGAAATGACGATTTTTCCCCTACAATGACAAAGCATAGAGAAAAATGGCTATTGGCTACAAAAAATTGTCAAAAATTAAAAATAAACTTAAAACCCTAGAAAATGCATTTATGACTCAAAAATTGCCTAAAAATGAGTTTAAAATGTGAAATGATAATTTTGTCCCTGTACAACGACAATACATAGAAAAATAGCTATTGGTCTCGAAAAATTATCAAAAATTAAAAATAAGCTTAAAATTTTAGAAAGTACATTTATGATTCAAAAAATGGTAAAAAAATACGTTTGAAATGTGAAATGATAATTTTGCCCCTGAACACGGTATTTACTAAAAAAATTGCAATCGCCCCTGAAAAAATAAAAAAAATTTAGAAACATGCTTAAAGAGTCAAAAAAATAAAATTGGGACCTAAAATGAGTGAAAATGGTGTTCGCGAGATGAATTTACCATTTTACCCTTGTGCTGAAAAAAATATTAATTAAAATCGAAAAAAATCACAAAAAATAAAAAAAATATTTACAGATAAAAATGACTATTTTGCCCCCCAAGATTGTTGATTTTGTTCCCTCTTTTATTGAAGAATTAGAATTTGAGCCCAAAAATATAAACGCCTCCCCAATGTTTAAAAAATAAATAGTGTGTCAAAATTTGGTATCTACTGTTTGCCCTCTTCGTCGGGAATCTCATAGAGATTTTAGACAAAGACATAGACAACACAAAATTTTGACTTACCCAAATGTTAAAACACATACTGGTATAAACAAAACATCTAGAAATGTATGGTATGAGAACGTGGTGAGATATAAACCAATGAACGAATGCATACACGAAAAATATGCGATCAATCTCTCTAGGAACTGCTTACGTATCCCGGTGAAGGGAATCAAGTCAAACATAGTACAAAGGCAAGTGAACTATAGATGCGAAACACAACCACAAATGGTAACACAAGAATTCAAACTTTTCAAAACTTGTAATCAAAACAAAGAAAGAAATGCAATATTTGAATTGCTAAACCTAAAGCGATCCAGGCAAATGAACAGTAAACTCATGAACTAAATGCAGAAGGCTGGTCCAGGCTACTGAGACAAAATAAATTCATAAAGTAAATACAAAAAATGATGCTCAGGCTATTAAACAAAATAAATTTAACGATCCTGGATAGCAAGGATAAAATGAACAGAAAGCAAGTTCAGGTTGTTGGACAAAATAAATTCATAAACAAATTGCAGAGCCTGGGTTACTAGACTAAAATGAACAGAAAGCGACTCCAGGCTATTGGACAAAATAAATTCAACGATCTTGGGTTGCCAGGATAAAATGAACTGAAAGCGAGTCCAAGCGGCCAGACAAAATAAATTCATAATCTAAATGCAGAGTCTGGGCTGCCAGACTAAAATTAACAGAAAATAAGTCTAGATTGCTGGACAAAATAAATTCAACAATCTTGGGTTGCCAGGATAAAATGAACAGAAAGTGAGTCCAGGCTGCTGGACAAAATAAATTCATAAACTAAATGCAAAATCTGAACTGCCAAACTTAAATGAACAGAAAGCGGGTCCAGGCTGCTGCACAAAATAAATGCAACTATCCTGGGCTGTCAGGATAGAATAAAATGTAAAGTCTGGACTGCCAGACTAAAATGAACAGAAAGCGAATCCAGGCTGCTGGAGAAAATAAATGCAACGATCCTAGGCTGCCAGGATAAAATAAAATGCAGAGTTTGAGCTGCCAAACTAAAATGAACAGCAAGCGAGTCCAGGCTGCTAGACAAAATAAATTCATAAACTAAATGTAGAGTTTGGGCTGCTAAACTAAAATGCACAGAAAGCGAGTCCAGACTATTGGACAAAATAAATTCATAAAGTAAATGCAGAGTTTGGGCTGCCAGACTAAAATGGACAGAAAGCGGGTTCAGGTTGCTGGACAAAATAAATTCAACGATCCTTGGTTGCCAGGATAAAATGAACAGAAGACGAGTCCAGATTGCTGAACAAAATAAATTCATGAACTAAATGCAGAGTTTGGGCTGCCAAACTAAAATGGACAAAAAGTAAGACAAAATAAATGCAATTATCCTAGGCTGCTAGGATAAAATAAAATACAGAGTATGGGCTGCCAGACTAAAATGAACAGAAAGCGGATGCAGGCTGTTGGACAAAATAAATACATATGAAAATTTAAGACAGAGGAAAACTCAAACAAATGCATTTGATTTAATTCAACATCGATTTCCTCTTTTCTCTCTCCCTTTGTTTTTTTTTTTTTTGAAGAATAAATAAAAAATTTTGCCCCAATATAAATCAGTCTTTCACAACATTTTGCCCTAATCCCAAAGCATGAAATTAATCTCAAAAGAAACAAATTTTTTCTTAAAAAATTTGTCTCAGTATCAATTTGAATGCAATCTTTAAATTGAACTGTGCTACTGACCAAACCATCAATAACTTAAAAATTGTCTCAGTTTTCATCCTTGATGAAAGCCTTAAGCGATAGTAGCTTACTCCCACCTGCAAAAGAAAACAAATGACTACATTGCAATATGATGCCACCATATAGTAGTCCCTCTACTCTGCTAGCACATATAAACATGAGGATTACCATTTCTAAAAGCTGATACTGTTTTGTGCTTCACTTTCCGCAAATTTTCGATTTCAACAGATTCTGGTTCATGGTTTAAATCATATATCCATATTGTCTTTCGTTCATGTGTACTTTGGACTTTCGATAAATTTAGGATTGCCGTTGCTTTTATTCCAAGTTCAAACAAATCAAGCATCAAATTTTCAATCATAAATCAGTGAGAAAATACTTCACATGCAGTAGAGTAAAAGAAATTCTACACAGTAAATATTATTTCAAATGAAATTCATGAAACTTTCAATTTTAATCACAAAATAAAGAATAAATTGTTACACTTGGTTGAAAAATGAATTTTCGGGTGACACCTCTGAAACATTTGCTATTTTGATCCTTTGGATGTCATTCCACTCGAACTTCCATGATTGCTACAAGATGATCAATTTAGAAGAAAAACCTCAAATAACCATGGTCACTAGCTTCCACGAAGAACTGCATATTTCATACACAGATATCTTACTTCCTCACTTGTGAGCCTTTATCGTAGTTACCCGACCTCAGCGCTCTTTCGGGTTTTCACTAAGGTTTTCCCCTCACCATTTTATTTCTTTTCTTTTTCTTCTTGCTTTTTTTTTCTTCTCTTTTTTTCTTTTTTTTTCAAGCGCCCTTTCGGGTTTTTACCTTTGTAGAGGAAAAAAAAGCAAGCAACATTTAGGTCTTGATCAGTTGTCCCCCTTTTACATGAAATCAGACTGGTATTAAAATATTTGGCATTAGTAAGACAATCCTCCCTTGATTGATTAGGGATGTATATATTAATCATATGCCCTATTGATTTACAAATTTTCATTTAAAAAATTATCACAAAATAAAGATGGAAGTCGGTAACATTCTCGACTTTTGTAATGGAGTCAATAAGGTGGTTGAAAAGGTTAAGGCTGGAAAGCATGAATTTGTGAAAGTGTTGATTATCTTAAGGTCGCATTTTTAGAATAACTTATCCCAACTTTATTCCTTGCCTTTTTGGGATTCTTTTTTCTTCTATCTTCTTTCTTCTTCTTCTTCTTCTCTATTTTTTTAATTAAAATTTGCCCCAATTTATCACTTTCTCGTGGGATTTTCTTTTTGTACCATTTTTACTCTTTTTTTTAAAAACCAACAGTCAACAAAATAAAATTTGCCCCAGTATGGGGTGCAACCATCAAGTGGGTTATGAAACGAAATTTATAGATTCTGAAGGCTCAAAAGGGAAAAACTAGGGGAAGAAAATGTTTAAGAAAAAGAAAGAAGGCCCGCCATTGACCCGTCTTCTTTTGCAATAATTTTGAATTGATGTAAAACTTTTTGCAATAATTTTGAATTGATGATTTGGGGAAAGTCTTGACTGTCCATTTTCGTCAGAACAAGACCTCTACCTAATAATACTTTCTTGACAATGAATGGACCTTGCCAATTAGGAGCGAATTTCCCCTTTGCTTCCTCCTGAATTGGAAGAATTTCGATTCAAAACTTTGTCTCCTACTTCCAATTGGCGAGGTTTGACCTTCTTTTGATAAGCACGAGCCATTCGTTTCTGGTAGCACTGCCCATGGCAAACTAGCATTGAAACGCTTTTCATCAATCAATGATAACTGCTCATGGGCTCCCTAACCCATTTAGCTTTCGTCCAACTGGGCCTCCATCAATATACGCAGGGAAGGAATCTCTACTTCTACTGGTAAAATTGCTTCTATTCCATACTATAAGAGCATAAGGAGTTACTCCAATAGAAGTCCTGATAGCAGTCCTTGTATGCCAAGAGTGCATAAGGCAACTTTTTCATGCCAATCCTGACTGGGTTTCAGTCATCTTGCGAATAATTTTCTTCAAATTTTTATTAGCAGCTTCCACAGCTCCATTCATTTGAGGTCTGTATATGGCAGAATTTCGGTATTTGATTTTAAAGTGCTCACATAATTCCATCAACCATGTCATTATTGAGATTCTTTGCATTGTCTGTAATCAACGTCTCCGGCACCCCAAAACGGTAGATGATGTGATGCTTCAGAAAATCAGTCACAACTTTATTAGTTACATGGTTACAAGAATCAGCTTTAACCCATTTAGTGAAATACTCTATTGCCACCAAGATAAATCGGTGCCCATTAGAAGCTGGAGGATCGATGGCTCCAATCATATCTATTCCTCACATTGAGCACAGCGAAGGAGCAGTCATACTATGAAGTTTCAAAGGAGGGGCATGTATTACATCACCATGCACTTGACATTTAACACACTTTCTGACAAACAAAACACAGTCATGCTCTATGGTGAGCCAAAAATATCCTGTTCTCATGATCTTCTTGGCCAGTAAGTGTCCATTTATATGCGATCCGTACACACCACTATGTATTTCCTTCATTAAATACTAAACTTCTTTCTCATCGATGCATCTCAAAAGGCCCAAATTACTTGACCTCTTGTACAAAACTTCTCCATTTAGAAAAAGCCTTGTAGACATTTTTTCGGAGGAAATTCTTAGATACTGTACTGGCACCTGGGGAATAAAACCCGTTCCTTAGATATTCTTTCAAATCATAAAACTAAGGAAGACCATCAGGTTTCGATTCGATGCGCAAGCAGTGGGTCAACTCCTCTTGAAGACAAATTTGGATAGGCTCAATCATCAATTCATCGGGGCGTTTAATCATGAAAGATATCATGGCTAAAGCGTCTGCAAAAACATTACGAGTTCACAGAATATGCCAAAATTCTAAACTCTTGAATTTAGAAACTAAATTGAGTAGGCTGCAATGATACAAAATGATTTTGGAATCCCCAGTCGCCCAATGTTTAAGCGTCTAGTGTACCAATAAGTCTAAATCACTGAACACTATCAAATCCTTAATCTCCATCTCCAAAGGCCATCTTCAACCCTAGGATACAAGCTTCATACGTGACCATATTGTTGGTATAGGGAAAACATAACTTGGCAGTTACAGGATAATGCTTCCCTTCCGGTGATACCAAAACAGCCCCAATCTCGATCCCAAAAGAATTCAAATCGCCATCAAAGAATAATCTTCACTCTGTGTACTACTCACTCATGTCTTCAACTACCCCAATGAACAAAATCTATTCGTCCAGAAAGTAAGTGTTGAGCGGCTGATAATCATCATCTATTGAATTTTCTGCCAAGTGATCTGCTATGGCCTGTCCTTTTACTGCCTTTTGTGTGGTGAAGACAATATCAAACTCTGAAAGAATCATTTGCCATTTGGCCATGCATCTAGTGGACATCGATTTTTTTAACAAATATCTTAAAGGATCAGAGCAAGAAATGAGATAAGTAGTGTGATCAAGAAGATAATGTCGGAGTTTTTGATTAGCCCAAACTAGTGCACAACACAACCTTTCCAAGAATGAATAATTCATCTCATAAGCCATAAACTTCTTGCTCAAATAATAAATTACTTGCTCCTTTTTTCTTGAATCATCTTGCTGGTCCAAAACATGACTCGTTGCTTCATCTAAAATTAAGAGATACATGATAAGTGGTTGACTTGGCTTTGGTGGCATTACACACGAGTATTCAACAGGTAATTTTTAATCTTATCAAAAGCTCATTGACAATCTACATTCCAATCCATTGGGGTGTTCTTCCTTAATAATTTAAACAGTGACTCACAGGTGAGGGTTAACTTAGCAATGAATTTGCCAATGAAATTAATCTTTCCCGAGAAACTTGTCACAACTTTCTGCCTATTTGGAATCGGCATTTCTCGTATAGCTTTTATCTTCGTAGGATCTATCTCAATACCTTTCTTGCTAACAATGAAACCCAATAACTTTCCAATAGGAGACCCGAAAGCACACTTTGCAGGATTCAACCTTAGGTTATACTTCCTTAATCTCTCAAACAATTTTCTCAAATCTACCAAATGATCCTCGGACCTCTTAGACTTGACTACGATGTCATCCACATAAACTTCTATTTCCTTATGAATCATGTCGTGAAACAACGTAGTCATAGTCCTTTGATAAGTAGCTCTAGCATTTTTCAATTCAAAAGGCATGACTCTGTAACAGAATGTGCTCCATGGAGTGATGAATGCCGTATTCTCCCTATCTTCTTCTGCTACCAAGAGCTAATGGTACCTGGCGAAATAATCAATGAACAAGTCCATTTCATGTCCTACTGTGTTGTCCAATAGAATGTGAATATTGGGCAAAGAAAAATTATCTTTTGTTTAGACTTTGTTTAAATCTCGATAATCCATGCAAATCCGTACTTCTCCCAACTTTTTGGGGACCAAGACCATGTTTTGATAGCCAAATGGGGTAGTGAGACATAATGATAATTTTGCATTGAATTTCTTGACTATTTGCTCTTTGATCTTAAGACTCATTTCGGGTTTAAATTTACGAGATTTTTGTTTCACTGGAGGAAAATTTGGATCAGTGGACAATCTGTGCTCTACTATATCTGTGGAAACTCCAAGCATATCATCGTAAGACCATGCGAACACATCTTGAAATTGGGTGAGGAATTCAATCATTTCTTTTCTTTGCTTCTTGTTTAAATGCATACTGATTTTAACTTCTTTAACTTCTGTCTTAGTGCCAATATTGATGGTTTCTGTTTCTTCCAAGTTTGTTTGGGTTTTTCTTCGTATTGCTTCAAGATTCTTAAGTATGGAATCATAATCTTCTTCGATATCACTCTCACTCTTCATCAGCGGTTTAGCATTATTTCAGAATTTAGAGAGATATCGAAATTCGCATTCATCAGTTTCAAGTAAAAGTGACATCCAAAGGATCATAAGCAATTATTTTCGGCCATTTGAAAATGAAAGTAAAGAAAACATAAATGATAGATAAAAAGGCACAATATTCATTTCATCAAACTCAGAATACATTTCTTTGAAAAGTGGAAGTATATACAACCACAGAAGTGTAGTCATTATCCTTCTAGGAAAAACGTAAAGATGCAAGTTCAACCTAAAAATAGAAAGGTTTCAAAACCATTTTCATTGAAAAGTACATGCAAGACATGATATGAGCTGACTTTAACAACATAATATATAAAGAAAAGTTTCATTCTAGGACCCTGTCTAGAAATGAACACTAAGCAAAAATAATCTCAAATTTACCGAAACTCCCTTCGCACAGGAGGTAATCGGCAGTCCTAGTTGTTCAATGCTCCTTCCTCAATTTTCTCAAAACCATCAATATCAGATGCTTCCTCTACACTAGTCATTCTAATAAAAAGGCTGCTCATCCTTCCCTCAACATCTGTCTTCCTTATAGCTAGTTTTAGAAACTGACAACACCAGATGATTTCGAGAAACTTGTGATACAGTGAGGGGAATATAATACGGGACCTTGTCTTTCCTTCCTTGTCAGCCTTCTTCTTTCTTTCATCTCCTTTACATCTTTACCTGTTTGAGTGAAACTCAAGCCAAAGTGATCTCTATGCTCAATCAACTGAATAGTTCCACAACTCCTTGTAGTAGCTTTCCAACACCCTTTCTCAGCTGATAATCTATCTTGATCAATTCTTTAGCAATCATAATACTGGCGTTTGGCAGCAATGGCTCGACAGGCGAATTTCCTTCAAGAATCCAATTAACAGACACAATATCAGAAGCGTGAACTCCTTGATCAAGTGATGATTTGTCATTTGCTTTTTTAGAAGATTCACGATTTATCATCATAGTGCAGTCGTCCTCAGCGAACATGGTAATCTATTTGTCATCCATGATGAATTTCACCATCTGATACAGGGATGATGGTATTGATCCAGAAGAATGAATCCATAGTCGCCCCAACAGCACATTATAAATTCCTGAAAAACTTATGACTTGGCAAGTAACTTGATTCTGGGTGGGACCCATTTCAAGCACTAGATCAATCTTACCCATAGTCTCTTTCTTTGAGCCATCAAAACCTCTGACAATTGTCGGAGATTGGCGAACCCGTGATAACGGATACCCCAATTTCTGTAACGTACCCCATGGGCAGATGTTCAAAGCAGACCCGTTGTTAATTAGAACCTTGGGTAAGTGTTTCCCATTACACCTCACTGATATATACAAAGCCTTGTTATGTCCCTTTCCTTCAGGAGTCAACTCTCTTCAGAAAAAGTAATCTGATTGGATGCCAAGACATTTTCCACTATTCCGCTAACTTTTCAGTAGGAATGTCCTTGGGAACATGAGATTCATTGAGGACTTTCAAAAGGGCATCCTGGTGCATTTCAGATGTTAATAAAAGGTTTAGAATTGAAATTTACGCCGGTACACAGTTCAATTGTTCTACCACTTGATATTTGCTTCTTTTCAAGACTCTAAAAAAATCTTCGGTTTCTCTTTCACTAATTGGTAGTTTGGGGGGCAACGTGCTCTCCTTTCCTTTGGTTAGGACAACAATTTCGGTTCAACAATCACTCTTCTAGACCTTATTATTACAGCAATGTCATCATTAAATTCACAATCTTCATAATTTTACGACACTTGCTGGAGATCCTTAATTGGTAATTATCCAGCAGATCAATGATTTCTAGTTATGAAATTTTCAATTCAAATGACTGAACATCCAACACAAATGGTTGATTCGTAAAACTAGGGGTTGACAGCATTTTGTCCAAAATAGCTGACCCGTTTGGTTGGATTATCGGTAATTCTACTTTTCCTGTTAAAATATCTTCTATATGCTAGTTCATGAATTCTTTACTAGACAATACCATTCTAGGCTGCCTATAATTGGCTTCAGTAACTCTCACCATCTCTTCAATCGAGACTATCAATTTCGTACGATTAGTGAATTCTTCATCCAAAGTTATCATTCTAATAATTGGTCCATGCTGTGGCAAAGGATTATTGTCCACATTTGGAGCTTGTTCTCTTCCTCTCCTTAATACAATCTCCGTATCGTCAATCATGTTTTGAATTTTATGCTTTGAGGCCCAACAATTAGGTGTAGGATACTCTCAACTCGTCGAATGATAAGCATAGATGGCTTGATGATCATAGTCACGAGGTGACACGTTGGGAAAAGTTTTCTGAGGAATCGTGCTAATTTTACTTGCTACTCTTAATTGTTCATATATCTGATTCAGGAGACGACCGAGGGGAGTAAAAGTCCAAGGTCATTTTTGTAGTGGGTTTGCTGGACCGGCAGCATTTTGAAGTTGATTGGGTGGAGTATATTTATTGGGATAAGCAGGCCTTAGATGGATTTGCATGGGTAGTCGAAGGTTATTTTGGAACACTATTCGAGTATTTTGGAACATATATTGAGTATGAGGCTGGGTGTTGGTGTGGTAAACGGGTTGAGGGTTTGAATGTTATGGGTAAGGAGTCGTATATGAAGGATAGTTCTAAGTTTCGGGTCTAAATGATGGGCCTTGATTCCAAACAAAAGTAGTTTCTCCTTCTTTCTTCTTGAATTGGGGTTTCTTCCCGTTGTTGCTGTGATTCTGGTTTTACAAGGCTTCTAATTGTAGTTTCACTGTTGTTATATTAATTATTTTACCTGCTTTAACAAACTCATCGTACTCTTCAAACTTGTTGATGATGGCAGTAAATGAACTTCTAGTCATACGAAAGATCTCCACAAAATATGGTGGGTCATGAGCCTTAATGAAAGTACGAACGATCTCTTCCTCATTCATGGGAGACTCTACTTTAGCGGCCAGCTTTCTCCATCTTTTGGCATATGTCTTGTGATCCTCTGGAGGTCTCCTCTTGATACTCTCTAGTATAGTTCATGTCGGCGCCACTTCATAATTAAACTCATATTGCTTTACAAACGCTGTTGACAAATTTAACCAAGTCCTTATCTCATGAGGCTTCAGATTTGAATACCAATCTAACGCATCACCTTCTAGACTCTCAGGGAATAGGCGCATGGGTAAGTTCTCATCATTAACTGGTTTGCCAAGTTTATTAGTGAACATCTTGAGATGAGTTTTGGGATTCATAGTTCCATCGTACTTAGAAAATTTGAGAGCCTTGAAACCCAATGGTAATTGAACATCTGGAAAGAGACAAAGATCATCATAACCCTAATCCGCCATGCTTATTTCAGCCTTTGACTTATTCTTCATAAATTTCTCAAACTGATCCAACCTCTTAAGCAGGTCTTTATCCATAGGTGTGGCAACTTTCATCCTATAGCCGGTCTTCCCTGAGAGGTGACATCCCATACAAAAGGTTCTGCTGCATGATGGTGAGGTGCCTGAGGATTGGGTGGGATATTTGGGTTGATTTGTAGGATGAGATTGAGGAAGTGGATAGTTGAGAAAGGTTCATTTGAACAAAGTTTGGGCGCACAGGCAAGCAGGTCAGGATTGACGTGAGCAGGGGGTCCTTCAATCGGATTAGCAAAAGGTGGGAGGGAAGCGGTTTGCATATTGGATGCAAAAGGCAATTGGTTAACCTTGCTCAGGGGAATGGTCAACTATCTGGTACTGGATTGTTCGGGGCACCACCACTGCTGTTTGCAACAAGTTGGTCAATGACATGCCTCTGTGATACTATTTCTGCACTCAAGTCCTTAAACTTACCCAATACTTTTCTCAGCTGAGCCCCCAATGCAGAGAAATTCACCGACATTGCTTGAGTTGTTCGTTTTGAAACCTCTAGATTGGAATTCATGTTTATACGGCTTTGTAATTGGCGAGTACAAAACTGCGTCTGAATAGAACTTCTATAAAAAGAAGTTATGATTTAAAGTACCTGAAATACATATTGAAGAGAAAAATGATTCAGTTGTCCTATTATTATTAGTACTGTCAAAATTTATTATTTAAAAAAAGAAAAAGACTAAAGTTGGCAAATATATGAATAATTCGGATGCATGTCGTAGAGGGAGCCCTTATTATGCTAAGGGTAGGCCTAACATGACATGCAATTTTTAGGGTGAGACCCCCCTTTCAATATTGGAACAAAATGAATTTTGGTTCCAAAGGAAACAACCTTTTCATTTCTTGAGTCAACTTTCGTACAACTTGAGCATTAAAGGAAAAACACTTCACTACTTTCATTGCCAACCCAATACAAAAGAATACATCATTCTGTCACCTCATCTACACATTCTAAAACCTTCTTCAGCTGGTCTTCTAAGCGCTGAGCTTTGCTGTGGTCCGGCTCCCAAGAGTACCTGTTCATCGTATGATTGATGTCATCTTTCAGCTCTAAACATTTCCTTTTCTTATCTTGTAACTCTTGTTTGACTTCTGTGTAAAGTTGTTTGACAGACTTATATGCCTCTTCTTTCTTCTTGGAGCTCTGTTTCTCTTGTATTAGTTCACGATCCTTCATATCTAACAGGGTTCTCAATTGAGCAATCTCCTCGACAGGATCAACAATTTGTCCTCTGGAAACGTTTTGATTTTTGAGCCATGCCTCATACTGTGGAGTGGTTATAGGAGTACATTTGTTCTTCGGGTCAAAGGAGACACTTTGGTCTGTGCAACGACTTCCCCATGCCTCTGCGATTTTTGACTTTTTTGGAATATTCTCAGGGCAGATCCCTGTTGAAAAATAACATGAAAATCTTCAATTTGTAGTTCTAGGGGAATTCCCTACATGCGCCTGAATTGGCGGAGGATTCTTTGAGATATGTAAGGTGCGATCCTGTTGCTGCCTAATAGTGGAATAAATCATCTCTGAAAACATTGTAACACCGGTTTATGACACTCAGTCCAATCCAAAACCCAGTAGATCTTTTCCTTACTCAATGTGCTAAAAAGCTCCAAGTATCTCTTGATATCTTTAGGTTGATTCACTTGATCTATTCTTCTGTTATGAGATTGAACCCAATTCACATCCTTTAAAACAAGTCTGCACCTTACCATTGATCTTTGACAGAGGTGTTCCATGGCCCAGACTTGAAGTATAATGCTAGAACCATAAAAGAAATTGGACTTCATCTTGCATTTGGTACATGCAACAAAGATGTCTGCAATAATGGTTGGAACTATAGTGAGATCACGCCTACCGACCCCATGAAAAAACTCAGATATCATCTACACGATTCTTATGTTCACCTTGTCATCTGGCCTTAGAAAGAGGAAAATGCCAGCTAGCACGTAACCATAGACTCAAATCCGTCTTTGAAACCATCCATCCTCAGTATGGATAAAGAAGTCCTTTTGTTGTGCGGCGAAACATTCTCTTGAACCAAAATAATGATACAAACTTTTGATTTCTATTGAGTTCACTTGCACCAGACCAACTAATACTGATTCTCTCAACCCTGTAAAATTACTGAGTTCTCTTTTGTCGCTCATAGTTGGAAATATCAAACCCTTCCCATCGAGTAAAAGTCCCAAAAATTTGATTATTTCTTCCAGTGTGATCGTCATCTTGTAGTCTCCAAACTTAAATACTGAATGCTCCGGGTCCCAAACTTGCACTAGGGCGTTAATGGCTTCTACATCGATCAGATATGCCAGATGTCCTAAGTATTGTGATACTAGATTTTGTTCCGAAGGATGCATGGCATTTCTCAAATTTCTGAGCAGTTGGGGGATTTCCTTCGATTTGTTGATTTTGCACAGGCTACCCATTCTGATTGCAAATAAAGTTATCATCAGACTGCCTTACCCAGGGCCTCACCCACCAGGATTTACAAAAATTTAAACGTGCAATTCCCCCTGAAGGGTTATATACCCATGGGAAATAGCGTTGGTTTATTCCTAAAGACGGGATTCCCTAAGTGGCATTCCCTCTAACGGTTGTGCATGATGCCAGTTTATTAAAGCAAATAAATGTGCAATTATTGTATTATGACCCAATAGGAGACCCTCTTCATGCTGTGGTAGGCCTAAAAATGATATGTCATGCATACTTTATTGTAATAAGCTAGAATTTAAACGTGCAATATTCTGTCTAAAAGAGGCGATTTTCTCTAAAAGAGTATCGTGTCAGGACTCTTATTTCTAAGGTTGTGAATGCAATAAAAAAATGAAAGAGATTTCGTTAGTTTATTCACCAAATAACAGATAACACATCGACAGGATAAATAGTAGTAAACAGTAAAGCAAGTGAAAGAAAGGGGTGTATCCCCCTCTCTCGTGCCTAGCGTGTCTAATAGGGAAAGGTTGATTCTGTCTTAGGCATATTCTACATGGATGGATGAGGTTAGGCTCACTAATGCATCTAGACTCGATTAAGGCTTCGGTTCCCGAACCTTCATACTAAGAGATCTAAAAAGTAACAAGTCTGTTAATTTCAAAGATCCTAGGTCGGTGGTTCGAGTGATCCCCTAGACACCGCTACATGCACAAATGCGATGGCCGCATGTCTAGACAGATTGGTCCTAGTCCTAAAGGGATGGGTGGGTAGCAACCACCAAAAAAGAGAAAAAAAAAGGGTAAAAAACATCGAATGCACATATGTAGTGCTCCTTATGATAAGAGGGAATGATAAAACGTGGGCTCTATGGGTGACTGACCCCCTCGCCAAATGTAAATGTGGTCGAATAAAGCAAAGATAATTAAACTACACATCACATAGATAGATGAAAGACGAGGTGTGTAAAATGCAAAAACAAACCCTAAAAACCTAAAAAATAAAAAATGCAATCTAAACATCTAAACGCGATCGAATCAAAGGGTTAAAGAAGGAAAAAGTGATTAATCCAAATGCTAGGACTCACTAGTGATCCCTAGTGGAGTCGCCAAAATCTAGTCGCGTACCAAAAATCGATGAGGTACTACGGTGGGGTCGCTAACTGTCGCGCCTTGAAAAGGCAGTCCGGTCTGGTGACCCTTGGCGAAAAGGTAGGATTTTGGAAAAACCGTGCGTGTGTGACAAAAATCAAGTTTTTAGTGAAAAAATGTATTTTTAGGAAAAATGGTATTTTAAAAGAAAATAAGGTTGAGACTAAAAGTGCAATAATTTTGGCCAACTAATTTTCTGAAAAAGGGTTTTATTTTAAAGAAATGGAGTCGTCACTTGGTATTGAGTTAAGGTGCACCAAGTCACCTGAAAAATCATTTATCAAAAGAAAAATCTTTAGAAAAACATATTTAAAACCCTTTTTCGACTTCGGTCTACTAAAAAACAAGAGAAAAAAGGTTCAGGAGTCACATTTGAAGAAAGGGAAGGCAAAGGCCCGCGCCTAAGGCACCCTTTCTATCTAGTCGAGGTTAATTGCGAAGTTTAATCAAATTTTCTTAAATTAACCCTAAATTCTAATGCGTTTTGGATGTGTCTAAATGAATGCAAATCTTAAATCCAAATGTGAGTACCAAGAGGGTCGAAATGTTCCGTCGAGGCTTGGTCTAGATTATCGCATTAATTGCGAAACCTGAGTCGAGACCTCGAGGGAGTCACGAGTATAAATGCAAAATGGAAAGCAAAAACAAAAGGAAAAATAGTATATATAGTAAGTGTCAAAGAAAGTGGGTATGTAACATAACGGGTATAGGAAACTAATAACTCGTGACTGATATGTTTCTACTCACGGAGGGGAGAACGGCTTGTCAATCCACCGCTTCCCATGTAAGTAGACGACTATTTCTAGTCGAATCACACAAAAGACCTAAATTCTATGCGTAATGCAATTTAGATTTCACACATTGAGTATTTGTCAAAATAGATAGATAGATAATAAAATATACAAAAATCATGCAAAAGTAAAAAATTCTTAAAAAATTAGTGTATGAAATGATATGAAATGCATACGAGTGAAACTATCACTAAAATGCCCTAAGGGTCTAGCGTTAGACTAGCCCTTTCTTGGGCTTCCCACTAGCGTTGGACTAGCAGGGAGGCGAGAAAACTATGACTTGCATTGGACTAATGTGTTGACGGAATAACAAAACTGATAAATCATAAATTAACATAGGAAAGTATAAATCAAAAGCAAATAAGCATATAAAGACATATAAGAGCACGTAGGGACACATAACATGTAAACATGATGTTCTAGATGCAAAAATCCTAATGAAAGCAGTAAAACATAAAAGCACACAAAAGCAAATAAGCCCTAGCTATTACACCGGGGGATTTAATTTACAATTTGAGAGGAAAAAAGCAAAAATGACATATCTATTACACTTGCTATCTAAATATAAAATTATTGCTAAACATATGAGAAATATTGTCTAACTATTACATTAGTTAACTAAATACAAAAAAATAGTACATTTTTGCTAAATACTAAAATTTAGAAAAAATTAAATAGCATAAAGGAAATAAATACCCAAAAAGCATGTAAAATAAGAAATTATATGAAGAAAATGCATAAAAAAAAACACATAAGGGCACATTGGAGCATATAAAGAAAGATTAACGAGGAATAGGGATACCTTTTGAAGATCCGGAACAAATGCTTAAGAAAATTAACACACATATCAATGTATCACGATATAAATGAATAAAACACAAAGTATGTAAACATTGACAAATTGGGGCAAACATGTAAATTCTACAAGACTAAGGGCTTAAAAAATAAATTAAAAAACAACTAGGGGCCAAATAATAAATTCAAATAAACATGGGGGCACAACTGTAAATTAAAACTAGATAGGGCAAAACAAATAAAATTCCATCAAGTTTGGGGCATAACTTGAAAATTAGGGACCCAATCGCAAGGATGTAAAATTTGAGGGGGTCAATCTATAAAAGAAGGGGACTAAATTGCATAAAAATTAAATCTTAAAGGGGTCATCAATGAGGCCAAAGAAAATGGACACTTAAACCTAAATAAATTAATTTGTGATAAACAAAAAACAAAAAAATAAAATAAAGTACCCAAAATGAATTAAGACTGGACCAATTAATTCAAATTAACTAAGCTAATTACTAAATCATGACTAAATTGAATCAAAACTGTAGACACCAAATTTTGACACACCTTTTGTAAAAATATGTGTTACTTTATTTTAGGGGGGATATTTTTCATTTTTCAGGGGTCAATTACAATTTTTGTGCATATTATGACTAATTTGTCACATCAGGGGTAAAATGGTAATTTCACCACATACGTATTATTTTATTTTATTTTATTTCCTAAATATATAATTTTACTATTTTTATCATTATTTATAATTTTAATAATTTTTGAGAGTCATTTATTATTTGTTTAAAATTTTAGTATTTTAAACTTAATGGCACGTTTACCAATGTACTCTTTTTACAAGAATTTTCAAGTGAAAAATTTTATATGTGCATTTTTTATATTCGCAAATGTTCTGTCAAAATTACACACTTTTTGGAGGTCATTTAAGTATTTATTTAATTTCTGTCTTTTTATTTATTAAAGCCACATTTCCCAAGAATGCGTTAATCTTAAAATCTATGAAAAAAATTTTTTTTTAGTATGTGTGTTTTATGTGATAATATATTTTGTGTAAAATTTTTCTTGATTTTTCAAGAGTCGTTTAGTATTTTTGTGATCTTCATAATTTTTGTCATATTATGTCACGTTTTTCAATACACCTTTATTTAAGAATTTTTTGTGTGTGAAATATTTTATATGTGCATTTAATATTTATAAATTTTATGTAAAAAATATTTAATAATTTTTAAAGACTATTTAGTACTTATTTCAAATTATGTCTTTTTTTTCGTCTATGACATTTTAATGGTGAATTAATTTTTGAAATTTTAATTTTATTTATTTTATTATTATTGAATTTTCTTTTCCAGTAATGATAAAGTTTAATTTTAGTTCTATTTTGTCTTATTTTATTTTATCCTAAGGAATCCATATTTTTATCTTATTTTATTCTATTTGTTTTTCTTTATGTCACTTGTAAATTTCTTCTTTTAAAAAAAAAAAAAAGAGGACTCGAACAGCAGCAACATTGGTTGCTGCTGTTTGTTTTCTGGCATGACTGATGACAGCCATACTGCTTCTCATCACCAACACCAACTCCACCATATCTCAATTCAATTCACTCACGCCAGCCCCTCTCACTTGCATACATTTTATCAGATTTTTTGGGATTTTTGATCAGGTTTTTCTCCCTTATCCTCCTCACCAGACATCTCCAGTTCACACAACTCAAACATTCACCAGTAGCACAAACACAGAAAGCACACAACACACACACACCTGCACACACTACATAGAACACTCAAAAATTCACTCACAAATCACTCTCTGCACTGGTTCTTCCTCACTAGAACACAAACACAGACACACACATTTTCCTCCTCTCTCGGCCTTAGCTCAGCCTTTCCTTCATCAGAATATACACACCACATTTCACAACTCTCCCCTCTCTGTTTTCCCCTCATTTCACTTGCACAAACACACCAGAAAAAACCATCCTGCAGCACAAACACACAACACACAACTCACAGGCACACCACTCTCCCACTCTCTCGACCCCTTCACCTACACACAAAAGCAAACACAGCAAATTCACTTTCAAAAACCAGTCAAAAACACACACTGGCACGTTTTTCATCCCACCAGTTCACACACACACACACGCACACGCACTTCACATACGCACAAAGCACACACCTGCATATGCACATTGCACTCACTCTCATACGCACAAAACACACACCTGCATACACACATCAATTCACTCACTCATGCACAAAAACACACACCTGCACTCTCACTTCTCCCTCTCGGTCTCCCTCACTCCCTCTGCCTTCCCTTCCCCTGCACAAACACACACAACACACAACGCACGACGCACCAAGCACACACATTTCATCTGCACCACCACTTTCACAAACCAGTCACAAACACACACTCAACACACAAAAATACACACACAACACACACACGCCAACACACAATCAGCAAGCAAAATCACAGCCTAGAACACCTCAACCACCTGCAAAAAATAACAGGAAGTAACAATCCAAACAATTCACATCCAACTAGCAAACAAAATCACAGACACGCACACCTGCAAAACAAAAACAGAAACCACAAAATCACCACCCAACCACGGCTGGAAATCCCTCCATCGACTTGCAACCACCACCATTTTACAAACGCCATTCTCTACCCTCAGAAATCACTCCACCGCCTCCCTCTCTCCAGGTAAGATCTCCGGCCAATCTCCTAAATCTATATGTGTATACTTTAATAGATAAATTGTTGGTGAATTGATGACTCGAATCGGACTTGAGTAAAAAGCAGTGGCAATTTAAGCTGCATATTTGGAAATTGTGGGTGTAGAAATGAGAGATTTGCGAGAGAGAGAGATAGGGAAACCTAGAGAGAAGAAGACTAGAGAGAGACCGAGAGGGGCGGAGAGCGCAGAGAGAGAGAGAGAGAGAGGGAAACCCGGATAGGAACCCGCCGGAAAGAGAGGTCCGACGAGGCGAGAAAGTGAGATGACTGAGAGAGAGTCAGAGAGTTGGAGAGAAAAGGGGGAAAGAGAAGAAAGAAGAAAAAAGAAAAGAGAAAAAGAGAGAAAAAGAAAGAAAAGAAAGAAAAAAAATAAAAAGGAAATCTGGAAAAAAAAAAAAGAGAATGAAACCGGGTAAAAAAAAAAAAAAGAGTTTTAGTGAAACTACGTCGTTTTGACGTAGTTTCACTCAAAACTACGTCGTTTTGATTAGTTTAGTTTTTTAATTTATTTTTAATTAATAATAGGTATTTATTTTATAGTCCTTATGCTTTTATTAATGTCACTGTGGCCCCGATAATTTCTGATTTATGCATTTAAGTTTTTGTTTTTTATAGATTGACCCCCATAATTTAATTTTCTTTGCAATTAGGTCCCAATTAATTGCATTTAGGTCCCCTAACTTTCAGATAATTATAATTTTGGCCCCTACGTTTTTCAATTTTCCATTTTGACCCCTATATTTTTATAAAATTATATTATGACCCCTATACTTTTCTGAAATTACATTTTTACCCTTAAATATTTCTGAAAATTTCGTTTTACCCCCTTTTTATTGTTGGATATTACAAATTGGTGTTTAATGTGGCTATAATTTACAAATTGAACCTTGAATGTTTCTTAAAATTGCAATTTGGTTTTAAAACTTGTTGGAAATTGTATTTTTCATATTTTAACTTGCTGGAATTTTATTTTTGTCCCCCCAACATTGCTGGAAATTCTATTTTTGCCCTAGATGCTTGCTGGAATTTTATTTTGTCCCCCCAACATTGCTGGAAATTCTATTTTTGCCCTAGAATGCTTTATGGAATTTTATTTTTTGTCCCCCCAACCTTGTTGGAATTTTATTTAAATCACTATACTTGCTGAAATTACATTTTTGCCTTTAAATATTTGCTGTAAATTATGTATTATTTAATGACTTTGCTGAAATTATATTCTTGGCTTTAAATATTGTTGTAAATTTTTATTTTGGGCATTATACTTGCTGGAAATTATATGTTAGCCTTTAAATTTGTTGTAAATTATATTATTATCTTAACTATGGTTTGAAATTATAATTTTACCCTTTAGTTTGTTATAAATTACATTTTTTTTACTCTAGAATATTGCCCAAATTTCTCTTTTTAATCCAAAACCTTGGAACATTTTTATTTTTGCCAAAAAAGGAGATTTAATTAAGTCCTCAAAGCTTTTAATTATTTCTTTTCACATTTTATTTATTTTTATTTTTATTTTTATTTTTATCAAATTTATAATTAATATTCTAAAATTTGGTCTTGTTAGTCTAATTAATGTTCAAATTAGTTTCTTTATTTCCCTTTTAGTTATTTTGATAATTCTCATTCGGGTGTTAAAAGTTTAAATGTGTATTATTGTGTTTTATCTTCTATTTATTTATTTTCCTTGTTAAACTTTATTTGTCCATTTACTTATTTATTTTTACTTAAACAATTTTCATTTTTTTCCTAAATATTTAATTATTATTATTATTTTAAATTTTGTTTATCATTGCTATAATTGTTTGAATTATCATAGCATGTCATAGTGATTGGTATGAAATTGTTTAATTAAGTGGTTTATTTATTAAATAGTGGTATTTTTAACATGTTTTGTGACAGCCCCACCTTGCCCAGAGGCGCACCAAAGGGCTTAGCGGACTGCCTGCCTAGCTCTCGCCAGGGCTCGATGCACGCACTCACGTGAAAATCCAAACGTACTTAACTTAAAATAAAATAATATGAAGTGACATGGAATAAAATAAAACAAACTCTTATTATTTAACTTGAAGATACAAGTCATATCAAAAAGTTACAAGTCATAATGTACATAAATTTTTTTTTTCACAATAATAGCCTAACATAGTGCGACTATTACAACAACTAAAACACTTATAATAACCCAAAAACCAGTTGGTCCAGCTTTAATTTTTCAGTTGACTTGAGTAAAGGAAAACAAATAAAATGGAATGAGCTATAATAGCCCAGTGAATGTCCAATTCATGCAATCATACCAAGCACTCATGATTTCAGGTCATTAAAATAATCAATAAATTAAATAAACAACATATGAGCAATTTAATTCACATGTAGTCACTGGCGGATACAGGGCTCAACTACGGAAGCAAGCTTAACCGTAGAGGAGCAGGTACTGATCATGTAGCCACGATATTTGGACCGAGATAATAGCTCAGGTCTTTATCAAGGAACATATCAGTTTTATCAATCACAAGCCCTAACCGCCAATCACCTTATAACCTCCGTACAAGCTACCACATCCGGGGGAGAAAAATCTCAACCGTAGAGGGCCAACACACAATCAAGAAAGTTCATTCCGGAGTTGGCCTCGTTGAGGATTCACAACTCAAAAGGAAAGAACATCACACCCTAAAACACCCAGCACCTTATGTCCTCCCACTTGCAGCCCGGTTGACTAACCGTGAAATAACAGTGACGTTAGTCACGGTAGTCTCACACACACAAATAACATTTTAAATAATAAAGGCGGGTAACACATTGTGGAATAGATGCGATAAAGTACACATCTTTCCTCAAATAACACATGTACTCACATAATATTTGCAAGTTAAGCATAATAGTCACAAAATAAAATTATCACATTCCATGCATCATGCACACATAAAGACACTCACCTGGTGCCTAAGAAAATATCTCGTAGAAAGGTCGGGTCTCTCTATTGGATCCTGCAATTTGAAAGAAATAATCTAATGAAAAACCCAATTTATACCCTAATTAACCTAGTAAGAAAATGCAAGAAATACCTCATTAAATTCTAGGTTTTTTTTTTCTAGGGTTTAGGGTTTAGGGTTTAGGGTTTTCATTCTAGGGTTTTTATTTTAGGGTTTTCTAGGGTTTTTCTAGGGTTTTTCTAACAAAAATTGGGCATTATTTCCCCTAAATTTCGGCCCTTCCAATCTTGTTTTTCATCAAGATTTCAATCATCCAACCCATAATTCATCAAGTTCTACTTCTTAGTTCAATCCAAACTCAAATTCAATCAAAATCTCACTAAATTTCAAGGATTAAGCTCCAAGAACTTTCACCCAAATAACATGTTCTTCATGAAATTTCAAGGTTCCAATACCACATACTAGCCTATTTAACCACAAGAACACTTTATCTAACAAGTACATATCAAGTTCTAACTAATTTCGTCAAGTAATCTTAACAAGAACTTGGTATTAAACTTGAATAAAAACTAATTAAAACATGAAATTAATAAGGTAGGTTCATGGTAAATACCTTAGATATGCTTAGAATTTTGCTTAGAAAAGATAGAAGTCCACTTCCTATGGTGGATTTGTTCCAATTTCAGAGATGAAAGTCCAAGAAGTTGAGAGCAAAATGAGGGAAGAAGAAGAAAGAGCTTGGCCGGCCAAGAGAAGAGAAAAGGAGAGAGAATTAGGCTAGGAAAAATGAAAAAGAAATGAAGAAAAGATGGGAAAATGGTGGTCCAATTAAATCCTTACAAGAGTAAAGTAAATAGTTAGTCTTTTAATGCAAGAATAACCACTTGGATCAATTTAATTGGTGAAGATTAATAACTCTTACCACTTAATATAATCAATAATTAGACATAAATTATTAAAGCAAAATAGAACAAAATTAGAAAGAGAGAAGCCGGCCACAATAAGAAAGAAAGAAAAGAAGAATTTCGGCCAAGAAAGAAAGAAAAGAGAGAGAAAAATTTCGGCCAAGGGAAAAAGAAAATAAGGTAAGAAAATAAGTGAAACTTTTGAATAAAATTGAGCAAAATTTCAAGTAGTCAAAAGACTAGAAAATAATGAAATGAACTAGTAAAAATTTAAACACTACTATAAGTTAAATGGTCAAGAGAAATTATTCTAACTTTAGTACCTAAGTGTTCTTGCTTAGAATGAAAATCTTAACTAATTAACTTAATTAACTCAAGAAATCTCCCAACTAATAATTCTAAGATTAGCACTTAACCCTAAATAATTAAAAAAAATGCTTCTTATATGTGCATTTTCTAGGGTGTTACATGTTTGTTCATTTAGTAGCAATTTGTACCGAGTTTACGAACGAGATGTACCCGATTACCCTTTTAATTTCTTGTTACGTGCTCCTATGTGTTTTTCTATGTGTTTTTATGTATCTTTGTGCTTATAATTTTTCTCCATGTATGAGTGTTTATTTATTTATGTCATGATGTTTATTTGAATTTTATTTTGATTATTCAAAGAAATGTAATAGATAGGTAATATTCTATTTAGCAAAAAAAATTTTTTGTATTTAGATAGTTAATGTAATAGATAGTTTATGTGTTATCTATTAACAATATGTATTTTAGATAGAAAATGTAATAGATAGGCTAGATAGGTTATCTTTTATTTTTATTATTTTTATTATTTTTATTTTTTAGATTGTAATTAGGTTTCCCCCGGTGTAATAGTTAGGGCTTTTGTGTGCACTGTGTGCTATATGCTTATGTGTTTTATTCGCTTTCTCTAGGACTATGCATCTAGAATATTATGCTTGTGTACTATGTGCTCCTATGTGCTATTATGTGCTTTTATGTGATTATTGCTTCAATCTATGCTTTATTTATTTACTTGCTTTATTATTATATATGTGTATTGTCGCCACACTAGTCCAACGCTAGTTGTGGTTAATTTCGGTTTCTTCGCTAGTCCAACGCTAGCGGAGAATTTTTAGAAAATAGGCTAGTCCAATGCTAGACCTTTAGGTCATTTTAGTATTAGAATCATTTCTTGTGTGCATTTCATGACATTTCACACACATTTTATCTTTTTAGGCCTTTTTCCATTTTTCTATGATCTTTTATATACTTTATCACTTATTATCTATTTTTTTTAACATATATTTAGTGCGTAACATTTAGATTCCGCCACACATAAAATTTTAGGTCATTTGTGTGATTTGACTAGAAATAGTCATCTACTCACGTGGGAAGCGATGGCGTACATGTCGTTCCCCCTTCCGTGAGTAGGAATAGTTAGTGACGAGTCCATTAGTCCCCCGTACCCGTTATGTTTGCATCCCCACTTTCTTCGTTCACATACTATCTATATTATTATTTTCCTTTTCTTTTTCATTTCATTTTGCATCTACACTCGTGACTCCATCGAGGTCTAGACTCGGATTTTGCAATTAATGCGGTAATCCCGACCAAACCTCAATGGAATATTTTGTCCCTTAACAATACCCATTTTAGGACTAGATTTGCATTCATATAGTTGCATCCAAATGCGATAAAATCTTAGAGTTATATTAGGAAAATTTAGACTAAACCTCGCAACTAGTTTCGGCTAGGTTGAAAGGGTGTCTTAGGCGCGAGCCTTTGCCTTCCCTTTCTTCAACTGTGACTCCCGAACCTTTTTCTCTTGTTTTCAAAGACCTGGAGTCGTCTAAAAGGGTTTTTCTTGTTTTTCCTATATTTTTCCAAAAATCATTTCTTTAAATAAATCATTCTTAATTTTCTTACCTTTCATAAAATATTTTCGGGTGACTTGGTACACCAAAATTCAATACCAAGTGGCGACTCCCTTTTTCACTAAAAAACTCTTTTAGACTCTATTTTCGGGCCCAAAAACCGTCGCATTTTCAAAGTCCCATTTTAGGCCTTTTTTTTTAAGTAAAGCAATTTTCTAAAAAAATCACATCTTTTATCAAACTATTTTTTATAAAGTATTTTCTAAAAATCATTTTACAAAAATTTGCACTCCTTTTCCAATAAATAAACACACCCACATTTAATCCTTTTCCTTTTTCACTCACTCACTTATCTTTGAATGAAAAATGGGGCATGACAAAAACCAGCAACTAATTGAAATTAGCTAAACTAAAAAAAATAAACACGTAAAAGGAAAAACAAAACACTAAGACTTCCTCAAAAATCCAGATCGACAGTAGACAAAAACAATTGACCCTCAATGTAGACACCAAATTTTGACACACCGCTCGTTTTCTAACATTGGGGACCTTTTCCTACTATTTGGAGTCAAATCTTGTTGTTTGGATAAAAACGAAAAACTCAGCAATTTTGGAGGGCAGAATAGTAATTTTTTAATTGTAAATATTTTTATTAGTTTTGGGGGGTTTAAATTCTTTTTTGTACTTTTATACACATTTTCAAATTTTTTGTGATTTTTTCGGATTTAACTGATACTTTTTGTATATTTTGACAGTACAGGGGCAAAACAGTAATTTCGCCTCCTGAATATTTTTTGGCCATTTTTGGGTCCCAAATTCATTTTTATGTTTTTCAAGAATGTTTTTAAGTTTTTCTAACTTTTTTAGAGTGAATTGCTATTAACAAATTTATTATTTACACTTTTCTTAGTTTTTTCTATTTTTGTGAGAGAAAATAGAGTTTTAATGTTTTTGTATGGGTAAAGTTGTAATTTTGGTAGTCAAGGGCATTTTGGTCTTTTAGTCATTTCTTGAAAGATAAGTCTTTTGTGCACTATAAATATCCCCACTTGGAGATTAAAAGAGGAAGGGAAAAAAAATTAAAAAAAAAAACCTAGAGAGAGTTTTTAGTTTTATTACGCCAAGAACACCTAGAACACATACTACTGTATCTTCAAAGTTACACCTAGAACACTTAGAATATACATTGGTACATCTTCAAACCTACACCTAGAACACCTAGAACACATACTAGTACATCTTTAAACCTACACCTAGAACACTAAGAACACACACTAAATCTCAAGAACATCTTACACACTTCACACACTTCTCTCACACACCATACACACTACACATATTCACATTTTCTCTCACACACACTACACACATTCACATTCTCATCTCACACACTTCACACATTTTTCTCTCATGCACCTCTTACACTTTCTCTCTCACACACATACACACAGTCATTCACACAAAACACACACTTTTGGACACACAATACTCTCACAATTGGCACACACTTCACACACAACCACACGGTAAACACACAGACAGAGTCATGCCAACATACAAACTACACCTTCATCAATCAACCCACCACTATCTCAGTCAAAAGTCCACAAGATCATCTCCATTAACATCACCGTAAACAGCCCCAAAATTCTGGAAAAACAGCGCAAAATCCCTGTGTAAACAGCCCCAAAATTCTGCTCAAACCACCACCAAAATTCCTGCAATTCCAACCCAAAAAAAAACCTTGCTAAATCCTGCAAAAATCAGCCCCAAATTCTGCAATTCTAGTCCCAAAAAAATCCTTTAATTCCAACCCCAAAAATCCTGTCAAACAACTGTTAGTGTATGCCCTAAAACCAAGATGGTTTAAGGTGTTTTGTGTTACACTTATTTATGTTATATTTATCCATGTGGTATTTTTCTTTATCATCTATACTTGTATTTCCATGTTACTTGTTTGATTGATAAAGTCCTTAGAATATTGACTGTGTATTAGAGATTGTAAGGGTTACAATTATGAGACTCTAATACATAAAGTCATATTCTTAAATATCCCTAGTCATAGTATTAATGAGATTGGACATCATTAATACAGATAGACTAGCACATACTTTGCCTCTACTTATGGTAAGTAGTAGTTGATCTCATTGACTATGGTGTGCGTGACACTTAAGCTGGTATGTGGATGCTTGTTTGAGAACAAGTTCATTGGATTGATCCGCCAAGAGTTTTCAACTATAGTGCCAATGGTTGAACTCTTAATGGCAATGGTGTAAGTGATCCTTTGACTTGAGATTACCATAGTATCTTGAGTGTGGATTGCTATACTTTGACTCTATTCCTCCGTGCCCGTAAAAGGGTAGCCCATAGGTTAGAGATTGGGTATAGTTTGAAGCATGGAAAGATAGTGAGTAATCGATATAGGATTCACCACTCCTTAATAGGAGAGTATATCCCTTTATGGCCACTTGTTGGAAATATTAATTCATAAATCTTCTGCAGAAGTGATAGTATAACTTGGAAGTAGTTCCAAGGTTATACATCATGGAGAGTTATATTTTTGGAACAAGAAAATATAAATTAGTCTTTTAAAAGTATGCACTATACTTTTAGACTAATTGGGATATAGTGTGGTGAAAGGATATTAATTACACGGTAACATTGTCATTGAAGGGTATGGTCTACCATATGACTTTCCTATTCACTTGGGTGGTCATGATGCATTGCTAAACGCAACTCATGATCTATAAGTATGAATTGATTAATTAGTGAATTAATGATAAATTAAAAGTGTTTAATTTATCTAGCTCAATTAATGAGTTATAATTTATACTTATTGCCAACGTGAATGGAACCTAATGGGTCACACACATAAAGAACAAAATCTTTGGGTTAAAATGTAATTAAGATAAGTATGAGATACTTATGGGGTTAATTTATGAGATAAATTAACTTAAAGGACTTGTTCATAAATATTCTAAGTCTTGCAGGAAATTAGTTTCCTAAAAGAAATAAAGTAACTAATTGGTTTCCTTATGGAATAGATTTCCTAAAGGAGAAGGATTAACTTAAAGTAAGTTACCTAAACCTTCTTGGTTTCCAATTAGCTTTATTTTCTAAAAGACTAGAATACTTCCTCTATAAATAGGTTCATGCTTTGACTCTTGAATTATTATTGCAACACAAGAGAAAACTAGTGAGAGAAAATTGAAGAAAGAAAAGACACGCCTCTTCCTCTCTTTCTAGGCATCTCTCTTTCTCTCTCCTAAGGGTTAGGTTTTTCTTTTTATTGTGTTCTAAATAATTCAAGGGAGCTAGCACTCAAAAGTCAAAGCAAGCAAGCCTATAAGGTTCCCAAAGAAGTTGTTCGTGTGGATATCCTTAGAGGCTCTACGCTTGGAGGGCTTTTTCGTGGTAGATCAAACATCTTCTTCGAAGGATCTTTGCCTAGTAGCATAGAAATCTTCTGTGCTTAAGGTAATCTTCATGCAAACCCCCTTGTTAATCATATAAATATGTCAAAGAGATCCATGGTTAAGGTAATAAATTTTTATTTTTCCGCTGTGTTACCTATGCTATTACCTTACAACTACCACCAAAGTTCTTGCAATTTCAGCCCCAAATCCTGTAATTCCAGCTCCAAATTCCTGCAAGAAAACAGCCCAAAATTTTGCAATAACCATCCCCAAAACACAGCAAACAATAACAACAAAAAATAGCACAAAATTTCACTTAAAACTTGCACCAAAATCAACCCAACCACCCTACAAAATCACAATTTAATCAACAATACCGGCCATAAAGCCACCTGTGACCACCACGAGACAGCCTACCAGTAAGCCCAGAAAAGTTCCAGCTATCCTCCTCCTTCCACCATACAATCCCAATCCCACCACCTATCACTAGACCTTCATTAGCAGCCCATTCTCCAATGAAGCCAATTAGCACCAATCACAGTTATAACCACTTCCCTTGTTTTTGACCATTCTCCATCCGTCCAAGCTCCACCATCCCTGCCGCTGAACAAACACCAAACCTGCATAAAAAACCAGCAACACTAGCCAATCAGAAGTAATCCAAACCACTGTTGCCCAGGCCACTTTCGGCTCCCATGACCATAGACGCGCACCACCACCAGTAGCTATGAATTGCAGCTCCACTACCGCCAGAAGACATCTGCAACTTCACCTCACTACAACTAGGAAAGGTACTATTCCCAAACTCCCTCCAATTTCTTTTGCATGAGCATAGTTACTATCTGATGTGTTTGAATGGAACGTGAGTTTTGTGGGATTTATGGGCTTTCCAGAGAGGACAATTGGAGGACGAGAGAAAGAAATTGGGAGATTTGGGAATGAAATTTTTTATTTCTGGTGGAAGCTTGAAGAGGATTGATGAATTTCAGGCTTTTTGGAGGTTAAGAAAATTCAGAAACCAATTTGATTAGTTTTGCAATTTGAGGGTATGTATTCAGTGCGCTTCAATCAAAGAGACCAACTGGAGTTTGGGGGAAGTTTAATTTATTAAATCTAACTTGATGTAATTCTGGAACGTGGGGTAGGGAATGTGAATTTGGTTGATTTCTGTGAAGAAGGCAATTCAGGTGTATTGAGTTTTTTAATATTTTCTTTTGTTTCCTCGGTTTTTGTTTTAGTTGTCTTAGTATTTGTATTTTGATTAAGACTTATTATAGTTTGTGGCTTGGGCAATTAATTTGATTGATTAGGCTAATTGATTTTTTAACTTAGTTTAGACATTTTTTTTCTTTTTTTCTTCTTTTGTTTTTCTTTACTATAAACGGCCATTAGATTTTAATTTTTGCGGATTAGTCCATGTTATTTATAGATTGGCCCTTTTAATTTAGTTTCTTTCAATTAAATCCTAATTAGTTGCTGATCTTGTCCCCAAAACTTACTGAAATTTTCAACTTTACCCCCCGTGCTTGCTAGAAATTTTATTTTAGACCCCATACCTACTGGAATTATGTTTTGTCCCCCGAATTTGTTTTAATTCTGCATCTCTACCCCCTTAAACTCATATGAATTTTTTATTTTACCCCTTAAGTTTATAGAACTTTATTTTTTAGTCCCCTTAGTTGCTAGAATTTACATTTTACCCTAATTTTGTTAGGATTTTATATTTTAGCTTTTATTTGTTTATACTGAGGTACATTGATTTGTTTGATAATTTTGATTAGCATTAGTACTGGGTCTTCAAAGAGGTATCCCTATTTCTCATTAATGTCTCTTTATGTGCTCCAATGTGCTCCAATGTGATATTTTTATGCATTTTCTTCAAATGTTTCTTATTTTACATGATTTTTACATATTTAAGTTATTTAATTTTGAATTTTATTATTTGGCAAAAAATGTAATAATTGTAAGGTAATAAGGAGAGTAACGCAGCGGAAAATTTAAAAATTTATTACCTTAGCCATGGATCTCTTTGATATAATCTATACGATTAAAGGGTGTTTAGCACAAATACCTCAAGCATAGAAGGTTTCTATGCTTCAAAGGGCAAGATCCTATTCGATGAAGGTGTTGATCTACCACTGAAAAGCCCTCCAAGTGTAGAGCCTCCAACGGTATCCACACGAATACGATCTTTAGGAACCTTTGGGCTTGCTTGCCTTGCCTTTTGAGTGCTAGCTCCCTTGAATATCATGAAGAACACAAGAACAAGAAGAGGAGGAAGACAAAACCCTAACCCTTAGGGAGAAGAGGGTGTGGCGTTTTTCTTGGCAGAAAACACGCCTCTCTCAATTTTTCTCTCTCTAAATTTTATCTTGTGTTTCATCAATCCTCCAAGAGTCAAGGCATGGACTTATTTATAGATGTAGTATCCTAGTCTTTAAGGAAACAAGAGCAATTGGAAACCAAGAAGGTTTAGGAAGCTTACCTTAAGCTAATCCTATTCCTTTAGGAAACCTATTCCAAAAGGAAACCAAATAGCTTCTTAATTCCTTTTAGGAAACTAATTTCCATCAAGACTTAGAATATTTATAATTAAGTCCTTTAAGTTAATTTATCACATAAATTAACCCCATAAGTATCATTATACTTATCTTAATAACAATTTAACCCAAAGACCATGTTCTTATTGTGTGTGACCCATTAGGTTCCATTCACGTTGGCAATAAGTACAAATTATAACTCATTAATTAATTAATTAAGAGCCAGATAAATTAACACTTTAATTTATCATTAATTCACTAATTAATTAATTTGCACTTATAGATCATGAGTGGCGTCTAGCAATGCATCATGACCACCCAAGTGAATAGGAAAGTCATATGGTAGACTACACCTATCAATGACAATGTTACCGTGTAATTAATATCCTTTCACCACACTATATCCCAATTAGTATAAGAGTGTAGTGCGCACTCTTTAAATGACTAATTAACAATTTCTTGTTCCCGAAATATAACTTTCCATAAAAGTATAACCTTGAAAACTCTTTCAAGTTATACTTTCACTTTTGCGCAAAAGATTCTTTAAGTCATATTTCAACAAGTGGCCAATCCGGGATATACTCTCCTATAATAAGGAGTGGTGAATCCTATATCGATTACTCACTATCCTTCCATGCTTCATACTATACCCAATCTCTACCGTATGGGCTACTCTTTTACGAGCATCGAGCAATAGAGTCAAAGCATAGCAATCCACACTCAAGATACTATGGTAATCTCAAGTCTAAGGATCACTTACACCATTGCCATTAAGAGTATAATTCATTAGCACTATGAATATTAACTCTTGGCGGATCAATCCAATGAACTTGTTCTCTAACAAGCATCCACATACCAGCTTAAGTGTCGCACATCATAGTTGACGAGATCAACTACTACTTACCATAAGTAGAGGCAAAGTATGTGCTAGTCTTCCCATATTAATGATGTCCAATCTCATTAATACTACGACTAGGGATATTTAAGAATATAACTTAATGTGTAATAAGAGTCTCATCATTGTTGTTAGTGTATGCCCTAAAACCAAGTTGGTTTTTGGGATTTTTATTACGCTTATTTCGTGTTATATTTATATATGTGGCATTTTCTTTGTCATTTAATACTTGTTATTTATATTACTAGTTTATTTGATGAAGTCCATAGAATATTAACTGTGTATAAGAGATTGTAAGAGTTACAATGATGAGACTCTTATTACACATTAAGTTATATTCTTAAATATCCCTAGTCGTAGTATTAATGAGATTGGACATCATTAAACTAGCACATACTTTGCCTCTACTTATGGTAAGTAGTAGTTGATCTCGTCAACTATGGCGTGTGACACCTAAGCTGGTATGTGGATGCTTGTTAGAGAACAAGTTCATTGGATTGATCCGCCAAGAGTTACTATTCTTAGTGCTTATGAATTATACTCTTAATGGCAATGGTGTAAGTAATCCTTAGACTTGAGATTACCATGGTATCTTGAGTGTGGATTGCTATGCTTTGACTCTATTGCTCGGTGCTCGTAAAAGAGTAGCCCATACGGTAGAGATTGGGTATAGCATGAAGCATGGAAGGATAGTGAGTAATCGATATAGGATTCACCACTCCTTATTATAGGAGAGTATATCCCAGATTGGCCACTTGTTGAAATATGACTTAAAGAATCTTTTGCGCAAAAGTGAAAGTATGACTTGAAAGAGTTTCAAGGTTATACTTTTATGAAAGTTATATTTCGGGAACAAGAAATCATTAATTAGTCATTTAAAGAGTGCGCACTACACTCTTAGACTAATTGGGATATAGTGTGGTGAAAGGATATTAATTACACGGTAACATTGTCATTGATAGGTGTAGTCTACCATATGACTTTCCTATTCACTTGGGTGGTCATGATGCATTGCTAGACGCCACTCATGATCTATAAGTGCAAATTAATTAATTAGGGAATTAATGATAAATTAAAGTGTTAATTTATCTGGCTCTTAATTAATTAATTAAAGAGTTATAATTTGTACTTATTACCAACGTGAATGGAACCTAATGGGTCACACACAATAAGAACATGGTCTTTGGGTTAAATTGTTATTAAGATAAGTATAAGATACTTATGGGGTTAATTTATGCGATAAATTAACTTAAAGGACTTAATTATAAATATTCTAAGTCTTGATGGAAATTAGTTTCCTAAAAGGAATTAAGAAGCTATTTGGTTTCCTTTTGGAATTGGTTTCCTAAAGGAATAGGATTAGCTTAAGGTAAGCTTCCTAAACCTTCTTGGTTTCCAATTGCTCTTGTTTCCTTAAAGACTAGGATACTACATCTATAAATAAGACCAATGCCTTGACTCTTGGAAGATTGATGAAACATAACACAAAATTTAGAGAGAGAAAAATTGAGAGCTTGGTGGCGTTTTTCTCTCCAAGAAAAACGCCACACCTCCATCCCTAATTGTTAGGGTTTCAACTTCTTTCTTCTTCTTGTGTTCTTCATGAATCATTCAAGGGAGCTAGCACTCAAAAGGCAAGGCAAGCAAGCCCAAAGGTTCCTAAAGATCATGTTCGTGTGGATACCGTTGGAGGCTCGACACTTGGAGGGCTTTTCATGGTAGATCAACACCTTCATCGAATAGGATCTTGCCCTTTGAAGCATAGAAACCTTCTATGCTTGAGGTATTTGTGCTAAACACCCTTTAATCGTATAGATTACATCAAAGAGATCCATGGCTAAGGTAATAAATTTTTAAATTTTCCGCTGCGTTACTCCCCTTATTACCTTACAATTGTAACTCTTACAATCTCTTATACACAGTTAATATTCTATGGACTTTATCAAATAAACAAGTAATATTAATAACAAGTATTAAATGACAAAGAAAATGCCACATATATAAGTATAACACGAAATAAGCATAATAAAAATCCCAAAAACTAATTTGGTTTTAGGGCATACACTAACAATAATTACATCACAATTTTCTTCATTTTTAGTATATCTTTTGTACTTAGCTAGTCGATGTAATAGTTAGAACATTTTTCTCATACTTTTACAAAATTTTGTATTTTAGATAGCAAGTGTAATAGATAGGTCATTTTTACCTTTTCCCCCTAAAAATTGTAGCTAATCCCCCAGAGTAATAGTTAGGGCTTATATGCCTTTATGTTCTTTGGTGCTTATATGTTTTACCGCTTTCCTTAGTATCTTGCATCTAGATATCACGTTTACATGTTATGTGCTCCTTCGTGCTCTTATATGTCTTATATGTTTACTTGCTTTTAATTCACGTTTTACAATTTTAATTCATATTTTATCAGCTTTATTATTCCGTCCCCACACTAGTCCAATGCTAGTTGTGGTTTTCCCACTAGTCCGACGCTAGTGGGAATCCCTAGAAAGGGCTAGTTCAACGCTAGACACTTAGGACATTTCAGTACTAGGTGCACTCGTGTGCATTTTACATCATTTCACACACTATTCTTTTTTTAGTTTTTCATCATTTTGCATGATTTTTATATATGTATATAATCATCAATATTATCTACTTTCTTAAGTATTTGACAGTACATGACATTTAGGTCGCATTTTTACTTAGACTTTTAGGACATTTGTGTGATCCGACTAGAAATAGTCACCTACTTATGTGGGAAGTGGTAGCGTACATGCTGTTCCCCCCTCAGTGAGTAAAAATATTCAGTCATGAGTTGTTTAGTCCCCATACCCATTATGCTGATCCCCACTTTCTTTGATACTTACTATCTATAGTATTTTTCTTTTTCTTTTGCATTTCATTTTGCATAGACACTTGTGATTCCCCTTGGGGTCTCACTTCAGGTTTCATAATTAATGCGATAATTTCGATCTAAGCCTTGACGGCACATTTTGACCTTCTCGATACTCACATTTAGATTCAGGATTTGCATTCATATAGACACATCTGAACACAATAGAACTCAGGGTTAATTTAGGAAAATTTGATTAAACCTCGTAACTAGCCTCGGCTAGGTAGAAAGGGTGCCTTAGGCAAGAGCCTTTGCCTTCCCTTTCTTCAAATGTGACTCTCGAGCCTTTTTCTCTTGTTTTTTGCGTAGACCGGAGTTGAAAAAGGGTTTTCAATTTTTTTCTAAAATTTTTGTTTTTGTTTGTTTAAATGATTTTTCGGGTGACTTGGTACACCCTAACTCCATATTAAGTGGTGACTCCATTTCTTTAAAATAAAACCGTTTTTCAAAATTAGTTGGCCAAAACCGTCACACTTTTAGTCCTAGCTTTATTTTCTTTTAAAATACCATTTTTTCCAAAATAACACTTTTTTACTAAAAACTCGATTTTTTCACACGCATAGTTTTTCCAAAAGCCTATCTTTTCGAAAAGGGTCACCAGACTAGACCGCCTTTTGGAGCGCAACAGTCAATGACCCCACCCCACCTTACCTTATCGATTTTTGGGACGCGACACTCAAAATTCAACTTTCCAAAAATTCCCAAAATTCATTTTTCTTTTTCTTCCAGTAAGCTAAAAACTTCCAGATTATTTCTCCCAATTTGGTCTTTTCTCTCTCTCCCTCTCACCCTTGTCCTGTCTCTACTCGTTTCTTCCCCTCTGCTCTCTTCTCTTCTCTTCTTTCTTCCTCCAGTCTAGCCAGCTTTCTCTTTGTTTCCCACCATCTCTTCTTCGTCTCTCACTCTCTCTCTATCTCCGTCGTCTTTCTCTCTTGTTCTTCTTCCTTCTGGTTTTGTGTCTTTCTCTTTCCCTCTACTCTCTCTGTCCGCCTCTGTCCTCTCTCTCTCTCTCTTTCTCTCTCGGTTATCTTCTCTTTTTTTTTCTTTTTTTTTTCTTTTTCTGCTTTCCTCTTCACCTCTGATTCTCTCTCTCGAAGTCCCCTCTCTGATTCTGCCTCTCTCTTTCTTTTCTCTCCTGGCTCTCTTCTTCTTCATTCTCTCACTTGCCATCTCTCTTTTCTCTTTTCCGAGTTCTCTCAGGTCTCTCATCTCTCTTTATTAGCCTTACTCTCACTAATCTTCCTCTTATCTTCTCCTCTGTCTCTGACCGAGAGTTTCCAGATTTGGGGAAAAGCTGTGGAGTATGTGATGGGCTTGAATCAGGAGGAGGGAGAGGGGTAGCAGCGATGTGAGGTCATGTGACTACAGCACCACTACTGGTCACTATTCTCACGATGGTGTATCTGGTTTTGGTGGTTCATGGACTACGTGGGCAGAATTGTTTTTTTGGTGCAGGTGATTGATGATGTTAGTGGAGATGAATTGAGTTGATGAGGGTGGTGGTGCTTGATGCGGTGAGGTGCTATGGATTTTGTTGACTGCAGTGATGGCATAGTAAGGGACTTGGTTATGATGGTGTTATGGGGAAAGAAGTGGTTTTTCTGGTGGCAATTGGCAGTAGCAGTAGGTCTGGTTAATGGATTGGGTGGCTATAGTGTGGTTGAATTTGCTTTGGGAGCTATTAACGACTGCCTGTTTCTGGTTGTTTGATGTGCCTGTGTGTGTGTATGAGGCGTGTGCACAATGTCTGTATGTTTGTGTGCAGCTGACTTTGTGTGTGAGTTGGGTGATGATCGTTGTCGGTTGAAATTGAAGGTCGTGAATGTGTATGTGTAACTATGTGTGTTGTGTGACTGAATGGATTGTGGTGGTATGATTGGTGATTAGATTGTGGGCTTGCTGGAGAGATGGTGGCTGTATTGATGGTTCTGGAGGGTTGAATGGCAGTTTTCAAGAGGAGATTGGTTTTGGGTAGTGGGATCTTGGGGCATTGGAGTGGCGTTACTGCTGGTCGCTATGGAGTCTGGTGGAGGAGAGTTGATGGATTGGGTGGTAGTGGCTTGGGGTAGGTTGATTGGGACTTTTATGGAGGTCTTCTAGTTGTTGAAGGTGGAGACAGGGGAGGGGCTTTAAGTGGCCATGAGCTAGAATTTGCAGGTGGTTAATGATTTTTGGGCTCCTGTGATGATGATTGAGGAGTGGACAATGAACTGGTTCTGGTGTTGATTCTGACGGTTGGTTTTAGATGAGTCGGTGACTGGTGGTGGTGGTTGGTGACTTGGTAGGACTGCTAGTTTCAAGTGGATGAGGGTAGTGTGATGGGGAAGGTAGGTGGTCATTTGATCCGTGCGGTTCAACGTGGAATTGCTTAAAAGACCAAGCATGAATTTCGAACCTTTTCCCTTGGATGAACTAGACTCTAGAATCAGCACCAAAGCTTTGAACACACAAGATGAACAACTAGAAAATTCAAGAAAGCTTTGAACCTCCTTATGGAATGAACAAAAACACAAGGAATCAGCACCTAGAAAGCTTGATCAAACCAATAAGGCAACTCTAAGCTAGGGTTTTGAACTTGGAATCACTTTACAAGTTTGTGGGTTGTTCTTAATCAGCAAAGAACAAAAGAAAGCACTCAATTTGAGAACTCACAAATTTATTAATCATCGAACTTATGAAATTCATATAAATAGTGACCCCTATTTATAGGGTTACATGGATGATTCTAGAACTTAGAAATTAAAGCAACTACTTAAACCTAAACATTAACTAATTGAAATACTTAACTTAAAACAACTTGTAACTAAATTGGAAGTCTTAAAACACAAAAATAGCTAAGTTCTAGAAAGATAAAAAATGACTCCAAACATGCAATTGGGCTGGTCATCCAAGCTCCAAAGCCCAATGGACCAAAACATGAACTCCAATTTGATATTGGGCTTCAATCTTCAACTTAATGCTATATAGGTTGGACGGTTGGGCTTTGATGATCCATGTATCCATTTGAGTAGCAGCCCAAATACTAAGTTGTGAAGCTTCTTTGTAGTTGAACTTGATCCATAACCAAAGCTCCAATTCTTGGCCCAATGAACACACTTGAATAACTTCATCACCAAGTCCATTGAGAGGCCCAAAGTCACGAATTACACTATGGTAGTCACAAAGCTTGAACGTTCCCCTCATGATCAACCATGATTCGATCTCATCTTGGTCCAAACGAGTTGCTCCATGAGAATGTCCAAGGATCAAGATTGTAAGCACTCGTAAGATCACATCATCGTTTGTTTATGGGTTTACTGGTGGTGGTTGGATTGAGAGAGGGGATGGGTGAACTGATAGTGGTGGTCCGATTGAGGGTGAGATCGGTGGTGAGAAAAAAAGACGGCAAAAGGAGCATAAACCCAGATATAGGAACACAAACCTAGAAAAAAGAACAGAGCCTAGAAAGATTTAAACTCAAACATAAGAACAAAACCCAAAAATGAACACAAAAGAACAAAAGATTCAACCAAAATCTTAAATAAATGTATATAATCAAATTCTTGCAAGAAGGTAGAAGAAAAAATGAATCGAAACCAAAAGAGAAATTAAGAACTCACCTTTTAAAGCTCAAAGACTAATTTGATGATGAACAATGAATCTGAATGATGAACAGTGACAAAATTGAAAGTGACGACAAGTGTGTGTGTTTTTTTTATGTCAAAAGTGTGTGTTTTCATATAAATTTGTTTTCAGAGTTTTTCATTTTTTCTTCTTTTTTCTCTAATTTTAATAGGGGGTATTTATAGAGCCAGTAGTCTTGACCTCCAAGAATACTACAAAATAACAAAAATGCCACCGGTAATAAAAATTTAATTTAATTTTTAACCCAAAAAAACAAAAATTAATACAAAGAAATGACAGTAAACTCCAAAATTTGCCAAAAAAAAAACTAAAAATAGATTTCAAAATAAATGTTAGAGCTTCAAACAGGTCAAAACGCGTTCAGGGTGTGAAATGAGGATTTTGCCCCTATAATGACAAAATGCACCGAAAAATGGCTATTGGCCACAAAAAATTGTCAAAAATTAAAAATAATCTTAAAACCCTAGAAAATACATTTATGACTCAAAAATTGTTGAAAAATGGGTTTAAAACGTGAAATGACAATTTTGCCCCTAGACAACGACAATACATAGAAAAATAGCTATTAGTCTTGAAAAATTACCACAAATTAAAAATAAGATTAAAACTCTAGGTGATGCATTTATGATTCAAAAAATGGTAAAAAAATGGGTTTGAAATGCGAAATGACAATTTTGCCCCTGAACGTGGTATTTACAGAAAAAATAGCAATCGCCCTGGAAAAAATCAAGAAAATTTAGAAACATGCTTAAAGAGTCAGAAAAATAAATTTGGGACTTGAAATGAGCAAAAATGGTGTTTGCGAGGCAAAATTATCATTTTGCCCTTTTGCTGAAAAAATACCAATTAAAATCGAAAAAAATCACAAAAAATAAAAAAATATGTATGAAAGTAAAAATATGAATTAAAAGCCCCCAAAGCTAATGAAAAAATATTTATAGATAAAAATTACTATTTTACCCCCCCCCCCCCCCGAGGTTATTGATTTTGTTCCCCCTTTTATTGAAGAATTAGAATTTGACCCCAAAAATATAAATACCTCCCCAATGTTTGAAAAATAAATGGTGTGTCAAAATTTGTTGTCTACAAATATAACCTTGAGTACTCATTTTTTTCTTAAAAATCAAAATCTTGATTTTTCGAAAATAATTTGAGACAAATTTATACGAAGAATAACCATAAATATTTATGATAATTAAATAAACACAAATCATATAGATATAATCAAAGGAGGCTCTGATGCCTCTTTAAGGTAATAATACAGGTTATGCCACAAAAAAATAAAAATTTTATTACCCTATTCATAGATCTCTTTGATATATCTATATGATTACAAGGGGGTTTACACGAGAATTATCTCAAGCACAGAAGATTTATATGCTTCAAAGGCTAGATCGTTCGATGAAGAGGTAGGTCTACCACGAAAAGCCTTCCAATTGTCGAGCCTCTAATAGTATCCACACAAACAAATCTTGTAGAAACCTCCAAGGCTTGTTTGATTTAATTTTTAAGTACTAGCTTCTTTGAATTAATTTAGAACACAAGAGAAAAGAAAAGGCCTAACAATTAGAGAAGAAAGAGAGGAGAGTGGCAGCACAACTAGGTGGTTGCTCCAATAGGGGTGATGGCACTCTTGTGAATTTTTTTTCTCTAGGTTTTGTCTTGTGTTGCAATAATCATCAAGAGTCAAGGCATGGACAGGAGTAGTATTCTAGTCTTTAAAGAAATAAAGGTAATTGCAAACCAAGAAGGTTTAGGAAGCTTACCCTAAGCTAATCATTCTCCTTTAGGAATCCTTTTCCATAAGGAAATCAAATAGCTTCTTTATTTCTTTTAGAAAACTAATTTCTTGGAAGATTTAGAATATTTATAAAGAAGTCCTTTAAGTTAATTTATCTTATAAATTAACTCCATAAGTATCTTATACTTATCTTAATTACAATTTAGCTCAAAAATTATGTTCTTTATGTGTGTGACCCATTAGGTTCCATCCCCGGTTACCACCATCACCACCATCAATCACTATGACTTCCACCAAACAAACAACACATAACCACCTGAAACCACCAACAATAGCCACAAAACCCCCTATAACCACCATCACCATTTCCTCCACCACCCTTAAACGCCACACATAGCCCAAATCACTACCCAAACCACATATAAGCTGCCGCCCCTTTCTGTCTCCCTCAACTTTGTAAAGCCGATTCTTCACTTTGACAAATTTGGGGATTTGGTTTAATGAGTCTGGAAGATTGGAAATTTGGTTTAAAATTTTAGGATTTTTTATTCTTGGATTTGTTTTGAAGAATTTGAAAGAAAGGACTTGGAAATTGGGAACTGGATTGAAGAGGATTTGGGGGATTTTTGGGAAAGGCAACTGCGGCTAAAAAAGGAATGTACTCGGGTGAATGGTGAAGGAATTAGAATGAGAGAAAGAGGGTTGAGAGAAGCAGATCACAGAGAGAGAGAGAGAGAGAGATAATTTTTGCTTTGGGAGGTTGAAGATGACTAAATTTTGAGACGGGGTGTTTTTATTTTTTTGTTTTGTTTTATTTGTTTTAGTTTTAGTTTAATTGAAAGTTTAATTTGTCACTGATTCCATTTTGTTTTAGTTGAAATTGGTGATTAATTGCATAATTGAATTTTTGATTAATCAATCTGCCTTAGTTTATCTTTACTCATTCTTTTGTTTCTTTTTTTTTTTTTATGGAATAATATTTTTTGTGCCTAACCCTATATTCTTCTCTAATGTTATTGTCTTGCCCTAGTAACTTTCATTTTTTGCACTTTAGCCTTTGCTTTTGTAGATTGACTCCCTAGATTTTACATTCCTTATATTTGGTCCCATAATTTTCAATTTGTGCCCCAAACTTGCTGGAATTTTATTTTTTTCCTCCTACGTAGGGGTGGGTGCCACTCCAAAGTTTTATTAATAACCATAAAAGAAATAAAAGAGGGAGGGCATAAACCATACCTTCAGTCTACATGGAAAATTCTTAAAAAAAAACCAAAAAAATTAAAGGAGTACTACTCCCTTACAAAGATATCATCGTTCTATTCTACAAATCTTCACGCAATTCTGCATTGGCTTAAGGAAGGCATTCCTATTCTATCCATTTTAAATTCCCCAAACACTGCTTTAGGAAGCTCATTAGTTTGAAATTAAACCTTGTTAGATTGTGAAACATATCCTTTGACGTGGTGTAGATTAGGTATAGCAAATAAGAACAAATACACACAAATCAAGTAATAAAAACCTAATCTTCCAACTTAATCTGCAAGCACACGGGTCTATTGTAGCACTTAGAGTATTAGGTATCAAATCCCACGAGGAATCAAATATGTGCAACTACTTAAGCTTTTTCACTAACTTTTATTAACTAAATGCAATTAAAATAAGATGGATATGGGGTCCCTTTAATAGAATAGGTATATAATTGAGAACTTTGGTAGAATTCAAGCAAAGAAGCCTAGAACATAAAATCCACTAATGAATCATGCATGAATGACTTACTAAGTTTTACCTTGCTTTGTTTATAATGCAATTCCATAAGTATCATAACTAGATCTCTCTATGCAATGAAAAGATTCTAACTATTCTCATGATGAAATCTTATGAAAACATGAATTGCGTTGATTCAGTTGAGTATCTATTATTCTCATATGAACTACTTAAGCATTACTTGTTCATTTTCCATTGTTAAGAGCATCTCTCAATGTCAAATAACAACTAAATGATTTGTTTAAGTTGGCCATGCAAAAACAAGTGTTAAAGCTTGAACAAGTAAACAAACAAATGCAAGCTTAGCAAGTGCAAGCGAATTAAATCATATTTGTTGATTCATTAGCTTCATCTATGGTCTAGATGAAGCTTTTAGTTCAACATGGTTAAATGAACAACTAAAAGTTCAACTTCAAAGCAAGAATTCATGACTACAATTGAAAGCAAAAGAGATAGAGTTTAATAATTGCTCAACCAAATCGGAAGAAGCTTCTCTTCTTATTCACCTTCAAAAGTAGCACTACAAAGTTTTCTTACAATGGTCCTCACTATTCTATTAAAGGATGAAGAGAATTCTATTAATTCTCAACCAAAACTATTATAAGCTAAGCTAATACTACTTTCTACTACTCAAACTTCTTATAAAGACTTTACAAATGACTTCTATTTATAGACAAATGTTCCTCAAGTCATTTTCCAACTTGCATGAATCATTAATGCATGGAAATGATGAAGATTTGCTTGGGAATTCCAAATGAGTACAAAAGTCTTCATTTATGATTTCAATGTATTCTCCCACCTGCAAAACCTTATCGCCATCTGAAAATGTCTGCAAAAACAGCTGGAAGAAGGTGCAAGTTGATGCCCTAGAAAAGTCCAGTCGACTTGCAATCCGCGAGTGTGACTCGTGGATCACTCCTTGTAGACCCCACTTGAGTTTCTGATTTTTGTTGAGCTGGCATCCACATATGCAAGCATTTTCCACGTATTTCCATGTGTTTTGATACAGAATTGGATTTTTCCATTATTTTTGCACAATTATTCCTTTAAGTTGTTCATCAAACTTTAACTCTTTGAATCGCCATCGACTTTGATTTTCCTTTACTCCAATTGATCCAAAATAAAATTTAGTATGATGAAACTGCAATTATACATTGTGCATTAATTTGCTGAAATAAAAATTCCGCCTCAAAACCCTGATTTCAGTAAAAACCTAATTCTTATGAATTGTTAGAAAATGAGTCATTTGCAACCAAAAATACTATAATCATACTAAATTAACATTTAAAACATATAATAATATATATATTAAAATTAATAAATTTATTACTTATCAAACTCCTCCACACTTGAATCATTGCTTTTCCTCAAGCAATTGGAAAATCAAGAGATCAAATAATGATTCAAGAATTTGAAATAACAAATGCCTCAATGTTGAATACAATTCCTCAAGATGAAGTAAATAGGCATTATGCAATTCCTTGTAAAGTTAAAATACTCATCATACCATGTAAAAAGGAAGTAATTATATCAACATTAAAGCTAGTTTAACCAAATTCCCTTGCCTTACAAAATTTTACACATTAAGTATTTAATACGGACAATCATTTACAACTTAATTTACATACAATAGGGACATGTTGAATTTTGTAATTGTAAGTGTCTTTTGATGAAAGGTTGACATTGGTAGATGAAAACCCTCGGTTACTCAACACATTTTTACCACATTTTAACTCATAGTTTGAGAAGTGAAATTGTCTTTTGATGAAAGGATCGACATTTTGTGATGAAGACCCCTTATTACTCAACAATTCACTTTCAATCAAAATTGTGATAATAGTTTTTTTTACACATGTTTTAGAGTGTCTAAGTGGTGGTTTGCGTAGGTATTTTAGTACTTTTATTTAGTAATTTTGGGTAAAACCAGCTATTTTCTAGACTTACTTCTTGTTGCCTATTGAATTTCATATTGGAGCAAAATAGAGCAATGTACGTGCACTCATTTATGAAGTTTGTGCAGGTGAGAAGATCAAGGATAGGATCGTGGTCAAAATTGAAGAAAAAGGCCTGAGAAGAAAAGGGCAGATTGTGAAGAAAAATGCTAAACCGCGGACAAGCTCGAAGAAAACGCGTGCGGTTCTATCGCGCGGCTTCCGCACAGAAGGTCAACCGCAAGATCAACCGCGCGCGGTTACCGACGCGGGTTCCAACCAGAGAGCAATGTGGGTTAAACCGTGCGAGAGTGCGTTGGGCAGCGCTAAGACGAGAAACCGAGTGACCAAACGCGCACGGTTGTCCATCGGGCCCATCCACGGTTTCTCGAGATTTTTAGTAACCACGGAAGATCAACGGGCAGACACGCGCGCGGTTCTTGAATGCGAATCTGCACCATTTTAACAGCTGATATGAGTGCTAGGATTGGAGATGGAAGAACCTATCTTTCTCCTAGGGTTTCTTGGGAGGAAAAAGAGAAGAAAAGAGGCTCCTTGAAGGGGATATCAAAGGGAGAAGAGGAAGAAGCCTCAAGGGACAAAGAAGAGGCTTGAATCTTCTCTACCTAGAAGAAATTGCAGAACATTTATCAGAGGGAGATTGAAGAACTTCAATTACAATGAGTTTTTACATTTTCCCTTTGTTAATTAATGTAGTTTCTTTGATTTTTATGGAGTAAACACTAGTAGTCTAGATTTGGTTGAACCCATTTGTGTAATTAATGGATCGATTGTTGGATTATGCTATTTACTCTCTTGATTTGGATTAATTTGTGATTCTTCATGTCTAATGGAATTGGGATTTTGCATGCATTCTTGATCCTATGGCTGGTTTCGTATAGGTATATTGAGAGATTGCATGTATGACTAGACCACTTCACAAATTAAGGCAATTTGAATGAATCACTAGAGATAGGGTTCCATGAATTGCCCCCAATCGTTAAGTGTTGGAAAGAACTTAATGAATTAGAGTCCATTAATCCTAAGGCTTCTAATTGGGGGGTTAATTGTGAAGAGATTCCAATTGAGCAACCAAGAGGATAGGGATTGTTTCTCTTGAGAAAGGTTACGGTCTAATTTTGGGACTCTGAGTCAAAGTCAAGTTTAGATAATAGCATTTGCCCGGAATTGGTTCATTGATTATGCAATTGGGGGATACCATATCTAGACTTATTTTGTCATTCTTGTTGTTACTTCTCACTCACCTTTACCGTTCCCTATTAACTTTAGTGGATTAGATAACACTTTCCTTAGTTTCTTACTTTAAAAGTCCAATTGCGTTGATTAGGTTAGATAATAGAACTCAAGTAATTACTAGTATTTGCCAGTCCTTGTGGGACGATATTCGGTGCTCTTGTATACTATACTACGAAGTGATAAGTGCACTTGCCTAGAGTTTCTTTGGTATAGTTCAAAGGATACGCATCAACTTGCTATGCATAATTTTAACTCAATTGCCGTTTGACGCGAAAATCGACATTCTGTGATGAAGATTTCTAGTTGCTAAGCAATTTGAATCATTGGAGCAGAAATAAATAAGCATTCATCATTGAACTTCATAATATATTTGTTCCTTTATTCAAACAATGCATAAGTATACTTCTTGTTCATATCAACCACTTAATAATGTAAAATTAAGTAAAGAAAAGAAATTTAATGTCAAATGTGCCAAATCAAAACTTAATTACAACGATTTTACAAGATATACTTTCTTAAAAACAAAACTTCTAATCATATAATAACTATTTCTTCATATATTTGTAAAATTATTCAATCATAGTTACATAAATTATTTCAAAAAGTAAAGGAATTTAACAAGTTAATGGCATAAAAGCATGATAATGAGGCAATTTTGGAAAAATTTTGGCCATTTTTTATCAAAACAACATTTCTTAAAACCCTCATTCTTAACCAATCATAATCCTTATACCTTCCCCCCCCCCACTTTGAATGTCACTTTGTCCTCAATGTGTATAGGAAAATATAAGAATGATAAATAGAACAAGAATACTCCCCTTGATTGGTTGAAGATCCCAAAAAGAATGTTGTTGTTGTGCTTTGATGTCCATTAGCCTTTGTGAAGTTTCTTTTTGCAATGCTTCACCATGTTCTCATTTTGGTCATTCTTGCTCACCAACCTTGTTTCAAAGCTTAGGAAAACTCAAAAGCTACGTTAAAGCATGTTTGAATAACAATTAAGCTCACAAAGTAACATAGCATGCTTTGAAACACTTAATTTCCCCCATACTTAGTTTGTGCAATATGACTTAAGGGGGTGAAAATTTGAAAGAAAAGTACTATGAGCAAATGTATTATGTATGGATGAAGTGAAAGGTTAAAGAAACTTGTTCAAAGTTGCTTTATTCCAAAAATCAACCATTTCATGCCATGTATTCAAAATTACAAAGTTAAACTTAAACTATGAACATGCAAGATTGGAACATGTTAAAGTGTCAATTTGATTGTTCAAAACATGTATACAAACTAAGAAACACATGTCGCAAGTGAACCAATTGAAAACCAATGAAACTTAAAAAACCACTTTGAACAGTGTTCCGCGAGTGTGTACGTGCAGTTCACCAAAGGCATTCGTGGATCACTACGCAGCAGATCATGGATACCTCCTAGAAGTTGATCTGTATATGCGATCTGCAGCTATGCCTCGCGTGTCACGTGGTGGCCAGACGCTATGTCCCGTGACCTGCTAAAATCCCCTAAGTACGTTGCCCAAGAAAGAATGCCGTCACCGATCGCACCTGTGCGCTTGCCCAGTCCGCACCCAGAGTCGTGCGGTCGTTGCTTGGCGCGTCCGTGCCGCAGCTCTCGTGCCCTATTGCACTCATGCGTTCCTTCTTATCGCACTTGTGTAGTAGTTGGTACAACCTGTCGCACTCCTGTCGCAGCCGCACGCCTAGCACAGTGCTCACCGATGCCTATCGTGACTCACGGGAGGACGGAGTCGCACGCTCGGCACCACCAGCTCCCGGGACGCAAGGGACCGCCAGTCACAGAATGGCGCGATACTCATCCAGGATGAAGAACCTAGCACTAGAAGCATAATGATGTAATTTTAGGTGTTAGTTCATCCTGTATATGTAAATAGCTTAGTTAGTGTTTTTTTTTCCTTTTGCACAGCAAAACAATATCTACTCCTGTCACTTAGAGTTTTTTTGCCAGGACTACTATAGGGGGTGATAAGGAGTTAGACACGAGAACGGTTGTAAAGCGAAAGTTGTAAATCTTGCGATTGCTTAATGAAATGTTATTTCCTATTAAACCACTATGCCTCTAAAGCTTATATATGCATTTGTTTGCTATATTTGTGAGTGCGACACACAGTCGGTTGGATAGGCGGAAGTGATGTGCGGGGCGTCACTTGCCACATGGCTCGTTTTCGCTAAGGGAGACGAACGACCCATGACACTGCGGATCGTAACCCATGGATCACTTCCTACAATAGGCAGTGATTTTCTATTTTTACAGGTTAATGTTCCATTGGATTTCTCATTTTCTGCAGCACTTTTAACCTCAAATTTAACATATTTTTGAACACTTTAACACTAGGAACAAGTTTGAATTATGAAAATACACGTGTGCAAACACAAACTACTCTAATTTTGCATCAAATTCACAATACTTTGCACGGATTGAGCATGACTTCCAAAGTTGCATATTTTGCAAAATTTCAATACTACTTTCAAAGCAACTATGCACACATGTTTCTTTGAGCATATTAAGCATATAAACAAGATCAAACTACGTAAAATCTCTATAAATCACCAAATGACCTTTTTGATCAAAAAATTCATCAATCATGAATAGTAACTTTCATTAGATTCTAACTTCTATAGCACCTCATATAACACATAATGCACATGTTAAACATTCTTATACCTATGAAATGTTAAAGAAGAAGGGATTTTAGAGGCAAACTCATGATTTTGATATTTTGAATCAAACCTGATCTTCATGTTCCGAGTTGCATTATCTACAAAACAAACAAATTAACATACTTTAAACTACATATTACTTAACAAAACAAACTAAAGTTTCACAAAAATGTTAAAAATTGTTGGGTTGCCTACCAACAAGCGCTTCATTTAGAGTCTAGAGCTAGACTTTGTAGGTGTGAGTTTCACTTTTGAGGACCATAACCCAAAGAATACTCCACTCCTTTAGGTGTAGATATGTCAATGAAGTGTATTTGGTCCTTCCTTCTCATTGTTCTTCTCCTTGTGCTTCCAAATCCTACAATTGAAAAATTTGGCACATTATCATCAGATTCATCAATAAAATTCACGTTAAAAGTAGAAGATGAATGTTTCAACACGTCATTCAAATCAAAAGTTATTTCCTTATCTCCTACTTTTAACTTAAGTGTGCCATTTTTAACATCTAAAATTGCAATGGCGGTAGCAAGAAAAGGTCTACCAAGTATTATAGGTATGTTAACATCATCCTCTATATCTAACACAACAAAATCTACCGAGATGATAAATTTGTCCACTATCATTAAAACATTTTCAAGAATACCTAGTGGATGCCTAATGGACCTATTGGCTAGTTGCAATGTAATGTTTGTGCTTTGAACTTCCTTAAATTATAGCCTTCTAGCTATTGACATGGGAAGTAATGACACACTTGCTCCCAAATCATACAATGCATTAGAAAAAGTAACATCACCAATAGTACAAGGAATAGAAAAATTCCTTGGATCTTTGATTTTAGGTGGAAGTTTGTTTTGTATCCTTGCACTACATTCTTCTGTGAGTGCTATGGTTGCAAAGTCATCAAGTTTTTTCATCCTTGTCAATAGGTTCTTCAAAAACTTGTTGTACTTGAGAACCTACAAAAATGCATCTACAAGAGGAATGTTTACATGTAGTTGCTTAAACATTTGTGCAATTCTTCCCAATTCTTTTTCTTGCCTTTCATTCTTAAGCCTTTGTGGAAATGGAATTTGACGTAGAAGAGGAATAGTTTGTGAAGTCATATTTTCAACACCAACTTCATTATCACTTACTATTTCCTTTCCTTTTGCTTCTTTATCATCCGTTTTACTTCCATATTCTTCAATGATTGGTTCTTTTAGCATTCTACTGCTTCTCAATGCAATTGCTTGGACTTGTTCCTTAGGATTAGTTTCTGTTTTACTTCATAACTCCCCTTGTTTCCTAAGGTTCATTTGTTCGGCTATTTGAACAATTTGATTCTTTAAAGATCTTGCCATTCCTAACATTCTGCTTTCAAATTGCTCAACCCTTTCTATTACCTTTTCATTAGCCACTTCCCAAGCCGGTTTATTTTGTGAACATCGGGGTTGAGTTATCATCTTTGGCTCCCTCTACCCAAGATTTGGATGGTTTCTCTACTCGGGGTTATATGCGTTTGAAAAAGGAATATTAGAAGAAGAAGGCTCGTAGTTATTGACATACTAAACTTGTGCACATGAAGATTGATCATGAGAATCACCACATAAATGATAATATGCAACACCAGATGAATTTTGATTACTAGAGACTGAAAGGTAATAACGAGAGTTACGTAGCAGAAAAATAAAAAATGTATTGCCTTAACCATGGATCTCTTTGATATATCTATATGATTATTAGGGGGTTGCATGAAGATTACCTCAAGCACAGAAGATTTCTATGCTACTATGGCAAAGATTGATGTGATCCAAGGAGCGCATACATTTGTTGGATTTGGACTTATACTTGGTGGACTTGAAGAGGCCATTTATATGGATCAAGAAAAGCATAAAGGAGTGAAGTTATGGTTGTGGATCAAATTCATCTACAAAGAAGGCCCAAAAGAAATTGCTAAGTTATCCAAAAACAATCTCATAAGGGGCTAGTTACTTGGACTTGCTTGGAGGGCCCTTGAAATTGCTAAATGGAGGCCCAATGGAGCTTAATGAAGGATGTCCAGCCCATAAAATATTTTTGGATGAATTTTTATAGTTTTTATGTTTTTAGTTAGTTTAACTTGTTAGAATTCTTCTATATTTGTGTTTTTAGCTAAGTACTAGTTTTAGCTTAGGTATAGACTTAGTAGTTGCTTAATTCTTCAATTCTAGAATGTTCTATGTAAGCCTATTTATAGGCCTCTTATTAGTTACGAATTTTAACAAGAATTATTTCAGAAAAATTGTGTGTTTTCTCTATTGTGAGAATTTTCTTGGTTCTTTGTCGATTAAGAACTACTCTTGGTCTTATCAAGGTTGCTTGTGGCGACCACCAACTTTGCTTAGAGTTTTTCTTGAGTTTTTGATCAAGTCTTAGAGTTAATTAGGTTAGACGATTGAACTCACTCAACTTGGTCTAATTCTAGTTGTTCTTAGATGTGCTCATCTTCAAGGGAAGAATTCAAGGCAAAACAACTCCACGTCAAGGGTTCCTTGGTTCACGAATCAAACGAGGTCTTGAGTTCAACGAGTTGCATACCTGAAATCCAAGACTTTCTTGGCAATGCAACCATGCGCACATCAAAGATCCTTCAAAGAAGAGGTTAGATCTACCACAAAAGCCCTCCAAGCGTAGAGCCTCTAACGATATCCACACGAACAACTTCTTTGGGAATCTTGTAAGCTTGCTTGCTTTGACTTTTGAGTATTAGCTCCCTTGAATTAATTAAGAACACAAAAGAAGAAAAAGCCTAACAATTAGGAGAGAGAGAGATGCCTAGAAGAGAGAGAAAGTGGCGTGCCTTTCTCTCTTCAGTTTTTCTCTCACTAGTTTTCTTTTGTGTTGCAATAATAATTCAAGAGCCAAAGCATAGACCTATTTATAGAGGTAGTATTCTAGTCTTTTAGGAAATAAAGCTAATTAGAAACCAAGAAGGTTTAGGAAGCTTACCTTAAGCTAATCCTTCTCCTTTAGGAATTCCATTCCATAAGGAAACCAATTAGTTACTTTATTTCTTTTAGGAAACTAATTTTCTACAAGACTTACAACATTTATAAATAAGTCCTTAAGTTAATTTATCTCATAAATTAACCCCATAAGTATCTCATACTTATCTTAATTATATTTTAACCCACAGATTATGTTCTTTATGTGTCATTAGGTTCCATTCACGTTGGCAATAAATACAAATTATAACTCATTAATTGAGCTAGATAGATTAAACACTTTAATTTATCATTAATTCACAAATAATCAATTCATACTTATAGATCATGAGTGGAGTCTAGCAATGCATCATGACCACACAAGTGGATAGGAAAGTCATATGGTAGACCATACCCTTCAATGATAATTGACGTGGTGTAGATTAGGTATAACAATTATGAACAAAAACACACAAATCAAGTAATAAAAACCTAATCTCCCAACTTATTTCGTAAGTACATAGGTTGGTTGTAGTATTTGGAGTATTAGGTGTCAAATCCCACGAGGAATCAAATGTGTGCAATTACTAGGGCTTTGTCACTAACTTTTATTATCTAAACACAAATGAAAATAACATTCATATGGGATCCCTTCAATAGAGTAGATATATGATTGAGAACTTTTGTAGAATTCAAGCTAAGAAGTCTAGAATATAGATTCCACTAATGAACCAAGCATGAATGACTTACTAAATGTTGTCTTGCTTTGGTTAGAATCCAATTCCATATGTGTCATAACTAGATCTCTCTATGAAATGACAAGACTCCAACTATTCTCATGATGAAACCTTATGAATTCATGAATTGTAGTGATTCACTTAAGCATCCATTATTTTCATATGAAAGACTTAAGCATTACTTGTTCATTTTCCATTGCTACATGCATTTCTCAATGTCAAGTAGCAACTAAATGACTTGTTTAAGTTGGCCATACAAAAACAAGTGTTAAAACTTGAACAAGCAAATAAAAAAATGCAAGCTTAGTAAGTATTATAAGTTAAATCATATTTATTGATCCATTAGCTTCATCTATGATCTAGATGAAACCTTTAGTTCAACATGGTTAATAAGACAAATAAAAGTTCAACTTCAAAGATAGAATTCATGACAACTATTGAAAGTAAAAGAAATAGAGTTTGAGAAATTTTCAACCAATATGAGAATTAGTCCTCTTCTTTATTCACCTTCAAAAGATTGCACTACAAAAGTTTCTTACAATGTTCCTCACCACTCTATTGAAGGATTGAGAGAATTCTACTAATTCTCTACCAAACTAAGTACAAAATTTAAGATTGTAACTACTAACTACTACTAAAAACTTTCTTTTTTCCTTTTTTTTAATACTCTACAAATGACTTCTATTTGTAGACAAATGTTCCTCAAGTCATTTTCCAACTTGTATGAATCATTAATGCACGGAAATGATGAAGATTTGCTTGGGGATTCCAAATGGGCACCAAAGTCTTCATTTATGCTTCCAATGTATTCTCTCACTTATAGAACCCTATCTTCATCTGAAAATGTTTGCAAAAACCAGCTGGAGGAAAATGCAAGTTGATGCCCTCGAAAGTCCAGCCGTTATTGCGATACGCTACTGGCGATACGCGGATGATGATCTGCGTATTGCCAACCATAGATCACATCTTGTGGCTCCTACTTGATTTTTAGATTTTTGCTGAATTGGACCTGATGTGTGCAGGCATTTTCCACGTATTTCCAAGCATTTTGGTGAAGAATTGGATTTTTCCATTATTTTGCACAATTGTTCATTCAAGTTTGTTCAATCAACTTTAGCTCTTTGAATCACCATTAAATTTGATCTTCCTTAACTCCAATTGATCCAAAATAAGTTTTAGTATGATGAACCTGCAATTATACACAAGAATTGTGCATTAATGAAAATTTTGCCTCAAAAACCTTAATTCTCATGAATTGTTGAAAAATGAATCATTTGTAACAAAAAAAATATTATAATTATACTTAAAATATCATCTAAAACATATAATAATATATATAATGATATTGGTAAGTTTATTACTTATCAATAATGTTACCGTGTAATTAATATCCTTTCACCACACTATATCCCAATTAGTCTAAAAAATATAGTGCATACTTTTAAACGACTAATTTATATTTTCTTGTTCAAAAAATATAACTCTCCATGATGTATAACCTTGAAACTACTTCCAAGTTATACTATCACTTCTGCAGAAGATTTATGAGTTAATATTTCCAACAAGTGGCCATAAAAGGGATATACTCTGCTATTAAGGAGTCGTGAATCCTATATTAATTACTCACTATCTTTCCATGCTTCAAACTATACCCACTCTCTAACCTATGGGCTACCCTTTTACGGGCACTGAGGAATAGAGCCAAAGTATAGCAATCCATACTCAAGATACCATGGTAATCTCAAGTCCAAGGATCACTTACACCATTGCCATTAAGAGTTCAACCATTGGCTCTGTAGTTGAAACTTTTGGCAGATCAATCCAATGAACTTGTTCCCAAACAAGCATCTACATACTGGCTTAGGTGTCACACACACCATATGATGAGAGATTGATGGAAGTGACGGTCCAAGACTCTTGAAACCAAGGATGCAACCCAATCTTCTTGACCCCTTCGTTACTTGTCAAAGACCCCAAGAACAACTTGGATTCTTTTGCTTCAAATTCAACAAGATTTGTTGAACTCCCCCCTTAGAGAAGTGATCCTAGACCCCTAACCAACAATGTGGAATAGACACCTAGTCAAAAATCTCTTTGGACAGATTCAAACCCTCAAGAAGAACCCTAGGTGGAATCTTGAATACTCAACAAGAATTGTCAAGAATGCAAGAGCAGTTCTTTCACCCAAGAACAAAGGGAAACTCAATAATGCTCACACGCACAATTGAAGAGAGAAATAATATTATTCTGGAATTTTAACGTGTTGAATAGGGTTCACAAGTGAGCCTTATATAGGCACATGGCTAAGTCATAAAATAGAAAACTAAGCTAACACTACTTTTACCATAACACAAGCTAACAACTTAATTAATTAATCAGCTTAAAAACAAATAACTTGGGCCATAAAAATAACAAACTAAAGCCCACAAACAGCCATGTATAATCCTTCATGCGGGTTCAAGTTCTTGGGCTTCAATCTTGTTCAACTCAAGTCCAAAACATGCAAACAGCCTTGTAGGTTCTTGTTTCATCCACGTAGCTTCATCTTCATGTAATTCCATGATCAAACTTGCAAAGCTTGCTTCAACCTTTTAGCTCTCAACCTAGTCATTGGACCTCTCATATCTTGGAATGGGCTCTTTGCAGCAACACTATGATCACGACTCCCTTGAACTTGAACACGAGCATTGATGTCTTCATCACCATAGTTTATGAGATCAACTACTACTTACCATAAGTAGAGGCAAAGTATGTGCTAGTCGATTCGCATTAATGATGTCCAATCTTATTAATACTATGACTAGGGATATTTAAGAATATGACTTTATGTAATAGAGTCTCATAATTGTAACTCTTACAATCTCTAATACAGAATCAATATTCTAAGGACTTTATCAAACAAACAAGTAACATGGAAATACAAGTATAGATGATAAAGAAAAATGCCACATAAATAATATAACATAAAAAGTGTAAGTACATAGTGCCTCAAACCATCTCGGTTTTAGGGCATACACTAACAAACTACCACTTGCACTAAAACCAATCACTCATTTGTTTTAGGCCAAAAGCATTTGCATGAGCATCATGCTTTTTCTGGGATAAGGCCTTAGTGAGATGATCAACTATGTTGTCATCAGTGGGAACCCTTTCTATCTTTACATCATTTCTACCAACTATCTCCCTAATAAGATGGAAGCGCCTAAGTACGTGTTTGGATTGTTGATGAGATCTAGATTCCTTTGCTTGGGCGATGGCATCATTGTTGTCATAATACAAAGGTATAGGATCAACAATGGAAGGAATCACTCCTAGCTCGATGACAAACTTCTTGATCCAAACAACCTCTTTTGCAACTTCAGAAGTAGCAATGCACTCGGCTTCAGTTGTAGAATTAGCAGTAGTCTCTTGCTTTGAACTCTTTTGATACGCGCATGGTAGCACCTGTTTTGAATTTGGAAGCTTCATCCATGATACTCATCAATTTATGTGATTTAAATGATTCTACAAGGAGTCTTGTGTGTTCAACCATTCTTGAGCTTGGAGAATCCGTGGATCAATCAAGGGAATTGGACTTGAAGATTGCACTTTGGTTTTGGATTAAACATGCATTCAAAAAAAGGGGCCCAAGAAGTAGCATATGGTCTGAAATAATGCATACAAGTTGGGTAAGTTTGATGGACCCAAGTTGAAGGCCTAAAAATTGCAAGATTGAAGCCCAATGGAGTCTAAGGATGGATGGCCCAGCCCATTTATTATTTTATGGCGAATTTCTTTTTATTTTTTAGAAGTTTAGCTTTTATTCAGTTTCCTAAGTAGTTTACGAGTTGCAATCCTTAAGTAATTACCTATTGTGTTAGGATACAACTTAAGTTAACTTTCTAGACTATTCTAGCATGTTTTTAGGTTACTTTTGTAAGCCTATAAATAGGCCAAAAATGTGTTACGAATTTTAATAAGTTTGATGATTAATAAATTTGTGAGTTCTCAAATTGAGTGCTTCTTTCGTTCTTTGCTGATTAAGAACAACCCCCGAACTTGTAGAGTGATTCCAAGTTCAAAAACCCTAGCTTAGAGTTGCCTTATTGGTTTGATCAAGCATTCTAGGTGCTGATTCCTCGAGTTCTTGTTCGTTCCATAAGAAGGTTCAAAGCTTCCTTGAATTTTCGAGTTGTTCATCTTGCGTGTTCAAGGCTTTGGTGCTGATTCTAGAGTCTAGTTCATCCAAGGGGAAAGGTTCGAAATTCATACTTGGTCTTTCAAGCAATTCCACGTTCGTCCGCGCGTATCATCTTCCAGCTCACAGCGCCACCATTTAACGTGAATACAAATTCAGATTGTGACTTACTATCATCCTTGTCTGACTGAAAACTCAGATCAGTGAAACCACACACTTCAAAATTGTGTCCTCTATAAATCAAGAATAATTCTTTAGTTCTTCTCAAGTACTTAAGAATACTCTTGATAGCTATCCAGTGACCTTCACCAGGGTTAGCTTGGAATCTGCTCGTAACACTTAGAGCATAGGAGACGTCAGGTCTCGTACATAGCATAGCATACATAATGGATCCTATTGTCGAGGCATAAGGAACCTTTTGCATCCTATAGGACACATGTCTCTTGAAAGAGTAATCCCATGGCTCATAAGTAAGTACCCCTTCTTCGATTGCTCTATGCTAAACCATTTTAGCATCTTGTCTATGTATGTCAATTGACTAAGACCAAGCAACCTCTTAGACCATAGCTTCTTCGTAACTAGTAGAATCATCATCATCCATGGCTAACATATCATTGCTCTCACTAATAAGAAATCCATATCTCTCAGGAGCATAACATGTTCTACTAGATCTACGAAGACCTTGTGTATCTTGAGCTTCTGACTGTGCCTCATCAATATGTGGTGCAAGCTCTTGTTCCAACTATTGACTACTTTGTGGTTCTTGAATTTCTTCAAGTTTTACTTTGCTTCCATTGCGTCTTTCAAGAATAAACTTTTTCTCTAGAAAGATAGCATGTCTTGAGACAAATACCTTTTGTTCAAGGAGATTGCAGAAATAGTATCCTCGACTATCTTTAGGATACACCACAAGCATACACTTGTTAGACTTAGCTTCTAACTTGTTTGACATGTTCCGCTTCACGTAAGCAGAACAACCCCATATCCTTAAGTAGTTAAGATGAGGCTTCTTACCATACCATATCTCATAAGGTGTGGTATCAACAGATTTTGATGGAACATGGTTGAGTATATAGGAGGCGAAATCTAAGGCATAATCCCAAAACAAACTAGGAAGAGATGCATGGCCCATCATGGAACGTACCATATCTAATAAAGTACAATTCCTCCTTTCAGACATACCATTTAGTTGTGGTGTGGATGGAGGAGTCCATTGAGGAATAATCCCATTTTCCTCTAGATATTATTGAAACTCTTGACTCAAGTATTCTTCACCTTGATCAGATCTAAGTTTTTTAATACTTTTGCCAAGTTGTTTCTCAACTCCAGCTCTAAAGACTTTGAACTTTTCAAAAGCTTCAGATTTGTGCTTCATTAGAAACACATAACCATACCAAGAAAGGTCATCTGTGAAAGTGATGAAGTAGGAGAAACCACCTCTAGCATGGATCGACATTAGGCCACAAACATCGGTATGTATAAGCTCAAGAAGATCACTAGAACGTTCACCTTTTTCGGTAAAAGGTGTCTCGGTCATCTTGCTAAGTAAATAAGATTCGCATGTCCCAAACGATTCATAATCAAATGAGTCCAAGTATCCATCTTTATGTAACTTGGATATGCGTTTCTCATTCACATGACCAAGTCTACAATGCCAAAGGTATGAATGATTCACAATATCTAATTTTTTTTTCTTGATGTTTATATTGAGAATGGACTGTTCCTCATCCAGAATATATAAACCATTAATTAAGGTACTAGTACCATAAGTAATACCATCACGTGAAAAATAGCAACTTTTATTCTTTTGGATTATGGTAAAACCATCCAAATCTAACAAAGAGATAGAAATGATATTCTTAGTAATTACAAGAACAAAATAATAGTTTCTTAATTCTAAACAAAGCCCAGTGGACAAAGAGAGTACATAGGTTCCTAGGGCTAATGTAGCAACTCTTGCTCCATTCCCCACGCATGGCTCAACCTCTCTCTTTGCCAAGAATCTACCATTTTTAAGACCCTGCATATTATTATAAATATAAGATCCAGATTCGGTATCTAATACCCATGAGTCTTGGTTAGTAGGTAAATTTATCTCAATCATAAACATACCAGAGGTTGAAGCTTCACCAAGCTTCTTTGACTTTAGAGAGTCAAGGTAGGCCTTGCAGTTTCTCTTCCAATGCCCATCTTATCCGCAATGAAAGCACGTACCCTTGGGTTTGTCTTTTTTAACCTCGCCTTTAGGCTTGGTCCTTTTCTTCTTGGACTTCTTAAGTCCAGAATTGGGCTTCTTTTTCTTGGAGCCCAAGACAAGCATAACGGTGCCCTTTTCCTTTTTAAGATTGGGCTCAGCAGTCTTGAGCATATTCATCAATTCAGTCAACGTGTACTCAACTTTTCGCATGTCGAAGTGCAGGATGAAATATGAATAGCTTTCAAGGAGGGACTGAAGAATTAAGTCAATACTTAACTCATTGTCAAAGACGTGTCCCAAATCAGCTAATTTTTCAATTAGCCTGATCATCTTTAGTATATGGGCAGTAACTGAAGATCCCTCTGCCATCTTGCACTGATAGAGCTCCCTTGAGGTTTCATAACTCTCAGTCCTTGCTTGTGTGTCGAACATTTCTTTTAAATGCACAATCATGGATGGAGCATGATGTGGTGTAGATTAGGTATAACAATTATAAATAAAAACACACAAATCAAGTAATAAAAACCTAATATCCCAATTTAATTTGCAAGTGCACGGGTCGGTTGTAGTATTTGGAGTATTAGGTGTCGAATCCCACGAGGAATCAAATATGTGCAATTACTAAAGCTTTTTCACTAACTTTTATTATCTAAACATAAATGAAAATAAGAGTGATGTGGAGTCCCCTCAATAGAGTAGATATATGATTGAGAACTTTTGTAGAATTCAACACAAAGAAGCCTAGAACATAGAATCTACTAATGAACCAAGCATGAATGTCCTACTAAGTGTTATCTTGCTTTGTTTAGAATTCAATTCCATATGTGTCACAACTAGATCTCTCTATGAAATGACATGATTCCAACTATTCTCATGATGAAGTCTTATGAAGAGCATGAATTTTAGTGATACACTTAAGCATCCATTACCCTCATATGAAAGACTTAAGCATTACTTGTTCATTTTCCATTGTTACATGCATCTCTCAATGTCAAGTAGCAACTAAATGACTTGTTTAAGTTAGCCAAGCAAAAACAAGAATTAAAACTTGAACAAGAAAACAAACAAATGCAAGCTTAGTAAGTACAAGAGGTTAAATCATGTTTGTTGATTTATTAGCTTCATCTATGGTCTAGATGAAGCCTTTAGTTCAACATGATTAATGAAACAACTAAAAGTTCAACTTCAAAGATAGAATTCATGGCAACATTTGAAAGTAAAAGAGATAGAGTTTGAGAATTGCTTAACCAATATGAGAATTAGTCCTCTGCTTTATTCACCTTCAAAAGATTACACTACAAAAGTCTCTTACAATGTTCCTCACCACTCTATTAAAGGATTGAGAGAATTCTACTAATTCTCTACCAAGCTAAGCGTAATAATTAAAGACTATAACTATTCTCTACTACTAAGACTCTCCCCCAATGCTTTATGATAAGTGTCTAGTTTGCATATTTCTTAGTGTGTCTAGATTAGTATTTTATGCTAGTTTTTAGGGTTTAAATAATGAACAATAGTCACTTTCATGTCTATTTCTTCCAATCTTAAGTTTGTAGCTAAAATGTGCAAATGTGTGGTTTAATATGCAATTCTTTGTATTTTGTAGGTTTTAGCTATAACGATCATCACTTTGGATCAAATGAAGCATATTGGGATGATATTAAATGTGATTTGAAGTTGATGAGAAGTGGCAAGAGAAGAGGACCAATGATGTGGCATGATGAAGCAACGATAGAAGAAGAATTGGTGATGAAAGGATTTCACTGCACCGACATGTTTTGGTAGTTTGGTCAGAACTGGAGCTAGAGAGAGTGAATTGAGATGATTCTTAAAGAAATTTAAAGCTAAGAGAATTATCTACAATTCTTGTGAAGACCTCAAAGTCTGATTCTCACGTTTACAATGTCAAATTGCCACATTACTGAAGCATTCTTGTGCAGCGATGCTCTTCCGATCACGTCTCGGTGTTTTGGCCATATCTTTGTGTACACAACTCCAAATGACCTGATTTTTGTGCTCCTGGAAAGCTAACTCAAAGGGCTATAACTTTTATGTTTAGAGTAAAAGCTAGTTTGGCCAAATTTCTGACGGAACCCGCGGCTGAATCCGCGCCTCGGGTACGGTCAGAAAGTTGTTAATTGAAGCCGCGGCTGTATCCTCGCCGCGGGTTCCGGCGCGGGTTCAGGGGCGCAGATGTACGATTTTGAGGCACTTTGGGGCTATCTTTCAGGGGATTAATTCATACTCCTTGTGGATGGTTAGACTACATCTTTGGAGGGTTTTGGAGTGCTAGAAACACAAGTGGAAAGTGTAGAATAGCATAGAATAGCAAGGGTCTCTCTTGGAGAGATTTTCTCTCTTTGAGAGAGCCACCCCTTTAGATTAGTAAATCTCTCTATAGAATAGTGCTATTTGGAGGATTCTCTTGTAAACATCAAGATTGGAGGAAGAATAGAAGATTTGAACTTGTTCATCAACCAATAAGTTTTCTTTATTCTATTTTTGTCTCTTTCTTGATTTATATGGATTTGTGTATTAAAGTTTTGATCTTTTATGTGAAATCCACCATGGGTATGTGCTAAATTGTTAATCTAGGGTAGAGGAAATTAATGAACTCATGCATGTAATGTGTTTGTGATTATTCATGCTATCTTGCCTTTGTTTGTTCTCTATTTTGGGTTGCATAGATTTGTAGTTGCTTGATCACCAACTATGAATTGTTAGTCGTTATTATGCAACGAGAGTTGGTAATAATGATGGAAAGGAAATAGTTGAAGCCTAGGTTGTATGTCACACGAGAGTAGTGGTGCTCCTAGGTGGGTCAATTAGGCAATTCATGTGGCTAATGAACCAATACTAGTATCTTTACCACGAGAGTAGGAAAGAACTAGTAGGGAGGTAATCATTAACTTGTCACGAGAGTGAAGGTTAAGTATAATTGGGATTGGACCCTAACCAAGACAAGAACCAATAGCATGAGTTGATCTTTTCATTTATATGTTTGCTCATTAGTTAACTCTATGCCCTAGTGTCTTAAGATTGCGAGTTTTCTCCAATATTGTTATTCTATGGAGTTGTTAGTTTAGTTGTTTATTTTATACTTTGTTCTTCACATTGTTAATTGGTTGTTTAGATAATAAAGTGAGTAATAAAACCTTAGTACTTCAATAACCTTTTCCCTGTGGGATGGACCCTGTTGCCCTATACTCAATACGATCTGTGCACTTGCAGTATATAGGGTAATTAGGTTTTATAACTTGATTATTTGTGTGTGATATAATTGGATTATTTGCTATATTTTTAGACCTAATTACACGCCTACCACTTTGCAAATGACTTCTATTTATAGACAAATGTTCCTCAAGTTATTTTCCAACTTGCATGAATCATTAATGCATGGAAATGATGAAGATTTGCTTGGGGATTCTAAATGGGCACAAAAGTCTTTATTTATGCTTCCAATGTATTCTCCCACATGCAGAACCCTATCTTCATCTGAAAATGCTTGCAAAAACCAGCTGGAAGAGGATGCAAGTTAATGCCCTAGAAAGTCCAGCCGTATCGCGATATGCGGACGGCAATACGCGGATGTTCATCCGTGTATCCCATCCGCGGATCACATTCTTGTGGCCCCCACTTGATTTCTGATTTTTGTTGAACTGAACCTGATGTGTGCAATCATTTTCCATGTATTTCCAAGCGTTTTGGTGAAGAATTAGATTTTTCCCTTATTTTGCACAATTGTTCTTTCAAGTTGTTCATTTAACTTTAACTTTTTGAAAAACATTGAGTTTGATCTTCCTTTACTCCCATTGATCCAAAATAAGTTTTAGTATGATGAACCTACAATTATACACAAGAATTGTGCATTAATTTGCTCAAATAAAAATTCTGCCTCAAAAACCCTAATTCCGATAAAAATCCTAATTCTTATGAATTGTTGGAAAATGAGTCATTCACGACCAAAAATACTACAATTATACTAAAATGACATCTAAAACATATCATAATATATATAATAATATTGATAAATTTATTACTTGTCAGAACATCCATCTTAAGATGTTGCTTTTGCAACGCTGGGGTCATAGAGGCTAACATGTGTTAGTGTATGCCCTAAAACGAAGTTAGTTTTTGGGATTTTTTATATTATGCTTATTTCGTGTTATACGTATATGTGTGACATTTTCTTTGTCATTTAATACTTGTTATTTATATTACTTGTTTATTTGATGAAGTCCATAGAATATTAACTGTGTATAAGAGATTGTAAGAGTTACATTGATGAGACTCTTATTACACATAAAGTTATATTCTTAAATATCCCTAGTCGTAGTATTAATGATATTGAACATCATTAATATAGGAAGACTAGCACATACTTTGCCTATACTTATGGTAAGTAGTAGTTGATCTCGTCAACTATGGTGTGTGACACCTAAGCTAGTATGTGGATGCTTGTTAGAGAACAAGTTCATTGGATTGATCCGTCAAGAGTTACTATTCATAGTGCTAATGAATTATACTCTTAATGGCAATGGTGTAAGTGATCCTTAGACTTGAGATTACCATGGTATCTTGAGTGTGGATTGCTATGCTTTGACTCTATTGCTCAGTGCTCGTTAAAGAGTAGCCCATACGGCTAGAGATTGGGTATAGTATGAAGCATGGAAGGATAGTGAGTAATCAATATAGGATTCACCACTCCTTATTATAGGAGAGTATATCCCGAATTGGCCACTTGTTGAAATATGACTTAAAGAATCTTTTGCGCAAAAGTGAAAGTATGACTTGAAAGAGTTTCAAGGTTATACTTTTATGGAAAGTTATATTTCGGGAACAAGAAATCATTAATTAGTCATTTAAAGAGTGCAGCACTACACTCTTAGAACTAATTGGGATATAGTGTGGTGAAAGGATATTAATTACACGGTAACATTGTCATTGATAGGTGTAGTCTACCATATGACTTTCCTATTCACTTGGGTGGTCATGATGCATTGCTAGACGCCACTCATGATCTATAAGTGTAAATTAATTAATTAGTGAATTAATGATAAATTAAAGTGTTAATTTATCTAGCTCTTAATTAATTAATTAATGAGTTATAATTTGTACTTATTGCCTAACGTGAATGGAACCTAATGGGTCACACACAATAAGAACATGGTCTTTGGGTTAAATTGTTATTAAGATAAGTATAAGATACTTATAGGGGTTAATTTATGTGATAAATTAACTTAAAGGACTTAATTATAAATATTCTAAGTCTTGATGGAAATTAGTTTCCTAAAAGGAATTAAGAAGCTATTTGGTTTCCTTTTGGAATAGGTTTCCTAAAGGAATAGGATTAACTTAAGGTAAGCTTCCTAAACCTTCTTGGTTTCCAATTGCTCTTGTTTCCTTAAAGACTAGGATACTACATCTATAAATAAGTCCATGCCTTGACTCTTGAAAGATTGATAAAACACAACACAAAATCTAGAGAGAGAAAAATTGAGAGCATAAGAGGCATTTCTCTCCCTAAGAAAACGCCACCTCTCATCTTCCTAATAGTTAGGGTTTCTTTCTTTATCTTGTGTTCTTCATGATATTCAAGGGAGCTAGCACTCAAAAGGCAAGGCAAGCAAGCTCAAAGGTTCCTAAAGATCATGTTCATGTGGATACCGTTGGAGGCTCGACACTTGAAGGGCTTTTCATGGTAGATCAACACCTTTATCGAATAGGATCTTGCCCTTTGAAGCATAGAAACCTTCTATGCTTGAGGTATTTGTGCTAAACACCCTTTAATCATATAGATTATATCAAAGAGATCCATGACTAAGGTAATAAATTTTTAAATCTTCTGCTACGTTACTCCCCTTATTACCTTACAGTGGTATCAGAGCCTCCTTTGATTATATCTATATGATTTGTGTTTATTTAATTGTTATACATATGGATGGTTTGTTCTTGATGAAATTTGTCTCGAAATTGTTTTAGAAAAATCAAGAGTTTGATTTTTAAGATAAGTTCTTAATTGTTTAAAAGTGTTTTAAATAAATAAGATGAGTTCTTGTGGTTGTATTCAAGGTTTCTAATTTATTTTTCGTGCTAAAAGGGTTTTAACATGTTTTGGTTCAAATGAGTTTTGAAAAAGACCAAAGAATTTCAAAAAACGTATTTTCTGCACACAAACCGTGCGACAAACCGTAGGTTTTTACTCGCGGTTTCACCCACGGTTAAAATCCTGTACTTTCTGTCCACAAACTGCGAATGAAACCGTGCGCTGTTTGTCCCACGGTTTGTAAACCGTGTACAAAACTGTGCACGTTTTGTCCCACGGTTTACTGGTAGAGTTCTAGCGGGATTTTTCCTGATTTTTTGGAAAATGTGAATTTTTGGAATTTTCTCTATAAAAACACTTTCCAATTTTAAATGTTAATATTTGGAAAGTTAAACTTTGGAAACCTACACCTTCTATAACTTTATTTTTAAGACAAATAAATTCAAGAATATTAATCTAATTAAATTAGACCATGTGATTTATGACTAGAATTAAATAATGTAATTTATTTAATTGTTAAATATTATGATGGCATTGTAGATGATTATGGACTATGACCAATGTGATTGAATGGTTGAATTTTTATTAATTTTGATAGTTGGCTTGTATTGGTTTTTTAAAATAGGGCCTGCGTGTCTTGCCTTCTCTATTATTCTCATGTAATTCTCTTCTCACCTAACTCCCCTCGAATGTAACTCGTGATTTCTTAGTCAATATACATGTAATGTACATTGTGTAGGTTAGAGTTAGGTTTTAATTTTCTAAATTGTTTAGAGTAGAATTACATGTGTAATGTACAAATAAGATGGAGATGAAACCAAGGAGCAACTATGGAGGCTCATCAAGAGTTGGAGACCTCCCAAGGAACGCATCAAGGAGTTGATCACGTCCCTTAGGAATTTGACCATATATTTTCCTTAAGGCACGAGGAAAATATCTTAGTAAAGTCCATAATCATCCACGGTTTATTGTGCATGTTTTTATTTTATATGTCGATATATTTTAATTACATGCTATGATGAGACTATATATTGTATAATTAAAACAAAATCCCTCAAATAAATTATTAAGTCACTTGCCTTCCATTATTATAGTAAAAATCATAGTTCTTGCTAAGTGTTGACACATTGGCCTCCGTCAAGGTCACCTTACCTAGAGCATGTTTTTTACTATGAGATATGATCTCCAAATAATGGGTTTGACTTAACAAAAATGCTTAACTTGTTGGTCCCCATCAAGGTTATGGTGTTTTTGAGGCAATATTAAGTCAATATATATAAGTTGTGATATGCGCGGACGTACGTGGAATTGCTTGAAATACCAAGTATGAATTTCGAACCTTTCCCCTTGGATGAACTAGACTCTAGAATCAGCACCAAAGCCTTAAACACACAAGATGAACAACTCGAAAATTCAAGGAAGCTTTGAACCTCCTTATGGAACGAACAACAACTCGAGGAATCAGCACCTAGAATGCTTGATCAAACCAATAAGGCAACTCTAAGCTAGGGTTTTTGAACTTGGAATCACTCTACAAGTTTGGGGATTGTTCTTAATCAGCAAAGAATGAAAGAAGCACTCAATTGAGAACTCACAAAATTAATTAATCATCAAAAACTTATAAAATTCATAACAATGTTTTGACCTATAAATAGGCTTGCATAACAACTTGTAGAAAATTCTAGAAACATAACAAAGAGCACTAGTTGTAACCTAACACAATATGGTAACTTTCTAAGAGGTTACAACTTGTAAACAAAATAGAAAACTTAACATAAAAGAATTAAACTTAAAAATTCGTCCAAAAATTGTTAATGGGCTGGACACCTCCTTTTAAGCACCATTGGACCTCCATCTTGCATCTTTAAAAGGCCTTCCAACAAGTCCAACCAAACCAGCACCTTAGAAATATGTTATGGACCACTTAGAAGCTTTAATTGGACCTTCTTTGAATGTGTATTTAATCCATAACCAATGCATAAACTCTTGGCCCAATGAACACAGTTGAATAGCTTGATCACCAAGTCCATTGAGAGGCCCAAAGTCACGAATTACACTATGGTAATCATAAAGCTCAAACGTTCCTCTCATGATCAGCCATGATTTGATCTCATCTTGGTCCAAACGAGTTGCTCCATGAGAATATCTAAGCATCAAGATTGTAAGCACTCTTAGGATCACATCAAGTTGCCTTCCATTATTATAGCAAAAACGAAGAGTTCCTATGAAGTGTTGACACGTTGGCCTCTGTCACGGTCACCTTGCTCAAAATATGTTCTTGCTATGAGATGTGATCTTTGAATAATGGGTATGACGTAACAAAAATACATAACGAGTTTGGCCGCCATCAACGTTATGACATTTTTGAGGCAATGTTGGGCAACACATAAGATGTGCATATCAAGAGTTGATACTCAACTATCTAGGAGTTACAAGAGTTGTGATTGATAAAAGTTATCTACCTAATTGAAGTTACCTTTGGGGCATTGGCCTCCATCAAACCCAAAGTTAATTAGATGGGATCCTAGTCCACTAGGAATCTCCAATGGATTCCCGAATCAATAGATTGAGGGTTATTGATTTGAAGTAAAATAGTGAGAGCAAACCAAATAAATTCGAAGCCCACATTTTTGTTTTGCAATTATAACATGAAACAAATACTTGTATTATCTTTTCATTTGTTGTAGAACGAATGTACACATGAACACACTTATCACCCTATATCTCCATTTATATACGATTTTATTGGACTAGTGTAGGACTTGAGAATAGTTCTTAAGCACATTTGGCTGTGTCCTTGATACCCACTTCCACTTGTCCAACATTGACAATTATAGTTAGGAAACAATGTGCATACAAGGTGCATAAAAAATGATAATGATATTGCTACTTATATCATAATGTCATCTATAATTTCTAAGCTATAAAAGTAGCACAAATCGATAGATCTTTTGTCTGTGATTGTGCGTCTCAAAGAGTTGTTGATACACAATCTTGGACCATTAGATATGAGATATCTAAAGAGTAGTCTATCAAGGAAGAAAGGGGCACTTTATCGCTTGTCAAGGAAAAATCCTAGCGTGGTCTTGAGAAGACCCAAGTAGCTATGACAAGGCTTAAAGGTGTGAAAAAAAAGGACAAGTCTAAGGGTATATGTTTCCAATTCTATTGGAAAGGGAATTGTAAGGCTCATTTCAATACTAAGAAGATAAAGAGGCCTAGTGAAGCTTCTACTTCTAAGTATGTTTATGTTTGAGATAAATTCATCTACTAATTAAGACCATTGGGTATAAGATACCAGATGTGGATCCCATTTTGTAAAAATATGCAAAGGTCTTAAGCATGGCAGACAATAAGCAAAGAGAAAGTCAAACTACGTCTGATGAATGGAGCAAGAGTTGCTACACAAGCCATAGAGACTTATACTCTCTTTACCAATTGGGCTTGTTCTAGAATTTAAAACACTATTATTATGTTCTAATACTTGCAAAAGAATATTAAATCAATTTCACATTAGATGTGGATAGATTGACCATTTACATGAAGAATAAATGTTCTTTTACGTAATGGTGTTCTTTGTGGTATTAGATCATTAAAACAACATTTTACAAATCCTAGACCTTGATAAGTCCATTCTCAAACACAGAAAAAACTTAATATTTTTGAAACAACTATCCTTCTGGCATTATAGACTTGGTCATGTGCGCGAGTGCAAATTGAGTTTTCTTAGTTCTTTGGCTAAAGAACTACTCTTGATTGCTTGGCAAGGCGTTTGTTGAGTATTCAAGAATCTCACTTAGGGTTCATCTTTGAGGGTTTGAATCTGTCCAATAGGATTGTCGACTAGGTGTCTACACCACGTTGTTGGTTAGGGGTCTAGGATCGTTTCTTAAAGGGGGGAGTTCAACGAATCTAGTTGAATTTGAAGCAAAACAATCCGAGTTGTTCTTGGGGTCTTCGACAAGTTACGAAGGGGTCAAGAAGATTGAGTTGCATACTTGGAATTCGAGAGTCTTGGACCGTCATCTCTTCCGTTGAATGCATCAATTGGTATCAGAGCCTTGGTTCATCTTGAAATCCAGGTTTTCTAAGCCAAATTTTCCTTTGGAAGATTTTGGTTATATCCCTTTTTTTCTTTCTTCTTGAATTCTTTTGTGTTTTGTTATCGTTCTTGTGGTGTCCTTTTGCGTTTGTTCTTGCTATCCAATCTGTCCAACTTTGTTTCTCTATGTTTCTAGTCACTTTAATTCGTGTTTTGTGTCTTTTGTTCGTGATTTAGGGTAGTCCTAGTCTATAGAGTCGTTCTTGCTATTTGCATATCAAGAATTCTAGGTTTTTGTGTGGTTTAAACTTATTTTCTTGACTTTTTTAATTGTTCTTTGGTATTTTAATGTTTCTTGTGTTAAAATTTTTGAGAAAATTGAATCTTGGCCTAAATAAAAACCTTAAAACAATTTTCCTGAAGATTACTCTTGATTTTTGGTAAAAAAAAAAAGTCGTACTGTTCATCGGCACTGTAGCGGAACTATTCACTCGCTGTCATTGTTCACGCTAGGGTTTACTATTCATTGACGGGAGTACCGTTCATCCGAAAATTTTTTTTTGCCAGAAGTTTCTTTCAATTTATTTTTGTTTGTTTTTTGGAGTTGAATTTTGTATTTTGTGAGTTGTTGGTGTTGTTAAAAAAAAAAAAACAGAGAGAGGTTGTTAGAATTGAAAAAAAAAAAATTTTGTGAGTAGAAAAAGGCAAATTTGTGAGATTTTATAAGAAAAGCCAAAAGTTGGGTAAAAAAAAAAAGTCTTGCATAAAGAAAAGTCGTGCAATACAAAGGAAAGCGAAAGAGGCGTGCATGGTGATAAAAGCCGAGCACACGAACTAAACTAATTAAACTAAAGTATATTTGGCTGGAATACTGTCCTTGTGCAACCGAATAGATCTGTTGAAACATCCAGATCGTTGGACAGAGAACAACGCCACGTACGAAAGTTTAATTGATCAAATTCTACTCTTCTTGTTTCTTGGTGTTTTGGTGGAGTTTCTTGTTATTTCTGTTTGAACATAAGTGCATTAAAGTTATTAAAGAACTTTTGAAAATCAAGATTTCTACAAGAAAAAGCCTACACACTAGGGGTGTCATACGTGCTTCTCAAATCTGAAATTTCTAGTGTCTTGATTTCTTGACTTCTATTTGGTTCAAACCTTACTCTAGGCTTCCATTTTCACTACTACTCATCTTGAATACTTGATTGGAGTTTTTGTCAAGCTCAATTGAGCAGGTTCTTATCCAAAGTCATACAAGGTAAGCTCAAGGAGTGGTAAGAGGCTAAGGTGTGAGCTCATCATCGGGTAAAAGCCAAGTTTCATTGGTGTGCATACACGAGTGAAGAGTGAATCACGAAAGGGAAGTGAGTGAGGATATCTTTCTTGATTTTTCTTGTGCTACTAACATTTTTGTGCAGGTTTTTACTTTTATTTTGATAGGTTTCTATTATGGGTGAACAAAGTGAGCAAAGACTCAGTGCTTTAGAGTTTAACATGCGTGCCATGCAAGATGAATTTAGGCGTGTGTTCACCAAGTTGGAGGACATTGACTCAGGCTGTCAAGGGAAAATCACATGTGGCTCAGAATGCTCGAGGTGATGATTTTGATGATGGCTATGATTCTGAGGAAGTAGTGTCCCGTCGAGGGAGGAGGGTTTCTCAACAACGTGATAGCAATTTGGGGAGCATAAAGATGAAAATTCCACCATTCAAGGGGATGAATGATCCAGAGGCATACTTGGAGTGGGAACGAAAGGTTGAGCACGTGTTTGATGTTCACAATTATTCTGAGGAAAAGAAAGTTCAACTTGCTGCAGTTGAGTTTGTGGAGTATGCTAGCATTTGGTGGGATCAACTTGTGAAGTCTCGTAAGAGATGTGGGGATGAACCAATTCGCACTTGGGCTGCCATGAAGGTGATTATGAGGAAAAGATTTATTCCAAGTCACTATTCACGGGATTTGCATAGGAGGCTACAAACTTTAAAGCAAGGTTCTTCCACAGTTGATGAATACTATAAGGAGTTGGAGACACTCTTGATTCGTGCTGACATCCAAGAGGATGAAGAGGCCACCATTGCCCGATTTATAGCTGGTTTGAATTCTGAAATTGCAGATATTGTAGAATTACAACATTATGTGGAGCTTCAAGACTTAGTGGAAAAGGCACAAAAAGTGGAGCGCCAACTCAAAAGCAAGAGGAACCGAGGGTTTGGAGGGGCTCAAAGCCGTGGCACATGGAGGGACTCTCGAGATAGAAAGTTTGATCAAATGCCACAAAAGCCCAAGGAGACTTGGAAGAAGGGTGAGTCGAGTTTCATGAGCAATAAGCCAAGGGGTGAGAATTCTTCATCTAAGCCACCAAGCAAGGGTAAGATTGAAACTCCTATGAGGCAAAGAGATGTTAAATGCTTCAAGTGTCAAGGTTATGGGCATATCTCATCTCAATGTCCAACTAGAAGAAACATGATCATCCTTGATAATGGAGATGTGGAGAGTGAGCATTCAAGTGATGATGAGATGCCTCCACTCGAAGGTCCTAGTGATGATGATTCTGTTGAAGGGGGACCCGAGGATGCCATTCCATCTAGTGGTGAAGTGTTAGTGACTAGAAGATCATTGAGCATCCAACCAAAGGAGGAGGAAGAGGAGATGCATAGGGAACATATATTCCACTCAAGATGCTTGGTTCAAGGCAAGGTATGCAGTGTTATTGTTGATTCTGGTAGTTGCACTAATGTAGCTAGTACCTTGTTTGTAGAGAAATTGAAGTTGCCTACAATTCGACATCCAAAACCATACTTACTTGCAATGGTTGACGAATTTTGGAGATGTGAAGGTAACCAAGCAAGTGCTAGTGGCATTTGCTATTGGAGGATACAAAGATGAGGTACTTTGTGATGTAACTCCAATGCATGCATGTCACCTTATATTGGGTCGTCCTTGGCAATTTGATCGAAGAGTCTATTATGATGGTTTCAAGAATACATGTCGTCTGAATTGGAAGAAAAAGGAGTTCATCTTAAAGCCGCTCACACCATCAGAAGCTTATAAAGATCAAGTTAAAATAGCTGAAGAGTGTAAGGCGAGAGTTAAGGAAAAGAGTGCTCATGAGAGGAAGGAAAAGAGTGAAAATTGTTTGAGCATGAGTGGTAAAAATTCTAGAAAAAGTGAGGTAGTTAGTGAGTGCAAGAGTGTTTTACTTGTGAGGGCTAATTCTCTTGTACCAATGTACTCTCAAGAAGAGATTTATTTTGCTAACTCAGTTACCTATACTTTTCCTAGTGTTTTTGTGTTGTTTTTGCAGATTGATCCTCAAGTAAAAACGTCACATGCTTGTTGCTTTGAAGTGAAGTTTGCAACCGCCATTGAGTGTCCATTGAGCAAAGAAATTCAAGCCTTGAGAAGGATTCACTTAAGGGGCGATGAACTAAGTTTTAACGCCACAATCTTGCAACACAATTTGCTAACTTTGATTGATTGGTGGCGAGGGTTTTTACGTTTTATTTGTTTGCGTTCTTTTTGTTTACATTTTGGATTTTGTTTACACTTAGTTTGTTTTAAATTACACATTACAATTTGTTTTATGTTAGATTATGATGGTTTAAGTGATTTGAAGTCTTTGTTGCATGATTATTCACATTGCATTGTTAGGATTAGGTTGCATTCAAGTATGCATGAATTCTATTTTGTAGTCTTGTGTGATTTTCAGCTTGGCTTAATTGAGTCTTCTAGTGTTATCATGCATGATTCTTCTATTTTGAATATTTATTCAAGTTCTTATGCATTAATTGAACATGTTTGGTTATCTTATGTCATTAGATCGCTTATGTTAGTGATCTGTCCAAGTATTTTCATTGTTGTAAGCATTCTTGATTCTTGTTTATGTGTTGAGTTTAGCACTTCTAGTTGTCACATGCATACATCCTTGGATTTGGTCATTGGTTATGATGAGTCCAACTTAGTTCATTCTATTTTATCAAGTTTCATTGCTGATTCATCAAGTGTTTTTAGTATGTTGCATCTATACTTGTTACCTTTAGTTCATGTGTTTAAGGATTATGCACATCTTAGGGAGTTCATTGTCTTAAACTATGATCGTACTTGTTTAACTATCTTACTTGTGTATGATTCTCATAGTTCTGATTATGTGTGTGTGGAAGTTTACCTTATTGAAGGTATGTGTCATGACTTGAATTTAAGTTTACATGGTACTTATTATAGTTTTTATGATGTAGGCGATTCGAGGACGAATCTTCGCGAGGAAGGAGGGAATGATAGGATCCCTTGGACGTCTACACAAGAGATGCATGTTGATTATGGAGTTGGTGATAAAGTAGCTCGTGTGAAGCTTAAAGAGGCATTGATTGCTCATGAACTTGGTGAACGAGCTAGCAAAAGTTGGCCAAATTGTCTATACGAGTTTTTGATGCTAAGTGGACTTGGATTCGGTTGAAGAGCCCGTTGTTCTTTTATGGGCTTAAGTTCGTTAGTTTAATAGCCCAAGTTGTTCTTTTATGCTATTTTTATTAATTAAGTTGTACCTTAAGTTGTTACTTTGTGTTATGGTACAACTAGGGTTAAGTTAGTTTCCATATTTAGTTTATATCTTGATGTTATGTGCCTCCTTATAAAGGGGGTTACTATTCATCCGAATTTTGGAACAACATTAATCAATGATATTGAGTTTTTCTCTTCAATTGTGCGAGAGTGCAAATTAAGTTTTCTTAGTTCTTTGGCTAAAGAACTACTCTTGATTGCTTGGCAAGGCGTTTGTTGAGTATTCAAGAATCTCGCTTAAGGTTCATCTTTGAGGGTTTGAATCTGTCCAATAGGATTGTCGACTAGGTGTCTACACCACATTGTTGGTTAGGGGTCTAGGATCGTTTCTTAAAGGGGGGAGTTCAACGAATCTAGTTGAATTTGAAGCAAAACAATCCGAGTTGTTCTTGGGGTCTTCGACAAGTTACGAAGGGGTCAAGAAGATTGGGTTGCATAGCTTGGAATTCGAGAGTCTTGGACCGTCATCTCTTCCGTTGAACGCATCACATAATAGTTGTATACTTGGAGTCGTTCAATTATGAATCGTTTGAGACATGCGATTCTCATTTACTTAGAGAGATGACCAAAACACCTTTTATCATAAAAAGTGAATGTGCTAGTGATCTTCTAGGGCTTCAACATATAGATGTTTTTGGCCCAATGTCGATCAATGCTAGAGGTTGTTTATCATGCTTCATCACTTTCATGGATGATCATATGGGATATGATTGTGTATCATATGATATACAAATCCATGGCCTTTGAAGTGTTCAAAAGTCATTAGAATTGAAGTAAGAAAAACAAGTTGACAAGAGTATTAAAACACTAAAGATTTGATCTATGCAGATAATACTCAATGTCAAGTGTTTCAAAATAATTAAAGAAGAATGTGACTCTTTCTCAATGTCTCCACTTGACACACCATTGTTGATGATGTGTGAAAGAGGAGAAGTTGTACCCTATGAGATATGGTGCAAACCATGATGAGCCATACTACAATGCCTAACCTCATTTTAGGGGTTCTTGTCTTAGACACCAACTTCTATACACTCAACTAATGTTTATTTGTGGGGTATCCTTGTGAAAACATTGGACACTACTTCTATAATCCCCTGACCAAAATGTTTGCCTCAAGAAATGTCTTTTTCTAGAAAAATAGTTATTCTTAAAAGAGACAGTGGGAGCAAGATAGAATTTGAAAGGTTCAGAACCATGAATTGACAAAGATCAATAGTTGGAACTACAACTTATGCCACATGTTGATGAGGTGCAACGGAAGCTCAAAGTGCACAAAATCTTCAAAAAGACTGGTAGAGTGCATTATACTCTGGAGAAATGTAGTTTTCTCACATATGAGAGACATAGATTTCTCATTAGCAAGAGCAATAATGTACTAGTCATATATGATGACAAACCTACTAGTCACGAAGAGGCTTTGTCTAATGTAGACTCCTTGACGTGGCATGTAACACCCTAGAAAATGCACATATAAGAAGCATTTTTTTTTATTATTTAGGGTTAAGTGCTAATCTTAGAATTATTAGTTGGGAGATTTCTTGAGTTAATTAAGTTAATTAGTTAAGATTTTCATTCTAAGCAAGAACACTTAGGTACTAAAGTTAGAATAATTTCTCTTGACCATTTAACTTATAGTAGTGTTTAAATTTTTACTAGTTCATTTCACTATTTTCTAGTCTTTTGACTACTTGAAATTTTGCTCAATTTTATTCAAAAGTTTCACTTATTTTCTTACCTTATTTTCTTTTTCCCTTGGCCGAAATTTTTCTCTCTCTTTTCTTTCTTTCTTGGCCGAATTTCTCTCTCTTTTCTTTTCTTTTCTTTAGGCCGAAATTCTTCTTTTCTTTCTTTCTTCATGTGGCCGGTTCTCTCTCCCTAATTTACCCTATTTGTGTTTTAATAATTTATGTTTTTTTATTGTTTATATTAAGTGATTAGAGTTGATAATTTTTACCAATTAAATTAAACCAAGTTGCTAAACTTGCATTAAATGCTCTCTTTTTACTTTATTCTTGTAATGATTTTATTGGCTAATTATTTTCTCACCTTTTCTTCAATTCTTTTTCATTTTTCCTAGACTATTTCTTTCTCTTTTTCTTCTCACCTTGGCCGCCCATACCTTTCTTCTTTCCCCATTTTTGCTCTCAACTTCTTGGACTTTCATCTCTCAAGTTGGCACAAATCAACCATAGGAAGTGGATTTCTATCTTTTCTAATCAAAGTTCTAAGCATATCTAAGGTATTTACCATGAACTTACCTTATTAATTTCATGTTTTAATTAGTTTTATTCAAGTTTAATACCAAGTTTCTTGTTAAGACTACTTGAAGAAATTAGTTAGAACTTGATATATACTTGTTAGATAAATTGTTCTTATGGTTGAATAGACTAGTATGTGGCCTTGGAACCTTGAAATTTCATGAAGAACATGTTGTTTGGGTGAAAGTTCTTGGAGCTTAATCCTTGAGATTTAGTGAGATTTTGATTGAATTTGAGTTTGGATTGAACTAAGAAGTTGTAGAACTTGTTGAATTATGGGTTTGATGATTGAAATCTTGATGAAAAACAAGATTGGAAAGGCCGAAATTTAGGGGAAATAATGCCCAATTTTTGTTAGAAAACCCTAGAATAAAAACCCTAAACCCTAAACCCTAGAAAAAAAAACTAGAATTTAATGGGGTATTTCTTGAATTTTCTTACTAGGTTAATTAGGGTATAAATTGGGTTTTTCATTAGATTATTTCTTTCAATTTGCAGGACCCGATAGTGAGACCCGACCCTTCTACGAGATATTTTCTTAGGCACCAGGTGAGTGTCTTTATGTGTGCATGATGCATGGAATGTGATAATTTTATTTTGTGACTATTATGCTTAACTTGCAAATATTATGTGAGTACATGTGTTATTTGAGGAAAGATGTGTACTTACATCGCATCTATTCCACAATGTGGTTCACGCTTTTATTATTTAAAAATGTTATTTGTGTGTGTGAGACTACCGTGACTAACGTCACTGTTATTTCACGGTTAGTCAACCGGGCTGCAAGTGGGAGGACATAAGGTGCTGGGTGTTTTAGGGTGTGATGTTCTTTCCTTTTGAGTTGTGAATCCTCAAAGAGGCCAACTCCGGAATGAACTTTCTTGATTGTGTGTTGGCCCTCCAGGGTTGAGATTTTTCTCCCCCGGATGTGGTAGCTTGTACGGAGGTTATAAGGTGATTGGCGGTTAGGGCTTGTGATTGATAAAACTGATATGTTCCTTGATAAAGACCTGAGCTATTATCTCGGTCCAAATATCGTGGCTACATGATCAGTACCTGCTCCTCTACGGTTAAGCTTGCTTCCGTAGTTGAGCCCTGTATCCGCCAGTGACTACATGTGAATTAAATTGCTCATATATTGTTTATTTAATTTATTGATTATTTTAATGACCCGAAATCATGAGTGCTTGGTATGATTGCATGAACTGGACATTCACTGGGCTATTATAGCTCATTCCATTTTATTTGTTTTCCTTTACTCAGGTCAACTGAAAAATTAAAGCTGGACCAACTGGTTTTTGGGTTATTGTAAGTGTTTTAGTTGTTGTAATAGTCGCACTATGTTAGGCTATTATTGTGAAAAAATTATGTAAATTATGACTTGTAACTTTTTGATATGACTTGTATCTTTAAGTTAAATAATAAGAGTTTGTTTTATTTTATTCCATGTCACTTCATGTTATTTTATTTTAAAGTTAAGTACGTTTGGATTTTCACGTGAGTGCGTGCATCGAGACCTGGCGAGAGCTAGGCAGGCAGTCCGCTAAGCCCTTTGGTGCGCCTCTGGGCAAGGTGGGGCTGTCACATGGCAAGATGCCACAAAATCCAAAATGGATTCCATGTACAAGAACAAGGTGTAGACCTTGCTCAAGTCACCTAATCGGATGCAAGTAGGTCATTATGAGAAAGACTGACATGGATGGTAACTGTAGTTGCCTATAAAGCAAGGTTAATGGAAAAAGGATTCAATTCGAAGGCTTGACTTTAAAAGAAACCATTCCACCATTGACCATGCTTAAATCCATTTAAGATTTTACTTGCAATAGCTGCTTTTATGGCTATGACAAATGGATATGAAGACTCCATCCCTTAACAGGAATTAAAAGGTATGTATATGACACATCCTTTGGGCCTTCACTTCCATTAATAGGCATTAGGTACGCATGCTTCAAGGGTCCATTTATGGACTCTTGCAAGTGTCAAAGTGTTGGAGCATTTGTTTTGATAAGATAATCAAAGAGTTTAGATTTTCTTGAAAACAAAGACAAGCTTTGTATAAATGTAAAGTTGAGTGGGAGCGTTGTTATTTTCTTGATACTATATGTGGATGACATATCGTTGATGGAAACAACATACTTTAAAGGTAAAGATATGGTTGTACAAGAATTTCTTAATAAAGGAGAGGCAATCTCTAATCTGGGAATTAAGATCTATATAGATAGATCCAAGAGGTTGTTTGGTCTCACTAAATCCAAGTACATAGGCCAAAGATGCTAAGGGTTTAGTATGGTGCAATCAAAGGAGGGCTTTTTCTTATGTGATAGAGCTTACTCTTTTGAGAGACATGTGTCTTTGACACTTGTCGAGATTGGTAGCGTGAAATAGATTCCAACTGCTTCTGCAATGGGTTATATTTTGTATGCTATCCTATGTACAAGACCTGATGTCTCCTAGCTTTAAGTGTTACGAGCAATTCTAGTGAGTGTCACTAGATGGTTATCAAAAAATATTCTTAAGTACTTGAGAAGCACTAAAAGACTATTCTTGACAATGGAGATCACACTTCGGAAGTGTGGGATTTAAATATACAAGCCTTTAATCCAATAGGGATGATAAGTAAATCATGAGATGAATTGGTGTTCATGTTGAACTGTAGTAGATAGAAGTGTTCTATGATAGACACTACAACATATTTTACAACAAAGGCTGAATACATGGTAGCTTTAGAAGTTATTATGGATCAAGAGGTTCTTTGTTGGACAAAGAATAGTTCGTTCTATTGTTTTATGAAAAGAATTGTGCCATCGCTTAATCAAGGAACTAAAGTCTCATCCATGATCCTAAAGTGTATTTAGGTGCCACCATCTATTTGTAGAAATAGTTTGGGTCAAATGATGAAAAGGTAGAGGAAGTTCCCACAAGGATAATGCCACTAATCCTTTCACGATAGTCTTGTCCCAGAATAGGTATGATAGTCATGCTTAACATTGTCATTGATAGGTGTAGTCTACCATATGACTTTTCTATTCACTTGGGTGGTCATGATGCATTGCTAGATGCCACTCATGATTTATAAGTACAAATTAATTAATTAGTGAATTAATGATAAATTAAAATGTTAATTCATCTAGCTCCTAATTAATTAATTAATGAGTTATAATTTATACTTGTTGCCAACGTGAATGGAACATAATGGGTCACACACAATAAAAACATGGTCTTTGGGTTAAATTGTTATTAAGATAAGTATAAGATACTTATGGGGTTAATTTATGTGATAAATTAACTTAAAGGACTTAATTATAAATATTCTAAGTCTTGATGGAAATTAGTTTCCTAATAGGAATTAAGAAGCATTTGGTTTCCTTTTGGAATAGGTTTCCTAAAGGAATAGGATTAACTTAACTTAAACTTCCTAAACCTTCTTGGTTTCCAATTGGTCTTGTTTCCTTAAAGACTAGGATGCTACATCTATAAATAAGTCCATGCCTTGACTCTTGAAAGATTGATGAAATACAACACAAAATCTAGAGAGAGAAAAATTGAGAGCATGAGAGGCTTTTCTCTCCCCAAGAAAACGCCACCTCTCATCTTCCTAATAGTTAGGGTTTCTTTCTTTATCTTGTGTTCTTCATGATATTCAAGGGAGCTAGCACTCAAAAGGCAAGGCAAGCAAGACCAAAGGTTCCCAAAGATCATGTTCGTGTGGATACCGTTGGAAGCTCAACACTTGGAGGGCTTTTCATGATAGATCAACACCTTCATCGAATAGGATCTTGCCCTTTGAAGCATAGAAACCTTCTATGCTTAGGCATTTGTGCTAAATACCTTTTAATCATATAGATTATATCAAAGAGATCCATGGCTAAGGGAATAAATTTTTAAATCTTCCCCTGCATTACTCCCCTTATTACCTTACAACATGATGCATGTTGCAGCATCATTGGCGGCCTTGTGCATCTCATATGCATCTATTTCCTCAAGCGATGCATTAGCAGGAGGAGAAGGGGGAATAGGTTGATCAAGGACATACTCAATTTTCTCATGTTTGAGAACTATTCTCAAATTGATATTCCAGTCCTCAAAATTGGTATCATTGAGTTTATTGTCGAGTATAGGTCACAGATTCACGTTAAACATTCTACAAAAAGTAAAGACATAAAATAAGTATTCGTTTTATGTTATATGTGCAAACCAAATAATGTGGATTTGTAAATTTATTTGGTTTGCTCCCACTATTTTACTTCAAATCAATAACCCTCACTATTGATTCGGGAATCCGTTTGGAATTCCTGGTGGGATAGGATCCTATCTAATTAGCTTTGAGCTTGACAAAGGCCAACAACCCAAAGATAATTTCAATTAGGTAGGCAACTCTTACCAATCACAACTTTTGTGACTCCTAGATAGTTAGATATCAACTCTTGAGATCTAACATTGCCTCAAAAATACTATAGCCTTGATGCAGGCCAGCAAGTTATGTATTCTTTTTAAGTTATACCCATTATTCAGAGATCAAATCTCATAACAAAAACATATTTCTAGTAAGGTGACCTTGACAAAGGCCAACAAGTCAACACTTAATAGAAATTCTTCGTTTTTGTTATAATAATGGAAGGCAACTTTAATTGGCGACTTAATATTTAGTTTGAGGGATTTTAGTTTAAATATTAATGTCTCATCACATTATGCAATTAAAATATATCAACATATAAAATAAAAGCATAATAAACGTGGATGATTATGGACTTTAACTAGTAATATTTTATTCGAGCCTTGAAGAAAATATTTGGTCAAAAAATTCCCAGGAGACGTGTCAACTCCTTGATGCACCTCCTTGGTTGCTCCTTGGTGCCATCTCCATCTTCTTGTACATTACACATGTAATTCTAATCTAAACAATTTAGAACATAAACCTATTCCTAACCTATACTTTCTACATTACAAGTATTGATCAAGAAACCTTAAGTTACATTCGAGGGGAGTTTAGGTGAGAAGAGAATTACATCAAAATAATAGAGAATGAAGGACAGGCAGGTCCTATTTTAAAAACCAACACAAGCCAACTAAAATTGAAATAATAATTATTCAATCACATTGGTCTAGTCCATAATCATCCACCATGCTATCATACTATTTAACAATTAAATAAATTACTTGATTAATTCTAGTCATAAATTACATGGTCAAATTAAATTAGATTAATGTTCTTAAATTATTTGTCTCAAAATAATGTTATAGAAGGTTAAGGTTTCCAAAATTTAACTTTCTAGATATTAACAATTAATATTGAAAAGTGTTTTCACAAAGAAATTGCCAAAAATCAAGTTTTCCAAAAAATTAAAAAAAAATTTCTCGCAGCTTCTGTTCAAAATCTGCAACATAATCCACAGGACTATTTGTGCAAATCCATCTGCGAATTGCTGTTACGTATGCGATCCGCAGGTGCAAGCCGCCGGTACGAGCCCGCGGATGCGTGGCATAACCAATCCATGTTCGAGACCGCAGCGCGGGTAACCCTGTGGCTTCAGACAGAGACTTACGATCTGCGAGTCGTGGGTCCAGCCGCGAGTAAGCTGGCTTTCTGCAATTTTTCTAGTTACGATTTTTGATAATTTTTCAAAACTCTTTTGATCTAAATCGTGTAAAAACCCTTTTAAAACATAAAAATAATTTAGAAACCATAAAAACAACCTTAAGAACTCATCTTAATTATTTAAAATACTTTTAAACAATCAAGAACTTTTCTTAAAAATCAAACTTTTGATTTTTCTAAAACAATTTAGAGACAAAATTCATCAAGAACAATCTATCCATATTTATGACAATTAAATAAACAACAATCATACAAATATAATCAAAGGAGGCTCTGATACCACTATTAGGTAGTAATGAGAGTTACGTAGCGAAAAATAAAAATTTTATTACCTTAACCATGGATCTCTTTGATATATCTATGTGATTATAAGGGGGTTTGCATGAAGATTACCTCAAACACAGAAGATTTCTATGCTGCTATGGCAAAGATCCTTCAAAGAAGAGATTAGATCTGCCACAAAAGCCCTCCAAGCGTAGAGCCTCTAACAATATCCATTCGAACAACTTCTTTGGGAACCTTGTAGGCTTGCTTGCTTTGATTTTTGAGTGCTAGCTCTCTTAAATTAATTAAGAACACAAGAAAAGAAAACAATTACGAGAGAGAGAGAGACACCTAGAAGAGAGAGAAAGCGGCGTGCCTTCCTTTCTTCAATTTTTCTCTCACTAGTTTTCTTTTGTGTTGCAATAATAATTCAAGAGCCAAAGCATGGACCTATTTATAGCGGTAGTATTCTAGTCTTTTAGGAAATAAAGCTAATTAGAAACCAAGAAGGTTTAGGAAGCTTACCTTAAGCTAATCCATCTCCTTTAGGAATTCCATTCCATAAGGAAACCAATTAGTTTATTTTTTTTAGGAAACTAATTTTCTGCAAGACTTACAATATTTATAAATAAGTCCTTAAGTTAATTTATCTCATAAATTAACCCCATAAGTATCTCATACTTATCTTAATTACATTTTAACCCAAAGATTATGTTCTTTATGTGTGTGACCCATTAGATTCCATTCACGTTGGCAATAAGTACAAATTATAACTCATTAATTGAGCTAGATAAATTAAACACTTTAATTTATCATTAATTAACAATTAATCAATTCATACTTATAGATCATGAGTGGCATCTAGCAATGCATCATGACCACCCAAGTGGATAGAAAAGTCATATGGTAGACCATACCCTTCAATGATAATGTTATCGTGTAATTAATATTCTTTCACCCCACTATATCCCAATTAGTCTAAAAAATATAGTGCATACTTTTAAACGACTAATTTATATTTTCTTGTTCCAGAAATATAACTCTCCATGATGTATAACCTTGAAACTACTTTCAAGTTATACTATCACTTCTGCAGAAGATTTATGAGTTAATATTTCCAACAAGTGGCCATAAAAGGGATATACTCTGCTATTAAGGAGTGGTGAATCCTATATTAATTACTCACTATCTTTCCATGCTTCAAACTATACCCACTCTCTATAACCTATGGGCTACCCTTTTACGGGCACCGAGGAATAGAGTCAAAGTATAGCAATCCACACTCAAGATACTATGGTAATCTCAAGTCAAAGGATCACTTACACCATTGCCATTAAGAGTTCAACCATTGGTTCTATAGTTGAAACTCTTGGCGGATCAATTCAATGAACTTATTCCCAAACAAGCATCTACATACTAGCTTAGGTGTCACTCACACCATAGTCTATGAGATCAACTACTACTTACTATAAGTAGAGGCAAAGTATGTGCTAGTCTATCCGCATTAATGATGTCCAATTAATTACTTTATTTCTTTTAGGAAACTAATTTCCTACAAGACTTAAAATATTTATAAATAAGTCTTTAAGTTAATTTTTTTTAAACAAAAATAGCACAAATTAGAAAAATACAGAAAAGGAACTTGAATCAAGCTGAAAATTACATAAAACTGCTTTGAGGCCCCCTTGCACTGACGAAGCATAAACTTAATAGAGTAATTAAACTAAAATCGTACCAAAACAAACTAAAGGAACTAAATTGCTACTTTATTCTGTTATTGACCTTGAAACCTCAGTTCTTTGCAACAAGGCAGGCAATTTCATCAACCTAAAGATTGAACATGACTTTGATAGCATTGCTACCACGAGCACTCATCTCAAATGCTTATACCACCTCCTTCTAAGAGAAACCATGTCGGTGAGTTATTAAAGGCTTCACATCAATTTTCCCACTGCTCAAGAACTCGATGCATTGAGGCCAGGTGTTCTTGTAGCGAAATATGCCCAGAATATCAACCTCCCTTGAAGCAGCAGGGGTCAAAGGAACAGTCATATCGCAATGCCCCATTCCTACAAGACAAACTTTGCCACCCTTTCGAGTCGCAGACAAAGCCGTTGTCGTAGTTTTGTTAAAACTAGCACAATCTAGAGTAACATTAATGCCAACTCTGCCAAGAGCTTTCTGAATCTTTTCCACCTCTTTCTGGACATCCTGAATGTTGCTTGAAACTTTTACTGTAGCAGATGCTCCAAGCTCCTTTGCAACCAATAAACGGTAATCATCAACATCAGCAACTACAATTCTGGGAGCACCAAATGCACGAGCAGCTAGCAATGAAACAAGGCCTATGGGTCCTACTCCTATAACCAACACATTTGTTTCAGGACCAACTTGAGCATGACGATAGGCATAAACACCAACACTTAAAGGTTCACACATTGCCCCTTCCTCCAAGCTCACATTGTCAGGTAATTTGAAACATAAATCCGCTGGATGCACAATCTGATTGGCAAGAGAACCATGATTGGAGGGGTGGCAAAGAACTTCATCTCAGGGCAAAGATAGTATCGACCTTCTTTGCAACGATCACATTACCAACAACCTTGCCCGAGTTCTAGTGCCACTCTGTCACCGGGGGCTAGTGAAGTTACTTCAGCTCCTACCTCGTCTATGATCCCAGCACACTCATGCCCAATTACCATTGGTTTTCTCACAATGTAGTGTCCGCAACTCATAGTCTTGAGATAGTGAACATCACTCCCACAACAGCTTTCATCCTGACCCTAACATCACGAGGTCCACGAGGAGGAAGCTTTTAAGGCAGAATCTTGAGGTCGTTGACGCCAAAAAGCCAAGCGGCCATGTTTTCTTCAGAGATTCCTCCCATACCCATTTTGAATTGTTTTCTGTAACAAGTTGTGTTTTTTTGAAGTACGTATGGTCCTTTAAGTTAATTTATCTCATAAATTAACCCTATAAGTATCTCATGCTTATCTTAATTACATTTTAACCCAAAGATTATGTTCTTTATGTGTGTGACCCATTGGGTTCCAGTCATGTTGGCAATAAGTACAAATTATAACTCATTAATTGAGCTAGATAAATTAAACACCTTAATTTATCATTAATTCACAATTAATCAATTCACACTTATAGATCATGAGTGGCGTCTGGCAATGCATCATGACCACCCAAGTGAATAGGAAAGTCATATGGTAGACCATACGCTTCAATGTGTAAGGTAATAAGGGGAGTAACGCAGCGAAAAATTTAAAAATTTATTACCTTAGCCATAGATCTCTTTGATGTAATCTATACGATTTAAGGGTGTTTAGCACAAATGCGTCAAGCATAGAAGGTTTCTATGCTTCAAAGGGCAAGATCCTATTCGATGAAGGTGTTGATCTACCAAGAAAAGCCCTCCAAATGTCGAGCCTCCAACGGTATCCACACGAACACGATCTTTAGGAACCTTTGGGCTTACTTGCCTTGCCTTTTGAGTGCTAGCTCTCTTGAATGATTATGAAGAACACAAGAAGAGAAAGAGTAGAAGACAAAACCTTAACTATTAGGAGAAAGAGAAAGTAGCGTTTTCTTGGAGAAGAAAAATCGCCACCTCCCTCTCAATTTTTCTTTCTCTAAATTTTGTGTTGTGTTTCATCAATCTATCAAGAGTCGAGACATGGACTTATTTATAGATGTAGTTTCCTAGTCTTTAAGGAAACAAGAGCAATTGAAAACCAAGAAGGTTTAGGAAGCTTGCCTTAAGCTAATCCTATTCCTTTAGGAAACTAATTTCCTTCAAGACTTAGAATATTTATAATTAAGTCCTTTAAGTTAATTTATCACATAAATTAACCCCATAAGTATCTTATACTTATCTTAATAACAATTTAACCCAAAGACCATGTTCTTATTGTGTGTGACTCATTAGGTTCCATTCACGTGGGCAATAAGTACAAATTATAACTCATTAATTAATTAATTAAGGGCTACATAAATTAAACACTTTAATTTATCATTAATTCACTAATTAATTAATTTGCACTTATAGATCATGAGTGGCGTCTAGCAATGCATCATGACCACCCAAGTGAATAGAAAAGTCATATGGTAGTCTACACCTATCAATGACAATGTTACCGTGTAATTAATATCCTTTCACCACACTATATCCCAATTAGTCCAAGAGTGTAATGCTCACTCTTTAAATGACTAATTAACGATTTCTTGTTCCCGAAATATAACTTTCTATAAAAGTATAACCTTGAAACTCTTTCAAGTCATACTTTCACTTTTGTGCAAAAGATTCTTTAAGTTATATTTCAACAAGTGGCCAATCCGAGATATACTCTCCTATAATAAGAAGTGGTGAATCCTATATTGATTACTCACTATCGTTCCATGCTTCATACTATACCCAATCTCTACCGTATAGGCTACTCTTTGACGAGCACCAAGCAATAGAGTCAAAGCATAGCAATCCACACTCAAGATACCATGGTAATCTCAAGTCTAAGGATCACTTACACAATTGCCATTAAGAGTATAATTCATTAGCACTATGAATAGTAACTCTTGGTGGATCAATCTAATGAACTTGTTCTCTAACAAGCATCCACATACTAGCTTAGGTGTCACACACCATAGTTGACGAGATCAACTACTACTTACCATAAGTAGAAGCAAAGTATGTGCTAGTCTTCCCATATTAATGATGTCCAATCTCATTAATACTGTGACTAGGAATATTTAAGAATATAACTTAATGTGTAATAGGAGTCTCATTGTTGTAACTCTTACAATCTCTTATACACAGTTAATATTCTATGGACTTTATCAAATAAACAAGTAATATTAATAACAAGTATTAAATGACAAAGAAAATGCCACACATATAAGTATAACATGAAATAAGCGTAATAAAAATACCAAAAATCAACATTATTTTAGGGCATGCACTAACACAATGACAATGTTACCGTGTAATTAATATCCTTTCACCACACTATATCACAATTAATCTAAAAAATATAGTGCAATATTATTAAACGACTAATTTATATTTTCTTATTCCAGAAATATAACTCTCCATGATGTATAACTTTGAAACTACTTCCAAGTTATATTATCACTTCTACAAAAGATTTATGAGTTAATAGTTCCAACAAGTGGCCATAAAAGGGATATGCTCTCCTATTAAGGAGTGGTGAATCCTATATTAATTACTCACTATCTTTCCATGCTTCAAACTATACCCACTCTCTAACCTATGGGCTACCCTTTTACGGGCACCAAGGAATAGAGTCAAAGTATAGCAATCCACACTCAAGATACTATGATAATCTCAAGTCCAATGATCACTTACACCATTGCCATTAAGAGTTCAACCATTGGCTCTATAGTTGAAACTCTTGGTGGATCAATCCAATGAACTTGTTCCCAAACAAGCATCTATATACTGGCTCAGGTGTCACGCACACCATAATCTATGAGATCAATTACTATTTACCATAAGTAGAGGCAAAGTATGTGTTAGTCTATCCACATTAATGATGTCCAATCTCGTTAATACTATGACTAGGGATATTTAAGAATATGACATTATGTAATAGAGTCTCATAATTGTAACTCTTATAATCTCTAATACACAGTCAATATTCTAAAGACTTTATCAAACAAACAAGTAACATGGAAATACAAGTATAGATGATAAAGAAAAATGCCACATGAATAATATAACATAAAAAGTGTAAGTACATAGTGCCTCAAACCATCTTGGTTTTAGGGCATACACTAACAATGACATGCTTATTGAAAACATTCATTATATTTTACATTTGAGCTCTAAGCATATCTAAAGTATCAATTTCATACATACCTTGAGTTCTTCTTGGTATACCTCTTTCATTGGCCCATTGGTAGTGATTTGCTGCCATTTCCTCTATCAATTCTTGGGCCTCCTCCGCTGACTTTGCCATGAGAGCTCCCCCTACAACTGCATCTATATTGATTTTGTTTGATAATTAAGTCCATTATAGAAGGTTTGTACAATTAACCAATCGGGAAGTCCATGGTGTGGACATTTCTTATTAGGTCCTTGTATCGGTCCCAAGCCTCATAAAGAGATTCTCCTTCCCATTGGTGAAAATTTGTAATGTCCATCCTTAGTCTTGCGGTCTTTCCCGGTGAGAAATATTTGTTCAAGAATGCTTTGGAAAGGTCCATCCAAGTTGCAAAGGTATTTGGTGGATATGCTTGAAGCCATTGATTCGCTTTATCTCAAAAAGAGAATGGAAATAATCTAAGCCTTATGGCATCTTCGGAAACACCATTTAATTTTATTGTGTCACACATTTCCAAGAAATTAGCCAAGTGTACATGTGGATCTTCATTTATATTATCACCAAATTGGTGTTGTTGAACCATTTGAATTAATCCTGACTCAATTCAAAATCATTTGCATTTACTGATGGTCTTATTATGCTTGTGTGAGAACCGGTTGGATCCGACATAGCAAAATCTCTTAAATAATGAGTTTCAGGGTTAGGATTTTGGCTTACCGTATCCATGGTGACCTCGGGTTGTTCTTGAGATTGAGTTGTGCTTGAAGTATCACCAATCTCCTCCACCTTAGCTTGTTCTTCTTGCCTTTGTCTCGTTGCCTTCCTTGCAGTTCTTTCTATTTCCGGATCAAATGGAAGCACCACTCTTAAACTCCTATGCATACACCTAAAAATCCAAATAAAAAGATTATTTACAAATAAACTCAACAAACTTTAGATTAATAAAGTTAACTTTGGCTTTAGTATTGCCTTGATTCCCCGACAACGACGCCAAAAACTTTACGTGGTGTAGATTAGGATAGAAAATAAGAACAAATACACACAAATCAAGCAATATAAACCTAATCTCCCAACATAACCCGCAAGTGCACGGGTCTATTGTAGTACTTGGAGTATTAGGTGTCGAATCCCACGATGAATCAAATATGTGCAACTACTTAAGTTTTTTCACTAACTTTTGTTATCTAAATGCAATTAAAATAAGATGGATATGGGGTCCTGACATCCTCTTTGCAACACTGTGGATACGCTAGACAAGTGTACCTATCGTTTCGTAGTATAGCATATAAGGAGTACCGAGTGTCGTACCCACAGGGACTTAGCAACTACTAGTAATTACCCGCACTTTATTATCTAGTCTAAGTAGAACAATCGATTGGAACAGTAAAAAACTAGTCTAAGTAATAAATGAACGAGAATGCTAATGAATCGAACGCAGATAGTTGAAAAATAAGGGAATGCAGTAGTTTAAACGCAAGACTTAGAAGTGGAATCCCCCTAACCCCGATTTTTAGCTTTAATTCGTGCCCAATGGATTAGTCAAACTCAATTGACCTTAAAATCCGGTTATTAAGTTGTTATCTTTCTCAAGCTTACAACTTCTATCTCTAGGTTGATTGATCGGAATCTCTTCCCAACTCAAAACCCCTAGAAAATGCAATGGAATCAATAGATTTTATCATACGAATGGATTCACACCCACATAGGAGAACTTATGGAATTCTATTCCTAGCAATTCATGCAAGTCCTTTTACTTGAGAGTTGTTCTACATGAATTGAGTGATTTCTCAATTACCCATCCAATACAACTATTAAGATTGAATTTGTGCACAAAAACCCAATCCAATTAATCAATAAACTCATAAGTAAACCAATTAAAGATGAAAAAAAATTCTCTCTCTACGTCTCTCTCTACTATTCTCCCTCTCTTGGTTTTTTGAATTTTTAGGGTTCTTCATGGAGGCCCTTCAACCTTCGGTTGAAGGGCTACAACCGAATCTTCAAAGATCCTCTGCTGATGTTTTGATCAACAAAGTCAATTCTCCTCTCAAGATTAAACCCACTTCTTTATACAAAGGGGAGCCGGCGGTTAAATTTTCGCAAGAAGATGTCCAAAAACTTGCCTCTCCTTTCAGATTTGCATTGATTGGAAAGTTCTCCCATGGACGACCGAGTATGGAGCAAATCCGTAAATCTTTCACTGCAATTGGCTTTACGAGAATTCACTCTTTAGGTTTGCTGGACCACAGGCATGTCCTTATCAGATTTAATCAAGAAGAAGACTTCCATCGATGCTGGCTTAAGAAGTCTACTCATGCACCTGTATGGATTGCATTAGAGGGTTTGCCTGTCCATTTTTTCGACAAGGCAGCACTTTTCTCGATCGCGAGTGCAATTGGCTCGCCTTTGAAGATAGATGCTGCTACTGCCACGCTCTCCAGACCTCACATAGCGCGTGTTTGTGTGGATGTAAATATTGCTATGAAGCTGCCAGAGCGTATTTGGATTGCTGTAGGAGAGGGTGGTTTCTGGCAACGGCTGGGCTACGAAGATCTGCCTTTGTATTGCCATCAGTGTTGCAAGCAAGGCCACGATTCTTCAACGTGTAGATGGAATAAAGCAAAAGTTAAGTACAATCGGCAAGAAGGAAATATACAGCGACCAGCAAAACACACAGAAAACTTTCAATATATTCCGAAAACTCAACAGGCTAACGTTGAGCAGCCAGAAGATATGCACCATTTGGAGATTGAACAAAACAACGAAGGCATGGATGTTGAAGTTGGCAAGCAAGGGGATGCACACACTGTCAGATCTTCTGGTCCAGTTTTGGTTAATAATCTGGATAATGCAGAAATGGTTACAGATGTTTTGGCAAATATTGAGAATGGTACACAGTTGATAGGAAATTGTAACACTGAGGAGAATAATGAACATTTAGCAGAAAGGCTCGATGAACAATTGGATGCATTGAAGGTGTCTTCTGAAACCTGCTCACAAACAGGGAGATTTCAACTGTCACCAACACAGCAACATCAGAACTCTTCACAGGTTGAAATTGAAACACTTGCACAGGCAGAAACACAGGAGGATAATGCTGCCTTGGAAGATATCACACGAGCATTGATAACAGAAGCGGAGAACGTTGCGGGCAGTCTCTCTCCTAGGGGTCGCAAGAACCTGGTGAGTGATCTACAAAACAAAGGAATTGAAGATATGAATGCGGAATCTTCCCTGGATCAGTTGGGCATTGTGGAAACCCTTAATGAAGGATGGCAAGAAGTTCGTAGACGCAAGCACAAAGGGATAACTCGTCCTATCTCTGATAGAACCTTGCGGTCTCATGCAAGGTCTTCTGGTAACTCACCCAATCCTCTATTTAAATAATGGAACTTTTGTTTTGGAATATTAGAGGTATTGCGAGACCTCCTAATTTTCGAAGACTAAAAAAGCTGGTGCAACTATATAAGTTAAAGATAGTTATCATAGTGGAACCGAAGGTGGAAGTGTCTAGATTTCAAGAATTCCAACGTAAGTTGGGCATGGATTCTGGGGTCATGAATCATTCAGGTTCTGTGTGGATGTTCTTCAATAATGAATGGTTTGTTTCATTCGTTGGTGATAGTAATCAGCATATTTCTGTAGTTATCCATAATACTTGTATTGCAGCTACTGTTCGGTTATCATTTGTCCATGCTAAATGCTTGGAAGCAGATAGAAATCACTTTGGGAATCTCTTAAAATGGAAAAGACTGATGAAACCCCATGGTTAATTGGTGGAGATTTCAACGTTATTTCTTGTGAAGAAGAGAAGAAAGGTGGAAGGCCATTTCGTGTGTCTGAATCTATGGACTTTTTAGACTTCATGCATGAAACTCAGATGATAGATGCTGGTTATACAGGCAACCCTTTTACGTGGTCTAGCAATAGACATGAAAGAGTAAGGATTTGTAAAAGATTGGATCGCATGCTTCTTAACTCATCCCTCCTTCAATCGAAATTCAATATTGCTGTTCAGCATTTGTCTCGCAGCCCATCTGATCATGCTCCTCTTTTGGTAAAGGCGGTTCCACGGCATAGTGATCACTCTAAGTTGTTTAGATTCCTTAATTTCTGGACAACTCATTCTGACTTCAAAAACCTCGTGCATCTCAACTGGAAATGTGATTTCATTGGTTCTCCAATGAGGATGCTGGCTGCAAAACTCAAGACTGTTAAGAAGGCACTAAAAGAGTGGTCGAGGAAAGAATTTGGAGATATTTTTGCTGCGGTTAAAATTGCAGAGATGAAAGCTGCTGAAGCTGAACATGCTTATGATTCTGAGGGTACTGACGAATTGCTGGAAAAAATGCAAGAAGCACGCCAGCAGTTGAATTATGTGTGTACTGTTGAGGACAACTTTTGGAGACAAAAAGCTAGAATTAAGTGGTGGAAGGAAGGAGACAGAAACTCCAAATTTTTTCAAAATATTGTAGCTGAATGAAGAACGAAAACAGTCATTCATCGAATAAAAAATTTTGATGGAAGATAGTTGGACCGTGAGGAAGACATTGCACAAGAAGCATGCTCTTACTTTTCTTCCTTATTCAAGCAAGGTGAGTTAAATAGGGATATGTCTTTGGCCCATATTCCTAACTTGATTACTGAGGAAGATCGTGGCAAACTTGAAGCAATTCCTTCATTGGAGGAGGTTCGAAGGGTGGTGTTCTCCATGGATGGTGATAGTTCTGCTGGACCAGATGGTTTTTCTGGTAAGTTTTTCACGTCTACATGGGATATTATTGGAGCAGATATCTTAAATGCTGTAATTAGCTTTTTCTGTGGTGAAGAGTTACCAAGAAGCATTTCATCTACCCTCCTGGTCTTGATTCCAAAAAACTCTTGTCCTAAAGATTTTTTTGAGTTTAGACCCATTAGTTTATGTAATTTTGTGAACAAGATTGTGTCAAGATTACTGGCTGATAGATTATCTGGTGTTCTTAACCGTATTATTTCTCCTAATCAAAGTGGTTTTATAAAGGGCAGACACATCTCTGAAAATTTCTTGTTGGCAATGGAGTTGATATCTGGCCTAGGGAAAAAGAATAGAGGAGGTAATGTAATGTTCAAACTTGATATGGCCAAAGCTTATGACAGAGTTTCATGGACGTATTTAATGGAGGTGCTGAGGGCTTTTGGTTTTGGAGAGGTTTGGGTGGATATGGTATGGAGACTGGTTTCCAACTGTTGGTTTTCGGTATTAGTCAATTGGTTCTCCAAGGGTTTTTTTAAATCTTCTAGAGGGCTTCGTCAAGGAGACCCGCTATCTCCGGCATTGTTCATAATTGCAGCAGAAGGACTATCTAGGGCTTTAAATAGTCTACCTCAACGACGTGGTTTTTCTTCATTTCGGGTACAAAGACATTGTCCTCATATTACTCATCTTGGTTATGCCGATGATATTATTATTTTTTCAGGTGCAGATAGGAGATCTATTCAAATGATAATGCAAACTTTACAAGCTTATGAAAGGGATTCGGGGCAATGTATTAATGCGGCGAAAAGTGGTTTCCTATGCCATTCCAAAACTCCTCACTCTCGTATCTCCATTATTAAGCAGCTGATAGGTTTTTCTAGAAAGGATTTTCCTATAAGGTATCTAGGATGCCCACTGTTCATTGGGAGAAGAAAATCTTCATATTTGGATGGGGTTGCACATGCCATTTGTTAGTGTATGCCCTAAAACCAAGTTGGTTTTTGGGATTTTTATTACGCTTATTTCGTGTTATACTTATATATGTGGCATTTTCTTTGTCATTTAATACTTGTTATTAATATTACCTGTTTATTTGATAAAGTCCATAGAATATTAACTGTATATAAGAGATTGTAAGAGTTACAATGATGAGACTCTTATTACACATTAAGTTATATTCTTAAATATCTCTAGTCGTAGTATTAATGAGATTGGACATCATTAATATGGAAAGACTAGCACATACTTTGCCTCTACTTATGGTAAGTAGTAGTTGATCTCGTCAACTATGGCGTGTGACACCTAAGCTGGTATGTGGATGCTTGTTAGAGAACAAGTTCATTGGATTGATCCGCCAAGAGTTTCTATTCATAGTGCTAATGAATTATACTCTTAATGGCAATGGTGTAAGTGATCCTTAGACTTGAGATTACCATGGCATCCTGAGTGTGGATTGCTATGCTTTGACTCTATTGCTCGGTGCTCGTAAAAGAGTAGCCCATACGGTAGAGATTGGGTATAGTATGAAGCATGGAAGGATAGTGAGTAATCGATATAGGATTCACCACTCCTTATTATAGGAGAGTATATCCCGGATTGGCCACTTGTTGAAATATGACTTAAAGAATCTTTTGCGCAAAAGTGAAAGTATGACTTGAAAGAGTTTCAAGGTTATACTTTTATGGAAAGTTATATTTCAGGAACAAGAAATTGTTAATTAGTCATTTAAAAAGTGCGCACTACACTCTTAGACTAATTGGAATATAGTGTGGTGAAAGGATATTAATTACACGGTAACATTGTCATTGATAGGTGTAGTCTACCATATGACTTTCCTATTCACTTGGGTGGTCATGATGCATTGCTAGACGCCACTCATGATCTATAAGTGCAAATTAATTAATTAGTGAATTAATGATAAATTAAAGTGTTAATTTATCTGGCTCTTAATTAATTAATTAATGAGTTATAATTTGTACTTATTACCAACGTGAATGGAACCTAATGGGTCACACACAATAAGAACATGGTCTTTGGGTTAAATTGTTATTAAGATAAGTATAAGATACTTATGGGGTTAATTTATGTGATAAATTAACTTAAAGGACTTAATTATAAATATTCTAAGTCTTGATGGAAATTAGTTTCCTAAAAGGAATTAAGAAGCTATTTGGTTTCCTTTTGGAATTGGTTTCCTAAAGGAATAGGATTAGCTTAAGGTAAGCTTCCTAAACCTTCTTGGTTTCCAATTGCTCTTGTTTCCTTAAAGACTAGGATACTACATCTATAAATAAGTCCATGCCTTGACTCTTGATTGATTGATGAAACACAAGATAAAATTTAGAGAGAGAAAAATTGAGAGAGGCGTGTTTTCTCCCAAGAAAAATGCCACACCCTCTTCTCCCTAAGGGTTAGGGTTTTGTCTTCCTCCTCTTCTTGTTCTTGTGTTCTTCATGAATCATTCAAGGGAGCTAGCACTCAAAAGGCAAGGCAAGCAAGCCCAAAGGTTCCTAAAGATCATGTTCGTGTGGATACCGTTGGAGGCTCGACACTTGGAGGGCTTTTCGTGGTAGATCAACACCTTCATCGAATAGGATCTTGCCCTTTGAAGCATAGAAACCTTCTATGCTTGAGGTATTTGTGCTAAACACCCTTTAATCGTATAGATTACATCAAAGAGATCCATGGCTAAGGTAATAAATTTTTAAATTTTCCGTTACGTTACTCCCCTTATTACCTTATAGTGGTATCAGAGCCTACTTTGATTATATCTATATGATTTGTGTTTATTTAATTGTCATAAATATGGATGGTTTGTTCTTGATGAAATTTGTCTCAAAATTGTTTTAGAAAAATCAAGAGTTTGATTTTTAAGATAAGTTCTTAATTGTTTAAAAGTGTTTTAAATAATTAAGATGAGTTCTTATGGTAGTATTCAAGGTTTCTAAATTATTTTTACGTGCTAAAAGGGTTTTAACATGTTTTGATTCAAAAGAGTTTTGAAAAAGACCAAAGAATTTCAAAGATCATATTTTCTGGACACAAACCGCGCAAAAACTCGCGCGCGTTTTTGCCCGCGGTTAATGATACGTGCATGGGCACAAGGCATGGCAATGGAGCATGGAGGATAGCCTATCTAGCATCCACTCAAATGGGAAGATATGAAAGAAGGATCATAGTTTTTTGCGTTATTTATTTTTACAAGTTGTAATCTTTATGTTAGTTATCTAATTGTGATAGGTTACAACTAGTGATAGGTTTTTAGTAAGTTTTCTAGAATATTCTTTATGAGCCTATAAAAGGGCATTCCTTGTATTATTTTAATGATGTTATGATGAATCAATAAAAATTGTGAGTTTTCTCTCTACGAGAGTTTTCTTAGTTCTTGGAATAGAACTAATTTCTGGTCTTATTGGAGTGATTCCATGGCGACCAAAACCTATGCCTAGAGTTTCTTCCACTTGATTTGATTCATTCTTTTGGGTTTGTCAATTAGGGGTCTATTCCACGAGTTGGTTAGGGGTCTATTCCACAGGTTGGTTAGGTGTCTATTCCACGGGTTGGCTAGGGGTCTAACTTGCAGCACAAAAGGAGGATTTCAACGATCTTGGTTGAATATTTGAAGCAACCCATTCGAGTTGTTCTTGGGGTCTTCGACAAGTTACGAAGGGGTCAAGAAGATCGAGTGGTTACCACAACTCAAGTTGTTCTTGGAGTCTTCGACAAGTTACGAAGGGGTCAAGAAGATTGGGTTATTTTGTATGGATTTCTTTTCAAGACGGTCCTTTGGGAATGATGTTCCTGTGATATATGAGAGGGCAACCCCCCGATCGTATCAGTTAATATCCCGTACGTTCTGTCCACAAACCGCGGATGAAACCGCGCGCGGTTTGTCCCACGGTTTGTAAACCACGGATGAACTCGCGCACGGTTTGTCCCACGGTTTGCTGGCAGAGTTCTAGCGGGATTTTTCCTAATTTTTTGAAAAACACGGATTTTTGAAAATTTCTCTATAAAAACACTTTCCAACTTTAATTGTTAATATTTGGAAAGTTAAATTTTGGAAACCTACACCTTCTATAACTTTATTTTTGAGACAAATAAATTCAAGAATATTAATCTAATTAAATTAGACCACGTGATTTATGACTAGAATTAAATAAAGTAATTTATTTAATTGTTAAATATTATGATGGCATGGTGGATGATTATGGACTATGACCAATGTGATTGAATGGTTGATTTTTATTAATTTTGATGGTTGGCTTGTGTTGGTTTTTAAAATAGGGCCTGCGTGTCCTGCCTTCTCTATTATTCTCATGTAATTCTCTTCTCACCTAACTCCCCTCGAATGTAACTCGAGGTTTCTTAGTCAATACATGTAATGTACATTGTGTAGGTTAGAGTTAGGTTTTAATTTTCTAAATTGTTTAGAATAGAATTACATGTGTAATGTACAAAGAAGATGGAGATGGAACCAAGGAGCAACCATGGAGGCTTATCAAGAGTTGAAGACCTCCCAAGGAATGCATCAAGGAGTTGATCACATCCCTTAGGAATTTGACCATATATTTTCCTTAAGGCTCGAGGAAAATATCTTAGTAAAGTCCATAATCATCCACGGTTTAATTATGCATGTTTTTATTTTATATGTCGATATATTTTAATTACATGCTATGATGAGACTATATATTGTAAAATTAAAATAAAAATCCCTCAAATAAAATATTAAGTCACTAGCCTTCCATTATTGTAGTAAAAATCATTGTTTTTGTTAAGTGTTGACTTGTTGGCCCACCGTCAAGGTCGCCTTACCTAGAGCATGTTTTTTACTATGAGATATGATCTCCAAATAATGGGTCTGACTTAACAAAAATGCTTAACTTGTTGGCCTCCATCAAGGTTATAATATTTTTGAGGCGATATTAAGTCAATATATGAGTTGCCTTCCATTATTATAACAAAAACGAAGAGTTCCTATTAAGTGTTGACTTGTTGGCCGACCGTCAAGGTCACCTTACTTGGAATATGTTTTTGTTATGAGATGTGATCTTTGAATAATGGGTATGACTTAACAAAAATACATAACGAGTTTGGCCTCCGTCAATGTTATGATATTTTTGAGGCAATGTTGGGAAACAAATAAGATGTGAATATCAAGAGTTGATACTCAACTATCTAGGAGTCACAAGAGTTGTGATTGATAAAAGTTATCTACCTAATCGAAGTTACATTTGGGGCATTGGCCTCCATCAAACCCAAAGTTAATTAGATGGGATCCTAGCCCACTAGGAATTTCCAATGGATTCCCGAATCAATAGATTGAGGGTTATTGATTTGAAGTAAAATAGTGCACTACAAGAAAAATGATTATTAGTGACAAAGATTTTCAGTGACAAAAAAAAATTGTCACAGAATACCCATTTTAGTGACAACAAATGATCTTGTCACAACTAACATATATGAAGTGTACTTGTCAGTGACAACAAGTAAATGTCGTCACTAATTACTTGGCGCCAATTCTCATTACTGACAAGTGGTACAAGTTGTCACTAACTCGTCACACGTTAGTGACAACATTTTTGGAGTTGTCACTAAAATTTGTCCATTGAACTAGTGACAAGGTAAGTTGTCACTAAATTAACACTATTTTCTGACAACATTAATAAGTTGTCACTGATATATATCTGTTACGGTAGTGACAATCATAGTCGTCACTAAATGAATGCCATATATGTGCTCATAGGTAGTGACAAAATTTGTTGTCACTAAATACACAATATATTTTTCACATTTAAAATGTATTTTTCCAGTTAGTGACAACATCTTCGTCACTAAACGTGTACCCTTGTTTGGCTAAATAGTGACAACCATTATTGTCACTGAATATGCACTATTCTCTAAAACTCTACAATATGAGATAGTGACGACATGTGTCGTCACAAAATGTTCACTAATAATGTGTAAATTGTACCTATCATGATAGTGACAACAATTGTCATCACTAAATAGAATTGCTATTTTAACATATTAGTGACAACAATTGTCGTCAGTAAATGTGCACCCTATGTTTGGCTAATTATTGACAACAATTATCGTCACTGAATGTGCACTCTTTCAAAATGACGTAAGTTGAATCTAAAATGAGATAGTGACAACAATTGTTGTCACTTAATATTCACTATAATTTGCAAGTTATACCTATCATGATAGTGACAACAGTTGTTGTCAGTAAATAGAAACACTATTATGAGAAAAGCTTTTCACTGACAATATCCTCAAGTTGGCATTGATTGTATTTTTTAAAAAAAACCCAAGTTCATGATGGTAGTTTTTGTTTTTTGTTGTAATTGCTCCTTAATTACGTTGTCCAACTTGGGTAAGTTATAATTCTTGTGTCACTGTTTGATGTCAAATAGTTAGTTTTTAAATTATTTTGTTAATGTTGGTGTATGTGTAGAGCTGTAAATTAAATGAATCGAATTTGATGCTGTCAGGTTTGATTCGAAAATTTGATTTCGAATTCGGATTCGAGTTTGAGTTAAATACGAGTTTAAAATTTAGGCTCGAGCAATTCAATTTTGCACTCGATAGGTTCGAGTTCAATTCGAAACCTCGAGTTTTTTTTTATTTTTTAATTTTTTTGTATTATTTAATTAATAAAATATGTATTTTTATATAACTATATTATTTTATGTAAAATAGTTATTATATATTAAAGGAAAAATTATTAAACAAAAAATTATTAAAAAATAATTCGAGCCTTGTTGAGCTGAATATGTATAAGCTCGAATTCAATTTGATAATATAATTGAATCTTAATTTTTTTCGAGCTTGGAAAAACTAAAATTCGAATTGAGCCCTTAACAAATCACGCCCAAACTATTCGTTAAGGGCTCAATTCATGTAATTGTTTAATTCAATTTGATTTAATATTTTAAAAAATAATAAGGTTTTAAAGTCATTGTTTTATTTAAAAAAATGTTCTTTCGAGTTCTCAATTTTACGGCATTTTTATAGGATATTAGTATAGTTTCATCAAAATTAAGCATTTTTTGTTCTTCTATGTAAATATGTGAAATCTCTCACCTATACAATAAAAATCTCATAAATACAAAATACAAACTCCAATGAAATGTTACCTTTTTAATTGAAAGAAAAACAATTAAAAGAGAGAATGGAGCCTAAAGTAGTTCCAAATAATTTGAAGATGTAAATTGTAACTATGTATTTTTTTTTTTTTTACTTTTGTGTGTATTAAAAGAGAGAATGCCCAAGCTAATGTTGACCTGCAATGCATATGTGATCTAAATACTTATAATGATATTTTTTGACTTTGATTAATTAGATATGTCAATTCAAAGAAATGTTATTGCATGCCTAAAATGAAATATTAAAATAAAGTAAAAAATATATTATATGCAAAACATAAAGAATTATCTTTTTTCTTCATATATATTTAAGTAGTTCTGAAAATTAACATTAAACTTGTAAGGTTTTTTTTCCTATCAAATGAAACAATTAACAAGATAAATATAAACAAAATTTCTAATTTGTATGAATTTCAATTAAGAAAATGAGACTACTTTTTTATTTTCATATTAATCAAGTTATTGTAGATAAAATTACATTGAGAATGTGCATTTGATTTTCGTAAGCTTTAGTTTCAGAAGAATAAATACAATTTCCAATGGTTAGTTTAGAGCATTTTTTTCAGTTGTCTAAAGGGAAACTAATGGATGATAAAATTTACTAAGTCTTGAATTCTAGTCCCTAAGTCAAGCTCTTTTCTCTGGACTAAGGCCAAGTTACCTTTACTTTTGCCTCCTCAATCTGTCCGCCCTTCCCCCAAAAATTTTCAGCAAAAATCAAATTGTCCCCTCTCCCTACCAGGTTCCCCCCTTCCTGTCTTCCTCGGCCTTCTTTCCCGTTTCTCTCTTCCTCTCTCTTTCTTATTCACTTCCAAAATCCATAACCTTTACCTCTTCCAAATTCCACAACTTGTAGAGAATCTTGAGTTGTCCAGCTGTGCCCGTTAGATGGGCTGATCGATCCTTCATCGGAGTTGGCTGTGGGTGTCCTCTTGATCAGAATGGCTAAGATCTTTGGGTGATAGGAGCTGGCCGTAGTAAGAGAAGAAGTTGGAAGGGTGGGATTTGATGTTCTCAAACAAGAACTTCCGAATTTAGAATGTAAGACCTAGCTCTTAATACCTTTTTTTTTTTTTTTTTGCTAAATAGAATTGCCTGGATATGTATGTTTTCTCTAATTAAAAGGGATGTCGATAATTTCCAAGCTGTCATCACTCATCAGTTTATAATTAAGGATACAATGCTGATGTGGTATGGACGAATACGAGAGCCAGTTAAAAGCATGTAATTTATTCAGGCTTGTAATTTCAAGCTAGAAAACAAATTAACTCGGAGACGGAATTCAACATCTCTGCAAATTTTGTTGCTTCTTTTTTCACAAACTGATCTCATCTCATGAACGCAAAATTTAAATAGGCTCAAATCGATCATCACCGAACCATTGAACTAATAATTAATTCATTTATGAAGCTGCCTCATCTCATCTTATCTTAACCACCTCCTTAAGTCAGTGGTCGAACATGGAGAAATCTCTCCACCAATGCTGTCAGTGTAACAAGACTGGTTGGACTGTAGGTCCATGCCGACGTAGCCTGCTTGAACACTCTTGAAGCTGGGGCTTCTCAAGTTGTGACTAAAGCCATTATTAGGCTGAGGCTCCAGCACAGGGAAAGATAGTCGTTTCTTTGCTGCCACCAAACCACCGTGGTCTCTTTCCGGGGTTAAAGGCCTCTGTCTTGGGGCACTTTGTGATCGAACCCGGGGTTTGGCAGATTCAGTGGCAGCCATATAGTTGGGTATGATACCAGAACTATAAGCATTTCCCTTATTATCATTATTATTATTTCCCTGATGATCTATGTTAGTATTAATTGCAGAAATGCTATAGCGGGAGATGCTGCTGTTTAAACGTTGCATTGATCTTAAGCTGCTGCTGCTGCAGGGAGTGTTTGCTGCCGAATAGCTCCTTTCTTCTTTAAGGTAGCGGGGGCTAGATGGTCATGCAGCTTGTAGGAGTTTGATGTAAAAGAGTCCATTTTCACTTTCGTACACAAACAGAAGACTACAAACTTGTAAGCTATACTTGATCACAGAATTATTGCATTTAAATCATACCATTGCATTTAAATTATTGCGATGGAGTCCAGTTTCATGCTTTGCTTTAACTGGTTCTGCGATGGACTTTCCATAGCACTTATTCTTTTGTTATATGATCTTGTAAGGTGCTGTCTTAGTGACAATAAAATTAACTGGATAGAGACTATAATGAACTGGAATTTAGATGGATCTTGTATGTGTTTCTTGATTAGCTTGAAATACACGAGGGATCAAAATATGAAGTCCAGTGATTCGTGGAATGGCAGTACATCTAGGAAGAAGCTTTGTGCAAATGTCCTCCTCTCTGTACTTAATTATGTATAACTTGTTTCATTTGTTGCATTTGAGTTAAAAGCTTTAGCATTTATCCTTTTAGAAAATAGTATCTTCTCCAGTCAATATCTTCTCATGCGAACATCTTGGTTGGAATGGTATTCTTCACAAATTGGCCAATACTTGCAATGTTCTGTGTATTAGAATTTGAACCTTGTAGGACTTTTCCCCTTTTTTGGCTATCGCGATTTTGTCTTTAAGATCTAGCTTTGTGTAAAATCTCACATCGAGCCAGTCATGATCTTTTTATCATGATTAGTACCATATTTTGGTTGAATGAATAATTTGAAGTGCTTCCATTTCTGCAGGTAGGGTTAACAAATGATGGGATGAACTTTTGTTTCTTGCTGCACTGTGTGTCTGTCGGTAGCATGTGTACTGTACCGTGACTGCGAGACAGTTTCTGCTTTGGTTAAGCAATCAAGTCTTCTTGACCTACAATCTTCAGTGTACGGTTAGTTGTCCAGGATTATGTGAATTTTGTACTTTTTATTTATAAATTTTTCTTTAGTATGCTTTGAGATATATCATTGCGGTATTTTTCCTATTCTTTACGTAGTTTTGCCTTCCACTGCCCGATAAAATGCATAGGGTCTTACATGGGATTGACATTGATAATTATTCCCAAGGCTTCATAATTGATGGATGGATGTCTATTCCAAAAAAAAAAAGGAGTTATAAACTCTATTTCTTTGGTCTCTTTAATTAGACATACTCCTGTCATTTTTCTCGCCTAGTTAAATATACTCTTTTTGTTTATGGTTGCACTTGACTCCAATCCAGTCACAAACATATGAGGTGGCAACATTAGAAGACTAGTTTTTTTTATAAGAATTGATAAGGATTTGAAAGGATGTGGGCTTTAAGGACTAGGAGAGCAAATTGACTAGTGGCTAATATTTGTTTTCTTCATGAACAAAGATTACAAGAATTTGATTCTCAAAGTAGGAATTCGTACTCCAATACTTTGACTGCATGTATTGCTACAAATTTGACATGGCAGCCTAAACTGTTTCCTTAAATTAATTTCCTTCTTTTGTTTATTAAGTATTTCTTTAACGAAGTTTGTTGTATCAAGCTGTTTTTTTTCTGAGATTGATGATCATGTGGTTGAAAATGGGTTAATTATTGTCAATTGAAAGCAAAGAGACCATAACAGACTTCAAAGAAGATTGGAGGATTTGGTCAAAAACTTGGGAACCATTGCTAAGTCCAGAACTTCAGGTATCCAAGTAGAAAATATGAATGGGTCTATGTTTTATATAGCTTAATGTTTCCAACGTGACTCTTGTCCATGATTCATTCAGCTTGAGCTTCCTAACTTTAAATTGTTCTGCAACATTTGTTGAGAAAATGCAGACAAGTGGGGACCTTAATCTCATTGGTCAGTTTGGTGTTGGGTTTTACTCTGTATACCTCGTCGCCGACTATGTGGAAGTCATCAGCAAACATAATGATGACAAACAGTATGTATTCTGTTGTACCATTATGTCTCATGACTTTGTCTTTATCCAGTTTTTTTTTTTTTTTTTTTTTGGGTCCTTGAAATGGGTGACTTAAGGATATAAATTGTCAAATGCATCTTTTTTCAGGTATGTGTGGGAGTCAAAGGCTGATGGTGCTTTTGCTATTTCTGAAGATGTATGGAATGAACCACTTGGTCGTGGAACGGAAATCAGATTGTACCTTCGAGATGAAGCACAGGAATACTTGGAGGAGCACAAACTGAAGGTGGGACGATGGCAAATATGTATGTGTGTGTGTGTGTGTGTGTGTGTACACACATATATAAAAGAATGATTTTTTTGCTTACATTGTTTGCTAGCTCCTGGGTCTTATAAGTTCTATCATTTAATTTTATATACTAACTTTTCACAGCCCACTTTTTAATATAAAATTTTGTTTGAAAATGACTTTTCTTGTTTGGGTTATATGTTCTTTTTCATTTTATTTCTAACCCATGCATGCTTTTGAATACCAGCAAACCATATTCCTTCTTAGAAAAATAAGGAGAGCTTTTCTTTTCTTTTTTTATTTTTATTTTTATTTTTTAAGCACTAGTCTCCTTTAAGCCTTTGATCTTCAATTATATATCTTCACACTTCTACTGGTTTGTGGCACATTTGTTCCAATGCAATATGTACTGTTGCATCTCTATCATCTCAGTTCTTTTTCCTGTATTAACCATTGCTAAACGCTTGTAATGTTTGGATACATGTTACTTGTATACTGTACCTAACCATGAGCTCTTCCTTCACCACTCATTGCATTCCTGATTTGTGCTTCCTTAATGGATATGTATTCAAAGGGGATAGTTATACTTTAACTTGATCATGCTTTAACTTTCTTATTTAGGCTTGATAACTAGAGAGGAGGATTAGTTATTCACTTTGACTTCATCACATTGCCATGTATGGCAACCATAGCTCAGTTAGGGTGAAAATATGTGTCCTTTGTGGATTTTTATGCTTCTTTCTTGCTAATGTTACTTTTCACTGACGGATTTGGACTTCTCCAGGAATATTGTCATCTGTTACCAAGTATATATATATATATATATATATTTTGGGTGGTGGTCTAATTCTTAGTTTTTGGATCTTGATTTGAATTCATGAATGTTATGATTTCAGGAATTGGTGAAGAAATATTCTGAATTTATCAATTTCCCAATTTATCTGTGGGCAAGCAAAGAAGTGGATGTTGAAGTTCCTCCTGATGAAGATGAGTCGAGTGATGAAGATGAAAAACGTAATTAAAATTTGACTTCCTAGCTTTATATTATATCCTTAGTAGGGATGCTTCAACAAATATGATGTTTTGATATTATAATCTAATCCCATTGGCTAATGGGACAAACTAAAACCTCAGTCTTATTTTAGCTATTATCATATTTATGATGCCAACAGCTGAAAGCAGCCCTTCTGAGGAAAAAGAGGAAGATACTGAGAAGGAGGAAGATGAGAAAAAACCCAAAACAAAGAAGGTGAAGGAAACAACTTATGAGTGGGAGCTTTTGAATGATGTCAAAGCCATATGGTTACGTAATCCTAAGGAGGTGACAGATGAAGAGTATGCTAAATTTTATCATTCTCTAGCTAAGGTAAATCTTGTTTTTTCGTATCTTGCAGGACTCCAAAAGATGCTGTGTAAAGCATTGAGAAATTTTGTGGCATAGTTCTTATGTATTTTTTGACATGTTTCCCAACAGGACTTTAGTGAAGAGAAGCCTCTAGCATGGAGCCACTTTACTGCTGAAGGTGATATTGAATTCAAGGCTGTACTCTTTGTGCCTCCAAAGGCTCCTAATGATTTGTATGAGAGCTACTATAACTCTAACAAATCCAACTTGAAATTATACGTGAGAAGGGTCTTCATTTCCGATGAATTTGATGAACTTTTGCCAAAGTATCTTAGCTTTTTGAAGGTAATAAAATCCTGTTGATTGCTTAGCAATCTAAATCTTATAAAATAGATCTTGTTCATATGTTAATCCTTTCAGCACTTGTGACCAGGGTCTTGTTGATTCTGATACCTTACCACTTAACGTATCGAGAGAAATGCTTCAGCAGCATAGCAGCTTGAAAACTATAAAGAAGAAACTGATTCGAAAGGCCCTTGATATGATTCACAAGCTTGCTGAAGAGGATCCTGATGAAGCCAATGATAAAGAAAAGAAAGGTAGGGCACCATGTTCCTATTTTAGAACTAAGAGAACATTCTGTGCTGTGCTATTGCAATCTTTATTGTCAATTGAAAGCAAAGCTAGTAAGCATTAAGTGAAAAAGTGTTGAGTTGTGGTGGTGTCAATTTTTTTTTATGAATATTGTGATTTTGTGTTATATGTTCTTATGACACCATTTGAATCAAGTTCTTGTGGTTCCATTTTTTTAAGCATGGCCATTAGAATCTAGTTCTTGTGGCTCTATTTTGCATCTCTGTGTAAAGTATGATCAATTAGAAACGTTGAAGTGAAGGTGGAGATTGTAAATGATGATGAATTTCTTGAATCATAAGGATGGTGATGGCCTTAACTAGCTGCATTTGACTGTTATTTTTAAGAAAATTGAGGTACAACAAACTCAATTAATTGATTTTCATATAAAATTGACCAAAAATTTCACCCCATTTTGTGTCTTTATCCCTTCTAAGAAGGGGTCGGATGAGGAGCATGAGGTTATTGACAATATAGTCTCCAAAGTACAATGCTAAATTAGTACTCTTGAGAATTGAAGCGGTCTATATAGTATCATCATGTGTTTCTTTTATACTCATTTTTTTGTTCTATATTTCTTTTATAGTATCATCATGCGGTCTATGTAGAATTGAAGTGGTCTATATAAATTCATAGTGTCAAAATTTTCTTTTGGTAGACTCCATAAAATAAATTTCTGATGAAAGCGACTGTACTTTACCAATCCCATTATTTTTAACCTATTTGGTATATGGTTTAAAAAAGAAGGTTGTTGACACGAGGATAACATTAAAAAAAAAAACACAGAGAGAGAGAGAGAGAGGAAAGGTTAATGTGACAGTTAGTTAGATTTATGGCTTGTTTTCAACATTAGCCTGACATTATTTTCAATCACTATATTTTTTTTATTTTGTTTTATTTTTCCTTCTTGTCCTCTTTAAATGGTTTTGAATTTATAAGGTCTCATTTTGAATTTTGTTGTTAAGCAGTGATATAAATGCTCCATGGCTCCATGCAGTGACTTCAATGCTCAATGAGAAGATGGAAAGCAGGTTGTGATAAGATTCGTGGAGCTAATAGCTTCATTTGACAGGAAGACAGTTTGAATATGTTGGTTGACAACAAGGACATCTAAAGTTATATTTTATTTCTTACTTTAGTTGCTTTTGTGAAGACTGGGTTTTTGAGATATGTAAATTAACTTAAGATTATTTTGTAATGCTACAGAGCATTTGAGTAGATTTTTGTATGTTAGACGCTTTTTGTACAGTTTTGAATATTATTTTGGGAAATGAAAAGGATGGCTACTTTATAAACATTGTTATTGATTATATTGTGATTGACTTGAAATTCAATCCAATAATTGTAACAAGATTATGGGATTTGATATTATATATATATATTGATTTTTGTCAGGTGCAAAAATAATAATTACAATGATAATTAAATTAATAAGTCATTAAAAATGTCATTGCATACAATTACAATTGATAAAGTTTTATTGACAATCAAAGTTGTCATTAAAGAGTTCATTAGTGACAACAATTCTTGTCATTCAATATTAAATAGTGAATTTAATAAAAACATTAGTGACAACATAAGTTGTCAATAAATGTCTAATGTAACAGTGACGACAATTGTCGTCACTGATAAGGGCATAAATAGTGAATTTAATAAAAACATTAGTGACAACATAAGTTGTCAATAAATGTCTAATGTAACAGTGACGAAAATTGTCGTCACTGATAAGGGCATGTACAGTGACAATATAAGTTGTCATTGAATATTTAATTTAACAGTGACGAAAATTGTCGTCACTGATAAGGCCTTGTATAGTGACAACCTAAGTTGTCAATAAATGGCTAATGTGACAGTGACGACAATTGTCGTCACTGATAAGGATACATACAGTGACAACATAAGTTGTCATTGAATACTTAATATAACAGTGACAACAGGTGTCATCACTAATAAGTACCCGTATAGTGACAACATATATTGTCATTGAATACCTAATGTAATAGTGACAACCAACCTTGTCACTAATAGACATTCATGTAGTGACAACAATGGTTATAATTTCTCCGACAAGAAAAGAAGTTGTCACAGTAGGAACAGTCATTAATGACAACAAATGTTGTCACTAAAAGGCATTGAACCAGTGACGACTTTTTTTTTGACACTATTTATATTTAGTGACAAGCCTTCAGTGACTGTAGACACCAAATTTTGACACACCATTTATTTTCAAACATTGAGGGGGCATGTTTACACTTTTGGGACAAATTTTTAATTTTTCCATAATTTGGGGGGCAAAATAGTAATTTTATCTGTAAATATTTTTCTATCAACTTTTGGGGGTTTTAAATTCATATTTTTACTTTTATGTAAATTTGTTAATTTCTTATGATTTTTCTGGATTTAATTGGTATTTTTTATTTTTTGTACCAGTTAAGGGCAAAATCGTCATTTTACAATTTAAATTCAATTTTCACCAATTTTGAGTCAAAAATGAATTTTCCAGTAGTTTAAGCTTATTTGTAATTTTTGATAATTTTCTGAGAACAATAACTATTTTTTCTGTGAATTTTCATTGCCCAAGGGCAAAATCGTCATTTTACAATCTAAGTTCATTTTTTGTCAAATTTTGAGTCGTAAATGCCTTTTCTAGTGTTTTAACCTTATTTGTAATTTTTGATAATTTTTTGGGGTCAATAGCTATTTTTCTACAAATTTTCATTGTTCAGGGGCAAAACCGTCATTTTACACCCCGAGCGCGTTTTTATCAGTTTTGAACTCTAGTTTTTATTTTTTTAATCTAATATGAATTTTTTTTGAAAATTTAGAGATTTTTGTCAAATTCTTTGTATTAATTTTAATTTTGAGGTTAAAAAATATTTTTTAATAAAATTAGCATTTTAATACCGGTGGCATTTCTGTTATTTTACAGTATTCTTGGCCAACAAGGCAAGTGGGCTATAAATACCCCCTTCAATGAAAAAAAAAAATTTAGAAACCCTACAAACACTTTACTTTTGTGATAAAAGATCAAAGCACATAGTGAATCAAAAAAAAAAAAAAACACACTAAAGAAGCCGCACCCTTCAAAGGTTGATCCACTGTTCATCAGTTTGAGGTTCATCTTCAATTTCATCATTAGATTTACTGTTCATCCATCTTCAAGTTAAAAGGTGAGTTTTTTTTTTAATTTAATCCATTTCTCTTCTGTTCTTGTATAGATCTAATCAATTAAATGTATTTTCTTGGTGATTTTGGTTGAATATTTTGCATTTTTTGTTGTTGTTTCTTTTTCTTTCGTTTCTTTTCTGGTTTTGTTTTTTATTTCTAGGTCATTTTCTGGGCCCTGTTTTGCACTTCATCTTCATCGTTTTGGTTTTTGTCAATAACCTTCGTCTCTCTTCTCTCTCCCTCCTCCCTTCTCCACCATCATCATCATCTGCTACCCTTTTCTCCACCACCTTCAACCAAATTGTAGCTCAAATTACCACCGCCAACAACTCTGTTGCCCTCCCCTACCACCATAACTTCAAACAGACACCACAAATACCCTGTTCTACCTCCAAGCAGTCCTGTTTCCGACGGTCCCCATCCCTTTATAGTCTCATCCGCCCCAAAACCTGCAAAAAAATATATAATAAACCACAACCAAGAAAGCACAGCCCATAGCCCAGACAGACAACCCACAGACCACCATGCCTCACAACACTCCTCCATCTCTTTCCCCTGCTACCAATCACAGCCACCAACATCAGTCCCAAGCTCACCAAAACCTGCACAGAAAACCAATTAGCAACCTATTCAACCATTCATCACCACCAAAAGCTCATTAGTAATTTCCCGTCACCATTGTGATGACCAATACAACCCAAAACAATCTACAGCCCCCACTCATTCAGACATACACCCACAGATTCCATTAACACACATATCCACAATTAATCACACACAATCAGCAAAGACATAACACACATAAAAGAAAAGTCCAATAATAATACCCAAAGACAGAAACCCAGTACCCCAATTCAACCAAAATTGCCTTTGTCTCCATCTCCCCTCGTCATCGTTGACGGCCACTCCACCTTCGCACGCCCCAAACCCCACTATTATTCCCATCCTACTCCACCACCAGAAGACATTCTATTGCCTGCAGAAACAACCAAAAACACCTGAGCCACTACCAGCTCTACCGAACGCACCACCAAACACCGTTACCTGCAAGGAAAATCAGTCACGAGCACAGTCACAATCGCACAATACCCCAAAACCAACCATATCAATTCTAAAATCAATCATTGTAAGTCACCCAAATCATCCCCTCTGCCCAATTACAGACTTCCAGTCCCTTGCATACACACACACTAAATGCGAATCACACACCACATGCAGCAAATTCATACAAACAAAATCACACACACTCAGAAATGACAGGCACACACATATTCACAATAATACACCACCACCACCAGGTAATCTCCCATCGCTGCATCTTGATTCTGGGGAGAAGATAAAAAAAAGAATGCAGAGGAGAAGAGAGAAACGGGCAGTGAGAGTGCCGAGAGATTTGAGAAAGCAGAGAGAGTGAGTGTGCGAGAGAAAATGACCAGAAAGAGGAATAAAAATAGAGAGATAGAGAGGGAGAGAGAAACGGAGATAGATTGAGAGTAGGAGAAGAAAGAATTTAACAGAAAAAAAAAGGAAAAGAGAAAGATGGAAAGAAGGACTTGGTGAAAAGATAGACGAAAGAAAGAGAAAAATCAGGAGGAGCTGAAAAGATAGAAAATTCGAAAGGTCCAAAAGAGAGAACAAATGGCGCTGATTAGCTGGGAAAAAGAAAGAGGATAAAGGAAATGAAAAGAAAAAACAAGGGACGAGTGAAGAAGACAAAGTAGGGGCTGGTCTAATGCTTTATTTCCTTTTGTAATGACTAGTTAGTTAGTTAATAAAAGAAAAGTAAATCACGTGTTTGAGATTTTGAAGAAGTTGAATCCATTGGGAAAACCGATTGGAAAGGAAGGGTGTTTTGTTTCTTCATTATTGAAGCTTAAGCATATTACTGTTTCTCTTGTCTCGGTTGAATGGAAAGAAAAATGATGGTGGGCCAGAGTTTTTTCTTTTTTTTGACAGAAGCTTTGAAATCAATTGCTGCAATGTTTTCCCTATTATGTTTCGTTAGCCTTTTTGTCTTTTAGTTTTTAGTTAACTTACACTTATTGGTTTAGTTAGTTTATCTATTCATTTTATTAGTTCGATTTAGTTTGATGATTTCGTTAGTCTAGTTATTTATTTGGTTTTTGATCTATTTAATTTATTTTAGTGTGTGTTTGATTGAACAATTAGTTTAGTTAACAAAGTTAATTTAGTTAATTAATTTAGTTTAGTTTAGTTTGGCATTTTCCTTTGGTTATTTTTCATCTTAAAGTAAATATTTATATCTAGTCCTTATATTTTTAGTATTATTTATATTGTCCCTAGTTATTATTCTTATATTTGTGATTAAGTCCCCAATTTCACATATTGATCCCCTTTAGTTTTAGTTTCTTTCAATTAAGTTATGTAGCTTACAATTAGGCCCTTTAGGTTGCTGGGATTTGTATTTCATGCCCTATACTTGCTGAATTTATTATTTTGCTCCTCCCTCGATTTTGTTTTTAATTTTCAATTGCACCCCCTTAGGCTTACGTGAATTTTAATTTTACCCATTAAGCATTAGAATTTTATCTTTAACCCCCTTAATTGCTAGAATTCATTTTTATCTCAATTTGTCAATAGTTATATATTTTAGGTTTTGTTTGATTATACCGAGGTGCCTTGACTTGTTTGTTTATTTTGAGTAGTATTTGTACCGGATCTTCGAAGAGGTATCCCTATTTCTTATTAATTTTTCCTTTATGTGCTCCAACGTGCTCTAATGTGATATTTTATATATTTTTTATGCGTTTCTTATTTTATGCACTTTTTGCGTATTTATTTATTTTGTGTTATTTAATTTTAAATTTTATTATTTTTGACGGAAAACGTAATATTTTTGTATTTAGCTAGTCAATGTAATAGTTAGATTATTTTTCTCATATTTTATCAAAAATTTTGTAATTAGATAGAAAAATGTAATAGATAGGGCATTTTTAATTTCCCCCCTTAAATTGTAAATCAAGCCCCCCAGTGTAATAGTTAGGGTTTATTTTGCTTTTGCGTGCTTATGTGTTTATTTCTTTTACCGCTTTCCTTAGGATTTTTTGCATCTAGAATATTATGCTTATGTGTTACGTGCTCCTATGTGATCTTTTATGTTTTTATATGTTTAATTTGCTTTTAATTCATGCTTTTAATATTTAATTCATGATTTATGGTATTCCGTCACCACACTAGTCCAACGCTAGTTGTGGCTTCTTTCTTTCCCGCTAGTCCAACACTAGTGGGATTTTTAGAACTGGGCTAGTCCAACGCTAGACCCTTAGGACATTTAGAATTAGGTGCACTTCGTGTGTATTTTACATCTCATTTCACACACTTTTAGGTTTCTTTTTCATATGGCATGATTTATTATACTATTATTATTATTATTATTATTATTATTATTTTGACACATTTTTAAAATGCATGACATCTAGGTTGCATCTTCACTTAGAATTAGGACATTTGTGTGATTCGACTAGAAATAGTCGTCTACTTACGTGGGAAGCGGTGGCGTACATGCCGCTTCCCCCCTCCGTGAGTAGAAATATTCAGTCACGAGTTATTAGTTCCCCCGTACCCGTTCATGTTGCATTCCCACCTTTCTTCATCACTTACTATATATTATTATTTTCTTTCTTTTTGCATCCATTTTGCATAAAACTCGTGACTCCCTCGAGGTCTCCACTCGGGTTTCGCAATTAATGCGATAATTCCGACCAAGTCTCGACTGGAACATTCCGACCCTCTCGATACCCACATTTAGATTTAGGATTTGCATTCATTTAGATACATCAAAACGCGATAGAATTTAGGGTTAATTTAGGAAATTTTGATTAAACCTCACAACTAGCCTCGGCTAGGTTGAAAGGGTGCCTTAGGCGTAAGCCTTTGCCTTCCCTTTCTTCAAATGTGACTCCCGGACCTTTTTCTCTCGTTTTTTCGTAGACCGGAGTCGAAAAAGGGTTTTAAAAATGTTTTTTTTTAATTTTTATTTTTATTAAACGGTTTTTCGGGTGACTTGGTACACCCGAACTCAGTACCAAGTGGCGACTCCATTTTTTTTAAAAAATAAAATAAAACCCTTTTTCAAAATTAGTTGGCCAAACTTGTCGCACTTTTAGTCCCGACCTTGTTTTCTTTTAAAATACCATTTTTCTTAAAATACACTTTTTCAATAAAAACCTGATTTTTCACACACACGCACGATTTTTCCTAAAAACTTGCTTTTTCAAAAGGGTCATTATTAGACTAGACCGTCTTTTCGGGACGCGACAGTCACGACCCCACTAGTACCCTTTTACACCACATTCACCCTTTACGTTTACGATTTTCGGACGCGACAGGATTTTTGGCGACTCCACTGGGGATCACTAGTGAGTCCGAGCATTAGGCTTAATCACTTTTTCCTTATTTAACCTTTTTATTCCATCGCGTTTGGATGTTAGGATTGCATTTTTCTGTTTTAGGTTTTTAGGTTTTTCTTTTGCATCTCACACACTTCTTGTATCTCGACTACTTATGTGATGTATGTATGATTTATTTACTTATTATTGCTTTATTCGACCGCGCTTGCATTTGGGATTGGGTCAGTCACCCTTAGAGCCCACGCTTTGTCATTCCTTCCTCTCATAAGGATCACTTCATACGTGCATTCGATATTTTTTACCCTTTTTCTCTTTTTGGTGGTTGCCACCCACCCATCCCTTTAGGACTAGGATCGATCTGCCCAGACATGCGGCCATCGCATTCGTGCATGTAGCGGTGTCTAGGGGATCACTCGAGCCACCGACCAAGGGATTTGGGATTGATGACCCTTACTCTTAGGTCTGAAGGCTTGGGAGCCGATAGCCTAATCGAGTCTAGATGCATTAGTGAACCGAACCTCATGCATCCATGTAGAATAACCTATGGTAGAGTTAGCCTTCCCCTATCAGGTACACAAGGCACGAGAGGAGGGAACCAACCTCCTTTATTTTTGTAATGACATTTATTGTTATCTATGTGAATTATTTGTTTTTGCCAATGTGTTATGTGATATTTGTTGAATGAACTAACGCATTCTTTCTTATTCTTTGATTGCATTCACAACCATAGAATAAAGAGCCCTGGCATGGTGCTCTCGTAGGAAGCCAACCCTCTTTTAGCACGTTTAAATTTTATTTTTATAATTAATTTCTTTGAGAAAGATGGAAACGGAATTTCATAAATTTTTGCAAATTGGATTTTGTTATAAATATCCAAGAGTCAAGTCGTTGTAAATTATGTAAAAATTCCGAAAATCTAATTTTTCAATAAGAAGTGTAATTTCAAATCCTTTTCAAAGTTTACTCATTCTTGTTGTACTTGTCAGTTTTATTCAAACCAAATTTTCTTAAAGTCAATAAATGCACGTGAGTGGTCGAATTTTCTGCACAGCTTGTATTTATCCTTTTTCAAAAAAAAATTGATACGTCATTTTTGCCGTATCCCCCGCCCTCCTGACCCACATTACACAAAAGATGATTTTAACACATATTTCATTCTACTTTAATAAATTGACGTTTTAACTTATACGTTCCTATATGAAGTCATGATTTTTGAACTCTTTTAATATTGTGTTTCGTAACCTTTTAGAGGTTCGATTTTTTTTCAAATCAAATATTTTTCGAAGTCAATAATTTCTTTTGTATAGTTTATGGTCCATCTTTCTCAAAAAAAAAAAAAAAAGGGCTTTTAGAAAATTTTCAAATTTGGCATTTTCACATATTTTAACTTGTTTCAATAAACTGGCATCATGCATAAACCCTAGAAGGAATGCCATTTCGGGAATCCCATGATAGAAAAAGCCGCCGTTTTGTCTTGGGTACGTAACCCTAAAAGACATGCACGTTTATATTTTTGGTAAATCCTGGAGGGTGAGACCCTAGGTAAGGTAATACGAGCAGAATGGAGGCATCTCTTTCAAGCGGATCTGGCTTATCTACGATTAGAAAAGGGGGGACTCACCCTAAAGGATTGCATTTCATGTTAGGCCTACCCTTGGCATAATAAGGGTTCCCCCTAGGACACGCATTGAAATTCTTTATACACCTACTAACTTTAGTATTTTTCTCTTTTCTTTTATTAAACAATAAATTTTGACAGTGCCAATAATAAAAGGACGACTGAATCAGTTTCCTTTCCAATATGAATTTCAGGTACGTTAAACCATAGCTTCATTTAAAGAAGTCCCATCGTTACCAGGTCTCGAAGTCAAGCCTTGAAGCGTGCAAACATGAGTTCAAATCAAGAATTGTCCGAAAGAGTAACTCAGGCCATACCAGTGGATTTTTCTGCGTTGGGAGCTCAATTGAGCGAGATGCTGGGTAAGTTCAATGATTTAAGTGCAGAAATGGCATCACAGAGACGTGTCATTGACCAGCTTGTCACAAACAACAGTGGTAGTGACCCAACTAATCCTGTGCCAGTAGTTGACCACCCACCTGAACAAGTCAATCAACTGCCTCTCACGTCCAATGTGCCAACTATTTCACTCCCACCTTTAACCAACCCAATTGAAGGATTCCCTGTCCACTTCAACCATGACATTCTGCATACACGTCCGAACTTTGCTCAGACAAACCCGCCCAATTATCCCATTCCTCAATCTCATCCACAGATAAATCCGAACATCTTACCTAATCTTCAAGCACCTCATTACCATGCAGCAGAACCTTTTGTTTGGGACGTCGCTTCTCAGGGAAGGGCGGTTATGGATGAAATTGCGACACCCGTAGACAAGGATCTGCTTAAGAGGTTGGATCGATTTGAGGAGTTCATGAAGAAAAGTCAGAGATTGCACAAACATGGCGGATTGGATTATGACGACCTTTGCCTTTTCCCTAATGTCCAGTTGCCATTGGGTTTCAAGGCTCCCAAGTTTACCAAATACGATGGAACTGGTAATCCCAAAACTCATATCAAGATGTTTGCTAACAAACTGGGCAAGCCGATCGATGATGAAAACTTACCCATGCGTTTATTCCCTGAGAGTTTGGAAGAAGATGCGTTAGACTGGTATTCTAATTTGAAACCTCAAGAGATCAGGACTTGGTTGGATCTGTCAACAGCTTTCGTGAAACAATATGAATTTAACTGTGAGTTGGCACCAACGCGAACTACCCTGGAGAGCACCAAGAGGAAACCTTCAGAAGATCATAAGACCTATGCTAAATGTTGGAGAAAGTTGGCTGCTAAAGTTGAACCGCCCATGAATGAAGAGGAGATCGTTCGTACCTTTATTAAGGCACATGACCCACCATACTTTGAGGAAATCTTTCGCATGACTGGGAGCTCATTTGCCGCAATCATTAACAAGTTAGAAGAGTATGATGAATTTGTCAAAGCAGGAAAGATAGTTAATGTAACAGCTTTGAAATTGCAACTGGAGGCTTTGCAAAATCAGAATCAGAACAATAATGGGAAGAAGGCCCCGTTCAAGAAGAAGGAGGGGGAAACTGCTTTTGTTTGGGATCAGGGCCCATCGTTTAGACCCAAAACCCAGAATCATCCTTCATATGCTGCTTTTTACCCACAACCTGCAAATCCTCAACCAGTCTACCACACTAATACATTGCCTCATTATCCTCAATCTGGTTATCCAAACTTTCCACCTCCATTCCCAATTTCCCGGCCAACCTTTCAAAATTACCCTCGTCCCCACTATAATCCGAGACCACCACAACAAAACAACATCCACATCACACCAAACCCCTTTCAAGCCAACCAAGACCAAATCCAAAGGCCACCCCGAACTTACACCAATTTGGGCCGTCCCATCGACCAATTGTATGAGCAACTAAAAGCTGCTGGCAAAATTGGAGTGATTCCGGCAAAGGTTTACAATAGGGGTTTACCTGCAAGATACAATCCTCAGGCCATTTGTGCATACCATTCGGGGAGTCCGGGACATTTCACAGCTAACTGCTGGGCTTTAAAGAACCAAATTCAAGACATGATTGAGTCAGGAGAGATTATTCTTAAAAGGCGAGGAGAACAGGGACCGAATGTAAACAAGAATCCTCTCCCAGAACATGAAAATACTGTGGGAGCAATCACTGTTGATGATGAATTTGATGATCCGTCGTCATATATTGTGGATGAGTATGAGATTGAAAATATAATGGGGGATAATCTGATCAAGATAAGGAAGGAGTCAAATGCTGAAGATACAGTAGTGAAGGACGGAAATGCTGTTTTAAAAGACGAATTGAAACAATCAGTGTTCGAGAAAGACGAACCTTTCGTGTTAGAAGAATGTTTCGATCCTTTTGTTTTGGACGTACCGCCTTTTGAATGGGATGCACCAGATTCTGTTGTGCTTGAATTTCCTGAACAGATGCCTGTGAATAGCTTACAAGAAGTACCCTGGAATTACGAGGAGCCTACACTGTTGATTGGAGATAAAAAATTGTTGAAGGAAGAAGTAAGCGCTGTCACCAGGTCTGGGAGAGTTCTGGGAGATCATGAAAAGAATGATCCGCTCAAAGTCCAAGAAAACTCTGTGCCACCCAAGCAACTCGTATCTGAAAAAGAAGCTTTGGATTTCTTGAGATTGATTAAGAGAAGTGAGTATAAGATAGTGGAACAGTTGGACAAGGCGCCTGCTCATATTTCTTTTCTGAACCTGCTTCTGACCTCTGAGCCGCATCGAGAAGCTTTGCTCAAAGTGCTTAACGAAGCTCAAATCCCTAAAGATGTCCCTGTTGACAAGTTCTCGGGTATGGTGGGCAATATTCTGGCTTCTAATTGTACTAGCTTTTCGGATGATGATTTGACTGCTGAAGGAATTGGACACAACAGAGCACTGTACATATCAGTACGTTGTAATGGTAAATTGTTGCCGAGGGTTTTGGTCGATAATGGATCGGCGTTAAACATTTGTCCATGGGGTACTCTTGTCAGGTTAGGATTATCTGATACTAAACTGCGTCCATCTACTGTCGTGGTAAGGGGTTTTGATGGAACAAGGAAGGGAGCCAATAGGAGAAATTGATTTAGTTTTAGAGGTGGGACCAGCTCAATTTCAAATTCCTTGTCAAGTTATGGATTTCTCTGGTGCCTACAACGTGCTTTTAGGAAGACCTTGGATACACACCTCCAATTTGGTGCCTTCTTCACTGCATCAAGTACTAAAATTTGTTATGAACAATCAGTTGATCACTGTATTTGCTGAGGATGATTGTGCAATGATGGTCAATGCCAACTCCAAAGGGAAGGATAGTGGAAAAATCTCCGTTTCTACTCATAGGGTTGAAGATGTTGTTTCTGCAGGACAAATTTTCAAAACTGAATCGTTTATACCGGAAGCCAGTGTCATGATGGCTAAAGAGATGATTCGAGGGGGATATGAGATAGGAAAGGGTCTTGGGCGAAATTTGCAAGGGCTATTGGAACCAATAGAGCTCCCAACGCAGAAAGGACACGTTTGGACTAGGTTTTCTTCCAACTGCAAAGGATCGAAAGGAGATGAAAGCTCGAAAGATTGCTGAAAGAGAAGGAAAGCTGACCGAATTGCACATTCCGCCACTGCACTATTCTTTCGCTCGCCCATCAGGGGAAATGATGTCTAGTTTGGGTGACTAATGACTGCGCTGATGAAATTCTGTTGGATATGTCTCAGTTATTCGTAGGGGTCATTTCTGATGCTGAGCCATCTGGGTCTTCTGAGTTCCCAACAATTCCTAAAGATGGCATTCAGAATTGGACTGCTGGGTTATCTTCCCTCTCGAAGGGAATTTCGGTAAATTTAAGGGGATTGTCTTTCACTCGAATCTATGTTTAGATAGGGTCTCATGTAGAGTCTTTTAGTTGGGTATTTATGTTACTGTTGGGTCTCGTTACTTTTGTTATATTAATGTTTTATGTTTAAAGTGTCTTTTGAGTATTAGCGTGATCTTTTAGTTTGTTAGTTATTTTAAATTCAATGAAATGAAAGACTCCTCTTATTGGTTTCCGACTGTTCTTAATTTTTTTATTGTACGTGTTTAGTTTTCTCTTTTTCTCAGATGGCCATCAATAAAATCATTTGACCCTTTGGATGTCACTAATTCTAGAAGTCGATGATTGCCATCTCGATATCTCTCACGAATTTGAAATCATGCAATTTGACACTCAAAACGAGAGTGATACCGAAGAAGAATATGAGTCTTTATCAAAAATTCTAGAACAACATGAAGAGAAACCTAAACCGAACTTAGAAGAAACAGAAGTTATTAACATCGGTACTAAAACGGAGGTCAAAGAAATCAAGATCAGCATGCATTTGAATAAGAAACAAAAGCAGGAAATGATAGAATTTTTTACTACATTTCAAGATGTCTTTGCTTGGTCTTATGATGATGTGGCTGGAATTTCCACAGACATAGTGGTTCACAGATTGCCAACTGATCCAAATGTCCCACCTGTGAAGCAAAAACCTCGCAAGTTTAAACCGGATATGAGTCTTAAAATTAAGGAGCAAATTGTGAAATAGCTCAATGCTGAGATTGTTATGGTATCTCATTATCCTGTGTGGCTATCAAATCCGGTACCCGTCCCAAAGAAAAATGGAGAAGTGCGAGTCTGCGTTGATTATAGAGACCTTAATAAAGCAAGTCCAAAAGATGATTTTCCATTGCAAAACATTCATATTCTTTTGGATAATACCGCAGGGCATGAGATCGTATCCTTTGGAGATTGTTTCTCAGGGTATCATCAGATTCTAATGGCGGAAGAGGATAGAGAAAAGACTGCTTTTGTCACTCCATGGGGAACCTTTTGTTATAGAGTGATGCCTTTGGATTAAAAAACGCTGGAGCTACCTACCAAAGAATGATGACTACGTTGTTTCATGATATGATCTACAAGGAGATGGAGGTTTACGTGGATGACGTCATAATCAAATCTAGGAAGGTGGAAGACCATTTGGTTGATTTGAGAAAATTGTTTGAAAGATTGAGAAAATATAATTTGAGATTGAACCCTGCCAAATGTGCTTTTGGAGCCCCGGCTGGTAAGTTGTTGGGTTTCATTGTTAGTAAGAAGGGCATAGAGGTAGATCCTGCCAAGATTAAGGCAATTCGTGATATGCCTGTTCCGAAGACTCAAAAAGATGTGAAGAGTTTTTTAGGAAAGATCAACTTCATTGGTAGGTTATTGCTCGATTGACTTCTACTTGTGAGCCTTTGTTCAAGTTGTTGAGAAAAAATGCGCCAATGGAATGGAATGATCATTGCC